>OZ025297.1:329421274-330621274 GCA_964019185.1 Maratus speculifer
AAACATAATTCAAAGAAAAACATTAGAAAAATAATAAGACAATAATTGAATTATCAGTAGATTAATTGCAATGGAAAATTTTTTTCAAAGAAAAATATTAAGAAAAATATTTAGACTATAATTGAATTATCAAAACATAAACTTACAAATATCAATTGCTACCATAAGGAGAGTTTCAAATTTGCAAACTCACTTTGCATTGATAAGTTGCTTTTGGAATGGCTTTCGAATAGTCCAGAGAATTTTTCCCAAATTTCTGGACAAATATGGATAATAATTTCTGTAAATGTAATTTAATTAATTTAAGAATGTTTTTGTTTGAATTAAATTTTAGCAGAATACTGGCGTGTTATAAAAATACTAGAAAAAATACAGGGTGAACAAAATTATGTAAGTATGCTTCATTTATCAATTAATACTATAGTATAAACTGATGAAAGAGAAATTTCAACCAGTTTGGAGTTTTTTGCTAAAATAAATTTCCCTGTTATATAATTCGTATATAAACCCACAGGTAAAATACAGGGCTGTTCATAAATATTGGAATATATATTTGGTTATGGACAGTATAAATTATTTCCTAAAATAACGAAGTATTGTTAAAATTTCAAGAAGTATTGAAAATTTTTTCATAATCTGTGCTTAACGCATGATTTTGCTTACTTATTTAAATGACAAAATTATATTTCTACTAAACACTTAATTAGCAACAAAAAATATGATCCTACTATAAAGAGCTATTACACGGAAAATTTTAATCGTAGAATAATGGGCCTTTTTTTCTCTTACTAGTCAGTGTAACAGAAAAACTATACTATCTATAAGTTATAGGTTCAGGAGATCGTATAAAATTTAAATTTCGTATTTTTTAAAGAAATTATTTTATTGACCCAAATTGCTTTTGAAGTATTTCTTTACCTCATTTAAAACAATTTCGTACTTGGAAATCTATGTCTATCACTAACGGTTTAGGAACTAGCCATTGGCCACCGTTGAGAGTGGACATGTTATATATATATATATATATATATATATATATATATATATATATATAAATCTTCTGTGCGTGTTTATGTCACTAAACCCCTCCTAAACGACTGGGCCGACTTTAATGAAATTTTGTGTGTTCGTTCCAGTGGAGGATTCGAGAATGGTTTAGATTTACATTTCGTCGAAATTGATTCAGTACTTTTTTCGTAATTAGGCAAAAACTAATAGTTAGTGATTTTTCGCTAGTTAAAAGTGTTGAATAAGTTCGATGAATAGAGGGCGGACGGAATGTCCGAGCGGTCTAAGGCGCCAGATTTAAGCTCAACTTCTTGAAGAAAGAGATCGCGTGTTCGAACCCGACTCCTAACAAACGTGTATGCTTTACAATAATATTTCCTGCATTATAATTTTGATTAACCGACTTCAGAAAATCGTTAACTTTTAACTAAAAAGAGAAAAATAAACTTTTCTATCAAAAATTAAACGGACTTCAAAAAATACTGAAGAGTGAAAAATAAATAAAAAGTTCTAGATAAACTACAGGGCTGAACAAAAGTATTGAAGTATTTTTCATACATTAGTATAAATTGCTGAAAGAGAAATTTCAACCTATTGGGCGTTTTCCTGCTAAACTAAACTTTCGCATTATATAGGATATATATCAACCGGTAGATCAAATACAGGTCTGTTCAAAAGTATCGAAATACATATTTGGGTATCGATAGTAAAACTTTATTTATTTAAATAACGAAGATTTGTTCAAGATTCCAGGAAGTGTTGAAAGTGTTTCATAATCTATGCTTAACGCATGATTTTTCATACTTGTTAATGCATATTTTAAGATGTGCTATTATTATTTTTTTTTTTTTTCAATTTCTAAAAGGAATTGAGCTTATATCATTATATGCAGTTCTATTACATAATTATATCGTGATCTTTTTATATTAAAATATATTTATTCGCAGCTAAATAATAGGTCGATAGTTAACTTCAACTGTCATGTTGTTATTTTAGAATAGTTAAACTAATAAAAATTCGACTTTGTGTTAAATGTGTTCTTTAAAAAGGCTTGTTTATAAGAGAAAGTATTTTCTAATGGGTTCTGCTTTAATGTGAATTTTTTCCTAAACAATCCGTTAAGGATGTTCTGAGAAATGTATTTTTCTTCAATCAAGAACACGAAACTTTCTGACACTTTATTAAATAAAACATAACAAACAAAATAACATTTGTTGGCATTATTTTTTAAAGAGATATTTTACTGAACTTTTTATTTTAAAATGTTTAGAAACCGATAAAGTTGATTAAACTTTCTGTAAGGCGGCGTTACATTATGTGTTTATAAATAAACATGAATTGGGAAATGTGACAGAAACAACCAGTTTAGATTTCAAGCAGTTTTATAATTAATAAAGTAATTAATTAAATATGAATATTAATTAAATATGTATATACATTAAACAAATCCAAGATTTCTATTATATCATAAAAAAAAAAAAAAAAAAAAAAAAAAAAAAAAAAAAAAAAAAAAAAACAGCGTATGCATTTATTGATAATTTCTTAAAATATACACACTTGTATGTTCCTTCTTTTTACTGATCTAGTGGTTCTTAATGTATGTGCAGCGGAATGAAATTTAATACGATAATGATTTATTATTTAAAAGTTCTTATACTTTTTGGTATACAAAATAATGAAAATGATTTTAAATCTTCAGATAAATTTTTCCCTTTCAGAGAAAACTTTTGTAGCAGTATAATGTACTGTACAAATTATCTATGACAAATAAAAAAATATTTTAGAATAATTACTACCCAAAAATTTTATCTCACAGAAAAATATTTTAGTTTAAAAAGTAAAAAATCAATCTCAATCAATCTCAGACAGCTCTTTAAAAGTTAGTGCATATTTTTTACAAGTTCATTAAATTCTGTTAGGCGGACTCTGTGTATTATGGAAATTCATTATTAATTTTGGAAAGATTCTCAAGTCCCTGCAAATCCATAGAGATAAAGTAAAATTTGTCTAAGGCGGAATGTTGTCTACTACGGAAAATTTTCTCGGTATCGATTGATTCCGCTTTAAACAGAGTTTATTGTATTCGCAAAATCTTTTTAAGAATATTAACATTACTTGAAATGTAAATATAGTAAATGAAGTAAAAACTAATGTAAAATAAACTTATTAGAATTTTAACATTCCATAAAACAATCAACAGAAAATTATATAATTATTTCATTTTTTTTTTTTTTTTTTTTTTTACCTGTGATAAATCAATTTGTTTCTGTAAGTAAATAAATTTTTAAATAGGCATACATTTTTTTTTTATTTTTTTTTTTCGTAAACTTCTTTCAATAGTTATAAGTTTAGAATTGCGAAGAAGTAAAGTACAGGTTGTCTAGCAAATAACACCTTGATTTCAAAATTAAATTTCTCAAAAAACAAAGATTGATAGTAATATGCGGTAAACGGTTTTTTCATTAGGTAAGCTGTAAAAATTTCAAACAGTGAATATTTTGAAAAAATTGCGTTCTGATTGCATAGAATGCTTTGATTTGACATTTTTCTTGTTTTAGATTGCCTGCAGAGAAATAATTTTTCAGCTTACAGTGCAAATTTTTATAGATTTTTCGAAGTAAATTTTTAGAATTTCGAAATTTCAAAAATTTAATTAAAAAAAAAAAATATGAAATATGGCATTTTAAGCCGAAAAACACATTCTCTGGCAGCAATCTAAAGCAAGAAAAATGTCAAATCAAAGCATTCTTTGCAATCAGAACACATTCTTTTCAAAATATTTACCGTTCGAAACTTTTGTATAAGATTTTTACAGCTTACCTGATAAACAAACCGTTTACTGCATAATTCTATTGATCTTTGTTTTTGAGAAATTTAATTTTGAAATCAGGGTGTCATTTGCTGGACACCCTGTAAGTAAATAAATTTTTAAAAATGCATACATTTTTTTTTTCGTAAACTTCTTTCAATAATTTTAAGTTTAGAATTGCGAAGAAGTAAAAACGAAATAAATCAGAAAGTAAAAAAGAAGTCAATTCCACCCCACTGCTTATCGTAAACCGATCTGGGACCCACTGCTTATCGTAAACCGATCTGGGAAGCAATTACTTGTAAAGTTCCCCCCCGCGCCTCACACTACAGTAAAAATCTTTTTGACCTCAACGGTACTGAAGTAGAAACGAAATGGTTGCCTTTCATAGTTCGTTATCAGTATCTTAGAGGTTTTCCCTAACTATCCCTAAAATTCCTTCCCTCTCAGTTGCGAAAGCACTATAACACCTGGGATATAGCAGTTTGAATTTCTAATGTGGGTGACATTTTTTTAAAAAAAAGTCAATTTGCCCACGACAGCACTCGTATACGTATATTAATGGATTACGATGTGAGTGTGCTTGTTCACATGAATTAAGATTTCGATCAAGCTCATTGGTTTTCTTTATCCATCGTGCTGCTTTAAAATGGATATCGTGGAATTTGGCGACCCTACAAATCGCTTAAAATAAAACCATGTTAAATAAAAGATGACTAATTTCTAAAAATTCCTATTAATATTCAGTATTGACAAAAACTAGTACTCAATCTTACATAATCGTGTTCCACTATTTTCAGCTTCGTATATTTGATTTATATAACTTAATATAAAATAAATAAATAAGTATATGAAAGCTACCTCTTCCTGCCGGCATTGCCGGAAGGACTATTTTCGATACTTTTCAATATAAATGTGTGTGTATACATGTATATATACATATATTTATGTATACTACAAAATTTAAATTTCTTTTAATAGTAATCCGTATTTATTTCAACTTATTAAATTAAAAACCTGTTATTAGATCTAATCTATTAATCTTTATAGAAACGATATAAATTCTTAATTCGCTTTAAAAACATTTATTGCGTATCAATAAATTCATTTCTTTTCTTTCTTCTGTGAAATTATCGTCTATGGAATGTATTCGAATTTTGATTACCTTCGATTATAAATTAGTTAAATAATAATATTTTAAATAAAATTATCGTCTGCAGTAGATCGAGTCTGCTACTTTTAATCACGACACTTGATATTAGATTCTGTTTATATAAAAGAATCATGGTTAGAGATTATGGAAAGTTCTAAAAGCATTTTTTTTTTTATTTTACTTAAGTGAGGAGGCCCAGAGATGGAGGGAATTTTTATTCGATGATTCGGGTGGGTTTAGGCAAATTAAAGAACCTTTTTTTTTTTTTTTTGAAGGAATGTATGTTTTGGGGAGAGCATTTTTTGCTCTCTATGAATGCATTTTAATAAACTATTTTGGAGCAACCAATGTGTAGTTTAATGAAGCTTCTACATTTATTTTTTATTTATTTATTTTTTTTCGCTTGCTACGACTCCTGTGCTGTAAAGCGGGGAAACCGGCGATGATACTTTTGGCTCTCAACTTCAAAATGTCATATGTATGTCTTCAATTTGTGTTTACTTTTCTTAAGTAAAAAAATACACTAAGTTGCAAACAAAGATTGTTATGCGTGAGCAGAGAATAATCGCGGTGTTGCTAATTTATTGGGATTTTTTTTTTTAATTCAGAAATCTACCTTTATTTCTGAACAGTAATAATGTTCGCCTTAATTGTTATTAAAGGAATCAACTATTACAATTAGGAAACAGTGTTTTTTAAATCTGGATAATAATAATAATAAAATCTGATAAATGGGCAACAAAGGAGAAGAGAGAAAAAATTTTCATCTTGATGTTTGAGTTCGCGTCTTAAGCGTGATTTTTTGTTTTAAGAAACGGGAATCTGTTGAGTCTTGAATGGAAAATCAGCAATTTGCGTATTAACCCTTTCGGTTCCGTTTTTACTTTTTCAATTTGAGAACACCGTTACTTTTACTTTAATAATGTTAATCTTAGTTATCCAAATAAACTTAATGAAGTTTAATAAATATCTCATTATCTGAAATCTAACGAATGTATTTATTTTTGTGTACTATTCAATTGATATTTATATGATAACACACTAAGGAAGAGTTTTTGGAGATTTTGGGAAATATAATATTACATTACAGCAGTGTTTAACAGACACAACTTTCTAGTGTTTTCTCCGTTTTATCACACATTATTCAGAAAAAAGATGCACATTCTAAATTTAAAGAGTGAAATGATGCATAATATAAAAAAATCGTCAACGGTGCAAAGAGAATTAGGTAAATTTTTATTATTATTGTTATCACTGTGTGTCAAAATACAAATGAAGTCATAATAAGATAGGCATAGACATGTACTCTCATTTCTATATGTAGAAAGTAATTAAGTAATTGCTAAGACAAAATAATTCTCAATGAAAGACATGTACTATTAATAGTACACCAGAATCGAAAGGGTTAAACGTAATATTTTTGCATTAGTCTTATGAATGATATTCAAGAGACTGGGAAATTATTATATATTATTTATTAATATAGTATTAGGGTTATTCTCTACAATATTGCAAATTTGGCCAAACAGTCTGACTTGAATGTTACATAGGTAAATTTTCATAAAAATTGGATAAATTGCTAGTAATTGGTCAAATGTTGAAGATTTTAATAGCAGCAGAAATCGTTATAAAATTTTAAACAAATTACATATTCCCCATTCACTTTATTATTAACTCATAACAATAAATTGAGGGAATGACGAGTGAGGGAATGATGAAATTAAGATGATTTTACTAATTGTCATGAAAAATGCAAAATTATGGAAAAAAACTAAACTGATTTCTTAAAGAAGAACACATAATATATAATGTATTATAAAATTAAAAATTTTGAAAATTGCTAAAAATTTAGCATTCTGCGTGAGGGAATGACTGCTAATAAAAATACTCCCCGATTTTCTGATTGAAAAAAATTTCTAGAAAATTAACAAAAACTTACACCACCAATTTATGTTGCTAGACTGACAAGTACTCAAACTAGCTTCCTCTCTGTGAAGATTGCTAGACTGCTGCTCATCTTTAGTGATAGGATATTTGCGATAATAGCAATGTGTGAGGGAATGATGGTCTAACATGGGGAAACATATTATTGATTGAGTAGACTACATAATTATAGTAAAAAATAATACTTTATTATTTTTTGTAAGGTGCCAATTAAGAACTTTATTTTGCTTAGGGTGATTTTAATTATTTTTATTTGTGAATGGAAAAAAATCAGGCAGTAAAGTATGGTAGTATGGGTTGGGCAGAGGTGAGGGAATGATATTTGCATGATATATCTTGCATTTTTAAATATTAAATTTGTTTATTTTTAAATTTTACTCCCTGTCCCTAATAAACAAACTTTAGACCTTCAAATAAAAGTATAAATAAATAAAAATAAAATGAAATTTAGAGCATTTATATGGCTGGGAAACACTTTTTGCACTATTGCAGAGAATAACCCATTATATATATGTTATGTATTAAGTCAGATCGGGTTTTAATTGTTAGTGTCCTAAC
This sequence comes from Maratus speculifer, assembly GCA_964019185.1. NCBI lineage: Eukaryota > Metazoa > Arthropoda > Arachnida > Araneae > Salticidae > Maratus > Maratus speculifer. Next base: position 329,428,747 of record OZ025297.1, read on the forward strand.
CATGTCTAAATTCCGAAAGCCTATGTATACGTATACGTGTGTGTCGGCGAACAAATTATTCTTTTTAAAGAAATCGGTTGAAAATTAATGTCGCTTTCTTCATCTGAATTATAAATCCAAGACCTTATATAAAAGCTTGACATGAATTCGCCCAGCCTATTAAATAAAGTACATTTCTCTTCGAACAGTGTTTAACAAAGTTACACATGATGATCTCAATACCTTCTAAGCTGTATTCCTTTTAAGTTTGCGAACGTTATTAAAAGTTTAAAAGTCAAAAGATCGTGATTAAAGATTTAAATTTTAATCCACTATAAAAACAAATTATCCATCGGATCTCGGTTGGAAAATGAATGCATCTATTGTGTGGTTTATTAGTTTGACAAAAAATTTGCATAATCAGTTATATGATTGTCTTAGCGTCACCTGTCTAAATACAGTATCATAAGACAATAAATGGTAAATCGTGACATCAGAATAACTCTTTGTAATAGTTTACCCAGCGCTAATTTTATCTGTCACAGTGCGTGAACCTTATAAAGATCTCGGTGAATTGAATCTCTCTGGCCATCGGGAATCATTCCGAGTATGCATTTTGTTTTTCTATGATAATCGATTCCTTTGAGTTGAAAGTTGAAAGCCCGAAAGTAGGCCAGCATAAGACTGTGTCGTTGAGGTCTTTTGTTATACGAGATATTGTGGGACACGAAAAAGCAATCTCAGCTTTTTAAATAAAAAAAAGAAATTTTAATTTGAATGGTTTTCAAAGGATTGGTGCATGTCAGATAACTTGACGACAGTTACCTTTGATAAACTAGTTTTTGCTACCTTTATGGTATTAAAGAGATAAATATCCGATGAAACGGCGTTTAATTAAAATTTGCATTAGAATGTCTCTAATAATACATTATTCTGTTTCAATATCGAGTGGCCAGGTGCATATTAAAATGTGTTTCTATTAAAATTCGTGATTAAATATTATTTTTTACAAGATAACCTGATTTACTTTAATTGGATGTGGGAACCTTTACAAACAGTGTTTATTTTTATTTGCTTACAACTCTGCGAGAAAACTTAAACCGATAAAATCTAGCCGCAAATTGAATTCAATAATCAAAAAAGAGTCTTTCTTTGATTGAAAATATAAAGATAAATTAATTTAAAATAATTTAATAAACATAACGCATTTCACATAATAATATCACATAATATAATATTTACTCATATAATTTTTACTCTCGCATATTTTTCGTACTTCCTATTTAAATGTTAAAACTAGTATATTGTGCTTTAGTGTTTTTAATTCTGTCAAACTGATTGTTAATAATATCATAAGAACTGAATTTCACCAACAAAGTGAAAAAATGCTCAGGTCGGAAGTCGAACCTGAAATCTTTAATTTAAGTTATCAGCGCTCTATCTATTGTATTGCCTGGATTGTCAAAATGCGTCCGTCATTCGTCAGCTCAGATAGGCCAATATGAATAGCGTTGAAAGTTTTAAGGATATGGGTTCGACTCTCGGGGTGGGCATTTTTTCATTCAGTTGAAACAATCCAGTTAATTTAATATACCGTAGCCACCACAAAACCTTTTTCTATTCTAATATATTAATTTAAACAGCACAGCTACATATAAAAAATTAAGTATAGTGCATTTTATTCAAATGTAACTCGGAATTATGATGAGGTGAATAAGTTTAAAAAATGAGTTTAAAAAACAATCACAGTTCAATAATGTGCCCTGTTGGATATTTAAATACAAAACTGTACCAAAATATACATGCAACTTTTATATTTTTTAATAATTTCATATATGAAATTTCATGCATTTCTACCTAACAATAATTGAGCTATAGTTGGGTCATTTTCAAAAAACTTGTACATTCTATGTCCCCCAACTTTAAGAATTTTTAATAACCAAAATAAAGTTTAAAAAATAAAATTTAAGCATTTACATTACTTGTCTGACTGTTTAGAGTAAATGTGGGCTAAATATTATCAGAAAATAAAAATAATATTAGTGTAGTTATGGTTTCAATGCGTCAGCTATAGCTAAAATGCTATGCCCCCTCTTCCCTTTTTACTTTTTCAACTGCTATAAAATTATAAATCAATTGTCAAAAGTGCTAATTTTTTCAGTTGTGACAATTGTTGTATGTCTTATCGGTAGCATAGACCATATAATATATTTTTTTAAACTTGTTTTTTTTTTTTATAAAAATGGAACAATTTATTGTTGTCCCTAGATTTTTTCCCCTCTGTTACTTCCACTCTGTTACCATATTTATTGTAATAAATTATTACTACTAAGTGTTCAACACAAGGTTCTGCAGTTCTTCGAACAGTCCAGTTTTAGATGAGGCCATCATTTTTTAAATTATTAAGTTATTTTCACCGTGGTGTTGAATTAAAGCATTTACAAGATAAGGATGTTTTATTCAGTTTCCCCTCTGTTACTAGCTTATTTATGTGAAATTTATTTTTTTTATACTTTTATAAAATTTTAACCTTAAAATCAAATGGTGCTTCTTAAATATATAGGCTTAGTTTTTCTTGTTTTTAATTCACTTTGTGCTGCTAAAATTATTTTTAGTTTTTTCCCCTCTGTTACTATGCTTATGGTAACAGAGTGGAACAAAATGTAACAGAGTAAGAAACTACTAAAAAAAACAAGTTTATTTGGACATTGTTCTTGAAGGCTGCAAATTCTCGTTTCATGTTCTTAGAACGGAATTAAAAATATGCATTTTTTTTTAAAACTATAAAATAGGAGTTTTTGTGGTGAGCTAGTTGCCATAAACATTAGGCTTCAATTTTCTCAAACAAAATGCTTCTTTAATTGTAGTCATTTATTTTTATGAATCAATACTACTTATTTATGAAAAAATGATGCAGCATCAAATACCACTATTTTCGAATATTAATTTTTGTAAAAGCCTTTAATTCTTGCTTGTTCTGTTTCAAATTTTAGGATATCTTTTAATACATGATAAAAATGTATTAAAGAAGAAAAGATCATTATTTAAGTAGAAAAGAATTTATAAAAAGATACACCACATCAAATACTACTATTTTCAATAGTAATTTTTGTAAAAATCGTTATTTCTTGGGTTAAAGCGTCGGTCAATTGGCACGCAAATTTGTTAAAATTTGAAAATCTAAGGCGATCTGTTTGAAATTGAAACACAGATTATAATATATGGATAAAAATTTGTAAAAACAATGCCACGTGAAATACCAGTATTTTCAAATAGTAGTTTTTTGAAAATATCTTAAATTCTGCCTTGATCTGTTTGAAACATTGAAACTTCATGATAGCTTATAGCACATAATAAAAAGTTATATAAAAAATTACCTGGTCTAATCCCACTATTTTTGAATAGTATTTTTTGCAAAAATCTTAAATTCTTGCTTTAAAGCACCACTACCTCAACTAATATAAGATGAGATTTTTTTTTAACTAAGCAGTGCGTTATTTGTCATAGCACATAATATAAATTTACAAAAGAGAATGCCCTGCCAAATACCACTATTTTTCAATAGTAACTTTTGTAAAAATCTTAAATTCTTGCTGGATATGTTTGAAACATTAAGATTGTATACAATACATGATATGAACTTATAAAAAAGTATGCCACATGAAATATCACTCCATTATCAATCAGCGTTCCCTTCGGTTACTTTTTTTCCACTCTGTTACCGTCAATTTAGGATGGTTTATTTCACTAAAGAATTTATCAGTCATCATTTTGAATAATTAATTGTGTAACTTTAGCCAATATCTTATTTATGTAATATTTTTTTTTTATAATTTAACTGAAAAAATGTGAATGCACATTTAATTGAAACTCATGATTTTTCCGAACTAGTTGGATGTGTCAATCCCAAAACTTTCTTCTATCTCATAAGTACATTTTAATATTTAAAAAAAAAACGTGGTGACCCCAAAGTTACCCACTGTCGAATTTCCTCGAACATTTGACCTAGCCTAATGAGATTCTGGTATCCGAAAAGACTAAAACGCAAAATTTAATTAATATTCTGAGAAAATGAGCTTAGTAGTGCCTCATGTTGGGTAATTTATACTAAAACTTAATAAGCATCTATTTATGTCAAGACCTAACAGAATCTGAAATTTGATGGAACTTTGTCCATTAGTTCTTGAGATATAGTTATAACAAAAAATTTGCAAAACGTAGCACAGCAACACCATATCTTGGACAATTTATGCCAAAACATAAATAATAAGCGTCTAATTATGTTATGGTGTAAAAGAATCTGAAGTTTGATGAAATTCTGTGTATTAGTTCTAGAGATATAGCTAGTTTAAAAAAAAAAACCGTGTAAAATATATCACAGCAGCACCATCAGTTGAAGGATTTAGAACAAAACGTAATCATCGTGTAATTATGTTATATGTCATTTTGTAACAAAATCTGAAGTTTGATGAAATCCTGTGCATTGGTTGTTGAGATATAGCTATCGGAAAAATCGTGCAAAATGCAGCATAGCTGCACCACCTGTTGCAAGGTTAATACCAAAATGTAATCACCGTCTAATTATGTTACATATTCTAGTGTAACAGAATCTAAAATTTCATGAAGTTCTCTGCATTAGTTCTTGAGATATAGCTCTCACAAAAATCGTGCAAAATGTAGCATAGCAGCGCCACCTATAGGGCAGTTCACACCAAAACCTTATCAGCGGCTATGTATCTCAAAATTTTGCGGAATCTGAAGTTTGGTGAAATTCTATGCATTAGTTCTTGAGATATAGCTATCATGAAAATCATGAAAAACGTGGCATAGCAGCGCCACCTGCTGGCCAATTTACACCAAAACTTAATCAACGTCTATGTATATCAAGGGGCCACAGAATCTGAAGTTTGGTGAAATTCTGTGCATTAGTGCTTGAGATATAGCAATCTTAAAAATCATGAAAAACGTAGTATAGCAGCGCCACCTGCAGGCCAATTTTCACCAAAAACCAATAGGCAGTAATTCATATTAAGGTCTAACTGAATATAAAATTTTATTTAATTTCGAGCATTATTTCTTGAGATAGAGCGCCCACAATTTTTTTGTCACATACAGACAGACTCACAGACAGACATTTTCTAAAAATAGTCAAAACGTGTTCAGGACCTTCTAAAACGTATAAATCCGTCGAAAACCGGAAGTCGAAAATTTTCATGAATTCAATACTTTCTTCTTGTAAAGACAGAAGAAAGTTAAAAGTAACAGAGAGGAAATCCTTTGTATTTTACAAAAATAAAATTAATCATAAGAAAATAACAGTTAGGATTTTCTCAAAGTAGCAATCATGTAATTAAAGAAAATCTGATATTTACTGTTTTAGATGTTTTATTTTTTTAAATAAAAATGTTTGACTGTTGGTAACAGAGGGGAACATGTTACTGTTGCAAGTGCATACTTTATTTTTTATTTGACGTTCCAAATGAAAAAGTGAACTGCTGCTTTCAGTTTTATATACAAGAAATGTTTTAGAATCATCTAATATTTTTACAAGTTCTATTTAAAAAAAATTTTATTTGTGAAAAATTTCCCAAATGTACAAGTTTTTTTGAAAATGACTCAGTTAATCTTAAAAATATAGCATAGCAGTGACCCCTTTTCAGTAAACAAAGTCAAAATTGAATCAACATAATTTTTAATAAATGTCTTATACATAAAATTTGAAGAAATTCCATCCCAAATATGGCGAGACATGCAGATAGCTGAATGGTTAGAAAGTTGAACATGAGTTTAGAAAGTATGAATTCTAATCCCATGCCCTTCTTTTTACAAGGCAAGGCTTATTGTTATTAAACCATTTGATAGGCTATAGCGCTGTAGCATATACCTATAACGGAAATTTTGGAAAATAGAGTAGGTCAATACACTCATATTTATTTGCTAAAGCCAAACCTGAAAGAACACAATTTTAAATTATTATTTTTCGTATTAAAATTTTAGAAATTTCCTCGCATAAATGTCAAGCTATCCATTAAATCGTGAAAAACACAGTACAGCTACGTCTATTGTTGAGAAAGATGCCCCCAAACCTAATCAGTACCTTTTTATTTAAAAACCTAACTCAAGTCGATGAAATTTCATCTCATAGGTGGCAAGATATAACTATCACGGTAATTAGGAACAATCCAGCATAGCAACGCCACCTGTTTTGTGGTATGGACCTTGAACATAATCCGAAACTATTTAAGTCAAAATATAACTGAATCAGAACTTCTATTTACTTCCATTTTATTTGTTCTGAAAAAAGAGGAATTGGTAGCAAAATTTATGTTATACACAGTCTAACAGACAGATAGACATTTGCCTAAAGTACCCTTATTAATATTCAAATATATATACTGTTTCATTTTAAAAATATTGAAGACTTTCTTTTGAAAAATCGGGTCAACACGAGCACGACTCGAGACAGACAAAACCTAATCCAAAATATTAAAAATCAATCGAACTCGATCTGCATTGCCGGTCGGGTAAAATCGGTTTACCCAACCCGATTGAGGACTTTACTTATACTTAAGGATATAATCTAATAATAGTCTTACCTATACAACGGTTCATACTACACTAGAAAATAAATAAGAAATGTAAAGAAAACACTTTGATCGTTGTTGTTAAAAGAAACAAAACCCTATCCTAAACACACAATTAAAGAAGAAAACTTTCGTAATGAAGTTTATAATTTTTACGTAAAGTGGCTAAAGATGGCTAAAAATGATATGATATTTATCACTAAAGAAAGAGAGAAAAACAAAGGAAAAACCAGTCTATCTTGTAGTATATTTAAATCTCGTTTTTCTGGTGCAAAATTAAAACAGATTTAAGTTAGTAGCTTGTTCCAAACTGTCTGCAGGTGGGAATTTTTAGTGCAAATAGTGTTATTATTCTGGTTGTCATGCCTATCTGCATTTTTCAGCATTTCTCATACTATTAAAATTCTTTAAACATCTGCTCTACTGATCTAGTATAATGACATGCTCTAATTATCGACATCTGTCACCATATACATAAATTAAACTCTTTTAGCTTTAATAGTTACTATTTTCTTCGTGATTAGAAAAACTGGTAAGCGTTGAAAAGTCACTATGAAATAGTTAAGAAAAGATTACTTGATGAGATTCTTATGATTTATGGACTTATTTGGGTGTTATCAAAAGTATATAGAAATTATTTTTTAAAAAGGAATTATACATAAAAAAAAAGTTTCAATAAAAAAAATTATGGAGTAGATACCAATAAATAGATTACCTCTGTAATAAAGTTATTTCAAAATAATTACGTTAACGCTTTATCTACTGAATTATGAATTCATGAAAAATTTATCTTCTAAAGCATTTTTCGTGACTTGTTTGAACTTCATTAGAAAATTTGCATAGTCATTTAATAAATTTTAGAAGGATTTGGAGGATTTAGAAAGATTAATTAAATATGAATTTATAGGGATTTTGTGCAATATTTATAGCCCCACTTAAATCTGTAATTTAATTTTTCTAGCGGTGAATCTGAGTTCATTGAATTTTCCGATCATGATACGGACTCAGAAATTAATGGAGACGTAGAGAATATTAAAAGTATTTTTATTATTATTATTATTTTTCTGTTTCTTAACTAATTTATTTTCTTAATTTATTTTTAATATAGTTCCTAATAAGTTCAGTAATATTACATATAAACTAGGAAATGTATCGAAAAATTTGAAGCAAATGATATAAAATTGACCTGGAGTACTCTATACGCCGCCCGTCCAAAACTGCACAGTACGCAAGGCCCTCCAACTAAGGGTAATAAATTAATTCAAATCTTTATTAGTAAAATGTACACGGATGCTTCTAAAAATAAAACTGATAGTGAATTTAGTATGAAAAGGGTAAGGCTGGGAGCGAACAGCACTAGTTTTTATTACACTAAAAGAGCAATCAATCATTCTTTGTTTCCAACCAAACAAGGGTAAAATCTCTTTAAATGATTTTTGAGGGACTGACCCTACCGAATTGACAAAGAAAGGGGAAGTTTATCTCGCCCCCATCTTCAGTCGTAAAGCTGTCGTAAAGCTGTTTCGAGTTGGATTTTTCCCTTGAAGTTCAAAAAAGTTCACTGAAAAAGCACTTTATACATCAAAGTGCCGACACGAAAGATCAAAGATAGCGCAAGAAGTTAGTGCTATGTGCGTGGACCTTAAGGCTGGGAGCGAACAGCAGTAGTTTTTATTACACTAAAAGAGCAATCAATCAATCTTTGTTTCCGAACAAAACAAGGGTAAAATCTCTTTAAATGATTTTTGAGGGACTGACCCTACCGAATCGACAAAAGAAGGGAAAGTTTATCTCGCCCCCATCTTCAGTCGTAAAGCTGTCAACTGATTTCGAGTTGGATTTCTCCCTTGAAGTTCAAAAAAGTTCACTGAAAAAGCACTTTATACATCAAAGTGCCGACACGAAAGATCAAAGACAGCGCAAGAAGTTAGTGCTATGTGCGTGGACCTTAATGGTAAATTATTGCGCGGGCTTTTTTTAATAAAGCAGCATATACGTCAAGAGTAGTAGGAAAATAACAGTTTAAGGACAGGAGCAGGAGGCACCGAGGCACCGTGCCTCCTGCGGTGCCGCCTGCTCCCACCATCCCTCCTGGTCCCTCCTGCGCCCACCGTGCCACCACCACCCTCCTGCCCCCACTATGCATCCCCCTCCACGAACGCCCCCTAGCGGAAAAAAGGAACATTCTATTGTAACAGAGAGGTGAACAACCTTCCCAATTCAAAAAATATTATCAATCACATCTCAACATTGAATCATACTATAAGATGAAGATTAAATTTATATTTGAATTTTGAAAAACCGTAATTTTAATTAGTATTATTAATTAAGCGAAACAATTAAAATCTCAGTTTTTAGCCATTTTATTTAGATTTCTTCAACTACATGATGGGATTATCAATTTAACACAAGAAAGTTAAACATATATTTGAATTTTGCTTGATAGACATATTAATGAGTATCGTTAATTAAGTAAAAACAATAGAAAATATCCAGTTTTATAGAAAAAGACTGATTTCTTACGATTTTTATCAACTTAAGTGAGAAAACTTAAACGTACATTTCAGTTTTTTAACAGCTATAACCTTAATGAGTATTGATAATTAAGTAAAAAACAATGGAAAATATCAAGTTTTATAGAAAAAGACTGATTTCTTACGATTTTTTCAACTCAAACTTCAGAATATCAATTTGATAGAAAGAAATTTAAGCGTGCATTCCAATGTGAATTTTGCTTGATAGACATCTTAATGAGTAGTATTATTTAAGTAAAAACAATAGAAAATATCAAGTTTTATAGAAAAAGACTGACTTCTTACGATTTTTATCAACTACATGATCAATGTAACGACTTAAAAGTTGAAAGTTAAACATGCATCCTAGTTTTTCAACTGCTATAACCTTAGTATCGTTAATTAAGTAAAAACAATGGAAAATATCAAGTTTTATAGAAAAAGACTGATTTCTTACGATTTTATCAACTTAAGAGAGAAAACTTAAACGTACATTTCAGTTTTTCAACAGCTATAACCTTAATGAATATTGATAATTAAGTAAAAAACAATGGAAATTATCAAGTTTTATAGAAAAAGACTGATTTCTTACAATTTTTATCAACTGCAACATCAGTGTATCGACTTACAAGTTGAAAGTTAAACATGCATTCTAGTTTTTCAACAGCTACAATCTTAATGAGTATCGTTAATTAAGTAAAAAACAGTGGAAAATATCAAGTTTTATAGAAAAAGACTGATTTCTTACGATTTTTTCAACTCAAACTTCAGAATATCAATTTGATAGAAAGAAATTTAAGCATGCATTCCAGTTTTGGACAACCATTTCCTTCATGAACATTATTAATTAAGCAAAACAACGGAAAATATTAAATTTTTAACTGATTTCTTCATATTTTTTTTAAATATAAAATCAGAATACACAACTTAAAATAGAAATTTAAACATATTTTTTAGTTTTTGAACAGTCGTTACATCAAAGAATTTCAATAATTGAACAATTAACAAAGGAAACTAATGATTTTTTAACGAAAAAAGACGAATTAAACGTATTTAATTAACTTTTACTCTAAATGGAAATTTCATCATACTTTTATATACTAACTAAGTAGAATTTTAATGCATAAACGAACACATTTCAATAAATACTCAACACACACACACAAATTTGAAAACAACACCTGCTTCTTGTGACGTCATATTGAAACCAAAACTTATTCCTTCGAAGTCCCTCACCATGCCTTTTCACCCCCATCTCCCCCAATTTTTTACCTTAGGTAGGGAAATGGACAAAGCAATGACCTCTCATTCTTGTATATTTAGTAGTCTGGGAGAAAAAAAGACACATTTTATGCACTCCAATTTCATAACAGTTACCGCAATATCCCAAAATTTGAATTTTGGAAGACATAATCAGTATAATTAATTAAACAAAATAATAAAAATATTATTTTTTAAGGGGAAAAGGTGAATTTAAGCGAATTTGATTAGTTTTACAATAGTCTTTTGAACCGCAACTTGGAAATATAGATTTCTAACAGAAGAATTAAACGTATATTTTAATTTTAACAACAAAAACTTAACAAGTATCATTAATTTAACAAAAATAAATATCAATTTTAAAGAAAAGACGAATTTGAATAATTTTACACTAGTATTTTCAAAAGCAACATAGAAATATCAATACTTATTCATATATTTCACTTATTCACTGTATTCAATACTATATTTAATAAATTTGGATACACTTTAAGAATTTTCTAATCTATAATTAAATATTAGCTGTATATTTAATGTTACCCATGTTTTCAACATTAGTTCATAATCGTGAATTTTGTATTTTAAATACCATGTATTCAGGTTCAGATTATTTTCACTTGAAATCATACAGAATTTTTTAACAGAGTTTGTTTTTGAAATCATTGAAGCAACTGCATTTAATATTTTTAACACCAATTTTCTAAGATTTTCTAACATTTTCCGATTATACATTCTTCAGAAGTAAATTTCTAAATGCTACAATCACTTTACATATCGAAAAGATATCATTGAAGCAACTGTATTTAATATTTTTAATACCAATTTTCTAAGATTTTTTAACATTTTCCGGTTATACATTCCTCAAAAGTTATTATTACGTATTCTAAACAATAGAAAATATTAATTTTAAGAATAAAAAGACGAATTTAAAAATTTTTTATTAGTTTTACACTATTTTTTCTCACCTCCAACACGGATATATCAATTTTAACAGAAGAATTAAACGTATATTTTAGTTTTTAACAACAAAAATGTAATAAGTATCATTAATTAAACAAAAATAAATATCAATTTTCAAGAAAAGACAATTTTTTACACAAATTTTCAACTTTGAAATACATTTGCTTACATATATTGTTACAGTATATTACTAAACTTAAACTTTTTAAAAAGTTTGAATGTTTTTACAAAGGGTTCATACTTATATTTTTCATGTCTTGACTGCATTCGAAATCTTACAACAAAAGTATACTTTTATTATTATTATTAATATTATTATTATTATTATTATTATTATTATTCTAGAAAACCAAAAAAATCGTTTCTTGCTGCTTTAGACACTTGACATATTAAAACTACTCTACCCATATAATTAATCAAATTAGGACATGATTCATCTTACACTTCAAAATTTCTGAATTTTTACAATACTTATTTTCATCAAACTTTATTCTTGATCCTATATATTTTAATAGCACAGAATTTTAACATCTGTTTTTATCTACTTATCAGAAAATTATTAAAACACTCAATAACATTTTCCAAATATGAATATTATCTTTACAATTTAATAATGCAAAACATACACGAATACAAAGTTTAATTTTTACAAACATTTCATATTTCAAACCAAACTATTCGAAATTTTCACAACATAAGAGCAAACATTAGACGAACTTTTTAACATTAATATTGCTTAGATCTTTTCATCATAACTTTTAACTATGATAATCATCCATTTTTAGGTTGATTGTCGAAAAACTGTAACTGAAATTACATAAACTTAATGTATAAAACCATGTTCTCACACAATTTCTTGAAATTCAACAAAGAATTGACTATTACTCCAATACTTATCTACTTCAATTTCGACTCTCGATAGTATATAGATATTGCATCATTACATACTTACAACTCTTTTCAAACGTTTATCAGAAAATCAAGTCAATCAAAGTCTAGTAGTTATCACACCTGTTCCTCAGAAATATTACTATCATATGAAACAGTAAAGAAAATTAATAGATATTTAATATTTAATAATCTCATACGTGAAATTACTGCCGAATGAGAATACTAATAATCAATAAAATCAACTGTTGGACAAAAAACTAGTACAGATTACCGAAAATTCAAATCATTTTTTCTACAAAAATTACAAAAATTAACAAATGAATGACAAGTTAGAGAAATAACTAAAAAAAATAATGAACATATTTACAAATTTATTAAAATCACACCTTTTTCTGGATTACAAACCGCAATTTCTTGAAAAATTTAACACCGAATTTGTAAGATTTTAATCCTAGTATTACATACACTCAATAAATATTCAAAATTAACAAAATAATAATTTTTTAGTCTCATCAATAAGCAGAAATTCTATATTAAAAGAATATTTTCATAGTAGTACTTATAAAAATGAGAGTTTACAAACTGATTTTCATAATTTTATCACATTTAAACTTAATTTTTATATATACATAAATAATTTTTATACATTTTAATACATTTTTAATTATACATAAAACATTATTTAATCAAATTTTGTACTTTCTAATTCAGTAAAATTCAATACTTTTTTAGTTTTTAAACCAATACCACAATATTTATTTACATCAAACTTGATTCTTTACCTTTTATATTTCCACATTACACAAGTGAGTTAAATACTAACTTGGAACGGGAGTTGAAGTCAATTGATTCAATTCGATTTTCATCGTATACGCATTGCCCCTACACGAAATTTCTTACTTCTATAATCATCTAATGTATTAAAACTAATCTACTCATATTTTTAATCAATTCATCAGATGTTTCATCTCGCACTTCTGAATTATCATCCACCAAGTTGCTTAAAATATAAATACTATCTTTATAGTTTTAATGTAGTATACATGACTAATCTTGAGTTTCCATCTATACTATTAATCAAATTATCATATGTTTCATCTTACAGTTCAACGATTTCTGAATTATCGTCCATCTAGTTGTTTAAAATATTAATAAAATGTTTATAGTTTTTGATTATACATAGTATGTATGAATACAATCTTTAATTTTTAACAGCTCATATTTCAAATTAATTATTTTCGAAACCAAACTATGTGAATTTTACCACAATGCTTATCATCATACAGAGATTTGTGTTTCATACTTTTTCTAAAAATTATCAGATATGTACTCCTCAGAGGAATTTCTATCATATGAATAAATGAAAAAAAAATTAATTTATATTAAACGTAGGGTGACACCCCCAGTAATTGGCATGCACCAGTGATTGGCACATCCTACAAACATGTCCCAAAATAAGATTTATATCCAATCTTTTAAAAATGCAAGTCCATATACCAGTTATATGCTCATTTACGTTAAAGATTATAACTTTGCTTTATGCTACTAGAAGACAATAGTGCCTAGGAAAGTGAAACAATTATGGCTTGTATGAAATTAGCCATTTTTGTTGAAAAAGCTTCTTTTTTGGTTTAAGGAAGGCATGCTTTTCAATTCATTATTATATGATTTATAATATATTTTAAATTTTAATTGACAACAGTTTTGTTTAGTTAAAATGGCTTACTTTAATTGTGTAAAAGTATTTTCACACAAATATTTGGATTTCTGAATTAATGATAGATGCCAATTAATGGTGCTTCAATTTTGCTAGTTCCAAGTAATTGGCACCTATTCCAATTACAAGGAATTTGAGATTAAACCACTTCTTTTGGAACTACTTTTAATGTTATAGACTAATTTTGTTTATCATAAATGATTGTTTTTATTTGAAAATATGAAATATTATCAGTAATTGGAATCCATTAAAGCTTCATATGACAATTACTGGGGACAGCATGACAATTACTGGATATTAATATAAGTATATTGTATTGTTTTAAAGTGTTCACATTTCAGACTAATATGCTGATTTCTTACTCTCAAAAACCTGAAATATGGCATCTTTATCTACAGTAAATTCATTTAAGGGAGACCCGTACGAAAAAGCCCAAAATTTTTATTATTGATTTTAAAGTAATGAATTTTGGTGTACTATTTAAGAATCTTCTTGTAAGGAATAATTAGCAAAAAAAATTCACTTTTTATTAAAAAGTATATTTTTTATGGGGATTTTTATGATTTTTTTTGTCGAAAAATACACTTTTTAAAATTACTACTCCTCATTTAATTTTCAATATTTTGGTATTACTAAAATTTCTTAAATAGTGTTATAGTATATAGAAAAGAACTAAGGAGAAATATTTTTAATTTTCTATTTTAATCGGCTAAGAAAAAAATAAATAAAAATACGCATGATAAATTTCCTTAAATTCGTTATAATTTTCATGTTTACCAATTTATGTAAAATTTTCAGAAATAGTTAAAAAAAATATCTCTCCTTACTTTTGTTGCAAATTTTTTTAAGATTCTAAAAACATAAACTCTTTGCTTCTAAATCATTTTACCACTGAGCCTTAGTACTTTGAACTTAGGCAAAATGTGAAAAAAGTCATTTTCAGGAAAACACGTTTTAAATGGCCGCTAGTCCTTTAAACTCTATAGTGAGTACAAATTAAAAAGCTCATTTTCTACCTGTTCCAAGTGTCCCCGAGTTCTGAAATTTTGCATGAATATTTGGAAATATGAATTTTATCGTTTTCTGAGAAAAAAATTTTTTTTTGAACTTTTGATGATTTTTGGCCGAAAATGGGGTACGGATCTCTCTTAAAGCGATTAAAACCAATGCAAAATGTAAAGTTTTTTTTAAATATAAACTTGTGCCAATTACTGGATCACAAGGTGTCATACATTGGTGCTCTAGGTGCCAATTACTGGTGATTTAAGCAACTTTTTATGAATATATTTTAGTGATGGGCGATTTCGATTTTTTTAATCGATTTAATCGATACTACGGTCAACTCGATTTAATCGATACTTTAAAATTTTTAATCGATTTCTCTGAAGGTAATATAATTTTCATTTTCCTTCAAAAGTCGAAGATAAAATAGTCGGATGTGTCAATTTCAAAATTTCAGTGTAGTAGTTTCTAAGATAGAAGAATTAAAGAAACCTCAGAACCCCCCCCCCCCTGCAAAATAGTGTTTTTTGTTGAGTGATGTACACCAAAAATTGATCAGGATCAATTTTTATCAGGTGCCAGCTGAATCTGAATTTTGATGAAAATCCAAGAAAGCGCTAGATACAGCTATTGCGAAATCATAAAAAATGCAGCGTATCAGCGCCACCTGTAGGGTAATTTACAGCAAGAACTAAACAACACTAATCTATGTCAGGGATTTACTGAATCCGAATTTTGATGAAAATTCGTTCTTGAGATAGCGCTATTGCGTTAATCATGAATAATGCAGTATAGCAGCGCCATCTCTTAAGCGATTTCCACCAAAATGTAATTAGCATCAAATAATATCAAGGACTAATTGAATCTAAATTTTTTATGAAAGTCCGTGCATTAGTTTTTGAGAGAAAGCTAAAATGGAAACAGGGGCGTGCGAAAAGAGAACTGTGCCCGGTTCAAAGTTCCAATTTAGCCCCCCTCCCCCTATTAACTTTTTCTTGTGATAGGCTAGAAGTGATGTTAGTAGTAAAAATTTGGCGCCCCCTAAATTTCCGCGCTCGGGACGACCGCCTCCTTTCGCCCCCCCCCCCCCCTTTCACATAGCGCTGAGTGGAAATTGTGAAAAATTCAGCATAGCAGCGCCATCTGAGAAGCGATATACATCAAAATGCAAAAAACATCAATTCATGTCAAAGACTAACTGGATCTGAAATTTGATGAAAATCCGTGCATTCGTTATTCAGATATAGCTGTTGCACAAATCGCAAAAAATGCAGCATAACAGCGCCACCTGTTGGGCTATATACACCAAAAATTAATTAGATTCAGTTTATATCAAGATCAAGCTAAATCTAAAGTTTTGTGGAATTCCGTACATTTGTTCTTGAGATAGAACGGTCAGAAATTTTTGTCATATACAGACTCACAGAGTGGCAAACAGACACACAGACAGATATTTCTTAAAAACCATGAAATTGTGTTAAAAACCTTCTAAAATATATAAATCCATCGAAAACGAGAAGTCGAAATTTTTCACGAATCTTATACTGTCTTCTTGTAAAGTTACAAAAGAAAGTAAAAATGTAAAATCGATTCTGACTGTAAGATCGGTCTTTAGATTCGATGTCGATCTTTAGATTCAATGTCGATCTTTAGATTCGATTTCGATCTTTAGATTCGATGTCAATCTTTAGATTTGATTTCGATCTTTAGATTCGATGTCGATCTTTAGATTCGATGTCGATCTTTAGATTCGATGTCGATCTTTAGATTCGATTTCGATCTTTGAAATCGATTTCATTTTGATTTACTAAAATTGAAAGCGCATTTTGGGAGATTCTTAAATACCAATAGAATTGTAATTTTTTTGATTTACTTTAAATGGATCCACGTTTCAGATCGCATTGATTTTTCCAATTTTATTGTTTTAATGGTAGTATTGATGTAAAATTACGTATAAGAATGGATTTTTTTTTTCTTTCTTTCTAGGCTAAATTAGTGTTGAATGTAGGTATTTTTCTGCGAGTCCACAGGAAGGCATCATGTTTTACAGCTCTGTAAGAGAGGGGGAATCGCAATTTATGCATTAAAAAACATAAAATCTCATAACTTCTGGGGGGGGATCCCCTGTGGGCCACACCCATTAATTCGACACTAGGTTAAATCGTTATATTTTTGTTTAGAAGTCCAGTTATTTGGAGTATTAGTTTATTATGTTTTATTTTTCACGCTCGTCTCTTCTAATCCCCCCCCCCCACCTTACGCGTCAGTTTTAACTTACAGGGCCGTTCGAAATATGCATACAGTTTTAAAAATGTCCAATTCTCGGTCTATTTTATTTTAGATCCACATTTTAAATCCTTGACAAAAGATAAATAAGGGATCGCCCTTCCGCCCGTTTGGGGTTTCTCTGCGCCCCGCCGGGGGGGGGGCATATTTTTTTATTTCTTCAAAAGAAACAAAAAAAATTTTTTTTGGGGGGGAGAGGGGTTTTTTCTCATTTCTTGATACAATATGTCTATTGAAAGCTTATGCTTCATACATTACAAATCTAGCATAATAAATTTTCTCCCATCATTTTAGGTCACGTTACGGACCCATAGTGGGTTAAAATTCTAATTTTTCAAACTTTTTCAAAAAAAAAAAAAAAAAAAGATACATATTAGCGAAACTGGGGTTCGAACCCGCAATCGTTTGATTGCACACGCAATATTGGCCACCGATTGCTCAGCAGCGCTATTATTTCTTTAGATTGTCATCTTTAAATTCGTAATTTCTTTTGAATGGAATATCCGATTTGAATAATTCAAAAGGTAATCTACAGCTATTGTAACATCAAATGATTTATTTGGGTAAGGATTAAGGTATCGATAGTATGGTCTAATTTTGGTTGGTGTATTTATCGCGTTTTAAAATGTAAGAAAGTTATAGTGAGTTAACTACAAAAGCTGGGCATATGGTATCGCGCGGTTTTTTATAGGTATTGATATGTTCTTTAATATTACAGAACCTTTTTTTTAAATTCATTTAAAAGTGTTTCCTGACGATTCAAAATTATATATCCTAACGATTCAAAAAATACACTCGTAATTGTTCAAGGTTTCACTTCTGTCGGCACTCTCGGAGTGCCACTATTTTATTTTATTTTTCATGTTCGCCCGTCCTAACCCCACCTCCCCCTTCCCCCTTCCTCACCAATCTTAACTTACAGGATCGTTCAAATTATGACTGCGATTTTAAAAAAGTCTAATCCTCGTTCTATTTTGCTATAAATCCATATTTTGAAGCCCCAACAAATTCAAATTTATCAATTCAAAAGATACATTTGGGCCGGGGTCGCCCTTCTGTCCGTTTGGGATTTACCTTGCCCCCCCTGGGTGGGGGGGAGCATATTTTTTGTTTCTTCTACACCATCTCATGTAACATATCGTTATAAAGCTTTTATCTCCTCGTTTTTTTTTCTGTTACTACCCCTCTCTTCACCTAGTTACATGCTCTTGGCACTTTTTATAGTTTCAAAGAGTGCATGTTCCCCATGGGCCACCCCATGAATTCAACACTAAGTTAAACTCTATATTTTTGTTTAGAAGCTCAGTTATTTGGGTTATTAGTTTATTATGATTTTTTTCCCATGTTCGTCCGTTCTAATCCCTCGCTCCCCCCACCCTTCCTCGCCAATCTTTACTAAATGGCCCGTTCAAAGTATGCATGCAATTTTTAAAACGTCCGTCCAATTCTCGTTCTATTTTATAGTAAATCCTCATTTTGAAACTTCGACAAAAGATACATTTGGGCCAGATCCGTAGCTAGAAGTGATCTATAAGAGGGGCTCACGAGATTGTAGGGGAGGGGGGCTGATAATTTTTTTCTTCTCTCTCTGCAGCAGAAAGATAAATTAGTGCATATTCACATTGTAGGTATTACGTTTCTTATGAAACTGTTTTAATAACTTCATTTTATGCTAAGAAAAGTATATGATGATGAAAATTTTGAGTGTATAACTGGTGCAATATTAAACATCATGTTAGCTTCCTATGTACAAATAGGACAAGGAAGTGTTTAATTACTTATTTTAGATGCAATTTAGTAATTCTGAAAAGAAGGATCAAAATATTTTGAGCCCCCCCCCCCCCCCTGGAAAAGATTCCAAGGTCACTAAATGCATTTCTCTTCCGAAAATTCAAATGGAATTCTGTTCAAAAATCTAATTTAGTTTTAATAAATTAGATTTTTGAAAGATTTTTGAACAGAATTCCATTTGAATTTTCGGAAGAAAAATGCATTTAGTGACCTTGGAATCTTTTCCAGGGGGGGGGGGACTCAACATATTTAAGGGGCTGACTCAACATATTTTGGGGCATGAGCCGTCCTTAGCGCCCCCTTAGCTACGGTCTGATTTGGGCTATGGTCGCTCTTCCGTCAAGAGTGGGATTTACCTGCCCCCTGCGTATGGGGCATATTTTTTGTTCTTCCAAACTATCTCGCGTAACACTTCGTTGGCATTAGAAAAAAAAAAAAGTTTTTTTAAAATATATACTCCTTGTTCCCCATCCTAGTTACACGCTCTTGGCACTCTTTATACTCGGTTTAATGCGGAGTTACTCAGTGTTGTTACTAGTTGAGTTATGTCTCTCAAATTTGTCAAAGCTTTTGTGTACACTGTAAAAAAAAATTCAAGAGGTTACTAAAAATTTTTTAGTAAATTTGTATTCCACAGAATTTTTTAGTAACCATTACAAACTTTTTTTTTGCAAGCGAAACAAGCATTTCTTTTGTAAACTGAACAAAGGAATTTTTTGTATAACTAACTTAAAAATTTTTAGTATGAGCCACCAAGCAAATTTTAGTAATAGCTCCAAAATTATTCTTAATAACCATTACGTGGGCTCGAAGGGCAGGAGCTTCCTTCGAGCTGCATCCAGACTTCTGGAGCGGAAGATTTTCGGCAAAACCGCAATAGATGGCAGCACCAAACATTGCTACTGCGCCGTCAGGATATTCATAATCCCTTTATTAACGAGTACTTACACTGCATACATTCGGGGCGTATTTGGCAGTGGCCAGTATCGAACCCGGGACCTTTTCGCCTGGAGTCCGTTACTATATCCACTATTCTATCAAGGTCACACCAAGGGAGTTTTAGTAATAGCTATTAAAAATATAAAATTGTTAACTCTATTCGTTGCTAACTTTTTTCTAGTAATTCTTACAGATTTTCTTGTAACCGACTAAGATTATTAAAAATTTCTTAGTAATTACAAGGATCACTAAAGTTTTTTTAGTAGATCGACACTTTTTTTTTTACAGTGTAAGTGACAATCATTTTAAAATTTAAAATTCTTATTGTCCGACTCTAAAATCTGCAATAACTTAATTCTATGCCTCCCTAGATGGGGAGGGGGGGTAGGAGGCGGTAATTACGGTCATGCTGATTGTCTAAGTTTTGGAATTAGTAATTTGGATCTTCTCTGTGTGAATCTGAATATCGAAATATCGATTCTAGTATCGATTCTAGAACTGAGAAATCGATTCTTATTATGATCGATGTTGTTTCATACGATTTCGATTTTAATCGATTGTCAAAATTTCCAGAATCGCCCATCACTAATATATTTTTATAAAAATACTTTTTCAAAATTTTTTGCTCTTAGTGGGCAAAGTAGATGCACAGATATGCATTCTTTGATTTAAAAATATTTCCAAGTAAATATCATATTTCTTTGTAATGAAAATTGAAGTAAGTTTAAAGACAAATTCTTAAAGTGCCAATTACTGGGGATGTTACCCTACAACGAAATTTGATTGCAATATATATGTATTTAATAAAAATAAATAAGTAAGCGATTATTTATACATTAAACCTTTACTAAATATATATTTATTGCGTTATACAGATGTTTCAACAAGATGAACCAAAACAGCAGCAAACTTCAGAAATTAATGATCTGAATGATTCATTCCTAGCACATGTAGCGTTAATGAATAATACATATGTAAGTACTTATATGAAAAATACTAAAATTCGTATATGAATTGTAATTAGAGTAATATAAAATGATTTGTCTTATTGCCTACACTTTAACAAATACCTTTTTACCTATATTGTTGAAGATAATCCTAATTGTTTGCTTTTGTTTCTATTACAGATGTGTTTTATTTGCTACAAACACTTTTTATGTAAATGGAATTTGACAGAACAAACAAAAATCCATACAGGTGAAAAACCTTACACTTGGGAAGATTACCAAATGCGGTTTTCAAGAAGATGTGAATCAAAAATGTACACATCATCATATAAAACATCGTCAGTTATATATAAACTTAGTGAAGATATTCAAAAATTAGTCAGACGTTTGAAGAATTTAGAAATAAAGGAAGATATTTAGACTATTTATCCATCATATTTCCATAAGTTACCACAATATCTCAAACTTAAAATTTGGAAGACATACACAAGCTGAAAAGAAATTTTGTTACCCGTGATTTTTCTAATCAGCGTGAATGTATAGATATTATTTTGCAATGTATTCTTTAAATGTTCACATAAATATTCTTTTATATACATTTATCGTTGTGTTTATTTTTCTAAAACCTATTACATTAATGGAATACATAACATTTTAAGTGAAACAACACTTTCACAACTTAAAAAATGTATAAGAACATACAAAATAAGCAGATGTATGAAAAAATATACAAGTTTACAGAATAATTTCAAAGTTTTCTAGAAATACAAACAAAATATATTTACAATATAAAAAAAATTACAAAAGTGAAAAGAAAAAACACAAATGTAAAACAAAAAAATCACAAAGTGAAAAACTCAAAACAAAGTTTTTGAAAAAAGAAAATTTACAACAAAAACTTTTTTTACAAAAACCAAAACTTCAAAAAATATTTTTACAAAAATTTTTTTTTCAAAATAAGTTTTTACAAAAGTAAAAAAAAAAAAAAATCACAACGTTAAAAAAAATGAAAAATTTTAGTTAAAAAAAGAGTAAAAAAAAAAATTGCAAAAAAAGTTGCAAAAATTTCAAAAAAAGTTATGAAAAAAAGTATCGAAAATTTTGTTCTTTGTAATAGCAAATACAATGGTTTCGCTATTGCATACTGTATTTGTATGGTTTCGCTATTGCAAACTGCCTTTTTTTGCGGCACATATACGTGTCGCTCGTCCCCAAAGGGTTAAAAGGTTTTGATTTATTTTTAATCGCAAAGTCTCCACCGAAGTTAAAGATGATTTTAAATCCCAAAATCGATCCTATTGGTTGGGATGATCACTCAGGTGTTTATATGATTCCGTTTATTAAGGAGAGAGGAGGACGATAAAAAACCATTATGTAGGTATAACCCAGAGAAAATTCAGTATCAGATGTAAAGAACATCAGGCGGATATAAAATATAACAGAGAAATATCTACTTTGACCAAAATTAATAAAAAAAGAAATTATTAACATATTGTTTAACGAAAGTAGATTGATTTACAGGTCTGATTTTTATTTTCATTTATTTATAAGGGAGTTAATTGAAATTTATTTAAGTCACTCTATGGAAAATTTTATGATCGCGATTTCAAAATGCAAAAAAAAATTAACGCGTTTTAGTCTTGAAGGTCCAAAGAAAATTCAGAGAGGTGTGCGAACAATAGGCGGAAAGAAGGAAGCTCGCCAAATTGTTTATGATGTTTTTAAATTAATATCTCAATTAATTAAAAAGAAAAATCTAAAAACTAACTGCAGTGTGCTTCAGACTTCTAGAAGAGCCCCAGGTACTTTCCTGTCAAATCTGTAGTCCGCGCGCGCGCATACACACGCTCCAACTTCTATATTATTAGAGGTAACTATAATAGGCGCATTTTCCACCCCAAAAATATCTTTTGTGTCTTTCTGTAACAGCTGTAATTTTACAAGTGCATTTTGCAGTTTATTTCGTATTGTGAACGTACATAGATTATTGTAAATTATAGTCGAAAGGTTAAAAATAAATAAAAATACTTTATCAAATAAGTTTATTTTTTAACATCGTGAAATTATCTTCAATTTTTTCGGGGGGGGGGGGTGTATAATTAACGAAACGTTTTATAAATTCATATTGTTAAACATCTTTCTTTCTGTAACCATCTTTTAATAGATTTTAGTCCAATAGCAACATCTACCGTAGTATATATTAAGTGATTCATAAATAATAATAGAGAAGTTATCGCCTCTGATTTCGCCTATTTTTGAAAACCTGTCCCAACTTTTCATTCTGACAGCTTCGAATGGTACCTGATGCATTGTTTGTGGTAAGTACTTGACATTGAAGGATGGGGCACTAATTATAGTGTCCTCTAATCACAGTGTAATCTGCCTCCATTACCACCAGCCCGTTTAATAAGAGGATAATTGTTGTAACCTCCGATATATATATACATATATATATATATATATATATATATACATATTTTTTTTTTTTATCGTTGCTCATTGAATAAGTTTTGTTTCGTATCTTTGTAAAAGACCTCCAAAAGTTCTTCTGTTATTAAGAAAGTGTTTGTCATTTGCCTTTAGCTTTTATGAATATGCTTGGATGATGGCGAAATATATTATTTAAGATATCACAGCACCTTCTAGATTAAAAATTTTGTATCTAGTAAGGGGCTTATCAACTTTTTGGTAATTTTGGACCTCCTCCCCCCCCCCTCTTCTGGTAATAATATCGTTATCAATGTCTTTTAATGATAGATACAGGGTGTCCCTAAACTAATGGTATATACGCTAGGGGTTGATAGAACGCATCAAGACGAGTAATAATAAATAGGAAACCAAGGGTCCCAAACGTTTTTCAAAGGAGATAGCCGCCATTAAAGTTTGGGGTCCAAAATTTCAAATACACATAAAAAACGGAAAAAATGGTCGATTGATTTGCGGTTTTCACTAAAACTATTCTTTATATTGGTATTTTCTTGAAAATAAATTATAAAGATAAATTTCAAAAAATACCGATAGAGGGCGCTTTAGACTTTGGAGTAACGAACAACTATTTTTTACGTTATTTTTTGCATCTGATACAGATTGTTACATAATGTATTCAACGCTAACAATGTCTTGTTGCGCTTGTCCGCACGAAGGAGGCAGTTGAGGAGATAGAAACTCTTATCAGCAATACAAGCTTCTTTTCAAATATACTTCACATATGGTTTTTCGAACAGTGATTATTTAAGCATACACATGGCTAATTCTATGAAAACTTGTCATGTCTGTCACATACAACGATTTTTGGGTACCAGTATTTTAGAACGGAAAAATGTGACTTATTTTATCGGAAATATCTCATCAGTTGAATAGCTTGAAGGAAACTTTTCGAAAATAACGGTGGCGAACAAGAATAGAGACTTTTAGTTGTGTGACAGACATGACACGTTTTCATGGAATTAACAACATATGAAGAAGAATAGAAATGTCAGATGTCTGAGGTATTCCATATTTTACAGTTAAATTTTTTTAACTGTAAAGCGCTATAAGAAACAAATTCCTTAAAGCGCTATAAGAAACAAATTCCTTTTACTTACCCATCATACGTAGTATAAGATAATTCTTGCAATCGTTTTGAAAATCGATAAAAAAAAAATATGACGGATTTTAGATACTGGATATTCCAAAAACATATTTTTCGAAAAAATATTTGCCGTCTATCAATCTGTGTGTCTGTCTGTGTGCGTGTAAATGCTGTATCTCCCGAACAAATTGAGATAGAGACTTGAAATTTCGTATATACTTAGTATGTAAGAATGGGACGAAGTCTATTTAATATCAGTAACCTTGATTATCCGAAACTATTTTTTTCGGACTCTCGAAAAATTCGTTCTGATGAAAGGTATGTAAAAATTTTCGAACTTTTTTATTTTAAGGAATGGACGTATAATGCAATAAAATAACATAAATTTTGCATAAAGAACAAAGTCAATCGGATTATTAGTTACTGAGATATTTGTAATCCTGTTTTCCCCATTCTTCGATTTTTCATGACCTGTATTTCAGCCAAATTTCAATTCAAATATATATTTAAATCGGAAATAAGACGCTTAATCCGACACAGTAAACTGTTAGTTAATATGATTATTATTTTTGGAGCTATAAGATTTTTTTTTTACGCAATTCGGTACTACTTGAGTTGTCTAGCGTTTTATATAGTTTGTCGAAATGGGTTCATCAGTAATTTATTAATAGAGTATCACTATGGATATTAAAAATATTTAAATATAAGTTTAAATTTTGTCTTGGAATTGCAATGCATTTTATAAATAGTTTACACATGTTTTATTTTCATATGTTATATTATGCATATCTATAATGGGTAAGTATTACGGTGGCCCCCATCGACTAGTTTTGATTAGTTCTGCTATCTGTTAAGCTCCATCACACTAATTTCTCTCTCTTTTTTTTTTTTTTACATTATTTATATACGTAAAAAAAAGATGTCTATTTTAAAGGATACATCAGGTTTTAAGTGGTTAAAGAAAAAAATATTTCAATAAATTTCAAAATCCAAATAAGGGTATATCAGCCCTTGCTGTTTCAAACAGTTGCTACAGATTTGGAGACAGTCTCAAAAACTCCCTTTTTCAGCCCTCTTTAAATGATGTGCTGTCTGAGCTCTCAAGCTCTATTTTTAGTGAAATCTTGCAAGAAGTCGTTAATTTCTGCTTGACAGGAACCTTCTTGTCACGAGTTTCCGCTTGACAGGATCTCAGAGATGAATGTCTGAAAGAAAATTGAAACAGATACTTTTCGCGAAAATTAAGTTAAACCAGATCTGCGGAATCGGGCCTATTTTTGAGTAAAAGAGTCGGAGTCGCTAAAAAACAAGCGGACTCCAACTCCGACTCCGGCTTTTTTTGTGAGAAAATTTGAAGTGAATTTAAACAAGTTATAAGTCATTTTAAATTCATAAAATGAATTATGATTGTTATTTTTGGAATATATCAAGACATTTAAGATAAAGATTTCCAATATGCTGCCCGTCGTACACAGTAAATGAAAACCAATTTTAATTAAAAACTCTTGTAGATCCCGAATTATTTCCGAACTAGTAAAATTTTCATCTTTATTATTTTTCCCTGTTTTCATCGAAATTTTTCTACATTGGATGGAGGACACCCATTAACATCAAAATTGTAACTATTTCCACTTTTTAAGTCCACGGTTCCGAAATAGTAAAATTTTTGTTTTGTTTTTTTCTTGAGATTTCGATAGTTGGATTTTTCGGGGGTTTTTGGACATGAAATTGTAAAATTAGCAAAATTGAATATATTTTTTTTTACTTTTTTCTTTCAAAGCTCTAAGAATTGAATTAATACCGAAATTTTCACCTAATTTTTCTTGTTTTCCCTCATAATTTTAATCAACAGCAATACTAGCATTTTAGTCATCCAGGAGTTCGGAGTCGAAGTTATTAAAATCTTAAGAGTCGGAGTCTGTTATTTTTCCCTCCGAATCTGCAGTCCTGAGTGAAACATTGCGAAAGGAAACAATGAATGTCGCAATTAATGCTCAAAAAGCTAGAAAATTGTTAGGCAACAAACCAGAGATATACTAGAGCAAAAATTTAAAAAAAAAAAATCATTTTTTGTAAGTGTAAAAAAGTTGTATGTTTCTTTCTGTTACAGCTATATCGTCTTATTCAACACTGTTTAAGGGGCTACTTCACTAAAATGAAAAGATATATTCGCTAATGGTAATCCTATGGAAGAAATTTATAAAGATATCTCGCTTGCATTTTGATATTTTTAAATGATTCCTTTTGCATTGGATAGCTGAGATCGATCTCCATGCAGGCCGTTTTTTACTTTTTTTAATTTTGTTTATAGATATTTTTTATGAGGACGCTTTCATTTTTGGAACCGGTTTGGAAAGTGAAAGCACCCTCCTAAAAAATATCTGTATCCAAAATCGAAAAAGTAAACAACGGCCTGCACTCAGATCAATCTCAGCTAACCGATGCAAAAAGAATCATTTAAAAATATCGAAATGCGACCGAGATACCTTTATAAATTTCTTCCATTGGATTAGCATTAGCGAAGTGGTCTTTTCATTTGACTGAAGTAGCCTCTTAATACTCCAGGTCCGAATTTTTTTTCCTGTTTTCAGAAAAAAATACTTTTGTGTTAATAACATTCTAGCTATCCAAATAGATTAATTAGAGTTTAACGGATATTTCATCGTCTGAAACATAAGGCATGTTTTTATTTTGCCTGCTATTCAATTCATATTCGTCTGACAATGGGCTAAGGAAAAGTTTTTGAAGATGCTTAGAAAATATTATATTACAACACGATTTAATTGATATTACAACTTTCTAATACTTTTTGCGTTTCATTGTACTTGATTCTTTCAGGAAAGTAAACTTTATTTTAAATTTAAAGAGTGAAATACGGCTCAAATTTAAAATATTAGAATAATTAACAAAAAGTAATAAAAAAATATTTTTAGTTAATTTATTTTTGATACTAAATAAGTACAATTAAATTTCCTATAAATTAAATTTGGAATGTTTAGATAAGATTTTAACATTCACAAAATATAAAATATAGTACAATAAATTAGCTATACAGCTTTCTGAAACACATCAAAATATTAAAATAAAATTTAGATTGGTTCAAAATATTAGAATATTTTATTTTACGCTACAATATTACCTTATGAATATGAAGTAAATGGTAGTTAATATTTTGTAGCATCCTCAAGCTTTCATAACAGCGTACAATCGATATACTATAAGACGTTTAAGAACATTTCTATCAATGTTAATCTAAATAGACTTTATACGTGCCACTAACTCAATTTTACTGGAAAGAAGATTTCCTTGGAGATTTTTTCTTCATTATGCACCATAAGTTTTCGATGGATTTAAGTTCTGGTGAATTTGGTTTTCAAGAAAGTACCTTAATGTTGCGTTGGTGGAATCAAACCTTAAATGACACCGAGGTATGCGGTGACGCAAAATCTTGTTGAAAGATGAAATATCTTCAAATACATCTTCTGATGATGACATCATGTAATTTTCCAAAATTTCTTGATATATCTGAGAGTTGACCTTTTCGTAGACGTTGCATAACTTTCCAAGTTCTTCTGCACTCATGCTACCCCGAAACCATGACACTAACAGCAAATTTTACGTAACATTTAAGATATTCTTTATCAAATGCTTCTTGCTTCATTCTCCAAACTCGAATACATTGATTTCCATATAAAACATAAAACATACTTTTATCACTAAATAATATGACGACTATAATATAATATAACATGACGATTACAATAATACGATTGTTGCAGCAATTGAGAATTACAGAGTTGATGCGTGCGTATTTGAGCTCTGGTTTGTCTGGTTGCTCGAAATTCGTGATCGAATCTAAGCAGAGCTATAGTTTATAACCGGATAAATTTCTCTTGTTGGCAAACGGCTCTGTGATAATAGTCAGTAGCACACGAGTTTTGAGATTTTTCTATGTTAGTTCGAATACCGCTCGCATTCAGTTTTCGGAACGAAACTGTCTATTGGAAGCTATTTTGAATGATGCCGTAAAATGGATAGCTAAAAAATGTAACTTTTTACATAAAATTAAAACATACTATTGTGTTGGCGTATCATATCTTGGTTACGAAAGTGTCATAATTGAAGCAACTTCATTTTTCAAGGAATGCGAAAAAATGTTTCAGAATGTGGAAGGCTCAATGGCCATTTTTGTAAACACAACTGCTACCTAATTGCTGCATTCTAACTGCACTATCTTCTATTTTAGGTGACTGGTAGAAGAGTATAAACCACGTAGAATGGCAGCCATAACTCAAATAGCCCAATTTTTTATTTGTGACACTTTTTTAGCAAGAATGCAATAGATCGAAATTTCAGAAGAAATTTAATAAATTTTGTTTTTTCTTCATAATTGTGCATTTATGCATTATTATTCTTTCAATGTAAATTAATTTCGACCAGCATGACGCCTATCTATAAACATAGTACAACAACAAAAGGTTAAAGATCAGCATTCAAAACTCAGTTGACCACTAGAGTACTCTTATCAGGAATAATTAGGACTACTTCCACAATTATAGGTGTATACATTATTGTTGAGTATTTTTAATTTATAGCTCATATTAACAGATTATATAATTTCCTTCAAATTTCTAAGGTTGGGCAAAAAACTAATTTTTCATAATTTACATCACCTAACTTTGTAATCCAGATTTAATCTGTGAATATGCAAGCAACGATAAGTGATTACGTTAAATTATTCAGATAAATAATGCTGATTTTGCCGCTAAAGTATTATTTCCTCCTCAAATTTTTCGTATCTTTTCTGTTTGACACAAATAACATATACAAACTTTTTACCATCATATCCAGGCGCGACGAACAATTTAAAATTGTTAGCGCAATTTTTCATTTTAATATGCTCACATCTTCCATGACGATTTGATTACTTTTTACTAAAACGCAAAAAAAGAAAACAACTTACAGTCATTATTAGTTTTAGAATATTAAACAGTTTCAAGCATTTCTTCACGGTTCAATTTCCGTTGGAATACACAATGTTCAGTGTGTTTTCCTGTTCTAGATCAGAAAACAATCATGTTTTCTTGTGAATCATGTAAACAGAAAACTTCGAATAATTGCTCATTTACTTTCTATGTTCTTTTTTCTTGTACATAAAAGAACATAGATGCCTTTCGATGAAGCTGATAAAAGCAGGAAATGTTATAGATGTGTAGAATAGAAACGGTTTAAAAGTAAATGGCTCCAAGCAAGCTGGTTGCAGTAAATTGATAAAACGGAATAGAATTATTTTGTATTTAACTTTTATTGCCTTTTGAATTTTTCATTAGGATAAGTTGATGCAGGAATGGACACTATAGCTATTTGGGGCAATGCAAATATAACGTTATCATTTTATAATAGAGGGGAGATTCTGGCATATGATATCATAATATATGGCTAGGGGGGGGGGGGGGTGTCTTTTAATTTTCTCTATTTATTTGTAACATGGTCTTTAGTACAAAAAGCATGTTATTGTTATATTTTTTAGCTGTTATCTATTTTTATGAAAATACAAAGTTATTATTAAAATCACTAAATCATTATAAAATTATTTAATTCTAAAATACGGAATACTTCAACGATTGACATTCCTATTCTTCTTCATATGTGTATGCATATATAATGACGTTTTGAGAAACCATATGTGAAGTATATTTGAAATGAAGTTGTTGTTTACTAATAAATAAGAGACAAAGAGAAGGAATGTTGTCCACTTGGTTGATAAGAAGGTTGACTCCCCCCCCCTCCCTCCTTCCTCCGTTCGAAGCAAGTGAAGCAGAACTTTATTACCGTTGAATGCATTATGTAAGAAGAAGCTATTATGAAATACTTTTAAATAGTAACTATTTCTTTGAAGTGCTACTTGATATCAAATTTTTTCATATGCAAAGTGATATTTTATTGAATTCTCTTCATTTACATCATAAAAGTATTCGGAAAATAAATGTAATCAGTTTTGCATATCACTTCGAACAAAAGAAATAAATTCCAGAAATCAAAAAATTTTTACGCTTTTATTAGATATCGTTACCGGGGAAGGGGGAGGTTGAAGGGTAATGACGTATGATATCAGAAAGGGGAGAGGCAATCCAAAATTACGAAAAAGTTGATAATGTTATAATTGCATAGTTCCTAGGGGGACAGAGTACTTTTACAACTACCACTTCAATTTTGAATTATACTGTAATACATGGTAGTGGCACAATATTTAATACTAAAAATTAAATAAAATTAAAAAGAAATCTTGTAAAAGAGCCAATATTTCAAAAAATTAATTAAAAAATTTACTTTTTAAAATTTTTTACTATTTTTACAAATTATGCCTATTTTGACTTCGTTTTTTTTCCCACATTCATTAGAATATACTACATAAAACTGTGCATGGATTTTTAGATGCATGGGATTTTACATAATGTGATTTTTTTTTTTTTTTTCTCTCGTGCATAAAAAAGGGAAGAAAATGTAACAAACTCTGAATTTAAATATATATTTTTAAAAATAACTATAAACTTGAATACTAAATCAATGCTCAAAAATATTAAATACACCATAAAGATCAAGTTTTTTTAAAAAAATCAAACCTCTATCTAAATTAGTAAAAAAGCCTTAGTATTTTTCGAACAAGCAAAAATTACAAAAAATATGAACAGAGAGAAAAATCACTTCAAAATTTACAATATTGCCCGATATAATTGTCGCATAGGTAAAAATGAAGTGTCTAAATATTCACAATTCAAGAAGCTTTCAGTTAGTATTACTAAAAGAAAATAGATATTACAATCAACTTCAAGGTACTCCGTCCCTTTAAATCAGGCATGTCAAACTCGTCTACCACCGCGGGCCAGATTTAGTACTGTACACAAAGCCGCGGGCCAAGTTATCGAAAATAAAGAAGCAGATTAATTTGATGACTATCGTACAAAATGAAAACTCTACATTAAAAATGAAACACTGTTTAAGAAAAAAAAAAAATACATGCAAAAATTTTAAAACTATTTATTGGAGAAATTAAAAACATGCACCAGAACATGTTTAAAAATATTTTTTAAGTAAAAACAAATCTGTAGCAAAAGAATGTCAAATGTAATGAAAAATAAGTTAAAATAAAAATACAAACATGCTTAAACGCATTTTGAATATTTTAAAGTTTAAATCGCAATCAAAATTTTACAAAAATGTGTTATTAATTTTGTAATCCTAATATCTGTATTTTTTTATGTTATAATTATTACTTTTTATAAAATCAATCATTGATAAAAGGCAATTATTTACAATATAATATTATGTAATTAAAAAAAAATTCAAAATTGATTAAAATATATTAGCTATGGTTATTGATCATGCATAGGAGTAATTTCCTGTTTCTCTTCGCTTATTTTTAAATACATATCGTGTCTGGAAAAAAAAAAAAAAAAAAAAAAAAAAAACTGCCCACAAAGTAAAATTTCTAGCACCTATATTTTCAAGAATTAAAAAGTTAAAGGACAAAATTAACGATAGCCACCGGCCACTAAATGAGAAAAAGTGGCTATTAAAAAAATATTTGTCGGTGGCTACCTATGAAAATTTTTAGTCATAGCAACACATATTGAAATTATGGATTTCATGCGATTACTGGAATTTCTGGTTACATCATTAATATTTATAGAAATGCCCCAGCATATTTGTAAATTTATTTAGTTATTCTGGACATCCTTTATTCTATCTTGAACGATTTCGAGTTGTGTGCAATTGCATCTAATCATTGTTTTTAAAATCAAATGGATTACTTTTAATATGTTTTCACAAGCACACTTTTTTCAACAAAGTTTCATTTTAAAATCTATTTATTTTTCGAAATTATTTCTAGATATTTGTGGGTTTTTCGAAACATTTGTGAGTAAATTCTTAGCAAAATCCAACGAAGTTTCTACATATTAAACACAATTTTTCAGTATAAAAAATTATTTCAAATTGATTTTTATGAATCTGTGATGCTATGTCATCATCAAGAAAGGTTAATTTACAATGATACGTTTACTAAATTTTAAAAATGAAATTAATTAATGAGGTTAAGTCCAAAATGCTCACTTTCAATTATGCTTGCACCAAATTATAAAAATAAGGTAATAATTTATTATTATTATTATTATTATTATTATTATTATTATTATTATTATTATTATTATTGTTATTGTTATTATTACTATTATTATTTTACAAGACGCGTCACTTTCCCTTTCAAAGCTATCTATTTATCTTGATTTTTTAGAAACTTTTAATTAGAAATTAGCTTTGTATTTTAATTAATTTTCGATATATTTTAAATACCTAACAAATTCCATGCGTAACTTTGTAATGTCATAGTGAATCAAAGAAAACAGTAAAGTAATGTACTATTTCAACATAAAACACATAATAAACTATTAGGAAAAAAAAACATAAAACTTTTCTAAATTTTTAGATTAAGATATGTTCTGCTTAACTTTCTTAATGATAACTTTTGCATAATCTATCTCCTGGAAACGAAATTTTAAAATAAATTAAATTTGATCATATTTAAGACAGTATGTTTGGATCTTTTATGCCAGAGTGTTGTTGAATTGGTGTTGTTTGCATCTACTATGCCAAGCTGTAAAAAATTTTCATCCAAAATAACAATCATTAATTTGAAAATATAAACTTTTCTTTATTTAATTGCGGATCATTAATTTTAATGTATGTCAATATCTGTTATTTAATGCAATGAAGATTAATATTCTGAAATAATGGTAGATATTTTTATACAATCATTCTCCAACTTTGAAACGCTGCAATATTTGCAATGCAAAGTGTATGCAAAGTAGTACAAAGTGCAAAGTTTGTAATGCAAAGTTTTCTGCATCAACTAAGAACTTAATCAAACATACGAAAACGCCAAACGCTTGGCGGGCCACAGAGAAGTTCCTGGCGGGCCAATAATGGCCCGCGGGCCACGTGTTTGACATGCCTGCTTTAAATGACAATAAATGAAGAAGAATTTAAGGCGTCCGGAGCACATTTTAAAGTAATTTTTATTTAATGAGTTAAAATTTTGAATATTTTGTGATAGTTAACCATATCATCTTTTAAAAAAATCACATGATAAAATGTGCTTAAAAAAAAAAAAAAAAAAAAAAAAAAAAAAAAAAAAAAACTAACCGATTTTAAAAAAAGAATCAAGCTTGGCGACAATTTGGCACTAACTCATATGAATGTATAGTTTTAATATGCTTATGATTTGAAAAAGGTTGCAACAATGAAATATAATTTGCGATAAATCATTATTTTTTTTTTATCAAATCATAAGCATATTTAAAACTATGCATTCATATGCGTTAACGCCAAACTGCTAGAACAAACTAGCGTCAATCTGCTTTCGCTAACTTCGCAAAATCTATTTAGACCCCGACCTTTCTTTAGTCTAGATTTCGCACTTGGAAGCAGTGTTGCCACTGGGCTACTTTTTTTTAATTCAAATTTCTTAATTGGCACCACTTTTTTTAAACGGTAAATTACTTTTTGTTTTCGATTTCGCCTTAATTGTTATGTCATTGAATAAAGCATATTTTGTCATTTGTAAAAAGTGGTGCCAATCAAGAATCCGAATTTTAAAAAAGTAGCCCATCTGGCAACACTGCTTGGAAGAAAAAAATTTCGTATCTGTGTAAGAGTAATAGTTTCTTCTGGTAGCATCCCATTTTTCGTATTTTTTGGTTATTATTAAGTCTATTATCCATGTTTATTTATTTTATTTTAATTCTTATATCTTTAATTCTCGTGACACATTTTGCCTGTGATGTAACGTGAAACGAAATTGCATTTTTAATGTTTGAATATATTTTATTGAAAAGAATGAACGCTTTTAATTGGACGATTGCTTCAAAACGAATTTGAATTTTTATAAGTTTTTATTTTATAAAAGTTCTAATGATCAGAATTTAATGAAATTGAAATGGGACCACATGGGTATATTATACTTTCAAACAAAAAAAGAATTATCAAAATCGGTTCATATTTACGGAAGTTATGAGTGAACAAGAAATACATACAGGTCGAAATCATAACCTACTCCTTGAAGTCGGTTAACGAAATCATAACCTACTCCTTGAAGTCGGTTAATAATATAAAATAAACTTTTTCAAAAAAAAATATAACCGACTTCAATCAACGCTCTAAAAAGAGTTAAATAATTCTTTAAAATACCCTAATGATGAATTGTTATCTAATTACCACACATCAGATATCATGTACCGACAAAAAAATGGTTACAAGTTTAATACATAGAACTTAATATCCAGCAAACATGATTTTTCGATAGAATATTTTTTACAAGAGATTAATTTACATATTTTTGATTTAATTTATGAATATATACATATAAAAAGTTATAATTACTTTTTGAAGTTGGTGCCAAACAATCACAATCAATAATGATTTTTACCATTTTATTTATGGTATTAGGCATAATATAACCACAATTCTTACTATACTTATAATAGTTTGGCACCAACTTCAAAAAGTAATTCATTACTTTTTATATGTATATATTCATAAATTAAATACATGCATGTCAGGAGTGGGGTTCGAACCCCCGTTCTCTTTCGAGAACCAAAGCTTAAATCAGGCGCCTTAGACGATAACGCTTAATCGGCTATCTTGACTACAATCTATTCGGTGAACTTATTCAACGTCATATTACTTTTCGCAAGTCTATTATTTTAGCACTCTCTCACTGATAAAGTCTTGAGTTGGTAAAATATCTCTGATACTCTGTGCTAACGGTTATACACAAAATATTCTTAATAGCATAATTAGTATTTAATTTGCAAAATATATGTGTAAAAATTATAATATGGAGTAGGTTGTTGTATATATGTATGTTGGAAGTGGGGTTCGAACCCACGCTCTCTTTCGAGATCCAGAACTTAAATCAGGCGCCTTAGACCGCTCGGCCATCCTTACTGCACTCCATGGTAGGAACTCATTCAACAGTTTTAATTAGCAAAAAATCACTAATTTTAATAGTTTTTGCCCGTTTACTAAAAAATTACTGAACCAATTTCTATGAAATGGAAGTGGTACCAATCCGAGAGTAAGTTCTTTAATTTAACACCAAAACCAAATTAATCAGTTGGATAGTTTCGGAGTAATCGGTGAACATACATTAAAAAAATACTTACGCGATGAATTGATAACCTCCTCTCCTTCTTGAAGTCGGTTAAAAATATTCTTAATAGCATAATTAGTATTTAACTTGTAAAATATATATGTAAAAATTATAATACGGAATAGGTTCGGAAACTTATTCAATGTCATGTTACTTTTTGCAAGTCAATTTTTTTAGCACCCTTTCACTGATAAAGTATTGAGTTGATAAAAGATCTCTGATACTCTGTGCTAACGGTTAAATACAAAATATTCTTAATAGCATAATTAGTATTTAATTTGTAAAATATATATGTAAAAATTATAATACGGAAAATTATTGTACAGACGTATGTCAGGAGTGGGGTTCGAACCCATTGTCACTTTCGAGAACCAGAGCTTAAATCAGGCGCTTTAAACCGCTCGGCCATCCTGACTTCACTCAATTGTAGGAACTAATTCAACAGTTTTAATTACCGAAAAAACACTAATTTTAATAGTTTTTGCTTAATTACTAAAAAATTACTGAACCAATTTCTATGAAATGGATGTGGTACCAATCCGAGAGTAAGCTCTTTAATTTAACACCAAAACCAAATTAATCCGCTGCATAGTTTCGGAGTAATCGGTGAACATACATAAAAAAAAAAAAAAAATTACATACGTGTCGAATTGATAACCTCCTCTCCTTTTTGAAGTCGGTTAAAAATCACATGATTTTTTTTAAATTTAAGTTTAAAATTTATTTAAAAAAATGGGGTAATTTAGATGGTTATAACTCGAAATGTTATTTGTAAATTTTTATTCTTTTTGCATTTAAATAAACATAAATATATAAGCTTTAATTTTTTTTTCAGAATTTTTAAAAATATTAATTTAAATAAAAATTAAAAATGCTTAACTTAAACATTAAAAATAACCATGTAACTAAAATAATAATACTTTAAAAAAATAAATGTTTTTTTTTTTTAATTTACTGAAAAAAAATTAAAGTAAAACAATTGAAAAAAGTATGTTCCAAGTTTGAACCATTTATTTTTAACGGTTCTTGAATTATAACAATTTAAATAGCAGAAATGGCTACTCACTGCTCACTGAGCGTCTTGCTAATGGGTTAAATTGCAATGCTGTTTTCTGTGCATTTTGTTTTACATGCTTAGAAAATATGATTCTTTACTTAATTACAAATATGAATGTAATCCTCTAGAGAATTAATCGTTAATCGTTCTAAAATGGATAGAAAATTCATTAAATCTATAGAATTATATTATCTTAACTATTGCTTACAAAGCTGTGAAATCTGGAGCTTAGTGAACGGAATATTACAAGCACTTAGGAAAGAAAAAAAAAACACGAAGAAAAACGTATTTTCACAAGAAGTTGTTATCATGACAAAAATTGCTTGAAATCAAACAATTTGAAAACAAATCGAAACAAAAAAATTAATATTTCCTTTTTCAGTTAAGATATAAACATGATTCTAAAGTCATTTTAAGTAGAAAAGAACAAAAAAATTCCTAATGCATTTTTTTTTTTTTTTTTAAGATTTTTGTGCTTTTAAGTAGGAATAAACTTCGTTAAATAGGGATTTCGTCAAAAAGAAGTTCAACTTTGTTGAATGTTGCTTTATTCAAAATTATCTCTATAACAGCTAAAACAACGTGCCGTCACAACTAGGAAAGCGTTATCAGGCAAGTGCGGCAACCCATACATATATACTGGGACCGATAAAATAAACCAAGAAATTTGAAGGATATAATTAATGGACGATTCCAAAAAGGTTTCTGTGAATATGCTTTTAATGTCCGAACTTTCTTATTAATTCTTTTTTAAATATTTCCGAATACATATTTTATTTTTTATTATTATGAGATTTTCGTAAAAAGCCCTAGGAAATTTTTCTGACATAATAAAATTTTTCATGACATGTCTGAACTTTCTTATTGACGCTTCCAATTTCATTTATTTATTTTTATTTTTTATAATTATGAGGTTTCCGTACAAAGCCCTAGGAAATTAGTCTGATATAATTAATTTTTTCACGACTTTTCTGAACTTTCTTATTGATTCTTCCAATTTTTTAAAAATAATAATGTAAACGGTTTTTGTAAACGGTTTTGCATTTTTTACGGCTACTAATTTCTTTTATTTGTCTCAATTAAGGCTCCATATCTCTTAGGGGCTGTGCAAATATAATGTTATCAACTTTTTGGTCATTTTGGACTCCCCCCCCCCCTCTTTCGATATCATACGTTATCATCCCTCGATCCCTCTTCCTCAGGAGCAGATAGATATTCTTATATCAACAAAACAAAAGGACAACGTTCTTTCTCGTTCTCTTTTATATACTAGTAAACACTTCACATATGGTTTTTTGAACTGTGATTATATATCCATACACATATGAAGAAGAATAGGAAGGGGAAACGTTTGGGTATTCCATATTTTAGAATTAAATAAATTTATAATAATTTAGTGATTTTAATAGTAATTTTATATTTTCATAAAGATAGATAACTGACTAAGAAAACATATCATACTATTTTAAATCAAAGGCCATGTTACAAATAAAAATAGAAAATTTTGATAGGATCAAAAATGATATCGATATCAAAAGACACCTCCCTCCTCCTAGAAATATCTTACGATATCATGTGCCTGTCTCCTTCTCCCACCTAAAATGATAACGTTATATACCCACAGTCCCTTACCACAAAAAAATTTGCCTTAAAGGAAATATTACCGTTATACATCGACTCCATGTTATTAGCATTTACTGAAATAATCAGTTGTTCACCGTTGTTAACAGCTAATTATCATTTTATATTCTTAACGTGCAGTCTAAGCTTCCATAAAATCTTCCATTATTTCTCTTAATTGCTAACGCATTGATAAAAACATATTTTCTACGAAGGAACACTGAACACTTTCCATTTGAAACTGCTTTAAATTCTATCCCGGTACCATTTTAACAAATTTTACAGTAGCATCCAGTTGATGTTCGCTATTCAACAGCTAATTAGCGTTTTACTACCTTAAATAATAACGTCTATTTGGAAACTTCCATAAAATCTCTCTTCCTCATAACTTCCGGACGAAGTTGTAATAACCGTGACAGGAGTGTGTAAATGTTGAATAGGTTTACGGAAGTCGATTTCTTTCCACTTGCATATTACACTGTAATGTAACATTCATAAAAACAAACGCTCTTAGAATTAAAATGGGTCCGCCAAACTCTGTAGTAGAAAGGCAGGTGTCAAGACATCTGTTGAAAGGACGTTTATTCGGCCTCGTCCTAACAGATCACTGGAATATTAAACTAAATTTTTTTACCAGTCATGAGCAAAACATCATCTGCCATTGTGGTACTTAACTTGATTATTAAAAATAGCTTACTACCTTGTTAGTTATCTCTGGATTTTGGTTCGTTCACGGTTCTAAGATCCAAATTGTCTGTATTTACAAGCACTCTACGGTTGCGATTGCGAAATTGTTTTCCTTTGTACATGATTTAAAAAAAAATAATATTCTCAGATGCCTTTTAAGAAGATTTTCATATTCTCTGCTCAAGAACGCGAAATTTTCTTGCACATTTTCCAGTGACGTAACCAGGGTGGGTGCCCAAGTGCTCTGAATACTGGAAATTTTTTACAATTCCGTTCGCCTTATCTAACCAGAAAGTTTTCTGCTATGAATCAAGGAGAAGAAAACCTTACAATATTACTGGTTTTGGGCACCTCCCAGGTTACGCTACTGTTTTCTGATTCATTTTTGTACGCTAAGTGATAAAACTGGCATGCTTGGTTGTTAAAGTAATTTGGAATCGAATGGCGTTTTCCATTCTTTGATAAATTGCTAATCGAGTAAGAAGCAATTTTTTCACGGACATGTTTTCCTCTTTTCTCTTGCTTCTCTTTGGTTTGAAACTCCAATTTTGACTGAAAATTCTTTTGTTCTTTATAAGGAAAAATAATAAATACCATACGATTATATAGTTTCTGAATAAGAATACCTGTCAATTGTATGCGCACCCAACGAAAATGATTTCAGAAGTGTGTCAGTAACTAGCTCCTTTGGATTTGAGAACATCTTTAAGGCGATTCTCAAATTCCAACCTCAGCAAACGCGAAACTTTCTGGCACATTTTCTGATTCATTTTTAAACGTAAAAGCCTGAAATTGGCACGGCTTACTATTCAAGCGTTTGGGAATCGAATAACATTTTTTTTTAATTTTATGATAAATAATTCTCTAGGAGGTATAAGCAATTTTTTTGACATGGTGGATAGTTTTTCTCCTTTCTCAGGCTTCCAGCATCGGAAATTTAGTTCCAAACGTCTGCTTTACAGTATTATTTTTTTTTAATCTGCTTTTTTTTACCAAATAATGGAGAATGTTATTTGACTACATATTTTTTGAATGGTTTAAATACCTGAACCATTTCATACCTTTCAGTATAAAGTTGAATTCAGAAATATGTTAAAAGAAACTCCTTTCTATTTGAGAACAACCTTCTTAAGGTATCAAACTGCCGGAAATGATATGTCAAATGCGGCAAATGATGTGCATCCGTACTTATGATTAGTTTTATAAATATTCAGATCTTGGTGCAATATCTATTGAACTGTTATGTAAAAATGCATGAATACAAATTTCATTAAAATTCTATCTATTAAAATCAGTAATACGGAAAGAATATGACTACATCTTAAATAGCACGCCATCATTATGGCAACCTAGAATCATTACCTATCATGAGATAACATTGAATTAAGTACGTGTGATACGATTTAATTAAATGAAAAAAATATATAATGTACTTTTAAGTTTTTCTTCAATTTTCATAAAATTTGAAATGAGTCGACAAAATTCTTAAACGATTTTATATACTAAATTTCAAACTATTCGGTTGGGTAGTTTTTACTGCTGTTATATGCGTACAGATGGACAGACCAGACGACGATTGTAGGTGTTACGTATTTATATAATTATGATGCTCCTGAAAATGGTTCTGAGTCTACAGATTTTCTCCATCTTTTTTTTTTTTTTTTTTTTTTTCACTTAATGTCATCAACATGCCATGGTTCCCAACCTCGTTAAACACTTCATTGTTTGTCATAAAGTCACTAAGGTTAACTGTACTGAAAGCGAGCCCTTTTTTATGCTACATTACGTTCTCGGTAATAAAAATAACATGGTTGACAGATGGTTAACTTTTTCCGCATGCCGTTAATGGGAGTTGACCGCGAACTTTTACAGTCCGCTCGTGCAGTCTTTTACCATTTCCCACGGCAATTCTTTAGAATGTCCATTTTATTATTTCATGCAACCTATTTAGTGGCCAATCTATTCCATCTGTTGCCACTGTCAGTTTAGAAAATATTCAAAAATCCATTACGGGATGTTTTCCGAAAACAATTTATCCATTGAAATCGCTGTTCTGCTCCGTTGTCACGCTTTGCTGGCTACGTACTGTCATCAACAAGTTCTGCTGCATAAAGACTCAGATGAATGTGTTGATGATACTTATGCATATTTCTTCGTTAATTTACCTATCTGGCGTACAAAAACCTGTTTTCCACTTTTAACATCTAACGAGCAAATGAATTTATACTGGACCTTATAGTGCTTACCAAGGTCTTTTCATAAAACGACTCTGTTGGGACCCATTATCAATTATATATGTATACAGATAATTAAAATGAAATCACTTGTGTGAAATTAAATGGATAAATAAAGGAAAAACTATTAAATAAGGGAGGGAAAAAATAGAATAAATAATAGAAATAGAATAAATAATAGAATAGAGGGAATCCCTACCTACTCGGCATACAGGCGAAAGTATAGATTTCAAAGATATGTACTGATTTCACCAACAAAAACCAAATCATGCATAGAGGTAAACACAGTTTAAATATTTTATCCGGCCATTCTGGACGAACTTTTATTTGGTTTTTTCTAATATATTTTTTTTTATTTAGCCATGCACTCATGTATATATACGTATACAATAGCGCCAACTTTTCAAAAACATTAAGTGGGTTCTTTTTTTTTAAAGCAAAATAACACATATTGTTCCTTTTAGTGTGTATGTGTGTGTAGAGAGAGAAAGGGGTGGGGTAACGAATGACTAAAGATGATAATTTAAAATTACAAGCAAGTTTTTAAATTATTATAAATTTATAAATAAGTTTATTAAATTATACTGTCTCAAGTTCTTTATTATAAATACATTAATATTTATTATAAATACTTAAAAATTGTTTACTATTGAAAGTGCAAAAAAAAATTTAAAAAAAAAACATATATTTTAGCCACCTAAGTGCTTTATAGATTCAAAACAACAAAATATGCGAGAAATTTGTTTTCATAAGAAACTTAACAATACTTCTGCTGAAGGGGCTTTCAGAATTCCTGTAGTTGCAACTGATTTTCTTACATTTTTCCATTCAAAATTACTTTTGAGAACATTAATTAAACTAAATTTCATTTAAGCGATTAAATAAATAAAAAATAAATTATGTATTCAACAAACTGAAATTGAGTGGGCGTTAAGATCAAATTTTTGGGTGGGCTCGCGCCCCGTGGGCCCATATAAGTTGGCGCCCCCGTATGTATCGAATATACTTAAAAATGGCGAAACCAAAATTCAGGAAAATTTAAAATGCTAAATTATGCCAATATTTCCATAATCGGGTTTTTATCATGTTACAATACATACATGTTACATGTTGGGTCAATCCATTTCAAATGGCCCAGAAAATATTTTTTTGGTCGCTCGACTATTTTTAAAAAATCTGAAATATTTTGTACATTAACCCTAACATGATGGAAGTTCAAAATGACCGTTATTATAATTTTACTATATTTTGTTTGGGCATGGCGGCCATCTTTGTTTCATCGTGTGCAGCGATTTTCTCAGATACTAGGGTAGACAAAATTGCATATATCTGGTCTTTTATTTTCCCAATTGAAATGGGATTTGCAGCATTTTGTTCAGAATACAATAAGCTAAATGTACGGTGGTGGAATAATTTTGAAAAATAAAATTTTACAAGTGAAATTTTAGCACAAGATTTAAGATTTTTTCCAAAATGTATCCGTTTGCAAGAGGAAATTTTTCATGCAAGACAAACTGTCACCCTTACACAATTTTTTCTACAAATAGGTCAAAAGTGCATGCACTCATACACCAAGTCCCAGATCTGGGAGTTGATTTGTCTTTGCGAAAAAAATTCCGAAATTCGTCAAAAATTTCAAAAATCGCACTTTTTAGGCTTTGATATCTCTGTTGGGGCACGAGATAAAAATCTGAAATTCTGGCTTTTGATAGTATTGTATAGTAGTGTTATGCACAAAAAATGTCAAAAAGGAGATTTGACTACAAGCTGAGATGTGACATGGTCAATATGTAAAAACAATACTTCTAAACTATTGTAACCTACTATGTGTTTGTTCATACCTACAAAATGTTTTAACTAATGGTTGATGATGCAAAGTTACAAAGATCATCTTCCAATTCTTTTTAAATCGTGATTTAAATAATTCAGATTGTATGCTAAGCCAATGCACTATTTGTCCAGATGAACAAAACCTACTAGAAATGCTATTCGTCCATCTCAATGGCCCCGAAAATATTTTGGTTGATTGATCGTTTTTAAAAAATTTGAAATTTTTTTGTACAAAAGACCTAATATGAGGGAAGTTCAAAATGACTATTATTTTAATTTTAATATTTTTCGTTTGAGCATGGTGGCCATCTTTGTTTTATCGTGTGCAGCTATTTCCTCACATTGAAGTTTGATATTTGTTGTGTGGCGCGAGATAAAAATCTAGAATTCTGGCTTTTGATAGTATTTTATGGCAGTGTTATGCACAAAAAATTTCAAGAAGGAGATTTGACTATAAGCTGAGATACGGTGATTAAAGAATATTAAGAAATGCTATTACGAGTACATTAAGAGTAATGAGATTAGTCACTTTTATTACAATATTTACACAGAAAATATCGTTTGTTGAAAACAGTTTAATAATAAATGTTTAATTTACAAACATACTATATATGCTTAACAAAGAGCTTAACACTATTTATGAGAGATGTTTTGAGTTAGACCAGTTACTGTTGTCAGTTCATTAG
The DNA here is from genome assembly GCA_964019185.1 of Maratus speculifer. Taxonomy (NCBI): domain Eukaryota; kingdom Metazoa; phylum Arthropoda; class Arachnida; order Araneae; family Salticidae; genus Maratus; species Maratus speculifer. The sequence goes on from OZ025297.1 coordinate 329,472,510, forward strand.
GCTGTTCTTTCTCAAAATTTTATTTTAATCCACCCAAGTTTTGTCATCCGTGGTTAACTTGAATGAAATTCTCTAGGTTTACTAATTGAAACCATGTCAACTCGATCAGTTGCAACCCATTGTCTGTAATTTGCTTTTTCTGAAATGTGTTCCGTGTAAAATTGTTGCAATAGCATTTTTAGTAGGTTTGTTCATCTGGACAAATAGTGTATTGGCTTAGCATACATTCTGAATTGTTTAAATCACACACAAGCATTTGAAGATGATCTTTGTAGATAACACTTAACTTTGCATCATCAACCCTTAGTTTAACATTTTGAAGGTATGAACAAACACATAGTAGGTTACAATATTTTGTCAGTATTGTTTTCACATGTTGTCCATGTCATATCTCAACTTGTAGTCAAATCTCCTTCTTGAAATTTTTTGTGCATAATACTATCAAAGGCCAGAATTTCAGATTTTTATCTCGTGCCCCACCAGAGATATCAAAGCCTAAAAAGTGCGATTTTTGAAATTTTTGACGAATTTCGGATTTTTTTTCGCAAAGACAAATTAACTTCCAGATCTGGGACTTGGTGTATGCACTTTTGACCTATTTGTAGAAAAAATTATGTAAGGTTGACAGTTTTCCTTGCATGAAAAATTTCCTCTTGCAAAAGGATAGATTTTGGAAAAAATCTTAAATTTTGTGCTAAAATTTCACCTGTATTTTTTTTAAATTATTCTACCACCGTATATTTAGCCTATTTTATTCTGAACAAAATGCTGCAAACTTCATTTCAATTGGAAAAATAAAAGACGAGATATTTACAAGTTTGTGTATCGTAGTATTTGAGAAAATCTCTGCACACGATGAAACAAAGATGGCCGCCATGCACAAACAAAAAAAAGTAAAATTAAAATAACGGTCATTTTGAACTTCCATTATGTTAGGGTTGTTGTACAAAATATTTCAGATTTTTTTTAAGTGATCGAGCGACCAATGCTGGACCACTTGCAATGGATTGACCCTGTTACAATTTTTTGAAACTCACATGACGTTAAATATTCCTCTGCTTACGTCTATTATATTTTCAATATGACACTATTCACATATTCCTATTGACATTTTTTTTTAATATCCTAAAAGTTTCATTTCTATTTTTCTCGTGGGAATCTTGAAATAGAAAAGTTACAATGTAATATTTAGCGTTAAAAGAAAAAAAAAACTGTCAAACTATTTGTTTAATTTCAATTTTCCACGTGGAAATCTTGCAATAGAAAAGTAGATGTTGTGGCAAGAATTTCAATTTTCTTTTTAGCTGATGGCAGATGCTGTAGCAAAAAAATGTTTAAATTTTCTAGTCATTTTTCTGTAAGAGTTAACTTTATCAGAATCGTGTTAAAATGGTATTCAAAAATTTTAACCCTCCATCATTTTGGGTCATTCCATGATGTTTTGTAACATCAGTCACGAAGATTATAACTGCAAAATTGTTGTCCACCGTTATTTTCAAAAAGTTTTTTCATAGGGGATACCTCATTATACGAATTGAATATGTTCATTCAAATTGAATATTCAATTCGTATGATAACTTTACCAATCAGTTAGATTGTGTTAAAATAATAGGATACCTCATTAATTGAATAAAGCCAAGAAAACTTTTTGAAAATAACGGTGGACAACAATTTCGCTGTTATAATCTTCGTGACTGACGTTACAAAACATCCCGATTTTATCCATTTGCAATTCTTCCCTATATGTTAAACCAACTCAATGTTTTTGAACCAAATTTAGAACTTAACATATATACATATGTACTTTTTAGCTGGGGGGTGGTTTTGGGTTCCTGGGATCATATAATGAAAAATTATGAAGGAAATTTCAAAAGTCGCATCATGATAATGATTGCAACAGGTAGTATGAGAAATCTACCTAAAACTAATATTTTGATATGATATCCTCAGATGAGCTGCATATGCGCAATTCGTAGTAAAAATATGTTACTACATCTAATGTTGTTGGCATAAGACGCAAAAATGACAATAATAAGCTCCTTAAAACAAACACATTGAAAACCCGCAGAAGTTATTGGAATGAAATAACATTATTAATAAATTAATGATAGTTGAACAACAACAACAAAAGACGTTAATGGTCACTTTTTTTTTCTTCAAGAAGAAATATCTTAAAAAGAAATAGTGAAAAAACATTAATTTGTACAGAAAAAAAAACATTTTGAATTACATAGAGAGATTTCTTGGCCCTTTGTGTGGCCAAAGGAGACTCTGTATGCTTCAACTCTTTTTTTTTTTTTTTTATTAAGCATTTTAAGATACATTTTTGGCATAATAATAAAGAACTCAGTGAAGTAAAATGATTCTATCACGACATTTCTTCCATTTCCCAGACAAAATTCGAAAAATTTAAGCAAATTTTAAAATGTGTCTTCTTATAAAATTTTATTTTTTAGAGATTTTAGAGATTTATTTTTTAAAGAGTTATTTTTTTAAACTTTTCTTAGAAGTGTGCTGTATAATTGCAAGCATCGGATTTATCATAAGTTAATTAATTTGGGTGGGAAAAAAATAAATGTGTAAAATTACAACAAAAACTGAATTTTATTTTACATTTTTTAATGTAAAAAAAAAAAAAAAAAAAAAAAAAATCTTTACTTTGTTGTAAATTTGATACTTACATTAATCAAATAGCCCATAAGGAATAACAAATAATAATAATAAATAAATAAATAAATAAATAAAATAGAGGCAATTGAACTATATATATAAAAGTTTTAATAATTTGAATATGCCTATTCATCGAAAAAGTACAAACTGAGAAAATCAATTTTAACACCTTAACTGATTTGCCCGTACGCCGTTCGGGCAATACGAATTTGATAAATTCATCATATTTAAAGCTTTTTGGCATCACTGATTTTTTTTTTTTTCTTTTTTAATTAATTTCATACCATTTAAAAGCGGAAATCAGTGTTGCCAGATTGTCGAAAGCCATTTTCCCCAAAATTTCTGAAAAATTCCCCGAATTAGGCCTTTTTTCAGAAAAAGTCCCCAACGCAATTTGTGCTCAAAAAGGTAATTTTTCAATTTTTAATTTTCCGTTATAAATTTTTTTAAACAAATTTAAAATCAATTTTTTCCCCAAATCAAGCATTTTTTCAAAAAAATTCCCCATTTACAAAAAAAAAAAAAAAAAAAAAAAAAAAAAAAAGTTAAGCATTTAAACTTAACAGAATTTTGCGTGTATATTCACAGCTAATCGACGACAATAAAAATACATTTTACAATGACATAAGCTCGTTTACACTTATTATTTAAATTGTTGCGTGTCGATAATGCTAGCCTATCATTACATTAGCTCAATCTACGCTTTTTATACCAATAAATTTTTCAAGGTTTTGACCATCTGTAGTTGGGGTTCGAATAAATAAAAGATGATGTTGGCATTTAATACATTTATCTGATTAAAGCTATAAAACAAGATTCTCAATTTTTGTCATCCCTTCTGAAGCACCTATCTAATGTAAAGCATCTATGTTGTACTTGTAATGTAATGTACTATGTTGTAATGTAATGATTGTGATTTCGGTAATAAAACAAATATAGTTGCTTTTAATATCTTTAAAAAGTACATCAAATGCAAGTTCCGGACACGTCCTGAAGATTTAGTAATATAAAGGTCTAAGTCGCTTAAGACCGCAGAGTTTTCAATCAAGTTTCTTGTAAAAAGAATTAGAAGAGCTGCTGCATTCATTGCGCAATTGTCAATTATAAACGTAGCAATGTGATTGTAGTATGAAAATTGGAGGTCTTGCGATTGCAAATATCTCTATTGACATTCCATGAAACACAAATTAATAAGCATTAACCAACACAAATAAAAGTTATAAAATTGTTTTTCTTTTTGCTGTATAAATCTATACAGTTGTTGTTGTAGTTGTTTGTATGTTGGCCAATTATCTACACTATGGGATATAGGCCCTAAGGGGTGGGATGCCCTCCGTGGGGGTCTTTCTAAGGGAACCTAACCCGTATTTACGCAAGGTTCGAAGAAAACCACGGAAAACTCCGAACGGTTAGGCCGACGGTCGCGATTGGGCTCGAACCCAGTACCTACCGTCTACCAGTTTGAGGTCAGAACCTCTCGGCCACTGGTGGGGCAAAATCTATACCATTAAATGAAATATATATCTATATATATCTGTGCTTGTCATTGTGGCCAGATGGGCTACTTTTTATAATTCAGATTCTTACTTGGCATTACTTTTTTTGAAATAGTAAAATATACCTTATTTAATGACATATTAATTGAAGAGCGAAAAAATGAAATTTTATCGCTCTAAAAAAGTGGTGCGAATCAAGAAATCTGAATTTTAATAAAGAATACTGCCCAGTTAAACTGATGGCATTGAGCTCACAGGCTACAAATACTAATTGTACATTAAAGCCTTATATTTTCAAGGGTTAATTCCGTTCGAAAAAAAAAAATAAGAAAGGGAAACAGCTCTCTTCTTTCCTCTTTTTTTATACTTAATCATTGAACCTTCTATACTATCAAAGACATGCTTTATCATATAAAAAATCTATATCCAAAATTCAGAGCAAATTATATAATTCTTAATAAAAACCCATTTAGCATTTATATAATTTAAAAGGAGTTATCCCCCTCTTTTATACTTAACCATTAAACTTCCAAAACTATTCAGAGATTTGAACGAAATCTGAAAATTCTGCTTGAAAAACCCATTTATATAAATTAAGGGGGGGGGGGCATTAGAACCCCTGTTCCCCCTATTTATACTTATACAATGAACACCTAATAACAGTCACTGAATCGCCTCATCTGAATGATCCTAATCTAAATTTTGAACGAAAACTTAATTCTGCATGAAAATCCCATTTATATCAACTAACGGGGGGGGGGCATTAGAACCCCTGTTCCCCCTATTTATACTTATTCAATGAACACCTAATAACAGTCACGGAATCGTCTCATCAGAATGATCCTAATCTAAATTTTGAACGAAAACTTAATTCTGCATGAAAATCCCATTTATATCAACTAACGGGGGGGGGGGGCATTAGAGCCCCTGTTCCCCCTATTTATACTTATTCAATGAACACCTAATAACAGTCACGGAATCGTCTCATCAGAATGATCCTAATCTAAATTTTGAACGAAAACTTAATTCTGCATGAAAATCCCATTTATATCAACTAACGGGGGGGGGGGGGGGGATTAGAGCCCCTGTTCCCCCTATTTATACTTATTCAATGAACACCTAATAACAGTCACGGAATCGCCTTATCAGAATGATCCTAATCTAAATTTTAAACGAAAACTTAATTCTGCATGAAAATCCCATTTATATCAACTAACGGGGGGGGGGGGCATTAGAACCCCTGTTCCCCGTATTTATACTTATTCAATGAACACCTAATAACGGTCACGGAATCGCCTCATCAGAATGATCCTAATCTAAATTTTGAACGAAAACTTAATTCTGCATGAAAATCCCATTTATATAAATTAAGGGGGGGGGGCATTAGAACCCCTGTTCCCCCTATTTATACTTATTCAATGAACACCTAATAACAGTCACGGAATCTCCTCATCAGAATGATCCTAATCTAAATTTTGAACGAAAACTTAATTCTGCATGAAAATCGCATTTATATCAACTAACGGGGGGCATGAGCCCCCCGTTCCCCCTCTTATACATATCGAATGAACTCCAAAAACTAATCAGGGAAGCGCCTTGTCAGGATATACCTACATACAAAATTTCAAGTGGATCCGATATTTGTATCATGAGTTATCGCGTTACGTACATACGAACATACATACAGAACGGACGGGCACATAAGCTCTCAGGCTATGATAGCCTGTGAGCTAAAAACGTAGCCCACTGGCAACACTGGTGCTTGTGTACCCGCCATATAGCAAGAAAGACCATGGGAATAATGATTTATATCTATTATTTCTGTATTTTATTTTCGTTTTCCAAAACAAAATCGAATTCGAGATAGATCCAGTATTGGAAAATGTCTGAAAGTAAAAATTGAAATTGAGAAAATAATTCCCCAAGTTTTTCCCCAAAAATGTTCATAGTCCCCAAACATGTCCCCAAGAATTACTTGTCCCCAAAAAATTCCCCATGAGGTTTAAAATTCCCCAAATTGGGGACAAAATCCCCAAACTGGCAACACTGGCGGAAATGTTCAGACTAAATGATACGAATATTTTATTTAAATAATAGTGGTGTGAGTCCGTTATTTTTAATTTATTGAACGAAAAAGAAATAACCAGTTAAGGGGTTAGGTGAAGTATTTTCTGGTGCATTATAAAGGATAGCGAATAATAAAAGCGCTTTAACCCTTTAAAGTTCACTATTACTTTATTTTTAAAAATTACTAAAATAATTTCAAAAGTGGTTTTTAGACATGTAGCTGATAATATATATGCATTCAAAATTTTTTTTGAATTTTTAAATTTTAAGAAATCTGTGGTTTCCTACGGAAACCAATGAACGGTAAGGGTCTATTTTTCTTTCCTAAATACACCAATTCAAAAAATTATTATAAAATAAAAACAGAAAATTAGAAATATAAAACAAATACACTGAAATGCTAATATAACCAAAAATTTAATTAATTAATTAATTAATTTATTTTTTACAGAAAATTTTAAAAATTTGCATAATTTTTACACTAATTATTTTAAGAGTTTAGATTTTTAACATAGAATTATTTACACATATAAAATTATTTGTATTTTAAAAAAAGAAATATATTTTTATATAAGTTAATACCATACTTTTGCCAAGAAATGAACATACAGAAAAAAAATCCCAAAAAATCAAAAAGTTGCCATAATAATAAAAGTGATGACTATAAGAAAGCAATATGTAAATATCTTAATCAATAAGAAATTCAAAAAATATTTCATATATATTATATACATATGTATATACATACACACACATATATATATAGTAAAAATTCACGACATATTTTATCTACATACACGCACAAAAAAAAAAAAAAAATAAATAAAAATAAAATAAAATAAAATAAAATAAAAAAAAATAAATAATAATAATAATAAAGCAAAAGCTATATGTATACATAAATCCACAAAATAGAAATAAATTTAAGGATACAAATTATAGTTTTGAGGATTTGTTCGCTGGTTATTAAAGTTGTAACTAATATTATTTCCATACCCTATGAAATTTTTCAAAGCATGTAAAGTAATTGTCAAAGAAAACTACATGATTTTTCCCTAACAATTTCTGGCTTAGAATTTTAATTATTCTCTCACCAAGATTTCTTTCTACATCGTCGGTTTTTCCCGTTCAAATTTGAAATTCGCATGCATAGCCACTTTGATCACACCTCATCCACACTTTTAACCTCGTTTGATGGGGGTTTGGGGCATATTCAGAGATGATCAGCCCTTGAACTTTATCATGCTTTCATCAATTGACTGCTTTTGTCCAAGTTTTAGAGCATTTAGAAAAGTTTCTGATAAACAGTGAATCAATGGTCTCTTTATATAGCTTGTCAAAAAAATTTCTATTTTCTGGGGTCGTAGGCTTTTATCATTCAAACGCAAATTTCTTAAAATCCAAATAAATTTTCTAACTGATATCAGTCGAGAAATAAAATCATCGTTCAAAATCTCATTTATGGACCAAAAATCTCTGTAGCTGGGTAATGTTTTAATTCCCATTATTATATTTTTCGCAAAAAAAAAAAAAAAAAAAAAAAATTATCCTTTTCTCTGGAGTCACTGGAATGAAAGCACCACCTTTTTGGGTTCCATACAAATTAGTTTGATAAACTATAGTTCCTATGAAACTTATGGAGAATAGAGTGAAAAAGATGGAAATAAGTGTTGGAACTGCTAGAGATATTATGTCTTCTGATAGCTTACTTTCTGCGATAAATTCCATGTTTCGTTTCTTTTCTTGACCTTTATTTTTCCATAATATTTTTGAACTTCTGGAAGGCCCTGGAAAATTTCTTTCATCAATATTTGCATCATCATCAACATCAGATTTTTACTTAAATCTGAGTGTTCACTGATATAATCTTCTGTATCACTCTCGAATGATGCATTTGATTCATCATCGGAAGGTAAATTTTTGAATAATAATTTGAATAATAAGCATCTACAATATTTAATCTTTTTTTTTTTTTTTTTTTTTTTTTTTTTTTGACATTTTATGTTTGAAAAATAAAGTTGTATCCAAAAACATTTAAAAATAGAATATCATAAAAATTGCTATAAAGTTTTAATATAAAAAGAGAAATCACCGACTATAAAGAAAAGATAATCAAAAATAAAATGTTTTATGCATTTCTATTTCTTTCATTATCCGCTAAAAAGAATAAGCAGAAGTAACAAGTAATTCAGGGTTGCTATAGTCATTCAACTAAAAAAATTATTATCGTGCTTCTATTCTCAGTTACATAAACAAAGCGAAACATATTTTCACCTGCCACTCCTCGCGCTTCAAAATCCGACACTTACTGGAGTTTGGTTTCCTGGCGAAACCAATCATTTCCTATAACATTTTGACCCATCTATTTTTATTTATCTAAATAATTGAGTGTTTTAATTTATAACTAGGAAGAAGTAGAGTACATCCAAAAGCCATAATTAAATTTTGATAATAATTTCTTTTTAAAAGAATGAATGGAATTTATGAAACATAAAGTGACATACATATTTTGCTTCGTTTGAAGTTGAAAGACTTATGATTTATTTTGGTGCTCGAATCTAGCTAAAAGAGAATGTTTTAAAGTTTCAATTAATCGCAATTCAGTAGAAAAAATACGTAAAATAAATTTGAGAACAAAGTCTGAATGTGTGGTTTCCGTAGGAAACCAATGAACGTTAAAGGGTTAAACTGTATTTATAATACTTGGATCTTCACGAAACTTCATCAGCTAGTGATAATAAAGCCTAATTTAAGGAAAAATAAATAAATCGATATTTTTGTCATTTTTTGACGAATGAAGGGTACCGAGTCCCCTTAACAAAACTACGATTGTAGCGGGACTCTGAGCGGCTGTCCCTTTGCCCAGTGGTTTGTCCCCATTTATAACATTACTCATTTAAATTAAAATTATATGACAAAAAGAAGAAAAAGGATAAAATCCAGTTTTATGAATAATGCGTAATTTTCTTTCCGTCAAACCTTCTTGTTTTTTAAATTCAGTTTTTGGAAAAAATTTAATATCTTCTATCTACAATTATAGGTTTGCCGTTAGTTAATGAGCAGACATAACATATATATGTCTTATCACATTTCTTCTTTTGTTATATGCATTTGAAAGAACAAATATGGGCAAAATGCTTTCATTAACTATTAAAATCCTACGTTTTTTTGCTATTCAATTTTTGATAAGTGCAGATTCTTTGAAACAGTATTTCGTGATCGTGATAATCTTTGATTTTTTTTTTTTTTTTTTTTGACAATATAAGTTACAACTATTCTCAACTGCTCTGCTTAAAACTTTTTAACATATTTTTTAACATAAGCTCAAAACTTTTTAACATATTTAGAAATTCTTTTTAACGGAGAGATATTAAATTGGAAAGCCTGACTATGGAGATGGTTTGGAATCGAACTGAGTTTTCTAGCTTTTGATCACTGAATTGTTTATTGAGTTATAAGAGATTTCAATCATGTGACAAGCCTGTTTTTCATCCCAGTTTGAATGGGTTTTTTTCGCTCAGAAATTTGGTTCAAAACGTCCACTTTGACACTGTTTTTAAAAAAATCTATTGTGTTTCCCGAAAAAATAAATAAAAAAAAAGGTGAAAATGAATGTGATTGGATAATTTCTGACCAGTATTATCTGATGCTTTCATGCATGTCCACACAGAATTAAAACTTATGTCATAAAGTTGCCTAAACAAAAGAGTTGCACTAAAAGGCAATTTGCTTGTCCAGTTGAGGCCCTTACATACTGATTGATTTCCTTTTGTTAGAAATACACATTTAATACAGCTACTTTGTGCATTTCATTAAATGCATTCAAAAATACTTTTAAAAAGTGCGTTAGTAAATATATACACAAATATACATAAAGGAGAAAAGCTTTAATTCATGTGTGAAAAGAAAAAAGCGTCGATGCAAAACTTTTCAGCACTTGGAAAATGTCAATTTTTTTGTAATATCAATATTTTTAAGATAAAAAAAAGAAATCGGAAAAATCTGATATCGGAAAAATAGAGTACCGTTATGCATCAAACATACCAAAACTATCCATTTTTTGTTTTTCTAAACAAATTTGGTTGAAGTCCTAACTCTACCATAGATGACAATTTAAAGAAAATGATTTATTTTTGGAGCAGATGCTATTTAGAATAGTCATCAACATCGTCATTATCCCCTGTTTCTTCCAAGAGACAGGTGATCGTCTTCTAGAGAAATGCTTGGGCCCGTGACAGTTTTATGAACTTCTTATAGCCACATCTGGGAAAGTTGAGTTCTGTTTTGACAAAGTGCAGGTGATGCATCTGGCCATATTTCTTGGCGGACCCTAGTATGGCCTCAAGCAGTGTTTTGCATCCGCTCGGGCAACCCGATTAACCCGAACCTAACTCGAACTGTGGTTATGGTCGGGTTGGTTTGACGCTATTTTTTATTTATTTATTTATTTATTTTAACCGTGGGTCAGGTTGATTTTAGTTGTTTCGGTTTCGATTTCGGCTTGAAATTTGATTTTAGCGAATCCGGTTCAGATCAATCCAACTTTTCAAAATAGTCTAAGATATCTTTTTCAGGAGCAAAATTATATATTTGAAAGTAAATGAGGCTACACATAATGTATGAATAAATAAGTACAATCCTCCCCCCCCCCCTCTTTTTTACACATAATATAATTTATTAGTTTTTCTTCATAAAAGATCAAATTTATATCAGAGATATAATTATAGAATACTTATTCATAATTGTTATAGTTCAGTGCTTTAATTTTTTTAAATCTATATTCATTACTTGATTTTTCTTTTTTTCTTTTATGGTTTCGTTCATTTTGACGAAAACCTATTCGTCTCTATCCTCTGTCCGTCCGTCACAGAGTTCATTCACAAAAACTGTATAAATCCGACTTCAAATTTTGTGTACTTACAGTTGAGTATCTTGTGTCACACGACGAATCATAAAAATTTTTTAAATTCTATTATTTTATTTAAATTAATTTTTTCAGTGACATCCTTTTATTTTTGCGATTTAAATTTTAGAAGAGAATTTTAATTTGAACATTTTGCATGTAGACATCATAGCTTGGAAATAAAGTGTCCTTCTAGTAAAAAGAAGGTTCTTAGCTCGATCAACGAGGAAGTTAAACTCAAAAATTAACCTGAGTAAAAAAATATTTCTACTGACCGAAAGTTTTATTTTGTTACGCTCTTTTATTAAACTCCAAAAGGATTTTGTAATCAGTTTTCACTCATTTTTTTATAAGGTAGAATTATCATAAAGAGGTATACAGGCTCATTTCCAAGTACAATTTCAATGTTTCAATGTCTTAAAAACTTAATTATAAATTAAAAAATAAATTTTAAGTCTTTTTTTTTTCTAGGCGAACTCAGGTAATAAATCGTGGTATACTCTTTCTGGTTACAATTGTATACGAGTTATAACAACAATGCTGTATAAATTAGGCACCAAAACACGCTCACGTCTAAAATAAGACAATTGGCTGTGAAACTACAATAACGCAATATTTTAAACACTAAAAGTTGAAAATATAACAAAAAAAAAAAAAAAAAAGAAAATGAAAATATGAATAAATAAATAAATAAAAATAGAATAAAATGTAGAGTGTCACATTTATTATATATATATATATATACACGTGTTAGTCAGTTACTAATTTAATATTAATTAAGTTTAATTACAATTATATGTGAGAAATTAAATTTGAAATCCTGAATAGATCTGTTAAATAACACTTTATTTTTAGCTTTTCGTTTGCGATATATTGAAAAAAGAAACTACAGAAATACAGTAGAACCTGTCTAAAGTGACCACCTTTGGGATCGGCTGAAATGGTCACTATATAGAGGTGGTCACTTTAGGGACATCTTTCAAAAAGGTACGTAAAACATTTGTGAACTCAAAAAATAAAACAAAATATAAATAAGGAAAATGCACTACATTAAGTAATGAACTGATTAATTAACAACTATATAAAAGGAATTACTAATTTAAAATATACTATCATTGAAGATAATTTACTTAAAACTCGCGTTATTTCTTTTGAATACTATTGAAATTCCATAGTGATTGATTTAAATAAATCATAACTACAAGGTACATTGTAATTTATACACTATATTGCCATTGATTATGGGACACTTGCGATTTTAGACATTTTACTAAATATCTAGAAAAATACATGAGGAATCATCTCGAAAATCTTAGTGTATAAATATAATAGTATAAGTCATACATCTCCGTGAAGATTTTTTCCCGAAACTCCAAAGGGGACCGTCAACAAATTAAAAAAGAATGAATATCTTTTGAATAACCCTGTCAAAACTAATGTAGCAAAAGCACTCAAACTCTAGATTGTGATTGAATGCCTTATTGTAATACACCGTGTTGATTTTTATGCAAATAGCATGCATACTCGCAGAGTAATTAAGGTTTTTATAAAAATGATCCCAAATTTTTCCAAGATTTTTCTTTATAATTTTCAGAGTTCTTAATATAAAATATTATTTTTTTCAGAAAATATGACAAACAACATTGCACACAGTACCCTGTAATCAGAATTAAAAAATAATGAAAATTGTATAAAAAATGAGTTGGTTTACTAAATAATTTTTTACTGCGCATGCGTCAACGATATCAAAATTTCATTTGCATATTATGTTAGCTAAATGTATAGAGCAACTTTTGTGAAAGTCACAAAATCATAACTTGAAAACTCTGACAATAATCGTCAATTGAATAAGTGGAAAATCCGTTATTCTCAAAATGAAGCAAAAACAAGAGGGGTTGTATCCATATATTCATTGATTAGTGTCAATATAGAATACACAATATGGGATGTACTACTGCATTTGGATAAAATCCCTAATTTTTTTGCTTCATTTTGGAAACAACGGATTTTGTCCTTTTTCTATAGACGATTACTTTCAGAATTTTCAAGCTATGATTTTGAGACTTTTACAAAAGTTGCTCTATACATTTAGCTAACATAATATGCAAATGAAATTTTGATATCTTTGACGCATGCGCAGTAAAAAATTATATAGTAAACCTACTCATTTTTCATACAATTTTTATTATTTTTTAATTCTGATTACAGGGTACTGTGTGCAATCTTGTTTGTCATATTTTCTGAAAAAAATATTATTTTATATTAAGAACTCTGAAAATTATAATGAAAAAACTTGGAAAAATTTGGGACCATTTTTATAAAAACCTTAATTACTCTGCGAGTGTGCATGCTATTTGCATAAAAATGAACACAGTGTATAACAATAAGGCATTCAATCATAATCTAGAGTTTGAGCGCTTTTGCTACGTTAGTTTTGACAGGGTTATTCAAAAGATATTCATTCTTTTTTAATTTGTTGACGGTCCCCTATGGCGTTTCGGTAAAAAATCTTCACGAAGATGTATGACGTATACTATTATATTTATACACTAAGAGTTTCGAGATGATTCCTCATGTATTTTTCTAGATATTTAGTAAAATGTCTAAAATCGCAAGTGTCCCATAATCAATGGCAATATAGTGTACATATTTTTATTTTCATTGTAATTGCATAATGATAACGTTTATAAATTATAACGTTTATAAATTATATAACTGGCAGTAAAAACTTTTCATTAAAAATCACCTTAGACAAAAGCAATTATCTTTACAAAAAAGGAGGTCTCTTTGTATTTTAAGCAAATAGTCACTATAGAAGATAAATTCCAGATTTTTTTTTAATGGATCAAAATAAAATTTCAGAAAATGATCACTTTAGTCTTTTAGTTTGAAAATTTTCACATGCAGAAAAATGGATAGTTACATTTTACAGGTTCAAATAACATTGACAAGACAGGCTAACAGGTCGCTTTACACAAGTGGACACATTAAACAGGTGGTCGCATTATTAGACAATTCTCATATTATTTTATATGAGCACAAGTAAAATTTTTTAAAAGCGGTCACTTTAGCCAAGTCGCCGCTTTAGTTCCTTTAGCAGGTTTTACTGTACATAATTCTGTTTAGAAATTCATTTGTTTGCGCTTTCTATCAAAAAGGATGAATTTTCCATAACTGGTCATGCGCCAAATTAATATATTGTAACGGAAAAGTGCGTTAGAAATCATTAATTGGAATCATGAAGTTATTTTTAGTTTTAAGATAAATAATGAATATTTATAAAAGAATTTTTTAACTTTATTTAATTTTATACTTGAGTGTTTTTCTTAAAAAACAATTTTAGTTTCATACTTGAGTGTATTTCTTAAAAATCTATTTTTATTTTTATACTACACTTGAGTGTTTTTCATTAAAAAAAAAATTTTTTACTTTAATATTTGAGTGTTTTACTTAAAAAAAAAAAAAAAAAAAAAGCTATTTTTACTTTTTTTTTTACTCAATTTAAAGATGTTCTCAAATCCAAACTTGTTATTTTCCAACACATTCCCAAATTCATTTTTATACAGTGCTCGAAATGTACCGGAGGAAATTGGAACAATGTTTCAGTTCCTGAAATTATGACCAACATTGTTCCGGTTCGTAAAATTATGGTATGGTATGTACCGTTCCGGTTCGTGCAATTTTTTAAACATTATTACAGTTTTATGCACTTTACGTTGATGTGCAATAGAAAAACGAAAAATGGATTTTAATAAATGTCATGACCGACATTAACTTAATTTTATTCCGATTAATTGACTGAAGCAGAAATTTAAGGTGAAAATGAAAATGGGTATAACATTGAACAAATAATATTGAATTAAATGGCATTTGTTACTACTTTCTGAAACAGTAAAATGTGTATGAGATAGAGAAAGTTTTGGGATTAGCGCATGCAACTTCTTTAAATTGTTTTTGCATGGCTAGATATAAATTTTCTGTAATTCAAAAATATTTTAACCAACAATAATTTTGAAATAACGTTCTGGTTTCCCGATTTTTTCATTTCGAGCACTAATTTTTAATATTAAATGGGAGAAATTCCAAATTATTATAATTTTTTTTTAAATTAAGAAATCAAATAGCATTTTTTCTTTTTTCTATATAGACAAAGAATTTTTCAGAAAATTATATCAAAGTTAGCTATAAGAGGGTATGTTATAACGTTATCAATTTAGGAGGGGAGGAAGGGGTCTGACACATGAAATCATAAGGTATCTCTAGGGGGATGGGGGGTTGTCTTTTGATATCAATATCATTTTTGATACAACCAAAATTTTCTCTTTTTATTTGTAACATGGCTTTTGATCAAAATTGTGCGTTATTTTTTTTAGTCTGTTATCTATTGTTTATGAAAAAGCAAAGTTATTATTAAAGTTATAAAATTATCTAATTTGGAAATAGGGGATACTTTAACGTTTGCCATACCTATTCTCCTGTTTAAGTGTGTGCATATATAAGCACTATTCGAGAAATTATATGTGAATAATATTTGTAATAAAGCTTGTGTCTACTTATAAATAAAAGAGAAACAGAATGTTGTCGTAATGTTTGTTGATAATAATTTATATCCCCCTTCTTCTTCCGCGAAGGGCAAGTGCAGTATTAATGTTGAATACCTTATGTAACAAAAAGTACTTTTAAGTTGCAACTATTTCTTTAAAGTGTTATTTAATAACAATTAATATTTTATTAACTTCTTTTCATTTGAATCAATGATGTATGCTAAAAATAAATGCATACAGTTTTGTATATCATTCCAAAGAAAAGAAAAGAATTCTAAAGTTAAAAGAAATATTTCGACATTGATAACGATATTATTACTAGAAGGGGGGGGGGGGGGTTGTTCGATGGATGATAACGTATGATATCGGAAGGGGGGAGGGGTTCAAAATTACCAAAAAAGTTGATAATGTAATAAATGCACAGCTCCTAAGGTTGATTTTTAGTCAAGTCTTTTAG
Organism: Maratus speculifer; assembly: GCA_964019185.1. Taxonomy (NCBI): domain Eukaryota; kingdom Metazoa; phylum Arthropoda; class Arachnida; order Araneae; family Salticidae; genus Maratus; species Maratus speculifer. The sequence goes on from OZ025297.1 coordinate 329,488,647, forward strand.
AGACAGGTGACCGTCGAAAAAGGTGCTTGGACCGTGACAGTTTTATGAACTCCTCGGGATTCTTCAGAACACCACATCTGGAGAAGTTGAGTTTCTGTTTTTGACACAAGGTGCAGTGCAGGCGATGCAGCTGGCAGTATTTCTTTTTTTGGATCCTCCTGTAGCCCCAGGGCGTCAGCTGTTTGAACAGCTAAGACTGCTTGTTACAAAGTTTGAAAATATATATTAAAGACAAAATGATATATGCACTTGGTGTCTGTGGGGTGAAATTAGATACATTGTAAAACAAATATAGCAAAAATGTAAACAAGTCGGAAATTGCGCGTCAAACGTAGCAAATTAGGTGCGTTCGTACTATAAGTTTTTAAAATATACAGTAATTCGGATACAGTACAGTATACTTTTATGAGTACCTGTAAATACCATATGCTTTTTATTATATAGGAATTAACTTGTAGTAAACTTCAGCAACGTATATCAACGCCATAAAATGTGAAATAGTTTATTATAATTAAAACACACTTCGAACAATGTTTCTCCCTATTCCATTATGTAACAGAATACTTTTGTATGGCCCTGGAAATTAATAAAAAATATTCTTTGCACCACGAACTGTACAGAAGGCATATTTTAGTATATACTTCATAGATGTATATCCATTTTATTGTGTTCGAAAGAGCGTAACATTAATATTCACTTGAAATTATTTTTTCCCATTGACCGTAATGTAATGGAATACATTTGATTATCCCTGTAATTGAAATATACATCCGATTTTCATAAAATTTGAAATGACCCGACAAAATTATATAATAATTATATATTTCAAATTTCAAACGATTCGGTTGGGTGGTTTTACGTTGTTATACGCGGACGGACAGACAGACAGACAGATTGAATGACGACAGTAGGTGCAACTTATTTTCATAACTACGAATGCACCTCAAAACAGCAATGTTTCACTAAAATAACAGTAATGATCACTAAAATAGGTCTATTTCTATCTACGCATAATATAACCTTGTATCGGCGTAATAAATAAATAACAAAATTATAATAATAAAAATCCTTAGAAGACACATTTAGAAAGTTTAATAATGTATATAAAAAAAAAATAATATCTGCATTTCCTGTATGTGGAAAAATTAAATACACTGTAAAACAAAGCACCAAAATAGATCTGTTTCACTGAATATACGCTTATAGGGATCTTGAATAGGGATAATAAAGAAATAAAAAATTACAATAAGAAAATTCTTTGGAAGAATCATTTATAAAAAAATATTTCCAAAGTTTAATCATTTATATAATAAAATGATATCTATATTTCTTCTGTGTGGAAAAAGTAGATATATCGTAAAACAAATGTAGCAAAAATGTCAAAAATAGCCATGTTTACTCACCAAAAAAGATCTATTTCCCTGAATCTACACATTATATAACCTTGACTAGGCTAAATAAACCAATAATAATAATAATAAAACATAATAAAAATTCATTAGGAAAAAATATTTAGGTTTACTACTGAAAGCGGTTATTTTCATTGCCTTATTGGTACCAGACTTCTTTTTGCTTACATTTAATAAGTTTTCTTTGCTTTGTTAATAATAAAGAAGAAAGAAAGAAAAATAAATATGTTTGGTAGAAAAATAGGAAAATAAACTTAGTAAAAGGCTGTTGGCAAAAGCAAAATAATATCTGCGTTTGCTATGTGCGGAAATAATGAAGTAAGAAACAGAAACAGCCATGTTTGGCCACCAAAAGAAAAAAAATCTTTTTTTCTGAATCTTCTGCACATTATATACTATTGAATAGGTGTAATAACACTTAAAAAATTATAATTCAAAAAATCTTTAGAAGAAATATTTATGTCAAAACTGAAATGGATCACTTTAACAATCTTGTCGACCCTACTGCTTTCACAATAAATTTTATGGTTTTGTTTGCTTTTTAGGTGCGTTCGTAATTATGTAAATACGTAGCACCTATTGTTGTCGCTCAGTCCGTCCGTCTGTCCGTCTGTCCGCATATAACAACGCAAAAACTACCCAATCGAATCGTTTGAAATTTAAAATACATAATTATACCATAATTTTGTCGAGTCATTTCAAATTTTATGAAAATCGGATGGATAGATCAATTACAGGGACGATCAAAAGGATTCCGTTACATTACGGTCAATAGGGAAAAAAGTTTTAAATGCATTTTAATCGTTTGAAATTTAAAACATATAATTATTGCGTAATTTTGTCGAGTCATTTCAAATGTTATGAAAATCGGATGCATAGATCAATTACAGGGACAATCAAAAGGATTCCCTTACATTGCGGTCAATGGGTTGAAAAAGTTTCAAATGCCTTTTAATGATGTTACATTCATTCGAACATAATAGAATTGGCATGAATATATGAAATATATACTAAAATATGCATTCTGTACAATCTGTGATGCAAAGAATTTTTATTATTAAATTACAGGGCCACACAAAAGTATTCCACTATATAATGCTATACGGGGAAACATGGTTTGGTACGTGTTTTAATTATATTCAACTATTTCACATTTTATGAATAAGATATACATTGCTGAGGTGTAATAAAAATTACTTCCTGCATATTTACAGAAACGTAATGATTTCGACTACTATACTGTATCCGGAGTACGCTCTACCGGAGTATACTTCTCTCCAGATCTTGCTGATATCAGCAAGATCTGAATATTTTTAAAACTTCGTTATCGTACGAACGCACCTCATTTGCTACGTTCACGTGCAATTTCCAACTTGTTTAATAATAAAAAAGAAAGAAAAATATGCGTCAAGCATAAATTATAAAACACTTTCCAACACATGTATAAAGAACCAACATGTAATAACAACCTGAATAATGTAACAAAATTGCGCCGTTTAATAAGTTAAAATGTCATATCTAATTCAACAGTATGAAAACACGGAAATGACTTGTAGTAAACTTAAGCAATGTATATCAATTTTATTTTATGTGAAATAGTTTAACATAATTAAAATATGCTGCAAATAATGCCCCCCTCCCTCACTTATATTATTAAGTAACAGAATTCTATTGTATGGCCCTGTAAGTGAATAATAAATAATCATTGTGCGGCATATTCTACAAAAGGCATATTTTAGTGCCCTTCATAAATTAGTATCAATTTCATTATGTTTCGGCGAGTGCAGCATCACTAAAAAATACAAATTTATGCCATCGGCCGTAGCCTTTGACTGTCCCAGTATTTGAACTATATAACCGATTTTACTAAAATTTGAAATGACTCAAGAAAATTCTTCAACAAATATATATTTAAAATTTCAAATGATTCAGTTGGTTTTGTGCTGTTGTATGCGGACAGACGAAAAGACGGAGGGATCAGACGACGACTATAGATGCTACGTATTTATATAAATATGAACGCACCTAAAAAAAAAAAAAAAAAAACAGTTGCATTTAAAAGCGCATGTCGAAATTGAAAACTAATTTCGAGCACTTAATACCCAAAGATTGTAACCGACTTCTTTTATGTGTCCAAGTAAATGGATTAAAAGTGCTATGAGTGTCCTATTCTAACATAATCATAATGAAATTCATTGATCAATCAATGAAATCAATTTCAATACATTTGCAATTGCGTAATATCATTATTAAAATAATCTGCAAACGATTTTCCCCCATAAACCATAATATAATTGAATAATTTCGGGTGCCCCTTTAAATGAATTATTTATCTCACACTTTATATACAATACCAAACATGCCTAAGGGACTCTAAATAAGGTTGATTAATTTCATGGAAATCCGAGTATATTTAGATTAGTAATTTTTTATTTGCTTTATATGTTAACTACATTAGATTTTTTACATTTAAGATATTTTTTTTAAGAATATGCAGCAATATCGCCAAAAGTTATATTTTATGAAGAATAGTAATTAATTTAAATAAAATCTTGAAATTTATTAAAAGCGATAGTTTTGAAATATGGGAATTGACAACCAAAGAAATCAGCCTTTTTATTCAGATTATTTTAGTAATCTAAGTGCATAATTTGATCATCTGTCTTAAATTTGTATTCCATTTACATTGTATAGTTTTTTTCTTTTTGTGTGTGTGTGTGATTGATGAATGTTTTATTTTGTTATGGAATATAAGCTGGAAACAAATGCTGAGCTGTTTATATTAATTTAACACGTTCGCTGTCGCTTCCGTGAAGATGTGATGATAGTTAATGCCGCACTGTAGAAGTGCGTTTTTCCCAGAAGCAGATTTACTTTTTATAACAAAGAATCAGTGAAAAATTTTCCCACGCTAGCACATGACTGGCTATTGGACATCACCCCACATCACGCGCAGGCGTGTGAGTGGCCTCTTAACGTTGGCGCCATATCACGCGCTGGCACGTGATCGGCAGCGAATGTGTTAAGTATAAATGGATTTATCTTATGTAATTTTCTGTATGCATCAAACAGAAATGCAAAAAAGATCATGCCTGAAAATTGTTTTAAAAACAATAAAAACTGATTAAGGAAGATGGGGGATGAATGAGACAAGGATTGCGTAGGATATTCTCAGTATTTTAGGCAATAAATATATTTTTTAATTGCTTCCTATTCTCATATGTGACACTATCATAGAGTGCTTTAGAAATAAGAGGAGAATCACATAGTCCTGGAAGCGGCAGCACAGACAGTCACTTCATCGAGTTCACGGATGAAAATCTAGAATTAGTTAGAGCTCCATTCGCATATTAAAACGCAATCGGTCTGTCAAGTCACATGTTGTTGAAAAACATCGAAAAACCCGATTTTAATGGTTGACTTGTAGAAATACCATTGTGCTTTTCTGCACCTAAAAGTATGAAAACATGGAGGATTGAGAGCAGGAAAACATAATGGTAAATCTATGAGTTAACCCCTTAAATCGAGTTTTCCTATGTTTTCCACCAAGATATAACTTGTCCGACCGGTTTCGTTTTAATATGCGAATCGAGAATTAACTAATCCTAGATTTTCATCCGTGAACTTGGTGAGATGATTGCCTGTGCTCCCGATCTAACATGGTTGTTTTCATTTTTCTTCAAAATTGCATTTCCTGAAACTTTGCTTAAGGCTATTCTTAACTGCTCTGCTCAATAAGCGCAAGACGTTTTGACACATTTACAAATTCATTTTTCATTAGAAAGCTATAAAATTGGCAATCCTGACTATGGAAGCGAAATGTAATCGAGCTGAATTTTAAATTTTTTGATCGATAAATTACCTATTGAATTATAAGTGATTTCGATCATTTAACAACCACGTTTTTCATCCCAACTTGAGCGTGGTTATTCTTCTTCCACGTGAAAATTCAGTTCAAAAGGCTCATTCTCACACTATTTTCTTAAAAATCTACTGTGTTTTCAAAAAATTTGAAAATTAGTAAAATAATATAGTTTCTGAACAACAACACACTGCTAGTTTCATGCATTTCCGAACAAAAATAAATTAAAATTTATGCATAAAGTTGTCCTTTTTGATTTCAAAACAGCCTTAAAAGTAATTACCTTTTTACATTTAAAGTTGCCAAATATCTTTTACAATGTAAGTAATTAAGAGATGTTGTAGCTATTTTTTTAAGGTTCAGTATTGGAAATTAAAATTATAATGAATATTAAACATTGCGACAAAATAATTTCTGACGCATAATGCTTGACAATTGAATTACATCATGGAGATGATTAGGACATTTGTAAATGGGGATGAATGGGACAGTCTCATTTATCCCTAAAGATGTTTAAAAAATTATTTATTATCTAACTAATATTATATAGGTTGATATATTAATAATTTATGTTAATTATTAGTATTAAACCGTATTCCTGTTGTATAGGTTGTTTATTATTAAAAAATATATTGAATCTTAATAGTCGTATTGTAAAAAATGTTAAACACTTTATCGAAAAATTGTTATTTAAACTTTATTAAAATAGATAAAATTGTTAAAAATAGTTTAATTTATTGATCAAAAGGGGGAAATTACATTGAAGTTTTGCTTAAATAAATCCACGCTTCCCCTGAAGTAATTTCAACTCTGCATATTTAAGATATATTTAATTAACATTAATTAATAAGTTGTAAATTAGTATTAGCTACGCCATGTTTCAAAGAAATTTTTCCCTTTCATTTTATACCTAAATTTTCTCGTAACTGGGAAAAAAAGGAACACATAGACTGTTGAAGTTTGCATTACAGGTTATAACTGCAGAAAAAGAAGTGATTACCAACATATATATATATATATATATAATGTAAACAGCCTTAATATAAGCCAATATAATATAAACATCCAGCGAAATATGACAGCCTTATAATACAATATATAAATTGCAAATATAATTACATATAAGTTTATAATTTTAAATTTTAATTAGGTAACATTAAAGCATCCGCACACCTTCTGAAGTGATGTCTTGAAATTTTTGAAATTTTCTCTTGTTATCCATTTTTAGGTGCGTTCGTAATTATGTAAATACGTAGCACCTATAGTTGTCGTTCAGTCCGTCCGACTGTCCGTTTGCCCGCATATAACAGCGCAAAAACTACCCAACTGAATCGTTTGAAATTTAAAATATATAATTATTACATAATTTTGTGGAGTTATTTCAAATTTTATGAAAATCGGATGCATAGATCAATTACAGGGACAATCAAATGTATTCCATTACATTACGGTCTATGGGGAAAAAAGTTTCAAATGCATTTTAATCGTTTGAAATTTAAAATACATAATTATTACATACTTTTGTCGAGTCATTTCAAATTTTATCAAAATCGGATGCATAGATCAATTACAGGGACAATCAAAAGAATTTCGATACATTAAGGTCAATGGGGAAGAAAGTTTCAAGTGCATTTTAGTCGTTTGAAATTTAAAATACATAATTATTACATAATTTTGTGGAGTTATTTCAAATTTTATGAAAATCGGATGCATAGATCAATTACAGGGACAATCAAATGTATTCCATTACATTACGGTCTATGGGGAAAAAAGTTTCAAATGCATTTTAATCGTTTGAAATTTAAAATACATAATTATTACATAATTTTCTCGAGTCATTTCAAATTTTATCAAAATCGGATGAATAGATCAATTACAGGGACACTCAAAAGTATTACATTACATTACGGTCTAATGGGGGAAAATGTTTCAAATGCATTTTAATGGTGTTACACTCATTCAAACATAATAAAATTGATTTGCATCTATAAAGTACATATTTTAATATACATTTTGTATAAGAACATTTGTGCAAAGAACTATTGATTTACAAGGCCACACAAATGTATTTCATTACATAATGGTATAGGGAGAACATTGTTTGGTGCATATTTTAATTGTAATTAACTATTTACAATTTTATGAGATTGATACTTTAAAAACTTCGTTATCGTACGAACGTATCTCATTTGCTACGCTTCACGTGCAATTTCCAACTTGTTTATAATAAGATTTACTTTAAAACTTTAAAAAAAAAAAAAAAAAAAATGCAATTACCAGAAATATTTTTTTTAAGAGAAAAATAGTAAAAATTATATCAGAAATTCACATTTCCGCAAAACGTGATAACTTAAACAATGTATTGAGATTTTGTAAATTACACAATAAACAGAATAACTTTATCTAGGACTTAGACTACACACATTATAGTCGCATCTCTATCTCAGATGAAATGGCATTTAAAGTACTAATGTAATGGAAAATTAGCAAAATTTGTTTCAAGTTTGTCACTTATATTAGAGTAAATATAAAACTGTTTAATATATTATCATGACTGTAGTCTACTCTCTCAAAAGACATTTGTAAAAGAAGTATAGAAAACGTGGCATTTCATGCATAACTTTTTGTATTAGGATGTTTTGCCTATAGTAAAAATCTATAAAAACTTTATTTTGAGAAAAAGCTAAAAATAACTTTTAAACACAATTCAAAAGCTGTAATAGCTGTAACTTTGGTTATAATTAAGATAAGGAAATAATTTAAGCAGAATTCGACAGGTAAAACAGACGATTTTAATATTATAGCATAGTTGAGAAATCGATTTTTTAATAAAAAATTACGTTTTAAAGGTGTTCGGATACCTTAAACACTGGGAGGAAAACATTTCTCAAATCCAATCCTGTTAGTGTACCGATCATCCCTACTATGAGGATAATTGGAATAGAGAGGTGCCTTTTTTTACCCTATTTTATTATATAATAGCAATCTGGAATAAATATTATGCATAGATGTAGTCAAATACCTTATCTATGAAATGGGATACATAATACTGATAATAAAATTTAAAAAAGTATTTAAAATAAATATTTTTATGAAAATGTCCCATTCATCCCTCATCTCCCCTAAATGGCGATACATTGTTCAAACAAACTGCGATACATTTTTTTTAAAAAGAATTTCACTTCAAAGTACATCCCCCCCCCCCCTATTTGACGGTGCAAAAAATTAAAATTTACGATGTTTAGAAGTTTAAAAAAAAATTGCTGAAAAAGTTGATCATCTAGTGTTACACACGGACACGTTTGTCTTTCAGATAGTACATAAAGCTAAATGTTCTATATCATTTTGCAGTTTTGTCATTCCAACGCAAATTTTTGAAGCGATCTTATTTCCATTTCTGTGAAGCGGCATTTAATATGTCAATCAGACAAAATGTATTGCATTTGCTTGAGTGATCCTTTCAACTATCGGTTCATCTCAATACGTCTGTTTCCACAAACCGGAAAATCGGGAAGACATCTGACCTACAAATATTAACTCCAGTTTCATTTTTTTTTTTTTTAGTATTTTTTTAACATCTATACAATACTCAATAATAACCATACCCTGAGAAAAAAAATTGAGGATAAAATTAAATAAATAAGAAAAAAAAATAAAAAAATAATAAACAAGATTGAAAAATCATGCACCGGCTTTAGATTGTGAAACACTTTCAGACTTTAGTAAAATTTGATTAACCTCTTCAGACTTGATGTATCCTATAGGATACACTTCTTTCCAATTTTTTTTTTTTCACGCATATAAATAGCATTAAAAATAAAGAAATTCGTGTGAATGGAGCGTAATACATAGCAGAACTAAACAAAATAGCAATTTGTTTCTTAGAGCGAGCTTACGTGTTATATAAAAATGGCTTGCAACAGAAATGAATGAAATGTACAAAAATGAAGACGTAAATAATTTTTCTGTGTGTTAAGATATCTTTTGTGGAGTCTATTAGTTATAAAAAAATATTAAAGATGTAATTATTTCACTGTTATTGCAAAGCAAATGAATAAATAATATTCTTTGCTCATATTGAAAAAAAAAAAACGTTATTGATCGTTGATATTGAAAAAGCTTTAGCTCTGTTTCTCTCTGTTCTAAAAAAAAGTCACTAATGCTGTCACTGCCGCTGATAATGAATTTTTTGTGACAAGGAATCATTCTTCGTTAATATTGAAAAAACTATTGCATACAAAAAAAAAAAAAAAAAAAAAGAAAAGAAAAGAAAAAGAAAGAAAGAAAATCGGTGGTATTATAGAGAAATGTTTGATAAACACGTTGATGCAGACAGTTTTTAAATCAAATAATTATTTTAAGAAATATTTAATGTGAAAATTGGTTATAATCGTTCCATTAAAAATGTTTTATAGGAGCAGAAAATGTACACAGGAATTTAAACATTTTTAGATCGTTTTATTTATTAGAAGTTCCTGGTGTGCAGACTGCATTATTTTTCTTAATTTGACTCTTTTTTGAAGATTTATTTTGCTTTTAAATTCAAATTTTCTGGATTTCGAAACATAGTTTATCCACATTTCTGAAAAGGGTATTATTTTAAATTGTTGCCAATTCCATAAATAATCCAAAGAATTATATTCCCTTCAAATTAAATATTTGTGTACACTTGACTATTATAGACATTTAAAAAACCGTTTCAAATTAGAATTAAGTAAGCACCTACAGTTGTCGTTCAGTCCGTCCGTCTGTCTGTCTGTCTGTCCGCATATAACAACGCAAAAACTACCCAACCGAATATTTTGAAATTTGAAATTTATAATTATTACATAATTTTGTCGAGTCATTTCAAATTTTATGAGAATTGAATGGATAGATCAATTACAGAGACGACCAAAAGTATTCCGTTACATTACGGTCAACGGGGAAAAATGTTGCAAATGCATTTTAATCATTTGAAATTTAAATTACATACTTATTACATAATTTTGTCCAGTCATTTCAATTTTTTTGAAAATAGGATGCATAAATCAAATACAGGGACAGCCAAAAGTACTCAGTTACATTACAATCAATGGAGAAAAAAAAAGTTTCAAATGCATTTTAATAATATTACACTCATTCGAAGATAATAATATTGATATGCATGATAAAGTACATACTATAATATAGATTTTGCATAATCTGTTGTGCAAAGAACTTTTGTTATTGATTTACAAGGCCACACAAAAGGATTCCATTACATAATGAGTATAGAGAGAACATTGTTTGTTGCGCATTTTAATCATAATTAACTATTTACAATTTTATGAGATTGATATATGAGAGTGATATTTTTAAAACTTCCTTTTCATACGAACGCACCTCATTTGCTATGCTTCACGTGCAATTTCCAACTTGCTTTAATTTTAAAATGATTTTTTTAATCAAATAATGTTGTATTTATTAAAAATACAACACATTGCTCAATGGTGCACAAAACAAGAATTTTAATATCAACTTGTACATTATTATTCATTTAATATATTAGAAATATTATCTCTCGATCAAGAAGCAAACTTAGTCCTTCCATTATCATATTTTCCTGAAGACGGCCGCAGAAGCCGGCGCGAAACGTTGATATTTTTATTTTATTTTAATTGTACAAGTTCATATTAAAATTCTTGTTTTGTGCACCATTGAGCAATGTGTTGTATTTTTAATAAATATATTCTTAGTAAGTAATAAATTCATGTTAGAAATCGCAAATGAAGGAAATTATGTCCTATTTAAAACGGCCAAATAATTAACAGTTGGCAAAACCGTTTGAATTAAAATATATTTGTGCAAGATATTTATTTCATATTTTGAAAAAATCTTTTCAACTTTCGTAAATTCTAAGACAGCACAAATATTATTTCCTTTCTAACAACAAAAGCATTTTCACATAAATATTAAAACAAGAAAGAAAACTCTGGTGAAAATTACGTCAGGTTTAAAAACATACAACAGTATAAAAATTTAGGTTTGGAATAAGAAAATACCGTATTTTAAAATACCATATTTTTTCTTTGTTTTTTTATATAGAATTTATTTATAGGTCTTGGTAAATTTTAGTCTTTGTAAAAATGATTTTCCAAATGGTTGTTGTAATTTGTTAAATTATATACATTGGGTTATTCCATGGTAACTTGCGTTACTTTTAGAACTTTTTTCAATAATTTTAGTATTATAAAACTCGCAAAAAAATGATTCAGAATGTAAATTTCACATGGTATGCTAATTAAACTCATTCAAAGCCCAATTTAGATAAAAACTACCTAATTTTAACGTTATTTCTCAGATTTTGGGAGTTATATTTACTATGGCAACTGCCATTATTGAAAAAGGAAGGTAAGTTATATAAAGCTCAATTTTCATTGTCATTTTTTCAGGTAATTTTCATCTAAATTTATCCTTAGATAGGTTTCATTGACAAATCATGTTAATTTTACAGTTGAATATTTTTTTTAGTGTTATATTACAAAAATTACTGCAGTAAATTGGTCTAAATGTAACGTAAATTACCATGGAATGACCCTATATATATATTTTAACTATAATTTGCATTTTACTTCTAGTGAACCAAAGCTTCCCATTTTATATGAAACAGCTTTCTCCATACTGTGAGAAATATTCTCGCCCCAGTGGACCAAGGGCGCTTCTTGCGTCGGCCATCTGTCGGTGGTAGGAAGACCACCACAGGACATCACGTGACGTCCACCAGCACTGGCCCTCAACATTTTTTTTCCCACTCACTGAATCGTTGCCCTTGGGGTGCTGATCTCACGTGACAGGTGGCGCAGCTTGCTCACGTCACCTGCCATACTCAACCTCCTGTAGTTTCTGAATCTTCAACTCCATTGTTCGACTGGTTTTATGCATTAAGAAAAATAAAAATAAAATAATGTTAAATAAACGGAAGATGTTCTGCAGTAATATAACAATAGTTTCATAGGTCCCTGTAATATTAATATTATGGTGTAAGTTAGTAATAAAAGGGGTTTGGGAGTATTATGTTGAAGTAACGGTAATTTTTTTGTTCTGTGTTTGCCGAAGGAAATGCGAAGTATCACGGAAAAGGGAAGGTAATAATAATTACATTCAGCTCTCATTAATTCGAAATAGGATAAATCGAATCTTCGTTTAATTCGAACTAAACATGAAATCCCGAAATTTCCAATGGCAGAATAATGTTAAAAATTTTCTTTTATTCGAACTTATTTTTTCTTGTCTTCGTTTAATTCAGACTAACAAGAATTTCATTTTTTTTCTTTCTTTCTTTTTCTTTTCTTTTCTTTTTCTTTTTTTTTTTTTTTTTTTTCATTTTTTTTTTTTTTTTTTTTCGTGAATTTCAGATCCTTGAAATAACTTTTATTGCTTTCATTTTTGTCAGAATATGTTAGATCGATTCGTAATTCGATTTTGTCGGAAGGATTCTGCTACTATATCTCAAGTCCTTTTCTTAACCGACAGAAAAGTCAATTTTATAACCAATTGAGTGTTTGCGTACATTTATCCTGACCCAACGGTCATGTGACGAAGAAATGAACTTTTTGAATAGAAAAACTGGCTAAAATGTCACAAATGAATAGGACAATGCAAACAACAATTGTTGATAATTTTTTTCGTAGTGGTGATAAATGGTGTAAATAATTTATTAAATGTTCATCAAATTTCAAGTAATAAAATCATAGTACGATAAATAATAAATTTAAAATGTAGTTGTTTTATACTGTATTATTATTTTTTATGTTTTATATGTGTTTTTTAATATTATTAATTTGTTTATGTATTTATATCTTTTAATTTAATATTAAAATAATATTTTAACGATAACCGCCAAGAAAATTAAAAAATTCTAAAACATTAATTATTTTGCAATCTATGAAGATTACACTCTAAAGGTATGAAATTCCGTGCATTTCTTCTCGAGATATTGTTAAAATCGTGTAAAAAATCGAGCTTACATCACATATTGGAAGATTAACTCCAAAACCTAATCAACAACCACTTGTGTCAACGTCTAACTGGATAAGTTGATTGAAAAAAATCCTATATTAGTTCTTGAGATAGGGCTATTGCGGAAATCCTAAAAAATACAACATAGCAGCACCACCTGTTGGGTGATTTACACCAAAACATAATGAGCACTAATATTTATCAAAGTATACATAAATCTGAAGTTTGATAAAAATCCGTGCATTAATTTTTCAGTTAGAGTAGCGGTTTCCAAACTATGGGTCGCGGCGGCTATTTTAGTGGGTCGCAGGAACAATCGAGGTTTGTCACAAAAATATAGTTTGTATTTCATCTGTTAAAAAAATATAACAATTTCAACAGTAAATAATATTTCAAGAGAAATTCTTTAATTTTTATGCGAAAAAAATGTACGAGCAGAATATTCAGAAACATCTAAAATAAGCTTTAAATTAATTCCTTGATGGAGTTCAACACAACATACTCATGCAGAAAGGCTTTTTGTACTTGGCTGTTTTTGAAAAACAAGTTTAGAAAAAAACCGTGTTGAATGTGATTTAAGATTGAAATTTAAGAATTTAAAACCTGATATAGATGCTTTCATCGGTATATAGGGGGAACTGGGGGACATTGATACATGGGGCACATTGATACACCCCCTGTACAGCACACAGGGTCATTACAGGAAGTTTCACAACAGCTCCAAAAGGTGATACTAGTGCACTCAACTATATACAGAAAGTTTTGTAATGATTCAGTAGTTTGTTGAAATGGGACGGGTGATAATTTGTTTTTGTAGGTCAAAAGTAAATTTGAGTTGTAGAATTGAAATGGTATTATAAAACTGTTCCAGTATTTTCAGCCGAAAAGAATATTCTCTCTGGCAAGTAAAACTACTCTTTATCAGTTTCTCATCCTTTTTAGTTAGATAATTTATGAAGTATTGGATTTGAGACTCATTTTATTCAAAATGGCTGTATGGGGCACATTGATACAGTCTTTGTCGGGGCACATTGATACAACCTAAATCCTTTTCTAGTTCGTTTTTTCATTACCTGTTATTATTTTTTTTACAATGCACTCCTTAATACAACCATTTTTCGCTAAAAATTTCTAATATTAGTTTTTATTGAAGTGAAATAGCTTTAATTTCTTTATATTAGAACATTTTATAGTATTTTTGCAAAGAGAAGACGTACGAACTCACCCAACATATAGTGCTAGTAGAACTAATTAAAGAAATGGACGGCAGCCTGGAAAATCTCAAATTTATATCAGTTCTCCAGAGAAAAAATTATTTTCTACATGAAAAGTGTTACGTAAGAGAAACAAGCTGCAGAACAGCACAGGATAATTATATTAAAAACAGAATTTTTAATATAATTATCCTTTATTTTTTGTTTATAAGCCGATTTATAAACAGAAAACTTGGTAATTTTTCATCTTTCCTAAGAAAGAAGATTATGCTGGGGTTGAAGTACCAGATACGACAAAGTTACCACAGCCAACAATCAGACAAGGAACAGCCAGAACATGAGGTCATTATACATTTCATTTTGATTGCTTTAATATTGCTTACAAATAAAGTGTGGGTGATTTGAATTTTTATAAATAGTATAAAATGGTTTGCTAACTATTTTTCTATGAAAAATATGCATCGGTGTTATTTTGTCTCCATTTTTCCGAGACGTATCAAAGTGTATCAATCTGCCCCGGGGATGGGGCACATTGATACAAATTACTTTTTTTGATTTTTTAAAAATTACATGCAAAAATAATATATAAAACAACGATTGAACAATTTTATAACAAACTACACAGGTTTTGCTGACATCACATCGAAAAATAACTTGAAATTTCTGCTTTCTAGACACCAAAAATTTTTTAGAAAAAAGTTGTATCAATGTACCCCAGTTCCCCCTAGATGATATAGATGATTTCATCGGCAAACACCAGTGCCAGAAAATACACTGATTATAAAGTTATATTTTGATAGTAATTAAATATATTTTTAGTTATCTTTGAAGTTTGTGCGTTGTGTTAATTATTATTCCCCTTACACACATTGGAATTATGAAGTGTTGTTTTCGTTGATAGTGTATCATTCGTACGAAAATTTGCTTTTTCATAGGATAGGATAGCCGACACAGGTCATACAACAATTTCCATACTGATATATACCATTATATTAGGTGGGTCGCGAAAAATGTTTTTACTTAAAAGGTGGGTCGTGTACCAATAAAGTTTGGGAACCGCTGAACTAGAGCTATTGCGGAAATCGTAAAAAAATGCCCTATAGCAGCGCCACCTCTTGTGCGATTTACACCAAAACATAAAAAATATCAAATTATGTCAAGTACTAACTAAATCTGAAAATTGATGAAATTCCGTGTATTAATTCCGGGGATAGAGCTATTGAGGAAATCACACAAAATGGAACATAGCAGCGTTACTTCTTGCGATTTACAAAATAATAATAATAATAATAATAATAATAATAATAATAATAATAATAATAAATAAAAAATTAAGAAACGTTAATTTATGTCAAGGACTAACCGAACCCGAAGTTTGATGAAAACCCGTGCATTAGTTCTGGAGATTGAGAGATTGCGATAATCATGAAAATGAATTATTAATTAATTTTGAATTTATAGATTATGAATTAATTGGATATAAATTTTTATTGAGTTCATTGCATTAGATCTTGAAATAAAGTGCTCACAATATGTGTGTCACATACAGACACAGACTCACAGAGAGACATTTTGTAAAAACAAGTTTTTCGTGATCTTTGACTCCTAAAACTTGTAAGTCCGCCGAAAACAGGAATTCGAAAATTTTCACGAATCCAATACTTTCCTTTTGAAAAGATAGAAGAATATAAAAAAGGTGATTAAAAGTTTAAAAAATATAAATTTTTTCCACAATCTATCTTTAGATTATTTTCATTGCATGATGACACTTTTAATCGAACATATAAATTGCCGAATCCACTAGTACGTTATTTATGTGAACAATTACCGGGAGGCCTTAGAACCACTTTCCGGTGTAAGCACTGCTTATCTGTCGAAGCCCAAGTAAGCGCATTTTAAAGTTACTTTTTTGTTGTTGTTGTTATGTGTATATTTGCATTGTCTTTTGAATAATTTCTTTTTTTTTCTTTTTTTATGTCCGTTATTAGAAATAGTTTAATAACTTAATTAAATTGTGAATGAGTAAAATAACTATGAGTGAAATGAGAAGCATAATTTTCAATATTTTGATTAATGCATTTTTCAATAAAGTACATCCTTAAAGAATTTCTTTAAAAATTGTTTTTTTAATTAATAATTACAATTATTACATTCCAGTAGTTGTTTTTTTTCAATATTATATTAATTTACACTACCTGGCCATTGATGATCGTCCACTTGCGATTTTAGATATTTTTTTAAATATCTAGAAAAATACATGAGGAATTATTCTGAAACTCTCAGTGTATAAACATAATAGTACAGGTCATATATTTCCGTGAAGATTTTTTTCCCGAAACTTTATAGGGGACCGTCAACAAATTAAAAAAGAATGAATATCTTTTGGATTACCCTGTCAAAACTAATGTAGCAAAAGCGTTCAAACTCTAGATTATGATTAAGTGGCTTATTGTAATACACTGTGTTGATTTTTATGTCGAAAGCATGTATACTTGTAGAAACATTAAGGTTTTTATAAAAACAGTCCCAAATTTTTCCACGATTTTTTATTATAATTTGCAGAGTTCTTAATATAAAATACCATTCTTTTCTGAAAATGTGACAAACAACATTGCACATAATACTCTGTAATCAGAATTGAAAAATAGTAAAAATTGTATGAAAAACGAGTTGGTTTACTAAATAATTTTTCACTGCGCATGCGTCAACGATATCGAAATTTCATTTGCATATTATGTTAGCGAAATGTATAGAGCAATTTTTGTGAAAGTCGCAAAATTATAACTTGAAAATTCTGAAAATAATCGTCAATAGAATAAATTGAAAATCTGATCTTTCCAAAATAAAGCAAAAACAAGAGGGGTTGTATCCACATATTCATTGATTAGTGTCAATATAGAATACACAGTATGAGACGGACTACTACATTTGGATGAAATCCCTCAGTTTTTTGCTTCATTTTTTGAACAGCGGATTTTCAACTTATTCTATTGACGATTATTTTCAGAATTTTCAAGCTATGATTTTGCGATTTTCCCAAAAGTTGCTCTATAAATTTAGCTAACATAATATGCAAATGAAATTTGATATCGTTGACGCATGCGCAGTGAAAAATTATTTAGTAAACCTACTCGTTTTTCATACAATTTTTATTATTTTTTAATTCTGATTAAAGAGTATTATGTGCAATGTTGTTTGTCACATTTTCAAAAAAGAATGTTATTTTATATTAAGAACTCTGCAAATTATAATAAAAAATCTTAGAAAAATTTGGGATTGTTTTTATAAAAACCTTAATGTTTCTACGAATATACATGCTATCAACATAAAAATCAACACGGTGTATTACAATAAGCCACTTAATCATAATCTAGAGTTTGAACGCTTTTGCTACATTAGTTTTGACAGGGTAATCCAAAAGATATTCATTCTTTTTTAATTTGTTGACGGTCCCCTATAAAGTTTCGGGAAAAAAAAAATCTTCGCGGAAATATATGACCTGTACTATTATGTTTATACGCTGAGAGTTTCAGGATAATTCCTCATGTATTTTTCTAGATATTTAAAAAAATGTCTAAAATCGCAAGTGGACGATCCTCAATGGCCAGGTAGTGTATCAGCAATATTTAACCGTTCTCATAGTCTTCTTTCCAAATATAAATCAAAATTTCATTGTAAATAAGTGAAATATATCAAGACACCAAAAAACTCGAGTAATGCACACCCCTCGAAAGTAAAATAGAACTAAAATTTAATGAAAACATACTAATGCAACAAAGTAGTTATTTTCAAATAAATTTAACAGTTATATACTGACAGTTAATATGGTGCCTGTTATTGACACATATACCCTTCTTTAAAACTTAGACTGTAAACAATAATAAAAAATATGTAATTGCATCTTAACTTTATAAATACTGTTTATATGAATATTATATCATTCCCCTTCATTAATTTAACAAGCGATGCAAATTGATGGTTACCGGATAAAGTTTCTCAGGTAAATAAAACGTTTTGTAACTTCTGCAAGTCACAAAACTTTTCATTTATAGCTCAATTTTTAACTAAGAACAAAAAGGTGTATTTTTTTCTCTAACGAAAGTATGATTTAGTAATCTTCTGAAACTGTTTGCGAGGAAAAATTCTTCAGTTGGTATAATATTCTTATATCTATACTGCTTATTGAAAAGTACAATTAATTATCAAACTATTTTAGCTCACAATTTTTGAAATTTTATATTTTATTATTTATTAGTAAATAACAGTTATCGTTTTTCTATATGAATCTAAAGAATCATTCAAATTATTGGTTACTGCATAAAGTTTCTGTAGTAAATCCAAATTTTTGTAACTTCAAGTTACAAAATTTTTGATTTAGTGTATATTTTTGCTAATTTCGAAGAACTACTTTTATCGCAAAATTATTATATTTGTTGCAAATAATTAATATTAATTATTTAAAATTGAGTAAAATATGTTGTAAATTTTTAACTAAGAGCAAAAGGGTGTTTTTTTCTGTCATGAAAGCATTTGCATGATTCGCCACCTTTTGAAACTGTCTAAAAGGACAAAATCTTCATTTGGTTGGATAATTTTATATATATGACTTCTAGCGCAATTAACTATCTAACTATTTTAACACACAATTTTTGAAACCTTAAATATTATTATTGAATAGTAAATAACTATCATTTAAAGACATGCTACAATCAAAAAGGAGATTTTAAATTAAAAAAAAGTTATTTATATCATTACATTGACAAAATGTATGTATAATATTTTACTTGGTACGTTAATTTTTTTTATGAATATAAATGTACGCGCAAATTTATGCAAATATTTGTTCATCAATCAATTCATATGATTATACATATTAATCTGTGCTACATATTTATTAATGTTTGTTACAGGTTTTGAGTGTCTTGTTTTTTTTTTTTTTTTTTTTTTTTTTTTTTGTTTCGGGGTTTTTACATTGGGTTGTTGGACAAGACAGATTTGTTAATTTAAGCCAACCATCTGTCAGAAGATCTATACGTTAAGTTACAGATGCCATTGAGAGGAGAATGTTGAAGAAGGATATTTCATTCCCATATCTTCATGAATACCTTCAAATAAAGCAGAAATTTATGCAATCAAGTGGCTTCCCTGGAAGCTATAGGAGCCATTGATTGCACCCACATATTGCACCACCTGATCTAGCCGATGTTAATTACATTGACAGAAGAGGAGATTACTCTCTTAATATTCAATTAGTAAGTATGACTGGTTGATTATAAAAAAAAGTTAATAAGATTTGTAATGACAAAGGGGGGGGGATACAAAATGATTAAAAATATGCTTACAAAATAATTTAAATAGCCACACAGATTGCTTGAAATGTATATCTATAAGTGTACTCTTTTATACTTTTGCAATTTGCCTGTACTTTTTGAAGACACTTCCAGAGACATAACAGGTTTTTAAGACTATTGAGATATAAACTGGTAATTTCAATAATTGAGGGATAAAAAATTGGAAGTCCAAAAGAAGAAATTTTGCAACAGAGCTAAAACCAAAAACACCTACTTCTAGTATTTACAGAGTTTTTTATTTCATTTCTTTTTGATTCATTGTTCAACACTTTAAAATATATGTACTTAGCTTACTTTCATTTAGTGTTTAAATGCCTGATATTATTCTTTTTAAAACATTTCTTTTATTTATGTTTAATATTTTTCACTTTGCTTAAAATATCCCGATAATCTAAACAATAACATGATCAATTTGTTTAATGGTCACCTGTAGCTGCTCATCTTATCACTGGCATTTTCAATGTTATCCACTTCATTCTGTGTGACATTTTTCTACTTTTTCTTTTTTTAATTATTTCTACTAAGGTTGCCACCTTTTTAGTCCTCAATTGACTCAGATTAGATGAATATTAGAACACAGGTGTTTAACATTAGCAATATAAATTCCTGATCAAATTATCAGTTTAATTTTTGCTTCTCTTTTAAGCAATAAAAAATTATAACTTATTTTGATAAAAATAAATTAATAAAAGTAATAATCTATAGTTTACTAAACCTCTAGATACAAGCAAGGTTTAGAATGGCAAGAAATTTAGCTAAAATTCACTATTTTATATACATAAAGTAATTTTTCTTTTTTCAATATTTATACAATTTATTATAAAAGGCCGTTTAGCTATTGTCATATATAAAAAAATAATGGTATACAAAAATGCATATTTATAAATTGAAATGTAAAAAATCCTAAAAATTTATTAGATTTCTTTTCATAGATATTTATATCATTTAGCAACAAATTTCAGTTTTTGAAGTCCAATTTGTACCAAGCTTTAGTGGAATCTAAAATTCTTTCTTTTTTGCACTGAAATATTTTAAACATATACAGTCAAACCTTGTTAACATGAATCTCAAGGGGTATCAAAGTTTTGTTCATATTAACAGTAATTCATGTTATCAGTATCAAATCTCTGTATTCGTTTCTACAGGGGACTGCGATGACAGTTCATGTCAAAAGTAATTCACGTTAGGCATGTTCATGTTAACGACGTTTGACTGTAACTGCAGGTTAATGATTTTCATGTAAACATATATTGGGAAAAAAAAGCGGTGGAGGACCTGTATTGCATATTTTTGAAAAATTCAAAATCATTTTCACAAAATGTGTAAAAAAAAAAAAAGAAAAAAAACATGTGGGGGGGGGAGGGGGCAAATTTTGGTCTAATTTTGGAGGCAGTTTCTTAAATATCGTATGGAAGATAACTGATATTATGTTCTGATGCAAGTATATATATAATAACTTTTTTTTTCTTTTTTCCACTTTAGATCTGCGATAATGATATAAGAATATTAAACATAAATTCAAAATATGCTGGAAGAAATCATGATGTATTCATTTGGAGGCATTCAAGGATTAGGTCAGCCATTGAGACAGAACACTCGTCTCGTACTCTTCAAAATGGCTGGCTTATAGGTATTTTTTTATCTTTTTGGCTAATTACAATTATTTTAAATCAAGTATTTAATGTTTTTTGCTTTATTAAAACTAATTGTAGTAATATTCAGAGTTACATTAACAAAAGTAAAGGTAATTAGATGATCTAATATTAAATAGATAATATTTCATAATTAATGTTCAATATTAATTATTAAAACATCTGAAAAGAAAACAGCATCTGGGACAAAGTTTCAATTTAGTCCCTCTTCCCCATTCCAATTTTACTTCTTATAAAATTCAAAAACAAAAATAAATTCTATCGAATACATATCTCATATTTATTTTGGAACTTTAAAAGCTTTCAATTTAAAACTGAATTGTAAATTATTTATAAATTTATACAATGTAACTATATCAGTTCTTTGCTTACTTAAAAAAAAAAAAAAAAAAAAAAAAAAAAAAAAAAAAAAAACTGTGAACTTTGAAATGCCACATTTGGATCAATGGAGTAATTGTAAGTAAATATTCCTTGATGAAGCCTGTGTAGATACTTGAAAGTATTAAGAAATTAAAAAAAAAATGTTTGTTTTAAACTTTTGACATCCATATTTTTTGTTACCTTTTAAGCAGAAATTTATGCAATCAAGTGGCTTCCCTGGAGCTATAGGAGCCATTGATTGCACTCACATAGAAATTTTAAGGTTTATGTTTATATTACATAATTCATTGTTTAATTTAGAAATTTCAACTAAAGCGTCATGTAGAATGTCCAATCGAATCCTGATTCAATTCACATCCATTCCATCTTTGTATTTGCGTACCCATTTACAATGTACAATCCGGATTAAAGTTAAAATCAACCTAGGTCATTCCTTTCGCGAAATCGCACCTGCTAGCTCCTAGGGCAGTAATACCCTGTTCACACTACGGATATTTAAGATATCTCAGGCCTGGAACTCTCTCAGAGAGTTCTACAAACTCTCTCAGAGAGTTTCAACTCTCTCGAGCTAGATACAGGAACAACCACCTACTCTCATTGGCTACAAAGCTTTGCTTTTACTGATTGGCTGTTGTGGCCGTCTTTATTTCAAGCGCATGCGCATACGCTACATTTGTTCAGTTCAGAGATACAGTGACATTCGCTGAGATATCTTAGGTAAATTTTTCAATGTGAACAGGCATCCAATTCCGGGAGGGTCCACTTCAAACACGGCGATCTTAAGATATCTTAAGTTTGTGGTGTGAACAGGGTATAATCCAGCTTTTACCCATGATTCTTTTCTAGTAAACAAACAACCATGACACTTCATCGAAATTACTGGGAGTGTTCAGCGGCTACTCTGAACTCGCGCGCTCAGGAGTCACGGACGTGGAGTGGGTTATTAAGAGCACACACTAGTCACACGCCAAGGCAAATCAAGATGGCGACGCGCTTTTTCAGCGGATTCGGAGGATGGGCTAAAATTACTTTGATTGACATGCAATCATCCAATTAGGAAATAGAATGCTCTTAACCAATTATCTGCGACGATTTTTCTCTTCAAAGGTGTGCAATTCCAGCCGATTTCATGTTTAAAGGATTTTTTTCAACTGATTTCCCATTACTTTGGGTAAATGCAATGATGTCGAGCTTCAAAAGAATTTCAATCTCTTTACGATTAGCGTTCCAAAATTAAAATGGTTTGATTTTCAGAAAATAAACGAATAATTAATTTAGAGAGATTGCTATAAAATAAAAACTATTTTATTTACTTAACGCAATCACAAAAAAATAAAAAATAAATAAATAAATAAATAAAAAATTAATATTGAATGAGGGGGAGGGGGGGGATATCAGGTACAAGTAGTTTAAATAACTATTTTTGGGGGGGGGGTAAGGGGGAGGGATTCTTTTTAGAATACGAAACTTATCAAGATAAATACCACTGAAGGTTAAAGTCATAAATACTTCATAAAATTATGAGAAAAATATTTAGACAAATTTAAATATTTAAACATTGTTTATTTTTTGCGGAGAGGCAAGCAAGCAAGGGCGAAAAGGAAATAGAAATTTTGAAGAAAGGATAAATAGGTGTTAATCCCAGCCTAGTCGTTTATAGACATAATACATAATTTATTATTGTTTGTAGTGACAA
The DNA here is from genome assembly GCA_964019185.1 of Maratus speculifer. Taxonomy (NCBI): domain Eukaryota; kingdom Metazoa; phylum Arthropoda; class Arachnida; order Araneae; family Salticidae; genus Maratus; species Maratus speculifer. Next base: position 329,512,192 of record OZ025297.1, read on the forward strand.
ATGTGACAGAAAAAGTGTAGCAAATTTTAAAAACTTTGTGTGATGTTAAGTCAATAAAGCAAAATATTTTGTCAATATTTCAGGTGGAAGAAAATTTAGATTCTTGATTATTTTTACAAGCATTATATAAAAACCGCAAGGAGCTCTAACAATTTTTAATTTTGAGCACTGACATAGCAGTAAAGTCTATAGGAGGGAGGGGGGGGGGGTTCTGAAAACTGTTTTTTAAGTGATACAGTCAGTTAAGAATGGTTTTTGTTTTGATACAATATATTGTACTGATTCATTTTTTTATGGATTTACTCAACTCAGCCGAAAATTCGGGTAATTTTGGTATTTATGTTTAGTGGTTCAATTCTGAGCTAATAGAAACGAAATAACTGCGAAAAGTTGTGAAAAGTTACTTGCACATTAATGGAAAATCACAATATTTTATTTAAATATCTCTCTAAAGATATTTTACTGTATGAAATGCACAAACACAATACGCAAAAAATGTAAAAATGTGTTTTGTGTAGAATTTAATGCATATCTATCGCTTTATTTTTAACACTTTCCTACATAGTTAAAAAGACTTTGTTAATATTATAGTTAGCAGAGATTTATAATTAGCACTTAAAAAAAATTAAACATATTTAAAGACTTAATTATTTGTGCAGAAGGAGGATTTCAGGTTTTAATTATTTTTTTTATTAAAATACGGAGAGAAAAAAGAATTTAATTTTGTAAGTTGAGAAGGGGGGAGGGGAGGTAGAGGGAAAAACGGATTTTTTTTGGGGGGGAGGGGAGAGATAGTAGGACAGTTTTATAGATGACAGCTTATTTACCTTCTTGAATATTTATTAATAGGACGTAAAATGTAACTTAAAAGTGTTTTAAAGATTTTTAATTTTGTGTACTTGAAAAGAACGAGGGGGTATACAACGATATTTATGGGTTGTTTACGATTAATTATTTATTTTTAGAATAAAATATGTATAAACCTATGGAAAAAAAAAAAAAAAAAAAAAAAAAAAAAAACTTTCAAAGATTTTAAATTTAGTGACATATGGGTAGGGGAGAAAATAGTGCAATCCCCCCCCCCTCAAAAAATGGTGGAATTTGTGTTTGTTTCAAATTTGTGAGCTGATGAAAAAAAAAAAGAAATAAGCACATTATTAGGTGCGTTCGTAATTATATAATACGTAGCACCTATAGTGGTCGTTCAGTCCGTCCGTCTGTCCGTCCGTCTGTCTGTCCGCATATAACAACGCAAAAACTACCTAACCGAATCGTTTGAAATTTAAAATACATAATTATTACATAATTTTGTCGAGTCATTTCAAATTTTATGAAACTCAGATGCATAGGTCAATTACAGGGGCAATCAAAAGTATTCCATTACATTACGGTGGATGGGGAAAAAAGTTTCAAATGCATTTTATTCGTTTGAAATTTAAAATACACAATTATTACATAATTCTGTCGAGTTATTTCAAATATTTTGATAATCGTGTGCATAGATCAATTACAGGGGCAATCAAAAGTATTCAATTACATTATGGTCAATTAGGAAAAAGTTTCAAATATATTCTATACGTTTGAAATTTAAAATACATAATTATTACATAATTTTGTCGAGTTATTTCAAATTTTATGAAAATCGGATGCATAGATCAATTACAGGGGCAATCAAAAGTATTCCATTACATTACGGTTAATGGGGAAAAAAGTTTCAAATGCAGTTTAATCGTTTGAAATTTAAAATACGCAATTATTACATAATTCTGTCGAGTTATTTCAAATATTTTGATAATCGTGTGCATAGATCAATTACAGGAGCAATCAAAAGTATTCAATTACATTATGGTCAATGGGGAAAAAGTTTCAAATATATTCTATACATTTGAAATTTAAAATACATAATTATTACATAATTTTGTCGAGTTATTTCCAATTTTATGAAAATCGGATGCATAGATCAATTACAGGGACAATCAAAAGTATTCCGTTAGATTACGGTCAATGGGAAAAAATGTTTCAGATGCATTTTAATCGTGTTACACTCATGCGAACTTAATAAAATTTACATGCAACTATAAAGTACATATTATAATATACATCATACATAATTTGTGGTGCAAAGAACATTTGTTATTGATTTACAAGGCCACACAAAAGTATTCCATGACATAATGGTATAGGGAGAACATTGTTTGATGAGCGTTTTAATTGTAATTCACTATTTATAATTTTATGAGATTGATATATGAAAATAATATTTTTAAAACTTCGTTATCGTACGAACGCACCTAATTTGCTACGCTTCACGTGCAATTTCCAACTTGTTTATTTATTTTCGTGTGTGTGTGTGTAGGGGGGAGATGTTTATTAGATGACTTATTATTTATTTGCCTTTCAAAATATTTATAAATCGGTTTAAAAAAATAATAAAAGTGGGAATTGTTTAAAGAACTAAATTTTCTGCACTTAAAGGAACAAAATGATAAATCCTAATTTCAGTCGTGGGAGGGGGGGGGGGGAAATTATGTGATTGATTGTTTATTGATATACTAAAGTGACTTATATGCTACAAATATGGGTATTGTGGAGTAGACTACAAAACGAAGTGATATTTTTGTAAGGTGCAATTTAGAAGATTGTGACAGATTCAAAAGGCGAAGCGAAATTTTGATATAAAGGGAGGCGAAGACCAAGGGCTGATCTTGAGAGTCCTCAAGGGGGGGGGGAAGGATTTTAGAAATTTGGATACTCCAGTGTAATGCACGGGTTGGAGCTCATTTTTTTATGTGGGTCGTGTTTTTTTTTTTTTTTTTTTTTTTTTTTTTACTTTTTTGCTGTGGGTCGGGTTTGGGTCCGGTTGGCTTCCATTTTTTGCTCCTGTCTGGGTTAATTCCTAATTGGGTCGAGATTGGGTCGGGTTGACTTCGACTCTTTGCTGCTGTTCAAGTTAATTTCTGATTTTTTTTTTTTTTTTTTTTTTTTTTGTCAGATTTGGGTCTCGTTGACTACTACATTTTGTTTTTAATCTGGTTGACTTTTACTTTTTAGCAGTGCTTAGCGCATTTGGGACACTTTAGGATTTGGTTTTTAGCACTTTCCAACAAAGTTGAAAAGTGCTTATGCATTCGGTTTGTCTGTCCGTCTGGTCGGATGGCCGTCTGTCCGTCTGTCCGCGCTCTAACTCCCGTAAATATACTCGGATTGCTATGAAATTTTTATACGTTATTGATGTTTACCCTAGCACGACACCTATTAAAAATGAAGTATCTACCATAATTAGTTTATCTACAGAGAGAATCAAAAGTTTCCCATTACATTACGGCGTATGGGGAAAATCGTTAATATACTCGGATTGCCATGAAATTTTAGGACGTTATTGACGTTTACCTTAGCACGAATGCTATTGAAAATGAAGTTTCTACCATGACTAGTTTATCTACAGGGCGAATCAAAAGTTTTCCATTACATTACGGCCTATGGGGAAAAATCGTTAATATACTCGGATTGCCATGAAATTTTAGGACGTTATTGACGTTTACCCTAGCACGAACGCTATTGAAAATTAAGTTTCTACAATGATTAGTTTATCTACAGGGAGAATCAAAAGTTTTCCTTTACATTACGGCCCATGGGGAAAAATCCTTTATATACTCGAATTGCCATGAAATTTTAGGACGTTATTGATGTTTACCCTAGCACGAACCCTATTGAAAATGAAGTTTCTACCATGATTAGTTTATCTACAGGACGAATCAAAAGTTTCCCATTACATTACGGCCTATATGGAAAAATCGTTTCAAAGGAATTTTAAAGATATTATACCCTGTCAAACATATTAAAATATGCATTCTATAAAATATAAGGTGAAAATTTAGCTATTATTCATTTACATAGTCACACAAAAGAATTCCATTACATAATGGTAAAAGGGGGAATTGTGTGTGGCATATTTTAAATATATTAAGCTGTTTCATGTATAATAAAATTGATATATGTCACTGAAGCTTAATATAAATTATACGCTCCTGTCTTGCACAATATGAAGTACGTAGAATTTACAGGGCCATACAAAAGATTTCAAATAGCATATTCTTTCCGAAGTACCGTATATGTGTCCAATGATGGCTGATGGAGGGATGAAATGCATTTTAATTATGATATGCGCGTTTATATTTCGCTAAAAATATGCACATTATATGGTGTGTATAAATGTTATAGTTGATATACAGGGCTACCCAAAAGAGCTCATTAACGTTTCTGAATATGAGCATAAATTATTTAAACGTGGTTCTTAAATAAGCTATGCATTTTGAGCTTCATTGAATTTACTGAGAAATGTTTGAAGAATATAGATAAAAGGATATACAGGGCCACGGCCACGCAAAGAATTCGGTTCATGGACGCCTATGAATGATAATTTATGAGAATGTGATTTCAGTTGTTTTAAAAGTGTTTTAGTTTACAATAAATTTTAGCCTAATGCTGACGTGTAATAAAGGTACAATGTAAACTACAGGGCTGAACAAAAGTATTCAAGTATGTTTCCATCTGATAGTATGAAATGCTGAAAAATAAATTTCAAGCTACTGGGTATTTTCTTGCTAAACTAATTTTTCCCATTATATCAAGTGACATATGAAATACAGAGCTGTTCAAAAGTACTGGAATACATATTTGGGTATATTTGGCTATACACTATTATTTCCCTAAATAACAAAGTTTTGTTAAAGATTTCATTATGTGTTGGAAAGTGCTTCATAATCAATGCTTAACGCATGATTTTTCTTACTTGTTACTTTATCGAGAAGGGTTCGGGTTGACCTGAATTTATTGGAGTGAATTCTTTGGTAAAATGTTCGTTCTTTTTTGCAATTTTTGTGCAAAATGTGCGTCTGTTTCACGATATTTTGAAGATATTCGTGTTTTCTCCGTGATCATTTTACAAAATTTGTTGTCCGGTTCGCTTCTATTTTTTGCTGCTGGTCGGGTTTATTTTTTTACTTTTTGTTGTGGGTTGCGTTTGAATCCGGTTAACTTCTACTCTTTCCTACAAACACGTAACGTTACACACAGCAAACACGTGGGTGGTTTACAATTCTCCATCGATATACAGAGTGATATCGGCTCATACAAATTGCTCTCACCTCCGGGAAAAAAACAACAACGAGAGTAAAACAAAGAAAAAAGGAAGACAATAGAAATCAGAGGAAAAAGAAAAGAGAAAGATCATTCAGGTGGCTTGGGTTAGGAAGCCCGTGAATATTTAAAGAAGGTATCCTCCTGGGGGCGATTAGTTTTAAGAATTCATTGAATAAGTATAGGGGGAGAAAGGGTAGCTACACCCCCCCCCTTTAAATTTAGAAAAAGGTTTTTATGCTGAGTTACCACTTTCGTTCGAATATCATAAATTATATAAATAATTGGTTTAAAATTTCCTTTATATAATTGTTGGAGATTTCTGAAAAGGAAAAAATGAAAAGTATTTATTTATTTATTTTGGAGGGGGATGAAGGGAATTTGTTAGATGACTTACTCTATATGACTAAAGATTAATAAATATGGCTAAACACAAAATAAAGAGATTTAAAGACTAAATTTTATGTACTTGGTAAGGAGAAATAGGGGGAAAACATCAATTTTTGTGGGGTTAAGAGTAAAACTATGATTGATTATTTATTACTACAGTAAAAGTTTTCGAAAAATCGATGACTTTAAAAGTTTAAAATTTGTGAGCTGAGGGGGGGGGGGACAATTTATTAATTATTTATTTTGGTGTGTATGTGGGATGGAGAAGTTTTCTAAATGACTTACTTTTATTTGCCTTTTAAAACATTAACAAATGGGCTTAAAAAATAATAAAATGTGGGAAAGTTTCAATGAATAAATTCTAGGCATTTACTAATAGGATAAGAGGGAAAAATCTCATTTTTAGTAGTGGGGAGGAGTTTTTGTGATAGATTTTTTATTGTTACAACAAAGTGGCTATATTGTGTAAACATGGATACAGTGAGATAGACAGCAAAACAGCGAAGTGATACTTCTGGAAGGGATAATATTGATGGCTGTGATGAGAGCAAAAGGCGGGAACGAAATTTTGATACAAGAGGGGGGGGGGGGGCAAGGGTGATATAAATTTTTCTAAATCAGAATTTCAGAGAACTCAGATTTTCACCTCCAATTAATAAATAACAGAAAACTTAAATATTTTTAAGGACGTTTTGCAAATTCTGCATAACACTAACAAAGTTTTTTAAGGAGCAAAAATTACTTTTAAAAAATTAAACACTTTTTAAAAAATTGAAGAAACATAAGAAATGTGTAGGATCACTCAAAATTATTCCGCTACATTATGATCTATGTAGATAAATCATTTGCGGTGTTTCAAGGAGCGCTATACTAATTTAAAAGTAATGAAATTCATATACATTACAGAGGTACTCTGGAAGACAATTATAAAAAAATATGTCATGTATAGCACTTACAGTATACACACAGAGGATCTCCATAGTAATCTATTATATTATGGTCTAAAAATCTTTCGCGATGTGTTGTTGTAATAATGTTACTCTTTTACAAACAATGAAATTTATACGAACTTCTAAAATGGACTTAAGAAATGCTTGCGGTATAATATTTGGCGAAAAACATTTGCCATTCAATTACAGAGTTACACAAAACAATTCGGTTGTAAAAAGCTCTTCGGAGAAAAACTGTTCCTACCGTATTTAAATTATGTTCACTACTTTGAACATGAAATGCAAGGAAATGCTGTTTCGTGTATACTCTCTGTTAAAAAGAATTTACATAAAAACATTCCATTTATATATATAATCAAATTAAACCTGTTGAAATTGGTCATCTGTTTCCCGCCGTCCTTGCTTTTTTTATCACTTAAAGTCTCTTCTTTTTCACTATTCGTTTTTTTTTTCTTTTCTTTTCTTAAGGAAGATACCGCACATTCAGTCTAGCTTTATTAATGTTACAGTGTTTTACAATTAAGTTTTCTTTCAAAATTTATTATTCATTGCAGAATAATGTAATAATTCCCACGAACCATCTGTCGACATATAAAAAGATGCGATTCAATAGCAAGATTTCTATATGATGAATACCAGAAACGATGGGGCGATCGCCCCCTCCCCCTTTGAGCCCAATGAAGGGTCTGCAAAATGATATTAGATGTCCACAGGATAAATGAATCGTGTTTAAGATTGAGAACGGTGCGACCTGATCGGACTCGACGAAGCTGTCACTGCCCGAGTTGGGCCGGGCCAGTTTTAACTCATGAGACTAGGGCTTGGTTAGGTCTAGAGATCTGCATCGGCCTGTATCAGACTGGCAAAAAAAAATAAATAAATAAATAAATAAACAGGCCGTATGGGCCAGGCCGTTAAAGTTTAACTTCCGGCGTGTTATAAAGATTTCGGCAAAAACGCTGAAATGAGATCTATTTTCAATGAATATGGGTTTAACGACCATAAGTATAAATGTGCGTCACGAGTAGATACTAGTTTAACAACATCAATACATAAATGTAACGTGTACAGCGTAGAAATCAGCATCGGACAGTTGCTTTGTGTCTATACGGGTTTAATAATTTTTTGGCAAACTGGAGCCGGTCCAAGATCAGGTTTGCACTGTTTTTCTACATATAGTCGGGGTCAGAACTAGACTTAATTATTCGTAAGACGTGTAGGGCAGACAACATTATTTGTAAAAGGGATAAAAACTATTAACGTACTGTTAATGTACTTTTTGGAAATATACTCCTTGGTGTTTCTTAAATTCATTTCTGATCAACACGAAAGTTTGACACATTTTCTGACTAATTTTTAACTATAAAGGTACAAAATTGACAAGCCTGACTATTGAAGAGATTTGGAATCGAACAGCATATTTCATTTTTGGTAAATAAGATATTTGTATATACTTGTTAAGATATAAGAGATTCTTGTCACGTGGTTTCAGATTTTTCTCCTTTTGCATGTTGTCGCTTCCGGAAATGCGATTTAAAACTCTAATTTTCACAATATTTTCATAAATATCATGAAAATTAGCGTTTTATATAGTGTGTTGCTCATTGTATTTGCTTTTATCAAAAAATGGACAACGCCATTCCATTACATTGTTTCTGAATAAAAACACCTGTTAAACTCATGTGTTTCCAAAATGAAATGAAATCAGAAATGCATAAAAAATAGCTCCTCTAAATTTGAGAAAATCTTTGATAAAATGATAAAGAAGTATTTTCATAAATGTACTTTTTATTACACAGCTTCAAAAGTTATGATAATTTTAACTTCCTTTTTTTTTTTCTTTTATTCTAAACCATATTAATTTTTCAGTGCATCTTTATTTGAATGTTGAAAGTCTAAGAACCTAAGTAATCATTAATGTTCTTATTGTGTATTGTCAGTAAAAATTTTCTATAAAATCATCCAATAAATATGAATGCAGTAATCTTTAAAAAATCTTAATTGTATGATAAAAATCTGATTTTGTTTCGAAATAAAGATGCAGGCCGATTTCGGTCTGGACTGTTTTCACTGATTTCTGTACGGCCCGGGCCTGGCCTAGAAATGTAAAAGTGTAAACGAGCGGGCCAGGCTCGGGCCGAATATTTTGTTTTATACCGGGCCGGGCCAAAATACCAATCATTCGGTCCGGGCCGGGGCGAGACTGGAAACTCCAGCCCGTCCAGACCTCTACTCAAGTCTTCACTCTTTCGGAAATCTTACTTTTTTTCTGCAAAACTTGACCACACTATATTTTTTCTTCCACTTCTTGCCTGGCGTGAACTTCGTTCTTTTAGAAGTCTGCCCGAACCTAAATTTCCATGCCCAGGCTCAAAAAGCAATTCAATTTTAACCCAACCCAAGCTCGCTAAAAATAAATAAATAAATAAATAAAAGAAAAAAATCTGATTCAGTACCGAATAGCCTGATACAAAACAGATCAACAAATCCAAAATGAAACAAAATCAATCTAATATTTGAAGGAAATTGGGAAAGGTATCCCATATAATTATAACAATATTTTTTTTTTTTTTTTGTTTAAGTAGAAAAATGAATATATATATAATGTACTCGTCAATATTCAAACATATAGTTTTTCATATAAAAAATTGTCTGATCTATTGAAAAATCCAGTCATCAACCAGTTTATACTAGATCCGAATTTGTCAAAATCCAAAAGAAAAAATGTCCCGAATTCGAAACGTTTAAAGTCAACCCGACCTATAATATATCAATCCGAACTGAAAAATTACAAATTATATCAAATCGAGCCCTTACCCGAGCACCTGAAATTGAAATGAAAGAAAATAAGTTCATGTATTTTAATAGAATTAAAAAATGTGTTTTACATCTTCAACTTGAATGTTATAATTTATAGAGAAAAAAAAAAATCTAGTATTTGCTCTTTAGTGCAAAACCTATTCCTAAGTCAGCCTGCTCAAACTTGGTTGGTAGCAAAAAAGTATAAATCTATCCGGCCTACTACAAAAAACAAACTCAAAAAAAAAAAAAAAAAAAAAAAAAAATCCCTAACAAAACTTTCTAATTAACTCGAATCCCCACCTTGTTCTTTGCGCAGCATATCCTGATGTAACTTTGCGCCATAAAACCCCATTCAACCAACCAATCAATCAACCTGAGTGCTACTCTCAGAAGTGAAATTTTATCGAGAACAGAACCGAATTTGAAAAATGTAAGCCAAACTGACCCAAATCCGACCCACAGCAAAAATCTCAAGCCGATTCGAACACGACTCACTGCAAAATTTAGAAATAATCTCCACCAGCAATGAAAAATATCACCTCCTGCCCGAACCTCCAAATTTTGAAATCGCTCCCCTTGAGGATTTTCGTGTTCCCCCCTTGAATCAGAAAAGAGCGTTCCTCTAAGAATTGCACTTAAAATAACTTCATTTTTCAAATATTCGACAAAAAAAAAAAAAAAAAAAAAAAAAAAAAAAAAAAAAAAATTGACTTCTGAGCGTATAGTATTGCCCTGCTTCCGATCCGAACGCGAAAATACCATTGGAAATCAAATCAAAACCCGACCAAAGTTTTTTTTGTCAATTTAGAATCGAAATGAAAGAAAAACAATTCATGTTTTAGTGGAATTATAAAATGTCGACATTTATATTTCTAATATCAGTTTTATCTTTTATATAGAAAATAAATATCTAATATACACTATCTACCAAAAAGTATTTGTACACTTTCAGTTTTTGACATTTTGTCAAATATTTAAAAATATACTGGTCGGATTCTTCTGGAACTTCAGAAATATAAAGATTATGTTTCACTTTATATTTATTTACATTCATTTGTTAAGCGGCTAATTAGGGGGCCGGCAAAAAAACAAAGAATAATAGAGATATTTGGGATCGCCCTGTACATGAAAATGCACGAAACGACTTATCGCTTTAGAATACAAATATATGAATAGAGTAGAATATGTACACTAATTTTTGTGAGAATAGCATGTATATTTATGGCGATAGAGCGATTTTTTTGAAAAATTCAAAAAATTCTGGTATGTTTTTTGTTTATATCATGCTGGGCTTTTGACCAAATTTAACGCAAATTTCAGAAAAATTGGCAAAATGCAGTAGAAAAAATGTAGCGCAATTGGAATATAAATATATTAAATATTTTATGAAATATGAGTAGTTGTATAAAATAATTTTTATCTGCGCATGCGCCAACTAGAAAAACATTTTTTTTACATCATTTAATAGTCAATTCTATGGAGTGACTTATAAAAAAAATCCAATCAAATATCGTGAAAATTCAAAAAGATATCATTATTTTAGTGAGATGTTTTTACTCTGCTCTCTAAAAACGACTGAATCTTAAGGGATTCTCCACAAATTGACATTTTTTAATAACTGACTTTAAAAAAAAAAACTAGTATTGAATTAATACAATATCTAATACAATATTGCTGCTAATAAGTACTTGACAATTGTGATAGAAAAGAAAAAGAGCTTTATTCACATTGAGGGCCAAAACTAAGAGAGGGTTGGGGGAAAAGGGCATGTGCCCCGGGCGCTAGGATGAAAGTGTCCCAAATGTACATTTTGTTTGGCGATTTTTTCCATGTCTATGTTTAGCATGATATTGTCAAAATCGTCCCATTCAAAGCATTTCTCCTATACCAAAGCATAGAAGAATCTAATGATGATGGCATAAAGATCCCGCATAAAGCAGATTTTTTTTTTCGTTTTGATTCGATTTCACGATTTTAAGGTATCATTTTTTATTAAACAAAGCAGACTACTTTAATCAATATTACATATTTTAAGTTTTAAAATAAGTCGGCTATTAATAAATTAGAAAATTTTTCTTTGCAAGTACTTTTGCAGATGCTTTTGTTTTTTTGTTTATATCATGCTGGGTTTTTGACCAAATTTAACGCAAATTTCAGAAAAATTGGCAAAATGCAGTAGAAAAAATGTAGCGCAATTGGAATATAAATATATTAAATATTTTATGAAATATGAGTAGTTTTATGAAATAATTTTTATCTGCGCATGCGCGAACGATAAAAACAATTCTTTTACATCATTTAATAGTCAATTCTATGGAGTAACTTATAAAAAAAATCCAATGAAATATCGTGAAAATTCAAAAAGATATCATTATTATAAGTAAGCTGTTTTTACATTGCTCTCTAAAAACGGCTGAATGATAAGGGATTCTCCACAAATTGACATTTTTTATTGACTGACTTTTAGGAAAAAATTAGTATTTAATGTATACAATATCTAATACAATATTTCTGTTAATAAGTATCTTGACATCTGTGATGGAAAAGAATAAAAGCCCTTTTCCTTTTCTATCACAGGTGTCAAGAAACTTATTAACAGCAATATTGTATTCATTAAATAGTACTAATTTTTTCTTAAAAGTCAGTTAATAAAAAATGTCAATTTGTGGAGAATCCCTTATCATTCAGCCGTTTTTAGAGAGCAATGTAAAAACAGCTTACTTATAATAATGATATCTTTTTGAATTTTCACGATATTTGATTGGATTTTTTTTATAAGTTACTCCATAGAATTGACTATTAAATGATGTAAAAGAATTGTTTTTATCGTTCGCGCATGCGCAGATAAAAATTATTTCATAAAACTACTCATATTTCATAAAGTATTAAATATATTTATATTCCAATTGCGCTATATTTTTTTTAATAGATTTTGCCAATTTTTCTGAAATTTGCGTTAAATTTGATCAAAAACCCTCTATGATATAAACAAAAAACATACCAGAATTTTTTGAATTTTTCAAAAAAATCGCTCTATCGCCATAAATATACATGCTATTCTCACAAAAATTAGTGTACATATTCTACTGCATTCATATATTTGTATTCTAAAGCGATAAGTCGTTTCGTGCATTTTCATGTACAGGGCGATCCCAAATATTTCTATTATTCTTTGTTTTTTTGCCGGCCCCCTAATTACCCGCTTAACAAATGAATGTAAATAAATATAAAGTGAAACATAATCTTTATATTTCTGAAGTTCCAGAAGAATCCGACCAGTATATTTTTAAATATTTGACAAAATGTCAAAAACTGAAAATGTACAAATACTTTTTGGTAGATAGTGTATACTCATAACGGAATCAACCAAAAAAAGATGGCTAAATTGTTGAAAAGTGTTCGTTAAATAGAGGTATTTTCTATTCGAGACATTCCGTATGGATATTTTAATGTACATGTTAACACTTGCGAATAGCAATGTTAACATGTAAATTAAAATGTAAAATCTTAAATATTCATAATTAACTATTTGGAAATGTCTGTTATGGCGTTTATATAGTTTCATTATAGTATCTTCGATATTTTCTTTTATAATACTCTTTAAACTATTTTCGTCCATAACGGAGAAAATATTTAGACTTTCATTTAAAATATGGGGTCGAATCGAATCCTTCTTGCGAGATTGAAAATTCACTATGAATCAGATCAGAACCCAAAATAGTGTAAATTAATTTCACCCCAAAACAGCTACAGCAACAAAAAAGAATGCAGAGAAAAGCAAATAAAAAGTAGAATTCCACTCTGTCCGTAAGAAAAACGTAAAAATCCACTCGACCAGTAGCAAAAAAGTAAGAATTCAACTTGACCGAAACCAAACCAGCGTTAATAAAATAGTACTCAACTCAACCTCCCCCACCCAGGGCCGTAGCTAAGGGGGCGCTATGGGCGGCTCAGCCCCCCCCCCCCTAAAATATTTTGAGCCCCCCCTGGAAAAGATTCCAAGGTCACTCAATGAATTTCTGTTCCGAAAATTCAAATGAAATTCTGTTCAAAAATCTAACTTAGTCTTGAAAACCTTTCACAATTTTGCAGGATTACTAAATTGTATCTAAAATAAGTGTGTTCAACACCTCCCTCATCCTATTGGCACATAAGAAGCTAGCATGATGTTTAATTTTGATCAGCTATACACTCAAAATTTTCATCATCCTATAATTTTCTTAGTATAAAATGAAGTTATTAGAACACTTTTTAATAAGAAACATAGTACCTACAATATGAATATGCATTACTTTATCTTTCTGTGGCAATGCAAGAGAAAAAATTATGAGCCCCCCTTACATTCTCTTGAGCCCCCCCCCCCTACATTCACTTGAGCCCCCCTATTGTTCACTTCTAGCTATGGACCTGCCCCCCCCACACACACACAAAATAGAAATCAACCAGACCCAATACCAACCAGCAGCAATAAAGAAAGAGAACCGGACCCCAACCCAACCCGCAGCGGCAAAGTAGAATTGAACCTTACCCAAACACGACTCGCAAAAAAAAAAGTATTTAACCAGAACAACGGCAAAAAATGAAAGTAAACCGGACCGAAACCCGACCTGCAACGAAAGAAATTAGCCCCGATCCTACTCATGATGAAAAAAAAAATGTCCCGACACGAGCTGCAGGTGCGATTGGAATCTCCAAATTTCTGAAAAGTCCCCCCCCCTCTTTTTTGAGGAGTCTCCAGATCTGCCCTTGTACCAGGACAAACAAAAACTGCTAAAAACTGCAAAATCGTCTAAAAGTTTTACAATGTTATATTGAATTGTCACCCATTAAATATATACGAACTTGTAAAGTTTGTAAGTATCTCGACAAATCTTGTCCACGATACTTTGTACTATGATGTTTTGGAACATGCAAAAGCCTTCTCCTCGATAGAAGCTGCATTAGTTGAACGTCGACAAGAAACTCCAAAGAAGAAACAATTCTGAAAAGTATTAGAGAGTAAAATTTGCTGAATAGCAGACTTTTAAAAAAATGCTATATTTTGCCTTACAGTTTCATTATTTTTACTTTTATACTATAACTAGCGGCCCGCCCTCGCTTTTCTTTGGGTAGAACAAGTCGCCCAGTCCCCCGCCATTGCTGACATCGCAAATTGTTTCTACCACTTCATCTCATTAAATTCAACTACTAAAAACATTACCCTCATTTTAGGTAGTCGGATAAAAAATAGCTTATATGTTAATCTAAGGTGTCAGATCCCTCCATACAAAATTTCATAAAAATCGATCCATCCGTTCTCGAGTTATAAATGGTGTAACTAACACGATTTTGCTTTATGTATATAGATTATAGCAGCCCGCCCCGACTTCTCACGGATATTTAAGAAAAATTTCAAGTTATAAATTTTTACACACACACTCATAACCTAATAATTAAAATGCCGTCTCTGACATTGACTCTCCTCCCGTGCCCCAGTGACGCCTATATCACACATTATGATGCAGCCTAGTCGAGCGGGGTAAACGGCAACCATTAAATCAGTCTTGATTTTAAAGTAATTTATTTTGATAAGAATCAATACCAAAGTAACAATAAAGAGCTTTTACAGAAACGGCATTTTAATTATTTTTTAAAATAAAAAACACTTATTGTGACATAACTATAACAGTTAGACATATGCTGTTGCGACATTTTTTGTAGATAATTACATGTTAACAAAGTCGTAGTACATTATTTTGTTCTATAATCAATAGTATTCGCAACGCACGCGATGTAAAGATTTTTTAAGTTCATTTTTCTACACCTTGGGTTACAATATTGGCATTTTAATAAGGATTTGAAATAATTTTTTTGAAAATATAATATAGCCTATGTTCACCGGAAATAGTGTAGCTTTCATACGGTGAAAGAATTTTTCAAATCCGTCAAGTAGTTTTGGAGCCTATTTAATTCAATTCAAACAAACAAACAAACAAATCTTTCCTCTTTATAATTTTATATTAAATTAAATAAGTAATATTTATCCCTAGGCTTATTGAAACAGTCCGCATTTGAAATTGTAGAAAACGTTACAATTTTAAATATTTGACTGCTCCTCCTAAAAAAAAAAATCCTCCCTCCCCATGTTTGATGCTCACTACTCTTTAAAATATTTACTATCTGCTTTAACTTTTTTGAAAACTCCAAAACAATCGTTTCGTGATTTATTTTTAACTTTAATTAATTTGCGTTTCAGCATTTCTTTTCCTTTTTTTAGTAATTGCTAAATAGTTTTAAAAATTAAAAAACACGGTTTTATATCAGGTCGGTCTAAAAAGTTTAAAATGTTTTTTTTGGGGGGGGAGGAGGGGGGTGCATAGTTACGATTTTCATATGTGTTTCAGTGATTGTCATGTGTCTAGTGGGCCAGGTAATCTTTAGTTTCTCAAACTGCTTTTGATTCGTTTATCCGGCGTTTTATTTTTATCCTTTTAAGCGGCGACTATAGCCTATGTTCACCGGAAATAGTGTAGCTTTCCAACGGCGAAAGAATTTTTCAAATCCGTCGAGTAGTTTCGGAGCCTATTCAATGCAAACAAACAAACAATCAAATCTTTCTTCTTTATAATATTAGTATAAATAAATAATGATAAATATTTGCAATTCGTTGTCTTTGCAAATATACCTTTATGTTATATTAAAATAAAATGTATTACGCAGGATAAATTCCCCATTTTTAACGACTGTTAAAAGTGTATCGTTTTCCTCAAAAGTAATAAATATTAAAAAATATTTCTTTAAAGTTTGAAACAAAATGATCAACAATTTTAAAATTACCAATTTTTAAAACTTTCTAACTTTAATTTCTGCTTATTTTTGATAAAACTGTTTTTCGAACTGAAATACTTATTTTTTTTACTGTTTTACTTAATAATACTGGACTGAAATTGGGCTGCCTAGTATCGTATAATACCAAAAACAAACACAGGGAAGAGAAAACTGCGCCCGGGGCAAAGTTTCAATTTGGCGCCCCCTTTCCCAACTTTTTCTTGTAACAGCTCAAGAATGATGTTGATAGTATAAATGTGGCGCCCCCCCCCCCCCCTCGGACGGCGCGGTGTTGAATAAGCCTCCTCAAAATGTACTCCTTGCAGCGCCGGGCGAAAAAGAGAGGGACGAAGGGGGTGGTTGCCCCGGGATCGAAATTTAGGAGGAGCCAAATTTTTACTACTAACGTAATTTTTAGTCTGTCACAAGAAAAAGTTCAGGGAATGGGGCGCCAAACTGAACTTTACTCCGGGCGCAGTTTTCTCTTTGCACCCCCCCCCCCCTGTTTCATGTATTTTGCAAGCTGTATAAGGAAATTTATAATTTCCAAATATAGCTCCTTGTCCTTTTAATGCTACCTATGTATTTCACAAAAGTTCCAATTATATTTTAAAATTATCAGAATTTCCTTTTTGCTGAAAAGGAGCTTACTGTAATTTGTATCAAATCTACCTTGTTTTGTATGGACTTGAAAAAATATATATATATACAAAGAAATGTATAATTTTCTTCCTTGGAAGTTAGTTATAGTTATATAATAATAGTAAAATAGCGTTAGTTTTATAAAAACAAAAAATTAGAAGTCGTTGATTTTTTTCGAGACTATTTTAGCTAAAATTTATCAATAATTGTAGAAAAAATAAATCAAAACCTTGAAATAAGGGAGGTTATTTTAACACGCTACTATAAACCAATAACAGAAAGGAAATACAATGAAAGGAAAAAAGTTACTTTCATTTGCTAAAATGGATTGGTGTTAACCAATTGTAATTTTCAAAAGGGCAGGAGAGGCGGAGACTGGCTGAGGCGGAGCGCATATAATTAAAACGCTTTTGTTATTCCATTTCTGATCAAAATATTTCCAAATTTTGCTCAGCCTAATTGCAGTAGAAATATGGAAAGCATATCATTGGAAAGCTTAAACACTAATATTCCGTGAAGCGTTTTTAATTTTTTCTGAAATTTGCTGAAATAGATTTTATAAGAGTAAAAAGGGCACAACACCTCGAATTTCACTGAATCCAAAATTTAAAGGGTCCTCAGAATTAAACTACAACGAAAATCAGAAAAGTAGAAACTAGCCCGGTAATAGAATGTCCTCAGCTATCCTGAGAAAAAAAAATCATTTAAAAATATTGAAAATTAAGCGAGATATTAGAAAAGAACGCTCCCATAGACTTTACATTAGCGCTCGGCTTTTACCGCGTGACTAGTGTGGGCTCTTAACGTGGACGCGATATCCGTTGAGTACTCGTTACTGTGCTACAGGTACTGTGACTGTGCGCTCAATAGCAGATGGAGAACAGATCACGAACTTTATTAATTACGGTGCTAATTATAAAGATAATCTGTTGCAAACGAAGGTAAGCTCGATGTCCGAATCATTAGAAAGTTGAGTTTGCAGTCAGACTTTATTGCAATCAGACGTTATTCGGGTTCGAATCCTTCGCAGGCCGAAAGTTGGTTTATATTTTCTTTTTATTATTATTGGTTGTTTTTTAATAATAAATAAGTAATTTTTATTAAAGATAAATTTTATATATAATAATAGAAAATCACATGTATTTATATTATAATAATAAAATACTTATTTAAATGTGACAAAATGAGATGTTTTGCGGAGAAAGTTTTATATTTGAACCTTTTTAATATTCTAAGGCTACGAGCGAACAGCACTAGTTTTTATTACACTAAAAGAGCAATCAATCAATCTTTGTTTAAGAAGGGAACAAAGGTAAAACCCCTTTAAAAGATTTTTGAGGGACTGACCCTACCAAATTGACAAAGGAAGGGGAACTTTTATCTACCCAATCTTCAGTCGTAAAGCTGTCAACTGATTTCGAGTTCAATTTCTCTCTTGAAGTTCAAAAAAGTTCACTGAAAAAGCACTTTATATATCAAAGTGCCGACACGAAAGATCAAAAATAGCGACACCTGACCGCAAGAAGTTAGTGCTATGTGCGTGGACCTTAAGTATCGTTCCAAAGTGATTTATAATGACATTATATATGAATTTATAACTCCAAGTGATTTAAGCAAATGAGAAGAAAAATGTATTCTGCGAAAATATCCGCATACGCGTAAAATAATTTCTTAATGTTTTTCTTTTCTGTTTCTTTCTTTCTTTCTTTTTTTTTTAATTCTAGAAGTGAATTTTTATCGAGATTAGGATGCAAATATTATGCATGCGTGGATCAAAATGTGAAATATAAAAGCAAAATGTAAAAGATACACATTTTTTAAACTAAAAATATCTGCGCACATATTTTTTAAAGAGGTGAAATATTTGGTGTTTACCTTTTAGTTTTCTAATCAATAAAGTGTGATTAAAATGTTTATGAATTTTCTATTGAAAGTATAGATAAGTGTTTTGCTTATACTAACATGATTTCGGATGTCGTTTGTCTCTCATATTTTATAATATATTTTGGCCTGTTATCCACAGGGTATTAAAATACACAATCATTAAATAAGAAATCTATACATACTAAAACTTTCTCTGAAAAATTGTCTAATTAACAGTGCAAATTCCATTGAAATCTTATAATATGTGGATATCTTAACCTTGATTTATAAACAGCATTCTATTTAGCACGAAAGATATAAAGCAATTGATAAATGATTTTTAAATATATAAAAATAAATTATTAAAAAAAGTAAATCACCAATTGAATTGTTAAATTAAATCAGTCAACAGCCTCGCTAACATTAAAGCCCATCGAGCTATCTTGGTGCAAAGATCTTTTTTATTCATAGTTAGGGCAAATGCGTTACAATCTGAGACTATCTTGAAAGGAATACCTAAAATATAAACACGGAATTTTTTAAGAGCTTCTATGACAGTCAAAACTTCTAATTCATAACTCGAATATTTACGCTCGGCATCTGTGTTTTTTTTTTTTCTCATAAAGTAGACAGGGTGAAATTGATTATCAATAGAAGACTCTTGAAGGAGGACTGCTCCGTAACCATCAATAGATGTATCGCAGTGAACTTCTGTTTCATTACTAGGGTTATAAATGCTTAAAACAGGACCTGAAGCAAGGATGTGTTTCAACTGATTAAATGCATTTCGCTGCTGGTCACCGAAGTGAAATTTAGTGTCCTTTCTAAGGAGATCTGTTAAGGGCTTAGCTATTAAAAAATAATCTTGAATAAATTTGCAAAAATATGAGGTTAGTCCGACAAATGAATGTACATTTTTTGCACTTTTAGGTTCTGGAAAATTTAGAACAGCTTTAGTTTTTGAGGGAGATGGATGCAGTTGACCATTTTTAATGTGGTAACCCAGAAAATCAATTTTTCGTTGTAAAAAGTGGCATTTTTTGAGATTCAGTTCTAAACCATATTCGGATGCAGTTGTAAGAACACGTTGTAATTTCTGAAGTCCTTCGGCTTCGTTTTCAGATGGTATTATGAAATCATCCATGTACACGATAAGTACTTTTTCATTAATGAGATCGCGAAAAACATTATAGATATATCTTTGAAAAACTAAGGGAGCATCGCTAAGGCCATAATTCATGTATAGAAATTCAAATTGACCAGAATGTGTTACAAAAGAAGTGTATTTTCGACTATTTTCTTCTACTTCAACATGAAAAAATGCATTTTTAAGATCAGGGGTAGTAAATACTTTTGCAGAGTGCAAATGATCAATAATGTCATCGATTACTGAGAAGGGAAAACGTTGTTTATGTGTTTTAGCATTTAGCTTCCTATAGTCAACACACAATCTATATGAACCATCTTTCTTTTTTACCAGGATAATAGGTGATGAAAAATTGCTGGTGCTTTTCCGGATAATTCCCTTTTCAAACCATTCAGAAATTTGTTTTTCGACAAGTTCTTTCTCTATAGGAGCTAGACGTCTGGGAGGACAAGTAACAGGTATTTCGTCTTCCAGATGAATTGATAATTTAACTTCGGTAGTCTTTACTTTTCGGAGAGAATAATTTTGAATAAGTTCCGAAAATTTTGAACGTATAGTTTCATTGGTAATATGAGATAAATCAAAATTAATATCGTCTAATACTTGAGCAACATTAATCAGAAAATTATTAGACATATCTTCATTTTTCTTGATTTTTTGCATAGAAATATTATTTTGAGAAACTGTTAAAATACTTTGCTATATAATATCTGTACCAATAATAAGATCAAAAGATATGGAATAATCTGGTACTATACATAAACATTAGTTCTGTAATTAAAATCATCTATCGTAATATCCGTAGAGAAAAAATCCAGGGGTTTGATCATAGTGTTTCCTAATCCAGTTAATGTGATAGTTCAATGTTCGAGGTTCGAAACTGTTGGGAGTTTGCGATAAATACTTTCTGTTAACAGACTTCTTTCACTTCCCGTATCGATCAAAGAAAGAACATTTGCTGACGAAATAATTACTTGTTTGGTCATAAAAGTATTCGACATAATGGTGGAAATATTGGATGGTTCAGGCTTATTTCTAGATTTCCTTGGTTGATCACATTGAGCCGACTTATGGCCAAAATTCGAACAATTGAAGCAGCAAGGGCCTTTGTCTTTATGCCGAAATTGGCTACTTTTATGGTTAGCTAAACCGCAATTGAAGCAGAGAAGTTCAGGTTTTGGACGAAAAGATTTCTCTTTCAACGGCATTTCTGGTTTGGATTTACGAAATTTAGTGTTCTCATAGTCATGCCGAATTTTATCATAAATTTTGAGCTTTTGTTTAAATTCTACTACAGATTGGCAGCCATATAATATTGATTTTCTAAAAACAGGGTCGGGTATACCGTTAATAATGTATTGCATCAGTGCCGAATCTTCGATGTTACCGCGCGAGCATAATTGTTTCATTACGAGAAAATATTCTTCAAGGGATTCATTTTCTTGTAATTTTCGTTTATTTAACATGTCATGTAACTCGGCAGAATGATAAGTAATGCCAAATTCTGAAATTAAGAGTTCTTTAAGTTTTCCGTAAGAGTTAATATGAAATTCTGTTTGTACTAACAGCTGGGCTTTTTCTCGTAAGGATCATTTAGCAAATATAAATTTATGAAATTCTGATAAATTGAACATGCTAGCGACATCGTCAAAATTACTTAAGGGGGTAGTAAGGTTTTTTTTTTTTTTTTTTTTTTTTTTTTGCATTTTTTTATTTTTATTTTATATTAATGTACAACATCTTAAGATTATTCTGTGAAAATTTGAAAGCAATTGAAGTAAAACTGACGGAGATATACACTTGTAAGTCTCCGCCCTCCGATTTCGACAAAAGCGTCTGTGAAACTTTAAACGTGTTTTTCTAACACTTCGCTTTTTCAAAGCCGCTGAACTCTGTAGCTCAAAATCTACTGAACCGATCTTTTTTAAATTTACACATTCTTTCTTTATATAAATTACGAGATAACGCTGTCGAGTTTTTTTCTTTTTTTTTAATTTTAACTTACTTTTAAAAAACAAAATATCAGATTTTTTTGATGAAAAATCAGTATTTTGACTTCCGAGCCTTGTAAAAAATATAAAAATCAATAATTTAAAAAAAAAAACTCGACTGCGTTCCCTGAGGAAACTTATCAACTAATTAAATCAATTTGGTTTTTTAATTTCAGTTGATCCAGTCATGAGTTATGCGGTTCACCGCGAATCAACTTTTTTTTGGGGACGTCTTCGAAGATTCGCTGTCATCGGCTCATTTTTTAATATTTCTTAATGAAAATTTCACAGAATACTCTTTAAATGACATATAATTATACTATAGCTATACAAATAAATAAATATTAATTGTATCCTTACAAAAAATGATAGAAAATATGCTTTTTTTCCCTCGAATTAACCTTACTACCCCCTTAACCAAACATTTATGTTTTGAAAAGAATTGCCATCAAAAGGCGTTATAACGCTTTCAACATCATTAAAATTAATAGTAGATGGCAAAAAACTTTGAACTGGAAATTGCTTGCCTTTATCAAAATTTGATGATTCGGTATTACTTGCAGTGTTCTTATCCGATGTAGTGTTATGTGGAGACATTTTAGGTTCCGAATCGGTATCACTTTCGTTCTGAATAATATTAGCTTGCAGTGAATTCAAGTCTGAAAGATATGTAACTAATCGGGTTGCAAGTTCAGTTAAAGAACCTTCATTAGAAATATAGAGTAAATTACAAATTGTGATTAAATCGTTTAAAGAAAAATCTGCTTGAACTTTCGTAACTTTATTTTTGAATTCAGTGCTGGTCGTTTCGAAATCGAAACCAGTGAAGTCACGAATTCTTTTTCTATTTGATCGATCACCATCAGTGTCGAACAATAATTTATGAAGCAATTTTATTTTATTAGTACGTTCATTTTTAAATGCAAGTTCCAGTTCTTTGATGTCGACTAGTTTCATAGTAAATATAAAATATGGAATAATAAACTCACCCGTAAAATTTTATCCGGCTTGAATCTGACGAAAAAATAGTTCATAACAATGAGGAAAAATGCTGGGTTAACAGTTGTGGCACCACTTTTATATAGGATGGACGAGAACTCACTTGAAATAAAAGCTAATCTCTGACGGACACATACATTTATTATAACGAACGGACAAAACAAACAAATACAAAATAAAACATCAAATCGCTCTTCGTGGTTGTTCACAACATTCTATATCAAACATAAATTCGTCGTAAATATTTTATAGTTATTTAAAAGAATCGTCATTTTTAAATCGTCGAAATCTCCGTCTTAGTTTTAATCCAAAAAATTCACCGCCGTCGTTGAAAAACATTCGATTTTCTTTTTCTTTTTTCACTCTTCGTCACACAGCTTCGCTACTTCCCGTTTCATATTTAATCTCGAAGCAGAGTTCCGGTAAATGAGTGGTGTAGGAAAAATACAGTCCAATGGAGAAATTTCACGATTTTCATTTTCACTTTTATATTGAAGAGCAGAAAAAATCAAGAAAATTGATACCATTTTTATGTATATTTGAAGCTTTAATAATTCACTAAAGGAATTTTAAAACTGCAGTTTTTGGCTTGGCGCGAAAACGCTGCATCGCGGACGAAAGCGACTGTGACGTCATTTGCCATGTAAACACCGTAGTACTACGTTGCTGGCTTAAGCGTTTGATACATTTCTTATATGTTTTTTAATTTTCTATATTAAAAATGAGTAGCAAAGTGTGTTATAAATATTGTACTGTGTCATGTTTCACATATAGTACAGTAAATTCGCCTGATAAGCATTTTTTTTAAGTGTTTCTAACTATTATGATAACGATAATTTATTCTGATGTTAACTTGATAGAAATGTTTTTGTAAACTTATAATATGCTATTCTTCATTTGTATGTGTATTTATTGATTCAATATAAATATAATTTTAATAATTTTTTTTTGAAAATATGAAAGGGAATAATCGCATATGGAATACAAGAAAAATATTTATGTATCATACATATAGTCATTCATTTTTATTTATGCATATTAAGAAGTGCCTTCAAGTAATCGATAGCTTATGTTTGAAATATATATGTATGTTTATTATTCAATAATCATAATGCATTTTTTTTTTTTTTTTGAAATACCTCTAATTTTGATATCCATGTTTAATGTATATAACAAACATTAACATAATATGTGTTAAAAAAAAAAAAAAAAAAAAAAAAACAATCATTTATGAAAACAAATTTTCAGTCAAACTTACATTCACAACGAAGCATTTTCAGACTTTTAATAAGTATTTTTGAATTAGCAGCATATCCAGAAAAAAAAATGAGGGGAGGGGGAGTAAGAAAAGGTTTGTTCTACATTAATGTACAGTAGCTTTAATACAGTGGGGAATTCAAATTTTGGGGAATTTTTAAAGCAGATCCTGGCTCCCTAAATAACACTTTTAGCTAAAGTTTTTTTTTTTTTTTTTTTTTTTTTTTTGGGGGGGGGGGGGGGAGTTTAATATTATGTTTATGTTGTGTGTATAGAATTAAGTTTTTTTTTTTTTTTTTTTTTTTTTTTTCATGAAAATTTATATTTTATCTCAATTGTAAAATAAAATTTCTACTACCGAAAATATAAGCTATTTTATGCCTAGATTTTTATTTTTTTATTTATTTTATTTATAGTTATTATTTACCATTATATATTTTTTATGTATATATGTATTTTATGGAATTTCAAGTGAAAATTTATTATTTTCTGTAAATTATAAATAATAATTTTGATATCAAATGTCTAAATTTATTTAGCGTTAGATGAATAAAAATGGACAAATTATATATATATATATATATATATATATATATATATATATATATATTCACTCAAACAAAAATAAAGCAAAAATTTTAACTAGAAATTTAAAAATTGTTTGCTGATCCCACATGACATATAATCTATGATATATACATATACAATTATATTTCTTATAATAAATCGTCAGACTTACATAATAAATCAGAATAGATACATATATATTTTTATTTATATCGTTTTTATTTTCTTTTGAAGGCAAATACTAGCTAAGAAGTAATGCTCTGTATAGGAAATTTTTCCAAATTAATATTCTGTTCTGAATATTTTTGATATATGTCACCGATTAATTGTACATTTAGTAAATTTCAGAGTCAGTAATGATAAACATTTTTCTATTTCATTATTTGGCATATATTAATATCTAAAACTAAATATTAAAAAAGTATTCATTTTGTTACGCTTTTTCTTTTTTTAAATAAAATATGCATTATTTGCGACAAGTATTTAAAATATAAAAAGGTAAAGGTAGACAGTCTTATGAGAAAAAAAATCTCCACAAATTAAACACAAAGTAACCTGTAATTCAGCCAACATAAATGTCACTTTAAAAATGAAACAAGAAATTTTGATAAAAAAAAAAACCAAGTGTAATTAATAAGCGTATATATTCAATGAAAATGAAAAAAAAAAAAAAAATCGAAGCATTAGCAATCCTGTATCAAAAAATGTCAACACGCAGAACCGAACCAGGGCTATCTGGCCAGCTAGCGGATACTCTACGAGCACGCCTGCAAACTAGCTATTCAAATTTTAGTTTGAAGAAGTAACCTGTCACGACTACAATATAAACTTTCTAAGAAAACTAAATAGTTCAAACTTAAACAAATTACACTTGGTTCTATATTTGTTAATTAAAAAATTGAATAAATCTGAAAATTTAGATTGATTTCCTGTTCATTATTCAATGTTATATTAAAAAGTTGTACAGTAGTTTTTAGAAAATGATCATGTTTGTCTCAACTTGAGCTTATTTTTTTTCCCGTATAGTATGTTTTTAATAAAAGTTTTAAATAATACTTTATATATTAAAAAAAAAAAATAAATAAATAAAAAATAAAAACATTAATTACTCTTATAAATATTATGACCTTTTTTTTTTAGTGTGAAAAGAGGGGAAGGGATGATTTTTTTTTTTTTTTTTTTTTTTTAACTTTCTATAGGACAGATTTTACTATAACAATTTTAATTTTCTTAGGTATTGTTATAAACTTCTCTTTTCAACTTTGATACAAAGTTTTGTAGTTTATCGAGAAAATTTTTACTTAGAAGTCAGAAAATACATATTAAGTATTAAATAAATAAAACGTCTGTCTTATTTCTCAATATTTTATTTTATATCAAATATACTTTATCAGTATTGTAAAATAATTTAAACTTTATTTAAATTAAAATATACTGAAATAAGAAGATAACTCATTTCAAGAACAACAATCAAGAATCACGAACTACTGTTTTAGCTTTTAATCTTTTATTTCATTTTAATCATTATTATTATTTAGTAAATAAAAATAAAAGTAGAACAGAAATACATATCCTTTAGATTTTAATCCTCGTATTTCTGGGCCGATGAAATCAGAATCATTTCCTAAAAAACTAACATGGAAATAGAATCCATTTTTGGGAGTCTATTGTCCGATGGCCCGAATCTACATTTCTAAGGCCGAAAATCTACATTTTCAAATTAAAATTGTAATGAAAATAAAAAGTAAACAATCTATTTTATATTAAGATAAGCTAAGTCTTACTTTTTTATAAATTTAAAGTTGCTAACGTTAAATAAATTTGTAGAAACTGATGAAACAAGGTTGCAAATATGAAAAGCAATGGGAAAAAGAATGCGTGCAAAACTTAAACATTTCGACTTCGTGGCAAATGACGTCACAACCAATCACGTCGCGTTTTTGTATCACGTGGTTTTGTTTATGTTTTTACGTTGTTAAAAACAGTAATTAAAAATTATTTAGAATTATTTTAACGATTCTGAGTGGATTTTTGAGAATTTCAAGATAAACTTTATCAGTTACACACAAAAGAAAACGTATTCCTCCCGGGTGAAATTTCTCCATTCAGGTGCAACAGAGAGTACTCCCCACATGCGAGAGTATATCCCACATATATAATGTATATTAAATTCTTTCATTGATTCTGTTTACATTCATTAAATACATTTACACGGATTCTAAAAATCCAAAAGTTTTTAGTTGCTTTAAAATCGTTTGCTTTTGGCGGGGAAAAGTGCTGCTCGCCACATCGTGTGACACTTTCGTCTTTTTACGCCAAATATTCGAAAGTATTTTATTTTTTTACATGTTTTCTTGGTACTACTAGATTATCCCGTCGACCAAAAAATTACCGCCAAACTATAAGATTAAATGCCAATAATGGATGATCGTGAATGTCACATTCAATGACATTAAATACGATTCACGTGTTTAAAATGTCATTAAACGATTTTTATTTCGACTTTTTATTTGTATTTTTATTAATATTCTTCTAATTATTTGTTTTTTCGTTATTTAAAAATAAAAATTATGTCAATATGTATAACTTGGCTATTAGTTTGGCGATTTGTAAAATTTGGCGAAATTGGTCGACGGGATAACAGAGTAGTACCGTTTTCTTCTGTAATTCCGCCGCTAATTTTCACTGATTCTTTATTACATACATGAGTAGTTTAATTAGTATTTTTTTCAAAAAAATCTGAATATGCCCAGTATGGAGACCTTTCTTGTTAGTTACAATGATGCTACAAAAATCTGTCAAACTCTGATTTTTTGCAAATCACAAACGTTTTCTCCCCCAGTACTATTTTTAATTCACGCACCGTATTTTTCAGGAGTGGTTCTGTAACAAAATTGGAATTTGGTTACGAAAATCATAAAAAAATGGTCATTAGTCTGAAAATTCAGATATTAAATGCTCAAGAGGGGAAAAAAAGGAATAAAATACTCATTCGGTCAAAATATCGGGACAATAAAATGGGAATTTCATCAAAAGATCGCAAAAAGAAAAAGGAATTTCATCCAGAATATTTTTATCAAAAAATAACTGAAAAGAAATACAAATCAAAGAATTCAAATAAAAAATTAAAATCTCATCAAAAACGTGCAGTCCAAAGTGCAGATTTCAACAAAGAATCGTGATAAAATATCCACTGATAGTTGGCTTAATATATTCTTAATGGGAAGAAACTAGTCAGATGAGACAAAAATGAATCTCTTAAATCAACTTGATTTTTTTTTAATACATAAATATTTTGTTAATTCATACTTAGTGTAAAATTATACCCAGGTCTCACAGATATATAAAGAATCTAGATATTATATATATATATATATATCTTAACTGAGTGTAGAAAGTTACTATCTTTATGCAACCGGCGCATAGCAGCTCTATTTTGCACAAAGTTTCGGAAGTGACAGACCAGGTTTGAAAATGGAGTGAGATGAACAACAGAAGGACAATTCAAGGAATTTAAATCTTTGAAGCTGGCCTGATACCATCCTAGGCCTAACAGTTTTCCCGCTCGTGCAAGTATGGAGGTGTAATGTGATAATTTTTTAACGGGAGATGGTCACTCCGGCTCCCCATTGTTTATTGACAAGCATTGTTATGTCCCCTAATCCCTTTTTAAACTGGTCTAAATACGTCTCTTGTTGAGACCTAGACCCTTTCTATGGTAACTAACTAACTTGGTAACCCTTATTGGCGATTTTCAACATTTTTTTTTTTTTTTTTTTTTTTTTTTTTTGGCAAAGAAGTCTTGTGTTTATGTAATCTATGAATATGGTAGATTTTGAGTTTGGATCAGATTTGAGATTCAGATCAAAATTTTAAGTGTCCCATCAAACATGAGTTTCGTAAACCGGAAAATATTTTAATCAAATAATTAGATATAGATAAAAATGCTTTTCAGTGCGTTGTAGTTATTTATGCTTTATAAATTGGCTAATAGGGAAGTAGAAAAATAAGTAAAATCATATGGAAAGAGTTATAAAATATATTAAGTTATAGATTATAAAAAAAACTTGTTTTCATTGCCGTAATATATCTTAAACCTTTAGTGCATAATGTTTCTCACCTTTTCATTTATTTATCGTTGTTTCTTAAGTAACTTTATACTTTATGTATTCATTCTGATCCTATATTAGGTTTAATTCATTAAGTATACCATAAGTGATTTTTTTTTTTTTTTTTTTTTTTTTTTTTATAACTTACAAATAAAAAGAAACTTTTTAAGCTTTCCATTTTCCTCGCCATAGATGGATTTCTTACAAAAGTAAAAACATATTTAAAATGCAAAAAATATTTTTCAAAAGAAAGGTTTTAAAAAATATTCTCATAATGTAACTGGTTTTTACATATTTCCTTTCACATGAAATTTTAAACAATTATCTCAATCTTACGAAATTGCTTGTTTACTCTGTTAGACAACTCTGAACTCTGTTATAAACCAGTCTGTTAGAACTCTGTTATAAAAACCCAATCTTGAGATCCCTTCACCACCATTAAAATAACGTTAGGGTGGACTTATAAGTTGTCTTTTAAAAGGAGGAGGGGGGGGTTAAGAGGCTACTGCTAGAACAAAGGTTCTGGGTCTACAGAGTAACACAGTCAATAGTTAAAAAAGAATATTTTACAACTTCTTTTATTTGAAAATATCAAAAGTATCATACACAATATATTGAAAATAAATAATTGAAATTCGGTATATATATATATATATATATATATATATATATATATATATATATATATATATATATATATATATATATATATATATATATATATATATATATATATATATATATATACATACCATTATATGTACCATGATGTATATCCAAAATTTATTTTCAAAATATCAAGAAGTTTGATATTTTTTATATAATTTAATTTATATTCAAAATATTCTGTCTAATATTTTTTATATTTTTAATCAAAACAAATGTAAAACTTTTTTTTAATCATTAGTAATTGTGTCATTCTGTAGATAAAAAGCTTTTGCTACGGAAATGGTTTTTACCCCCCCCCCTCCCCCCCCGCCCTGCTTCCCCAACCAACAAAAAGTTATGTTTTACTTCTGAAGCTGAATTCTTAAATGTAGAATCAACAATAATTTGGAGATGCAATATTTACTTAGAAAAGGTATTGAAAGATAAACTGTCTAATTAGATAAGTTATTTAAATATTCATTGGAAATAATCTTTACTGGTTTTAGTTTTATTCAATTTAAATTGCACAAAAAAAAGAAAGAAAAAAAAGAAAAACACCCATACATTTTGTTTCGATGTTTTTCAATTTGTATTCCAAATTTTGTTACATAACAAACATTGTTTGTAACATTTTCTTAAAACTTCATACTAAATCCTAAAGTTTTTTTTTTTTTTTTTTTTTTTAGCAAATTGTGACAGTTTTTAACTAATTTTCTTACATAAGTTTAAAAAAGGGTGCTTAGAAGATTGCTTTGTTAAGTTTTCATGCTAAATTTATTTATTTATTTATTAGTTTCTAATTTAAATTAGGTCTGAAACTATTTATAACGATTAATAAGTTTACTACTTTTAAACTATCAAATATGTACCAAAAATATCGGATATTTTTTTTATATTTTTGAAAATATATTTACGAAACCTGAAATTAATATTGCTATCACAAAATTATAGGCTCTCTATTGAAAAATTCAGTTTCAATCATGTAAAAAAAGAAGAAAAAAAACCTTCTTAAGCTATAAAAGCATTTCCAGAATTAAAAATATTCTTTGTCCACTGAATGATAGTCAATAACAATTAAAAAATATCATTACACATTTTGACTGGAAATATTTAATTTATTTGTCTCTAAATTTCATGGTATATCCTGGGAGGTCATTTGATTTTTCAGAATATCGTGAGTATTAAATGCATTTACGAATGAACGTTATACTTCATAATTGTAAGAAAATTTAGCGATTTTGTTTTTAGAGAATAAGAGAAATGTCAGATAAGAAAAAAAATCACTAGAATATTAAAAAGATTTTAGTATTTTGTTATGATTTAAACCTTTTTATTTTTAAAACTTTTCAAACATATATTATAGTTAAAATTCTATTTTTTTCTTTCCCGTAAATAACATATTCCACGAAACATACGCAGAGATTTTCTCCGAGATCTTAAAATTTTCAGATTTCATTATAATCTATACAGATATTTGTGATTTACAACAAAATAATTTATCTTTATTTGCAATTTTGTATTTAAAAGTATAATATGATGGAAATTTTCAGAGGTTCTAAAATAAAATAAAAAAACTAAATTTATTAAAAACTTAATTTTATTCTTGGTACTGCCAATTTTATCGTTAACATTGAGGGTAATTTCATTCCATTAAAAATTATGTAGAAATCCCAGACTAAATGTAGCTTATCATCTTTATTTAACTGGTACTTTTTAAAGTTAATATATATGTATATATATTTCATGGGGAAAAATTTTCTAAAATAAAAGTACTTGAAAAGTACAATTTTGTTTTAAACAATAAGATATTGGATTGTACGAAAATTATTTAAATCGTCTTAAAGCTTAATGAATGATGTTAAATGTGCATTTCTAAATTTATACTCAGATTGAGTTAGAGCTAGTTTATAGCAATTATTTTGAAAATTTTCATTGTTTGAAGAGATACGAATCGCGCTCCATTTTGTAAAGAATAAACTGCTTAAAAAAAAGTGGATTTTTTTTAGCATCGTGACACCTATTCCAATATCATAATAATAATAATTATTATTATTATTTGTTTGTTTGCAATAAATTCGTTTTCTCATGCATAATAGTCTTTTTGCAATTTCGTTTTTATGCATAGATGAAATATATTTAAGTTTAAAGTTTTAGTATTCACAAAGAAAAAAAAGAAAACTTTTTCTGTTTAATTGCATGTAAAACTTTTAATATTTAGATGGTTACAAAATATATTAATTTCTTTGAGTAATTATTGTTTTATTGGAAAATTCTTCACACTTCTTTAAAGAAAAAGTCGCCAAATAGTAAGATAAAGTAGCAAAATGTAGTTAAGATTTTTTCTTGGATAACTTATACTTCTCACCCCTTTTTTTAATCCTTACACAAAAGAGGTAAGAGAAATCCTTATCTACCTTTACTTGTCAATCTTTAAGATGAGTCCTATTCATCATAACTAAATGGGCGTATCCAGGAGCCGCACTGACATGCAACCTTTTTTAACAGGTATCTTTTTTGTTTCCTTCACAGGTAAAGGTGGGGGCATCACATTGCTGCATGTCTATTTAGTTTAGTTTATTGCTTAGTTATTGAGATTTTTACATATGTTATTTTTGGAAATTTCAAAATATTTTATGTTATGTTACGAGTTGATTTATGCTATGGTTTTGTTGTTGGCTATTTAGTAAATTCAGTTTTTAATGTTAATTCATTTTATAGTTTTGGTTTATTAAAAACATTTTTTTGGTTGATTATTTTCGGTTATTTTCTTTATATAATTGGAGTATGCGGTTTTGTGATGCCTTGCGAAACCTGTGAGGATACACTTTTTAATAACTTTTTGATGCCTGTTGCTCCTCCCACCTTCTGAAGAGCAGGGAGTTTATTTTGTTTTGGTTTTTTTTATGTTGTTCTTTAGGGGTTCATTGTTGTTTCACCCATTTTTTCATTTTTTTCATCTTTTCATCATTTTCATACTTTTCTCATAAAAGAATATATATATATATGAAAATTAAAAGTTTAGGTGTTTAAAAAAAAAAAAAAAAAAAAAAAAAAAAAAAAAAACCTTAATGAAGTTGGAAACGCCAGATATAAATTTAAAACAAAGAAATAACTTAACAAATAAGCAAATAACTATATATTTATTTTCAAGTCACTTGTTTTTAAAAATTTCGAAGAAATTCTGGCAGACAATTGCAATGTTGTCTGTAAAAATGGCTAAAATTTCATTCCGATGTTGCTCAGTATTGTTTTTTTTTTTTTTGTTGAAGTAAGTCCAGTTCTTTTTCTTTTAAATCATTTTCTTTTTCAATTGCTGCACTTAGTTGTAACTTAGTTAGGTTTTTATTGCTTGACATTTGACAATGTTGTTGTATAACTTGTTATTAAAAAAAACTTTAAACATTAAACTACATAATAATATTCTATTGAATAAATTTTGTAAGTTAAATACTCAATTTTTGCGATTTAATTGATCGTAAAATAACACTATATATATATATATATATATATATATATATATATATATATATTGTGACATTTTGAAATTAGGAGCCAGAAGTATCATCGCCGGTTTATCCGTTTTACAGCACAGAAATCGTAGCAAGCGAGGGAAATAAATAATAATAAATAAATGTAGAAGATTCATTAAACTACACGTTGACTGCTCCAAAATAGTTTATTAAAATGCATTCATTAAGAGCAGAAAATGCTCTTCCCCGGAACAGACATTCCATAAAAAAAAAGAAAAAAAAGAAAAGTTTTCCCAAGTCGCCTAAACCCAAAACATCGAATAAAAGATTCCATCCATCTCTGCCCTCCTCAATTAAGTAAAAAAAAAAAAATTTCTAGAACTTTCGATAATCTCTAACCACGATTCTTTTGTGTAAACAAAATTTAATATCTAGTGCCGAAGTTAAAAATAGCAATCTCGAATCGTCTGCAAAACGATAATTTCATTTTAAAAGATTTTTATTTAACTAATTTATAATCGAAATCAAAATTTGAGTATATTCTACAGACGATAATTTCACACAAAAAAGAAAAGAAATGAATTTATTGATACGCAATAAATATCAAACGCGAAGAAAAAATATATAAAGATAATGATTATTTTTAAAAAGTATGGTTTTGGAATAAATTTAATAAGACTTTTTTTAAAAAAGGTTGATAAAAACAGGTAAAAAAATGAATTTTATTAGGAATTTTAAGGAATAAAATTTAATTAAGAATATTTTTTAATTTAGAGCCATTTTTAAAAATTACGCATATTGGAATTAATGTTTTTTAAGGCGAATTAAGAGTTTATATCATTTTATAAAGATTAATAGATTTCATATAATAATAGGATTTTTAATTTAATAAGTTGCAATGAGTACGGAATATTGTTAAAAGGAAATTAATATAGTATAAGGTTAATTTTGGCGAAAGAAATTTAAATTTGTAATATATATATTAAGGAACAATGAGAACCTACCGTGTTTCGACTGATATCCATTTTCTTTTAATTTCATCTTAATCCCCCTTCCCACCTTACAACCCAAAAAATCAATTTCTCCAACACAAAAAGTTTGAAATTTTGAAAAACAAAACATTGCTATTGCTACTTGCTATTTTTACTTTCTTCTATCTTCAATAGAAGAAAGTATTGTAATCGAAATTTTTTCGACTTTCGGTTTTCGACGAATTTACACGTTTTAGGGGTTAGAAATTCCAAAAAACATGTTTTTATAAAGTGTCTGTCTGTCCGTGTGTCTGTGTGTATGTCGCCATTCTACCATCAAAAAGT
Source organism: Maratus speculifer (assembly GCA_964019185.1). Taxonomy (NCBI): domain Eukaryota; kingdom Metazoa; phylum Arthropoda; class Arachnida; order Araneae; family Salticidae; genus Maratus; species Maratus speculifer. Next base: position 329,546,289 of record OZ025297.1, read on the forward strand.
GCATGAAGTTATGCATAGAATTGAACCAAATTTTTCGTGAATGTTTTTGGCTGTGGCAAGCTGGTCCTCCTTCAGTTTTGAAATATTCCGCCGGAAGGGGGCGCTGCAATCGCGATTTTTATGCCATTTTCAATACTGTACCGACCAAAAGTATATGAAGTTATGCATCGAATCGAACCAAATTTTTTGTGTAAGTGTATGACTATGGTTAGTTGGTTCTCCTTGAATTTGGAAAAAATCCGTCGGAAGGGACGCTGCAATCGCGATTTTTGTGCCATTTTCAATATTGTACCGACCAAAAGTACATGAAGTTATGCATCGAATTGAACGAAATTTTTTGTGTAAGTGTATGGCTATGGCTAGTTGGATCGCCCTGAATCTAAAAAAAAAATCCGCCGGAATGGGGCGCTGCAATAGCGAATTTTATGCCATTTTCCATATTGCATCACATAAAAGTGTATGAAGTTAGTTCTAGAACTGAACTAAATTTTTTTAATATGATTATTTTTTGGTAAGGCAAGTAAGTCCTCCCTGAATTAAAAAAAAAAAAAAAAAATATGCCTATCATTCTATTGTCCATCGGCTCTTGCAGAGACGGAAATTCGTTTTTACTCCGATTAACTGATTGAAGCAGAAATTTAAGATGAAAATCAAAGTTGATATGATATTGAATTAAAATTATTAAAGCATTAAAATGAGTAACAATTTTTTTTTCAATATTAAAATGTACGTATGAGATAGAAGAAAGTTTTGGGATTGGCACATCCAACTAGTTTTTAATTGCCTTCAGAATAAAATCATTATCCAATAAAAGTTACAGTCTTTTCTTTATGCAAACTACCATGTTTTATTTCTTTATTTATTAAATTTTAATTAATAAGGACCCGTTTTTCGATAAACTTCCCTAGCTAATATATACGCATGAGATAATAACAAATTAATACTTAAATTTTAGAATTTTGAGATATTTAATTTAAATGTACTACCTTTACAATGTTCGGCAATCACATTTTCAAACAAGTAATCTTAAATCATGCAACTTGACAGGGCATACTGCGATATAATTGGCTAATTACACTTAATAGCAACAAAACTAGTTTCGGTTAGCCACTGTCTTGTAAATGGCTAACCTCAAATAGCTTCTGGCAATTTTTTGATGTGATTTGATCGATAATATCTGGCGAAGAAAGAAGGATTGATAACAATAAGTCAGTTGTTAAATACAAGTTAATTGATGGAGTTGTTGATAAAACTCTTTCGGGATAACAATTAAAATGCAAACGAAATCGCACTGAAAAAAAAAAAAATGAAAATGAATTAAAAAAAAGGGGGGGGGGGGAATCAGAAAAAGTGCTAAACCATTAAAAATGAAAAAAAAAAAAAAAAACAGCGGTGTGTGAGACAGAGGGGGTTAATCCCTTGGGGGGCGGTGGAATATATTATACCCTACCTCGATTAATTCAGATTTGCAAGATTAAAAATTTTATTAAATTTTACTTTTCTAACTTTGGTTGGAAAAGTCGTAAAATTGCTTTTTCTTATTTTTCTTATTTTGATTTTTTTTTTTTTTTTTTTTTTTTTTTTCAAATATCTGGCGTGAGTTCAGAATTACACAAAAGCAATTGCTTTCCTTCAGAGGTTTAATCTAAACTAAAATGGGTAACCTCCCATTCCCACTGTTCTTAAATTCGATGCACAGGCTGTATAAAACTAATTCTGGAAGCGCCTTTCCTGAATATTCCAATAAAAAAAAATCAAATGAATTGGATAATTCTAACGAATACAGAATTTGTTTAAAGTAAACAAAGAGGAATTATCCACCCTGCTTTTTAAAATTCTTAAATAAAAAGCATTGTATTTTTATGTTTCATAATGAATGAGCTCAAAATATTTTTCTGTTACACGAAAGGTTATTCTTATGTAATTCAAATTAAAAGAGGAGCAGAAAAATTGCCAACAATACAAGAATATTATTCAAATAAAAGAATAAACATTAGGCTTATGTCTCTGGGTATACATCCACTGCACTTACGATTAGGAGAAGATCATTAACTGCATTTACAGCTTTGACCCCTCCTGTATATGAATTGCGCTTGGGGTTTGAAAAAAGCAATCTATTATTCAGTCAAATAAAAGGACCCGTTCTCTAATGCTAATCCTATGGAAGGAATTTATAAAGATATCTTGGTTGCATTTCAATATTTTTAAATGACTTTTTTGTGTGTGTGTATAATACCTCTTTGTTTACATGCAGCCCGTTTTTTACTTTTATGATTTCTGTTGCAGATATTTTTTATGAAGGTGCTTTCGGTTTTCAAACCTTTAAAAATATACATATATATTTTTTATAATATTCCAATGTCATTTCTTAAAGAATTTTAAAACTAAGAATACTTATGATAACTATTCTATCTCTACGGAATATTAGTTTTCTAGTCATCAGCATTATGTTAAAATAAATAACAAAATATGCAATGTAAAAAAAAAAAAAAAAAAAAAAAAAAAAAAAAAAAAAAAAAAAAATTGCAACGTATGTATTATTTTACTAGTCAAGAATTTAAAATGCCGCGATCATTCCCGTTCAGAAGTGTTTAAACAGGACATAAATCATTTTGCTCGATTTGCATATAGAATTAAAAGTATATACACTGTTTCAATCTGTTGCAGAATCTCGTAAATCAAAGTATTACATGCCTGCAGCTGCAGACTATTTTTTGTTTTCCTCTGATTAATGACGGTGATTCGTCCGATGATTTTAAGCTTATTATAATCTGATTTTTTTTATGTTTATGTATAACATATTTTGAACAGAAAAGAATTTGATCTCATTATTTTTACGTGCAATACTTTGTGCGACGTGATTTTTCATATCATTAACTTTTTCGATTCGTTCATCTCTTATATCAATTTTATTCGGTTGACATCGCTTTTTAAGTGCGTCCGTAATTATGTAAATACTTTCCATTTATAGTCGTCGTTCAGTCCGTCTGTCCGCATATAACCGAACAAAAACTACCAAACCGAATTCTTTAAAATTTTAAATATATAATTGCTGCATAATTCTGTCGAGTTATATTTTTAACTGTGTACTAACTCTTATATAACAAAAAGAAACTAATTTTTAATAACACGTAACTGGTCCCACGATAAATTAAATTAGTTAAATTATTCGGTTATATTCAATCCAAAAAATCTATAAAAACTAAAAATAAAAATAAAATGCGGTCATCCACTGGCCAAAGTATAATATTTGAATATTTCCAATTGAGTCAATAGAAATCAGCAAAAACATCATTTTTATGGTGATCAAAAGATGGCTTACGTAATAACAGAGTCACATATTGCGTACACCATGGATTAAATATTTATATTTCTGGACCAACAAAATGCGGACACCACAAGGATTTAGGTATGTCTCAGATATATCTATTCTCGACCGAAAACAACAATTATTTTCCAAATAGTTAATGAAAAGAATTTCAAAATAATTTACACAATATTTCAATGTCAATAGTTAAAGAATTTTAAAATTAAAATGATAAATATTCTATATCTCTTCAAAATACAGAATATTAGTTTTCTAGTTATCAACATTATGTAAAAATGTTCAGTAGCAAAGTATGCAATATAAAAAAAATATTGCTGAGTGTATATCATATTTACTTAGTCAAGAATTTGAAATGCCGTGATCATTCCCGTTAAGAAGTGTTCAAACAGGACATAAATCATTTTGCTCTATTTGAATACAGAATGAGGAAAATATACGCTGTTTCAATTTGTTGCAAAATCTGGTAAATCAAAATATTACACGCCTGCAGCCGCAGAATATTTTTTGCCCTCGCTTGATTAATTGACGGTGATTCGTCCAATAATTTTAAGCTAATCAAAATCTGCATTTTTTTTTTTTTTTTTTTTTTTTTTAGTCTACGGAAAACATATTTTGAATAGGAAGGAATTTGATTTCCTTACTTTTAACTTTACTTATTAATTAATTGTAACTTATTTATTAATATTAATTAAATGTATCTTAGATATCATGCATAGTTAAAATTATGTTTTGAAGGTGGGGGTGGATATTTATTTTGGCAAAAGTTAAAAATTCAGTATTATTTTCCAGTAATTTGTGAGGCATGATTTTTCATAATGCTTGAATGTTTTTCAAAATGTTTTATTGTTTCTCATTAAGATTATAAATATCAGCAAAACCATCATTTTTATGATAATCAAAACGTCGCTTACACAATAACGAGTCATATATTACATACGCCATGGATTAAACATTAATATTTCTGTGGACATAAAAATGCACACACCCCAAGATTGAGATATGTCTCAGATATATCTATTCTCGACCGAAAACAACAATCATTTTCCAAATGGTTAATAAAAAAACTTTTCAAAATAATTTACATAATAATTCAAAGTCTATTCTTAAAGAATTTTTAAATAAAGAATACTTATGGTAAATATTCTATTTCTCTTCAAAATACGGAATATTAATTTCCGAGTCATCAGCATTACGTTAAAATGTCCACAAATAAAGTATGAAATGTAAAAAAAAAAAAAAAAAAAAAAAAAAGAAAAGAAAAGAAAAAAAAATAGAAAAAGAAAAAAAATTGCAAAGTATATTTACTAGTGTTTATTACTAGTACTATATGTTTACTAGTGTAGAATTTTCAAATGCCGTGATCATTCCTGTGTTAAGAAGTGTTTAAACAGGACATAACTCATTTTACTCGATTTAAATACAGAATGAGAAGTATATATATACAGTTTCAATCTGTTTGTTGCAAAATCTCGTAAATCAAAGTATTACACGTCTGCAGATGGAGAATATTTTTTGTCCTCTCTTGATATTAATGACGTTGATTCGTCCGATGATTTTAAGCTGATTATAATCTGATTTTTTTTTTTTTTTTTTTTTTTTTTTTTTAATGTCTATGCAAAACATATTTTAAAGAGAAAAGAATTTAATTTCATTATTTTTACGTGCAATACTTTGTCGGACGTGATTTTTCATATCATTAAGTTTTTTGACTTGAGCATCGCTTACACAAATCTTATTCGATTGACTTCGCTTTTTAGGTACGTTCGTAATTATGTAATACGTAGCATTTATAGTCGTCGTTCAGTCTGTCTGTCCGCATATAACAGAGCAAAAACTACCCAATCGAATTATTTGAATTTTAACATACGTATTTATTGCATAATTTTGTCGAAACATTTCAAAATTTAAGGAAGTAGGATGCATAGCTTAATTGCAGGGGCAATCAAAACCATTCCGTTACATTACGGCTAATGGGAAAAAAACAGTTTCAAGTGCATTTTAATGATGTTACACACTTTCGAACATAATAAAATTGATATGCATCTATGAAGTATGTACAACAATGTACAATCTGTAGCCAAAGAATATTTGTTATTCATTTACAGGGCCACACAAAATTATTCCAGAACATAGGGAGAAACATTGTTTGGGGCGCGTTTTAATAATATTAAATTATTTCACATTTTATGAAACTGATATACGTTGTTAAAGTTTACTGCAAGTTACTTCCTCTATAATAAAAAGCAGATAGTATTTACAGGGACACACTAAATATTTCGGACACTATACTGTATCCGAAGTACTGTGTATGTACACTATTAAGCCAACATAAATTTTTTTATATAACTTCGTTATATTACAAACGCACCCCATTTGCTATGCTTGACATGCAATTTTCGACTTGTTTAAATGAAGTTTACTTCAAGTACAAAGACAAAATTTATATTTATTTATTACTGATGCCAAAAACAAATTTTGTAAAGAAAGATTATGTCCCGTGCATAAGAAGGCAAAGGGTCAATACAGATTATGAAAAGTTTCAGTAAAGGGTGGATTTTTCTGACAAGGTTCACATTCGTATTTTCCAAAGCTATTTTCATCACCATAGTGTAAAAGGTGTCCGATTTACATTTGCATTATTTGTTAATCCATACCTCTGAAATTGATCTCGGTGCAAGTATTCGACAAAAGACAGAAACAAAATAACGAAATTTTTTAAAATACTTTTTGAAACGGTTTATAATAATTATTTTTCAAGCGTATTATCCACATAAGGTTCATTCCACGGTAACTTACGTTACATTTAGAACTATTTTCAGTAATTTTAGTTAGATAACACACACACAAAAATTATTCAAAATGTAAATTTGACATGGCTTGCTAATTAAACATATTCAAAGTCCAATTTAGATTAAAATTACCTAATTCAAGAGTGTTATTTCTTAAATTTTGGTAGTTACATTTATTATGGTAACTTCTATTACTGAAAAAGGAATGTAAGTTAGCATATGAAGTGTAATTTCCATTATCATTTTTTAGGTAATTTTAATCAAAATTGAACCTTAGTTATGACCCTTATGATTCATTTGAATATTTTTTAGTGTTATATTACTAAAATTACTGCAGTAAATTGGTCTAAATTTAACGTAAGTTATCATGGAATGATCCATAATAGGCGTAAAAAGCTTACAATTCTTGAACAAGCTCGTGCTTTGAATTTATTAGAACAAAATGTGCCTGTAAGTCGTAAAGCCTCAGATTTACAAACATCAGGGGAAGCTGCCTATGTCCTAGAAAAGGCAAAAGCCGATTTACCACATGGCAGAACACCAAAACGAAAAATCGGTTAAAACAGACCGAAAAAGACTTCAGCGAGATCTGATATTTTATTTTAAACATGATGTATTGTTAATATAAAATATAATAACTTCAGAAATGATAAAGAAACATTACTAATGAATGTATCAATAAGGACATCTGTCACAAGTGTCAAAAATTTATTTCTGGTACTTTATTTATTCCAACTTTTTTTCCTGATCATTTCAGTGATTTAAGCGTTTAGTTCAGTTAATTTTCCGTTAAATTTGTCTTATATTTATATTTTCATGTTATTTATTTATTGAGAAAGTTTTTTTTATGGAAATTAGCCTCCCCCCCCCCCTCAAATAAAAGTGTTGAACTATTTACATTGTTTTAAGGGTAAATGTATTAATCTTTCGTAATTGATATAGTATGCTCCATGCAATAGAGATACATTTAAAAACATTTCATGCTTGAAAAAAGCCACAGGCAACCAATCAAATGCGATTCAGTTTTCAAACAAATTTTATTTGGAAGTTGTTTTCTTTTTCCTATTTCGCGATGTGAAAATCTAAATTGTTCCATTAAATATATGTTAAATTTATGTTATATAGACATATGTGTGTGTGTGCGTTATTTTTTATTCATTTATAGGGGAAATTTTAATTTCGTTAATGAAAGTTAGTCAGAAATAAACAGTTAACAAATTTTATTGCTTTATCTTCAAACTGATTATTTTCTACTATGCGGTGAAGCTGGCATGTGATAAATTACATAAATTCATGTTTGAAAATTATTTTTAAAACATGAAAATTGTTTTTTAAATTAAATACAATTTTAAACAAATTGTATTTAAATATTTTTTTTTCTTTTACGTCAGTGTAAAAATTGAAAATGTACGATGGTTACAAGATTAAAACACCGCAAATTTAATAGTGAAGCGTTACCATTGGCAAATTGGCGTCAGTGTTACTCACAGATATGTTTGTTCTTTTATTATATAGATAGAAATAGAATCAGCGTGTTCAATTTTTAAAATCATTCATGTACAACTAAAAGGTGTGCACAATGCCTTTATCTGTTCCTGTTGTTTAAAGAACAAAAAATAGATACAATGTTTCAGTTTATGCAAATCTAAAATCGTATCACGTCTACATTCGCGGAACAGTTTTAATTTGTCATTGGCTAATTACGGAGCTTCGTCCAAGAGTTTTAAATTACTTCCGTATAAAATGATAGGTTGGTGAATTCTACATCATTATTTTTACGTCGGTCACTTCTGGAAATTGAATTTTGTTGTCATTAATATAAGGTTAAAATGTCGGTTCTAATTAATAAAAAACGTCAAAATAATCTATTCAGAAGCAAGTGGCAACGTGCTCAAGTAACTTCAGCTACGGAGTAAGTGGCTGAAATTCGCAACGTCCTCAGGACTCTTGAAATGGGATACAAGTCGGAAATTGCATGTTGAGCGCAGCAAATGAGATGCGTTCGTACAAAAACGAAGTTATAAAAATACTCGGACCTTGGTGTAATAGTATTAAAGTACGTCGGATACAGTACAGTTGCCGAAATATTTTGTGTGTCCCTGTAAATACTATCTGCTTTCTATTATGTAGGAAGTAACTTGTAATAAGCGGCAACAACGTATATCTATTTCATATAATGAGAAATAGTTTAATGTAATTAAAACGCATACCAAAAAATGTTTCCCTCTATACCATTATGTATTGGAATACTTTTGTTTGGACCTGTGTAAATTAATAACAAATATTCTTTGCATCACAGATTGTACAGAATGTATATTTTAATATATACTCCATACATTCATGTCAATTCTATTATATTCGAAAGAGTGTAGCATAGTAACATCATTACACTCTAAAAGTGGAAAGAGTGAAAAGCTCACTTTTTGGGAGAGTGGGAGTCATTTTCACTCTTTTTGGTGTGACTTTTGTAAAAATACACTAATAAAGGAGTGGAATTTTCCACTTTATACAAAGGAGTGAATAATCTCACTCTATAATCGAGAGTGAGAGGATCACTCCACTGATGAGAGTGACTGTCTCACTCCACTAATAAGAGTGAAAGCCCGGCATTAAAAATTAAAAAAAAAATCCGTTAAACTTTGAACCAATATATGGAGTATAATCATAAAAAACACCAAAATATGTCAATTTTTAATTTCCAAAAACTCTATTTTATAATATAACCTGGAAAATTATGCTTATTTGGTATTTTTTAATACTTACTCTTTCAAGAGTCAGCAGTTTCTCTTTCGAAAGAGTCGACACTCACTCCTTTCAAAAGAGTCAATCGGTGTCTTGTCGTTTCTTTCCAAATGTGTCCGCCATTTTAGAATAAGATCGTTTTTCCTGTTATCCGACATCAAACAAAATACTCTGTGCTTTTCTAGTTTCTACTTACAATACGATAACATTTGTCACTATCGATACAGAATAGGGGATAATCTATTCTGTCTTCAAATTCAAACAGCCAACCTTCCTTTAAAATAGGCGCGATATTTCTTGTTTGTTTGACTCGCCGTTGGTGATTTCGATTCGAAGGAAGCTAAATAATTTTCTCTGAAGAAAACAAAGGTAAATAGATGTTTTTTGAAACTCATTATTAAAGTAGTAATAAAAAGTATAAGTGTTGCATGTTAATTAACTATTTTGACTTGTTTTCAAATTGACACAAACGCTACGCTATTGCTAAATTTTGCTAAACAAAAGTTTTATTTAAAATTAATCACGAGTTTTACAAGTGTTTATAAACTCTAAAATTCTCAAAATATATTGAGATTGTTATTGACTATCTAGATGTGTTGATTATCAATGTTATATAACGTGCTGTAAAATTTGTGTCTTTTCATATGTATCTCAATATTTCAATTATTGATTTCTGTAGTTTATAACCCGTAATATTAATTTTTAGGTTAAAATTGCTTGAATATGTTTTTCAGAAATGTCAACATTACTTTTTCTTATGCATTTTTGTTATTATTATTTTCATTTTGAAATTGCGTCAATTTTAGTTAAGTTTAAAGAGTAGTAAATCCAGAATTCATACAATTTTTAACATATACGAATGCAGTTATTATTGGGAAGTGTGAAGAAACTATTATTTATTAACCAATTATAGCAGTATTTGATAATTTAAAAAAAGTAATATGTTTGTCCTTTTATAAAATTCATCATGGTTTCAAAATGTTAAATTAAGATTCGCCAAGCTAAAAATAAAGCCTGTGGCAGCCCTTTATTTCACTATTTTTTAATTAAATTTTCAGTTTTTTTGCAATCTTCTTCGAAAATTTGCTGATTTTGCACTCTTTTGATAAATTTGTGATTTTTTTTTTTTTTTAACACTTTTTATTGATGAAATTTTCTGTTATATGATGATTTTTTGAAGAACCTTTTAAAAATATTGCACATCTTTTGACAAATTTTGCAAACTTTTTCGCGATCTTTTGAAGAAATTAGCAGGTTTTATGTATTCCTATAACAAAATTTGCGGTAATTTTGAGATCTAACGACAAAATTCGTGTTTCTTCGGACTTCTTGGACAAAATTTGCAGTACTTTAAAGTCCAAATTTTTAGATTAATAATCCCTGCTTTTTTATTTTATTTATTTTTTTATTTTTTATTTATTTATTTATTTATTTATTTATTTATTTATTTATTTTTTTTTTTTTGAAAAATTCAAAACAGATTCAACTTTGATATACGGTACATATTAGTCTACGATTGATTTTGTGAAGGTCACCTTACAGATATTCGTACTGAAATTCATCTATTTCAGAGAATTAAGAAATTCGTCGTTAAAATCATAACCAGTTATTTATGATTTTACAAAATTTCTCCTGATCCTAGATCACCACCAAAGTTTATTAAATGTTTTTTCTTTTTTCTGGGGGGGGGGGGGGAGAAAGATACATTACTGACTGAAGCTGTAAAGATTTCAGCGATTGCAAAGCGGGTTTGATGTACTCGTTGTTTTTTTTTTTTTTATGTAGGTTAGGGTTGCACAACCTATATCAGCAATTTTTATGTTTGCATACATAACAGATGTAGCAAGGATTATTTTCAAGATGTAATAATATTCCTTGACTTTATTCTTAAGAGTAAATTTTGTTTTATCAAAAGTGCTAAAAAATCAAACATACGTGGATGGTGCCCCCCAAAAAATGTGAACTTTAGCAATGAAAGAGAAAGAAAGAGCCGATTGACAAGTTTTTTCCATGCCTAATCAATGAAATACCCAATTTTACTGCACCCGATCAAAGAAATTTGCAATTTTTTATGCCTAATCAACCAGATTTGTGCCTCTTACGAAACCGATCCATAAATTTGCAACTTTTACAAAACCGCGCGAAAAAATTCACAATTTTTCTGTGCCTGGTCAATTAAATTCACATTTTTTACGAAACCGATTGACGAAATTCGCAATTTTTACAAAACTGATTGTCAAAATTTACCAAATTTCCCGTACTTGATCGACTAGCTCCATACTTTCTTGCCTGATCAACGAAATTTGCGATGTTTCTCAAGTACGGCCTCGAAATTCGCAATTTTAACAAAGCCGATTGATGAAATTCGCGATTTTTCGAGTCGATCCATGAAAGTCATGATTTTTCGAGTCTGATTGTTAAAATTTGTGACTTTTACAAAGCATATCTTCAAAATTATTATTTTTGTAAAGCCAATCGACAAAATTTGGGATTTTTACATAGTCGATCAACGAAATTTGCAAATTTTACAAAGCCAATGGATGAAATTCACAATTTTTACGAAGCCTATGGACGAAATTTACAATTTTAGAAAGCGGATGGATGAAATTCATGATTTTTACAAAGTCGATGGACGAAATTCATGATTTTTACAAAACTGATCTGATCGAAGAAATTTGCTCTTTTTCTAAGCATGAGCGATGAAATTTGTGATTTTTCTAAGCCTAATCGAAAAAAGTTTGATTTTTATGAAGTCAATAAAAAGAACTTACAATTTTTATTATGCTGATCAAGAAAATTCTCGATCTTCCACGCCTGATTAACAAAATTTGCAATTTTTTCTAAGCCGATCATCAAAATTTGCGAATTTTATGAAACTGATTGCCAAACTCACAATTGTTTCGCAGCTGAAATTTTTAGTTTTTCCGCACATCATCGCAAAATTCGTGATTTTTCCCGTGCTTTATAAACGAAATTTGCAATTTTATCGTTCCTGATCAGCAAAATTAATGATTTTTTTTTTTTTTTTGATCAACGAAATGTGTGTTTTTTTCACCCGATATACCAAGGAGAAATACAATTTTTTCGCAGCCAATGTTGCAATTTTTTCGTGCATCATGAACAAAACTGGTGATTTTTCCTTGCCCGATCAACGAAATTTGCGATTTTAAGCATACGACTAACAAAATTTGCCATTTTTCCGTGCTCATCAACAAAAATTCACTATTTTTGGTGCCTTATCATGAAAGTTGCAATTTTTTGTTCATGATCAACAAAATTTGCGATTTTTCTTGCTTGATCAAAGAAATTGTTTTTTACATGTGATAAACCATGATTTACATGCTATCATTTTTCCTCTGCCAATGAATTTATTTTGCAATTTTTTCTAGCATCATCAACAAAACTAACAATTTTTTCTTACCCGATCAACGAAATGTGTGATTTTTTCCCGTCCGACAGATACAATTCACTATTTTCCCCACACTTGGTTATTAGAATTTGTGATTTTTCTCTGCCCCATCTACGAAATTTGGAATTCTTAAGTGCCTGACGAAATTTTACATTTTTTTGCGGTAATGTGACACAATTTACGATTTTTTTCTGCAATTTACGCACAAAAATTACATTTTTTCCATTTGTAAATTGAAAAATTCACAGACTACAGGTTGTGCATAGCTAATGTATGCGTAGTGCTTGTATAACATACGTTAGTGGTTGTAACTTTAAAGACTATTGTACATTTTATGGATTGCCGCAACCTAGGATATTTTGTTTTTGTGTGCACACAGTGCTCATACATGCATTAATTAGACCTTTTAATGATTTTCCAACGAATTTACTGAACAGTTTGCTGTATCCATTAATTTTTGTTGTTTATTTTCATATGGGCACAGTCTTTATACATATATTATTGACTTGAGCTTTAACAAATTTCATGCACTTTAGACATCATTATACAAGTTTGCTGCATTCGTGAATTTTACGTGCACAGAGCACTGATATGCATCAGTTACTGCACTTTTAATCAGGTTTAGGTTTTTGACATCAAAAAGGGATTTTTGACATGACAAGGGTTTAAACTGGATTAAACCGTCAAAAACCCACAGCGTCACAATATGCCAGGGCTGCAAAAAAGCCGGCTTTTTCTAAAAAAGGCCAGGCCGGCCGGCTTTTATTGGAAAAGACCGGTCTTTTGTGGAAAAAGCCGGCTTTTATTGGATTTTTTTCCAACGCATATATTACTATTTATTTTTAACAACTTTTGTTAATTTACCTTACAAAAGGCCATTTTATGTAAATTAAAACTAAAATCTTATAAAATTCATTTAAAATCATGTTTCAAATATATACTTTTATAGCCAGTTAATAATGTATCACAAAAATCTTATAAATAGCCAATATGATTAACAGACATCTATACTATAGATCCAGTGGCACATCCTATGCTTAGTTAAGTTATTTTCATGTTATTATGGGTAAGAATTATATCCAAATAAATAAGGTACCCTGGGGTAATAACGCCAGGCGGGGTAATAACGCCAAGTGCTTATATTTTGCATAATTGATGAAATAATCAGGTAAATGACACCCATGTGCTCTGCGCAGAAGGGTTTTGAGTCATATAAATCGCAAAAAACAGCTTCAAGTTAATTTGTTTCATTTTTAGGTCTTATTGTTTTTACAAACAACTAAAATTAACGCTTGATCTAAAATTTGCGAGATACGTGTTGTGATGTGAAGACTATCTTTTTATCCGGAAATACTTTGTTAATTACATAAATTTGTAGTTCATTTCATGCACTTTAAAAATGTTGTTGAAGATTTTGGATATCTTCTCGAGATAATTTGTAATTTAAAATGCACTGCGCAATAGCTATACCGGGGTAATAACGCCAATCCTTTACATTAATACCCCGGTTGATTCCCTACAGTGGCCGAGCTACATCCTAAATACTGATTCAAATAAACACAGTTAAAACTGTGCAATATTTCTCATATTTCTATTTAAGCGGTCCTTTTTAAGCAAAAAGAAGCTCACGGTCTGATATTCTTTTGCTTCATCCCCCCCCCCTCCCAAACCACACCTTTATTTTTCTTACACTTTCACAAAAAATTGAACATTTTCAATAACTTAGAATGCAATTTGTCAATTTCTAAGTTTGTAGAGTTTTTATTTTTAGAATTGTGCAATCTACATGCAATCTACATGCAATTATTCCATCTTATTTCATAGTTTTGTTTGCATGGCGTTATTACACATATAGGTGGGTAATAACGCCAAATAGCATTGGTCAAGAAAAAACGCCATTACATTTTATGAATACATATCTGTTAAATTATTTTATTTTATATAGATAGTCAATGAGTTGCTGTATCAGATCCTATATTTGTTTGAAAAATACAATCTAAAACTAAGCCGTGAAAATTGGTAGAACCTTAACGTGGCGTTATTACCCCAGGGTACCTTAATATACAAAATGATATGCTGTTTATAAAATACTTCACTTGAACAATGGCTCTTAGCATATACATGAATGTGTTAGTATTATGAATAAAGATAGTCACTTGTTTATGTAAGAAGTTTAAAAGGCAGGATTCTACTTTAAAAATAAGAAAATATAAATAATTTTGACATAGCTTTTATATTTATTTATCTTTCTAAGTACAGTAAATTCTCTGTAAGCCAGACTGAGTAAGATGGAAATTTGTCTAGCTCGAAAAGGTTTTTCAAATCCTTGTGAATCCATAGACAGTGTAAAATTTGTCTAAGGCAGAATATCATTTACTGTGAACAATTTGCTCAGTCCCGATTGATTCTGATTTATACAGAGTGTACTGTACATCCCTTTTTCTTCATTTGTTTTTCCTTATAAGAAAAGAGCAGCTGACATAGTGTGGGTTGAATTACTGCGGGGAGGCAATAGCAAGAAACATTTGTCTGTTCTTTATATCTCCTGCCGTACACATGACCTTGGCCAATCTGATTGGTTTTTGTTTAACAGGTCCATGATATGATTGGCCTATATTGCCATAAATGTTCCTGCAATGATCACTATGATAAAAATGCAGTCGTGTGGTAAATTGATTAATGGAAATTTTTGTAAACATGCTCTTTTCTTCTATATATATAGACTAAATATTTTGTTCTTGTTCCTTCACAAATCTTTCCCCAGATTAAAAGGAGAGGAATTGATTTGGGTCAATTAGTAAACTTTCCCATCCACAAATTCCTCGTATTAGGAGAGGTATAGTGTTTAATCTAATAGGTTACTGGATTAGCAAGATTCCAGGAACTAACACATTTACGCTTAAAGGAGCATAGATATGGGAGAGGGAATTTAAAATAAAATTTCAACAAATGGTTTTGTTTGGAACAAGATCAGTATAGTATTGATATTTAAAATGTAAGTCAAATGACTGGTATTATATTTAGTAAAAATCATTTGAACTACTTCAAAAAAATGTTTATTGTTCAAATTTTCTAATAAACATTCTTCCCATCTGTTGATCACAAGAACATTTCAACTGTCAATTCACTTATATTTTAATTGACAATTTATTAGACAGTTCATTTTTATGACAACAGTAATTAAATATTTATTAATTAATAGTACATTTCATTTTAACAATAGTTTTTGTAGAAGAAAAAAAGTTTTAGTAAAAGCCGGCTTTTTCTTAAAAAAGCCGGCCTTTTGCAAGCGATTTAAACCAGAAAAAGCCGGCCGGTTTAAACCGGCCCGGCTAAAAGCCAGCAGCCCTGCAATATGCTGCGGTGCACTAGAGATTGTTGTTAAATTTTAAAACTAACAATAGTTATAATTAAATTATGTTTAAAGTTAATTATGTTATAGGTAATTAGCAGGTCTGTAAATATTTTTAATTAATAAAAATGACTGATTTCATATTTCAGAAATTTATCTTGAAATCGATATGCAAAAGTATGTTTAAATATCTTGTAAATTTATAAGTAATTTAATATTTTAGTATTAATATTTTAATATTTAAAAAAAATCTAAAGTTATTTAGTATGCATTTTGACATAGCTAATATTTATAAGTGTTATAAATGCAGGATTTTCAAAAGTTTGGAACTTGATACACATGTTTAATAATTTTTTTATTCTATACACATTATATATATAATATCCAGTAGGTTAATTTGAATTTAAATATAATGCATATTATTTATTATATGTATGATTATTACATATCATTATAAACCATCCCCCTTCTCCTTTATATTATAGAGGGGGAAAAATAGAAGTTCTCAGGTCGGGAATGATTGATGGAGCCTGGTTAAAAGAATTTTCTTCAAAAGCATCTAATGTTCAGAAAATGTTAATGTTTATCCTTAAAAATGTCTAATCTTTAATATTATTTTAAATTATTCACTAAGTTTGGTTAAAAATAAATTTCTTCATAATATAATATCCCTGTATATTTTGAATAACACATTACACTTATGAATACTTATGAAACTCATGAACTTTAATGAATAATGTTACAAAAGATAAGTTTTCCAAAGTTTAAGATTTTGTTTACTATTCAAAATGTTTCTTCAAAAAATTAAATTTATTTATTCTGAAACATATTTAGAAACATTTTCTTTATTAAAAGCAAATAAATTTAACTTATTAAATACAAATATAGATATATATATATATATGTAAATATTTTTATTTACATTTAAATACAGGTTTTGACATTTATGACAAGGAAGTTTTTGATGGTTTAAACCATGGTTAAAATCGTCAAAAACTTGCCAACCCTGGTTTTAATGTGTTTCATGCATCCTATTTTTTCATTAATAATTTAGATTTTTTTTTTTTTTTTTTTTTTTTTTTTTTTTTAAATATGTTGCCTAGCAATTGCCAGACTTGTATAAAACCAAAAACTTTCTGCGCACGTAATATTGGATCAAAAACGTTTTGCAAATTAAGTTAATGTCGCATTTTTTGCAGCATTCATAGTCGTGATTTGTGTTTTTTATGCGAATTATGAATGTAATTTGCGTTTTTAGAGCAATTTATAGACGTAATTCGCGTTTTTTATGCGATTAATGAATGTAATTCACATTTTACGCGATTTATGGACGTAATTTGCTATTTTTATGCGATTCATAGACATAATTTGCGTTTGAGCTTTCTGTCGACGAATTTGTGTTTTTTTTATCAATTTATTGACGTAATTCGTGTTTTTATGCGATTTATGAACGTAATTCGCATTTTTATGCGATTTATGAACGTAATTAGCATTTCTACACAATTCTTGGATGTAATTCGTGTTTTTTTGCAATTTATGAACGTTATTCGCATTTTTTTGCACGATTCATGGACGTAATTCATGTTTTTTGAGCGATTTATGGACGTAATTCGTGTTTTTATGCAATTCATGGACGTAATTTGCATTTTTTGAGCGATTCATGAACGTAATTTGCATTTTTTATGCGATTCATGAACGCAATTCGCATTTATTATGAGATTTATGAACGCAATTCGCTATTTTTATGCGATTTATAGACGTAATTTGCGTTTCAGCTTTCTGCCGACGAAATTCGCGTTTTTTGAGCGATTTATGAACGCAATTCGCGTTTTACATGATTCATAGACGTAATTCCCGTTTTTCATACAATTTATGAACGTAATTCTCGCTTTTTTACATGATTCATAGACGTAATCTGCGTTTTGAGCAATTTTTGGACGTAATTCGCATTTTTACGCGACTTGTGGATGCAATTCGCGTTTTTTGAGCGATTCATGGATGTAATTCGTGTTTTTTATGCGATTCATGCATGTAATTCACGTTTTTTATGCGACTTATGGACGAAACTCGTATTTTTTACGCGATTCATGGATGGAATTTATGTTTTAAACGCGGTCCTTGGACAAAATTCGCATTTTTTATTCAGTCTTTGGACGAAATTCACGTTTTTCACGCGGTATTTTGTCGAAATGTTAGTTTTTTTTTTACACGATTCTTTGTTGAGATGCACACTTTTTACGCAATTCTTTGTCGAAATGCATGTTTTTACGCGATTCTTTATTAAAATTCCCGATTTTTTCAAGGTTTTTTGACGACATTCGCGTAAACAGTAAATAATTTGTTCATAAAATTGAGAGAATATTTTTATTTTTTGGTACTAAAAAAAAAAAAAAAAAAGAATTACAAAAATAAAAATTGTTTATTTTTTAAAATTTTCTGCAAACTTCATAAAACTTTCTGCGCACGGCGTGCACACGTCCGTTTATGTTATACAACTCTGGTAATTGCTATGGAGGTACTACAGTGCATCATGGTGGTCTGTGATCAGATGTTCACAATAGATTTTTTTTTCTCTTTCTCTTTAAGAACCTGATGATTTAAATTCAATTCTGAAAATTTTTGTCGTGTCTAATTATGAACCCAATACAAAGTAATCTAATAGAAAAAAAAATATGCACTATAGAAATCAATAAACAAAATATAAAAGCATAATTTTTGCAGCTTAGAACTTAGTATCGTTATTTAATTCATAATGTAACATTCATGAACTGGACATCTAAAATAGTTATAAGAATCTTAATGTAGTTTAATAATGTTAGTTTACAAGAAATTATTAAACTTGGTTGATTAAATGATTCATTTGCCAAATTTTAGCAATAGCATTGGTTTGAAAAGAAGTGACTTGTACTCTTTAATAATACTAGTACACCGAACCCGGGGTTCCCGGGTCACAAAGTAAAGGTGAAAAACTTTTTTAAAATTTAAAATTGGAAAGTCTAATAAATTTTTTCTGCGTAATATGCTTTTTAAATTGCCAACTAACTCCAAACAGCAATTTTATATGAAACATATTATTTATGTAATCATATACAGCTTTAAAAATTATCAGTACTTCCGTATTAGACGTAAGATAGAAGTTATTAGCCAAAGATTTCGCCAAAGAATAAAATTGCATTCTCAGTTTTTAAAAACAACTAAGGAAATATGACACCCAAATATTCTTTAAAATACATTTTGTAAAGGTTAATTGATGTATCTTTTGTAAAGTAAGTTTACAACGAACTAAAAGTCCATTGAATTCATAGATAAAAGCGAAATAAAACCAAAAACATTCACCGGTTTTATAGCCGACGATATATTGACATAACAGGTTTTTAATTACTATTTTTTTCAGTTGCTATGAAAAAATGACAACTAAAATATACAGTGATCTGTTATTTTTCATGGCGAAAAGAGATAGATGGAGGGGCAGTACGCAATTAAAACGGTTTGATGGGCGTTAATTTTCCAATTTAAGTCTCTCATTCGGCCCAAGCAAAACAATCACGTGGAACAGAGACCGAATTTTTTAACATCATTTTTTCTCTAAATGAAAAAGATCTGATTATATTTTAGCATTATAAAATAGCATTTCATTGTGCTATCAATTAAAATTGCATCGCTAAAACTTTTAATTTTTTTGAAAGCACGCGGTTGTGTTTGATGCAATGCAGCAAATTTTAGGGTTACATTTTTGGCGTCATCTCTTGCCACTAAACTATATCTCTATTTTTTTTTTCTTTTTTACTCTATGGCTATTTTTCTTCTCTTTCCCACATAAATGCGATACTCAAGTTGCCACCATTTGAGAAATTGAACCAAAAACTACAAAAAAATTAATATCTGAAAAACAAATTGAGATACAGTTTTCTAACAAACGGCATTTAAAATTGCATTTTTTCCTCTAAACGATGGTATAAAGATTGAAAACGTGCAATGTCTAGAAGTTAAAAAAATTACAATAGCGAAAATTGCAAAACCGAAATTTCATCGGAAAATGTTGCCATTCAAAACATGACGTATGCGTTACGCACAGATACGTTTGGCCTTTATTATAAAGATTTTAACATTGAGCTTCATAAAACATTTATTTACCTGTTTCTTTTTTTTTCCCTGCAGAAGCTTTAATTTAATATTCATAGTCTATTCATTTGGATATTTCCTTAATTTTTCATCAATCACTTTGTTTTTATAATTAAAGTCTCTTTTATATAAGAGAAGAAGAAAAAGTCAGGTACTTGTTTCTGTTAAAGAATGCAAAACAATCATACCAAAATACACCTAAAAAGAAGAAGAAGAAAAGAGGGGGGATAGATTTAACACAAGAAATTAAAAAATTTTCAATTAACCCTTAGCGCTCTACATGTTTTTGTACTTTATCACTGACGACTCCGTAGCGAAGCCAATGGAGCGCCAAGGGTTAAAATAACTAACATACTAACAAATAAATATTTTGAAATACTAACAACTAACATTTTTTAGCTTTATTGTGAAGATCATAGGTAGCGTTACATCTGTTGGCTATTTGTATGACAGCCAATTATCAACACATGGAATTTAGGCCCTAAAGAGGGAGGGGGTGGTGTGCCTTCCATGGAGGGTTGTTCTGAGAAAATCTAAGGTTATAAGAAAACCATGGAAAACTCCAAAAAATTAGACTGATGGGTGTGATTGGGGCCATTCCAGGGTAACAGATAATTTCAGTAATGTAAGCTTCAACTTCTATGAAGCTAAAGGAAACTTTTTAATCAGAAAATAAGTATTTTCCATATTTGATTACATATTTATTTAAAGGCTTCAAACAGTGTGCGCTGCATGTATCCAGAAGAGGAAAAACCTCTCCCTACCTTTTCAAAATACTCCTTTATCATAGTTGATGATATAAACTAGTTATTTTAAGATGCATTTTACAGCAAATTCTCCAGCAGTTATTATAACTTTTCCTGCTTTTCTGTTTCTATGCCCTATATATCAAGGCTGCAAAAAAGCCAATTTTTTCTAAAAAAGGCCGGGCTGGCCGGCTTTTATTGGAAAAAAAAACTGCCTTTTGTGGAAAAAGCTGGCTTTTATTAGTTTTTTTCCAGTTCATATCAGGACTGCAAAAAAAGCCGGCCTTTTCTACATAAGGCCAGGCCGGCCGGCTTTTATTGGGTTTATCCCCAAGGCATATCTTATTACTTATTTTTTACAACTATACATGTTAAATTACTTTACTAATAGCTATTTTCTAAAAATTCAAATTAAAATATTATGAATTTGCTTTAAATTCATGTTCAGAGGTTCAGAGGTTTTTATAGCCAATTAATAATTGATATACCAGAAAAGCATCATAAATAGCCAACATGATTTAAATAAACCTTTATTAATTAAACAGTTTTAGATTCTAAATAAAAAGATATGGTTGTTATAATATTTATGTTTACAATGTTTTATTTTTATTTATATCATTATGAAGACTATAGGTAAAACAAAATTCAAAGTACCGATAGTAAGTCGAAATATGAAACCCTCCCATTTCTTAGCCTACATGGCAAATCCCAAATACTTTGGTGAAAAACTGACAAATACACAAGAAAATGAAGCTGAAATGTAGCTTGAAGAAAATTATCCTGAATTTTTACCTGGTGTACTAAAACTTAAGATAAAAGATCCTGAAGCATACCCACATTTGCTTTTCTCTGAAAAAGTTATAGAGCAATTTCCAGCAAAAAAATGGTGGAATCTTGCTAAAGTGAAGACATAAAATAAGGATGGTTCATTACCTAATGGTTTCTGCATTTTTTAATTCACAATTACACAGCTGTCCCCCAAGCTCTGCATCTATTGAGAGAATTTTTTCAACATATGGTTTTGTCTGGTATAAAATCAGAAACAGCTTAGGTGCTAAAAAAAACAGAAAACTGGTAAAAGTATACTGTTATTTAAAAACTGAGCCAAATGATTGGTAACTTATTTCATAAGCTAATAGTGTATTATTTTTTAATAAATATCTTATTCTATAAAAATGATTTGAATTTTTTTAAAAATTCATTGCACAAATTTCTAATAATCATTCTTATTACATGTTGACTACCACACCATTTATACTAACAAATTTGCTTATATTTTAATTACAGACAATTTTACTATAATTTATTGTACATTTTCATGGCAACAGTCAATAAAAAGTCACTAATTAATTATACATTTCATTTTAAGAACAGTTTTTGTAAAAGTTTTAGCAAAAGGTTGGCTTTTTCTAATAAAAGCCGGCCTTTTTAAAGTTGTTTACTAGTGGTTCACTAATTATAAATTTCATTTTAAAAACAGTTTTTGTAAAAAAAAAAAAAAAAAAAAAAAAAAAAAAAAAAAAAAAAAAAAAGTTTTAGCAAAAGGCCGGCTTTTTCTAATAAAAGCTGGAAGTTTAAACCAGAAAAAGCCGGCAGCCCTGGTTCATATATTACTATTTATTTTTAACAACTTCTTTTGTTTATTTACCTTACTAATGGGCATTTTATGTAAATTAAAATTAAAATCTTATTAAATTCATTTAAAATCATGTTCCAGATGTCCACTTTTATAGCCAGTTAATAATATAACACAAAAAAAACCCTCATAAATAGCCAATATGATTAACAGACATTTATACTATAGATCCAATGGCTTAGCTAGTATAGGTGATCCTGATACCCAGTGTAGATGTAAATGGTGTCTCCCCGCCACATCCGTCATATTTTTTCAATCACAACTTTGTTATTAGAACAATATTTTCCGTTGATATAACTGACCAGAACCTCCAAATTTCAAATAAAGTCTATTTTAAACCTGGTCCGAACATGCAAAAAAGAATTGCATGTAACCCAGTATCTGTACAGAACAAAATATTTTCCATGGAAACGCAGCCTGACCAGAATCCGAAAATTTCGTTTCATTTGAATTAAACCCGATTATTCAAACTCCCTAAAAAAATTCCATTAAACTGTAATGTAATCCAAAAAAAAAAAAATCTGCCGATACACACCGACAAGAACCTGAAAATTGTACTGAAACCCAATCCGAACTCAAAAAAGATTTTTAAAAAAATTTCAATGAAACATAAATTTGTCCCAGAATGGTAAAATAATTTCTGTCGAAATAAACACACCGGAACCTGAAAATTCCAAATAAAATCTATCCTAAACCCACTCCAAACACCCATAAAAAAGAATCTAATTATAACTCAATCTGTCCACAACAAAATAATATATATTGGAATGCAACCCCATAACAACCTAAAAATTCAACTTGAAATCAACTTCTGACCCTTAAAATAAAAAAAAATAAATAAAAAAAAAATAAAAAAAAAATCATATCCTGATTTGAGAAACCATAATTTTCATCGATACGTACTGTTCAGAACTTGGAAATTCCAATTAAACTCTATCTTAAACTCGATCCGAACCAGAAAAAAAAATTCATGTAACCATAGCCCAGTATCTGTACAGGACAAAATATTTTCCATGGAAATGCAACCTGAGCAGAACTTGAACATTCCATTTGAATTGAACCCAATCCATCTAGAAAAAAAAAAAAATCCAATCAAACCCTAAGCTGATCCGAAAAAGAAAAATAGTTTCTGCTGATGCATACTGGAAGGAACCAGAAAATTAACCTGAAACCGAATTCCAAATCCGAAAAAAAAAATTCAATGGAAACATAAATCTGTCCAATAAAGACAAAATAATTATTGTCAACATACACTCTGCAGAACCGGAAAATTCTAATTAAAATCAATTTAAACCTATTCTAAACACCATAAAAAAAAATCCTTTCAATTGTAACCCAATGAATCTGTGACAAAATGATATACATTGAAATGCAACTCGAGAAGAACCTGAAAATTCAATTTGAAATCAATCCGAAACCAGATCCCTCCCCCCAAAAATAATAATAATAATAATAAAAATCTGTCCAACCATATGCTGATATAATAAAGAAAATATAATTTCCATCAATATACACTGACAAAACCTATAAATCCCAACTAAAGTGTATCTTAAACCCAATCCAACCCCCCCCCCCCCCAAAAAAAAAAAAAATCTGTATAAACATAACATGATATGTGTACAGGACAAAATATTTCCTGTCGAAATGCAATTTGACCAGAACTTGAAAATTCCATTTGAATTGAACTCTATCTAAACCCAATAAAAATTCTGTCAAATCTTAACCTGATTCAAAAAAAAAAAAAATCTGCTGACATACATTTACAAAAACCCAATCTAAACAACCCCCCCCCCCCCAAAAAAAAAAAAAAAAAAAAAATAGTGGAAAGATTAATCTGTTTAAGAAACGCAAAATAATTTCCGTCAACATGCATCACCTAGAATCTGAAAATTCCTAATGAAATCTATCCTAACCCCCCCCCCCCCCAGGAAAAAAATATGTCTAATTGTAACCCAATCAGTCCACGACAAATAATATACGTTGAAATGCAACCCAATAAGAACCTAAAAATTCCATTTGCAGTCAACCTGAACCCAAAAAAAAAAAATCTATACAACCATATCCCGATTCGAGAAAGAAAATTTAATTTTCTCAATACAAACTGGCCAGAAACTGGAAATTCCAATTGCACTCTATCTTAAACCCGATCCGAACCGGAGAAAAAAAATTTCATATAACCATAGCCCAGTATCTGTACAATACAAAATATTTTCCATGGAAATGCAACCTGACCAGAACCTGAACATTCCATTTGAATTGAACCCAATCCATCTAGAAAGAAAATTCAATCAAACCCTAACCTGATCCGAAAAAAAAAAAAATAGTTTCTGCTGATACATTCTGACAGGAACCAGAAAGTTAACCTGAAACCCAATTCCAAATCCGAAAAAAAAATTTCAAAGGAAACATAAATCTGTCCAATAAAGACAAAATAACTATTGTTGACATATATTGACAAGAACTGGGAAAATTCCAATTAAAATCAATTTAAACCTATTCCAAACACCACCAAAAAAAATCCATTCGATCGTAACTCAATAAATCTGTGACAAAATGATATACATTGAAATGGAACTCGACTAGAACTTGAAAGTTCAATTTGAAATCAATCCGAAACCAGATAAACCCTCCCGCCCAAAAAAATAATAATAAAAATCTGTCCAACCATATCCTGATATGAGAATGAAAATATAATTTCCACCGATATACACTGATAAAACCTATAAATCCCAACTAAAGTGTATCTTAAACACAATCCGAATCCAAAAAAATTTCCATATAATCATAATACGGTATCAGTACAGGACAAAATACTATTTCCCATTGAAATGTAATCTGACCAGAACTTGAAAATTCCATTTGAATTGAACTATATCCAAACCTGAAAACAATTCTATTGAACATTAACCTGATTCAAAAAAGAAAAAATAATTTCTGCAGATTCACATTTACAAAAACCCAATCTGAGCCAAAAAAAGTCAGTGGAAACATAAATCTATTTAAAAAGGACAAAATAATTTCTGTCAACGTGTACCACCCAGAACCTGAAAATTCCTATTAAAATCAATCCTAAACACTAAAAAAAATTGTCAAATTATACCCAATCTGTCTTCGGCAAAATAATATACGTTGAAATGCAACCCAAGAAGAATATAAAAATTCCATTTGAAGCCAACCCAACCCGATAACAAATTCAAAAAAAAAAAAAAAAAAAAAAAAAAAAAAAAAAAAAAAACAACAACTATATCCCAATTCGAGGAAGAAAACATAGTTTTCATCAGTACGTACCGATCAGAACTTGGAAATTCCAAATGAACTCTATCTTAAACCCAATCCAAAACACACACACACACACAAAAAAAATCTTTACAATACAGAATATTTCCCATGGAAACGCAAACCTGACCAGGATTTAAAATTTAGAATTGAACCTGATCCATTCTAATAAAAATCAATTAAACCCTAACCTGATCTGAAAAAGAAAAATAGTTTTTGCTGATACATACTGACAGGAACCAGAAAGTTAATCTGAAACCCAATTCCAAACCCGAAAAAAAATCAATGGAAACATAAATCTGTCCAATAAAGACAAAATAATTATTGTCAACACACTCTGCAAAACCGGAAAATTCCAATTAAAATCAATTTAAACTTATTCTGAACACCGTAAAAGAAAATCCATTCAAGTGTAACCCAATAAATCTGTGACAAAATGATATACATTGAAATGCAACTCGACAAGAACCTGAAAATTCAATTTGAAATCAATCCGAAACCAGATAAATCACCCATTCCCCCCAAAAATGAAAAAAAAAATAATAATTAAAATCTATCCAGCCATATCCTGATCCGAGAAAGAAAATATAATTTCCGTTGATATAGAGAGGACCTATAAATCCCAACTAAAGTGTATCTTAAACCCAATTCGAACCCCCCCCCCCCGCCCTCCAAAAAAAAAAAAAAAAAAAAAAAAAAAAAAAAAAAAAAAAAAAAAAAATCAATATAATCATAACACGGTATGTGTACAGGACAAAATATTTCCGGTGGAAGTGCAATTTGACCAGAGCATTCCGTTTGAATTGAATTCTATGTAAACCCGAAAAAAATTCTGTCGAATCTTAACCTGATTCGAAAGAGAAAAAATAATTTCTGCTGACATAAATTTATAAAAACCACAAATCAAAATCTGATCCAACCCCCCCCCCCTCCCAAAAAAAAAAAATCAGTGGAAAAATTGTTTAAGAAAGGCAAAATAATTTCTATCAACATGCATCACCTAGAACC
Source organism: Maratus speculifer (assembly GCA_964019185.1). Taxonomy (NCBI): domain Eukaryota; kingdom Metazoa; phylum Arthropoda; class Arachnida; order Araneae; family Salticidae; genus Maratus; species Maratus speculifer. Next base: position 329,572,697 of record OZ025297.1, read on the forward strand.
TGAAAGTTCCTATTGAAATTCGTCCCCTCCCCCCCCCCCAAAAAAAAAAAAAAATCTGTCTAATTATAACCCAATCTGTCAACGACAAATAATATATGTTGAAATGCAACCTGACAAGAACCTAAAAATTCCATTTGAAGTCAACCCGAAACCAGATTCGAACCCTCAAAAAAAATCTATCCAACCATATCCCAATTCGAGAAAGAAAATGTAATTTTCATCAATATACGTACTAAACAGAGAATGAAAATTCCAATTGAACTCTATTTAAAACCTGATCCAAACAGGGAAAAAAAATAATAATCTAACAATAACCCAATTTTTCAGCAACAAAATAATATGTTGTTAAAATGCACAATGTAATTACTCATGAAAAAACAATAAAAAATAGATAACTTGCATAACGGATTTATTAAAATAATATTTAAAACTTAAATGGGTATCGAAAACAAAAAATATTGACTGTTTAAGATTTTAAAACTTTTTAATAATTTGCACTTATGGGTATTTAAAAACTATCATATTTATGGGGCTACCAATGAAAGCAAACACAAAGGGAAAGATTGGAATAAAATAATTTATTTCTGTCAATAATCTAATTTAATTCATAGTAACTTTAAGTCTTCCCTTAAAAAATCAATTATATACTATGAATTAAATGTTGTCAATAAAAGTATTTTATTCTAATCTTTACCATGCTTTTATTTATTTTCATTGTATGTTCTAAAAGTTACGATTCTTTTAAAATGTCTAAAATAGAAATTAAAAAAAAAAATTCACTGCATAAAAAATAATCATTCACTCCTGTGAAAAAGTGACTATTCACTCCTACCAGGGGTGAAAAAATGCTCTCATTTAGCAAGAGTGAATAGTCACTCCTCCGTAAGAGTGAATAGCCACTCTTCCGTAAAAGTGAATAGCCACTCCTCCGTAAGAGTGAATAGCTACTCTTCCGTAAGAGTGAATAGAGACTCCTCCGTAAAAGTGAATAGTCACTCCTATCAGGAGTGAAAAAACGCACTCCTTTAGCAAAAGTGAATAGTCACTCTTCAGAAAGAGTGATTATTGACTCCTGTTTAGAGTGAATATTCACTTCCCAGGAATGAGTATTCACTCTTTCAGAGAGTCAAAGATTCCACTTTTGCTCAGAGTGATTAGTCACTCTAAAGAGGTTGGGCATATTTTGAGTCTGCGATAGAGTGAGTATTCACTCCAGGAGTGAATACTCACTCCTTTTTATTTAGAGTGTTTAATATACTAGAAACGATTTTTTCCCCATTGGTTGTCGTGTAACGGAATAATTTCGATTATCCCTGTAATTAAACTATACATCCGATTTTCATAAAATTTGAAATGACACAATAAAATTATTCAACAATTATATATTTTAGATTTCAAATAATTCGATATGGTAGTTTTTGTTCTGTTTCATGCGGATAGACGGGATGAACGACGACTATAGATGTTACGTACTTACATAATTACGAACGCATTTAAAAAAGGATAAAAAAGACGATCATTTTCAACATTTAATATCATAAAATGTGTATGATTTTAAAACAAAAATTTTATTGGGATGAAAGACTGGTGGGCTCTTTCATTTCATGTATTTTAAGGGGGTGTGGGACACATTTTAAAATAATTTTTTATTCATTGAATTAAAATTTTGAAATTTTTTTGTGATGTTTAACCATATTATTTGTAAACAAAATCACATAATAAAACTTCTCACAATCTTACTTAATTTTAAAATTTATTAAAAAAGTGGGGTCATTTAAAATCGTTATACTCAAAATATTATTTGCAGAATTTCAATATATTTACAATTAAATAAACAGCATTAGTTTTGATTCGGCATTTTTAAAAATATTAATATTTAAAAAAATTAAAAATGTTTAAAGTAAAAATTTTGAAAAAAAAAATTGATGTAACTTTTGTTTAAAAAATCATATTTTCAAAAGTATTCATATTAGTTCATATTTTCAATATACATATATATATACATATATATATATATATGTATTAAAATTTTCTGAATCAAAATTAAAGCAAAACTGTCAAAAAAGACATTTTCCAAGTTTGACCCATTTAACTTTAATGGTTCTGAAGTTACACAAGTTAAATCAGAGAAATTGTGAAAAAAAAAAAAAAAAAAAAAAAAAAAAAAAAAAAAAATCATGAATAAAAAAAATCCTTTTCAGAAGATCTCATTTCATAACAACCATTGCTTAAAAGCTCGATTTTGAAAACAAATCAAAACAACAACAGCAAATAATAATAATAATAATAATAATAATAATATCTTATTTTCTAATTAAGATAGAAACATGATTTAAACGTCGTTTTAAAAATAAAAAATATTTAAAAACTTTTGTGTCAAGGAGTCCCTTAAATTTGAAAGATTCAAAATTGGTACGTTCAGGGGACTCCAAAAAGTCAGACATTTGACGAGCAGAAAATTGGTATAACAGCTTACGAACAGGATATCAAAATAAATTTTACAACTAGAATGAAAATTTTGGTGCCTAGTTATATTTCAGACAGTAATATTATCCCCAAGCTAAATAAATTTGCATTTAAAGCATTTTTATATTTTTAATGCAAAGTTGTATTTAGCTAATACAAAATTTGAAAATTTTCAACAGTATAATCACCTAAAAAAATGTATTTTTTTTTTTCAACAATAAAAAGGACATTTTAAAATCAGTTTATCCTCTGTGGTCCATGGGTTCCCCTCAGTGACCTCTGTTCTTTTCTTTATGAATATTTTCCTTATGAATGACCGATTTTTTTTTTTTTTTTTTTTTTTTAATTTTCACATCATTTCTTAGTAGCTGAATGTTTTTTGCGTTGAAAGCAAACGAATAAATGGCACTATCGAGGCTGAATTCCTCATAAAATAAATGTTATTTTCAACTGTGTTTGCAAAATGCCTAAAAATGCGCAAAAGACAGTATGATTAAGAAAGTGGTTAATTTTCATAAGTATTTAACTTAAATCTTTTTCAATAAATGTTTTTGAGGATTTCTAGATTATTTACTTGTTTAAAAGTTCTCAGGACTCTTAAAATCAGAAATTTTTTAAAAAGAAGACTATCTTCAATATATAATATCTTAAAATTTTTATGATATTAAAGCACAGTTTTTATTGAGATGAAAGATATAAGTGCGTTGTTTCATTTTTATGCCTTTAAAAAATTGCAAAGTGCAGGATTAGCATTTACAGGGCGCTCCAAACTGTCAGATATTTGACGAGCAGAAAATTGGTACAATAGCCTACGCACACGATTACAAAAAAAAAAAAAAAAAAAAAAAAAAAAAAAAACTATGGCAATTAGAATGGAAATTTTGGTGCAGACTTATACATCAGATTGTAATAGATACCTTGAACCTAAATAAAATTATATTTAAAGCATTTTTCTATTTTTAATACAAAGTTGTACATAACTAATACAATTTTTTTAAAATTTCAACAACATAATCACCAAAAAAATAAACTTTTTTGAACAATAAAAAGAAAAATTTAGGTTCCGTTTATACAGATTAACACAAAACGTATATTTTGAAAATTTTATGCGAAAATACTTACAAGATTTTGAGATATCGTGCGCGCTATGAAAAAAAACCTGTCATTTGGCGAAAAATGACTTCCAAGTTTCGGAAACGCCGTTTCAGCTATTGAGCGGGTAAAATTCTAAAACCCTTAACTTTTGTTCTAATGAGAATTTCGAGAAAACAATTATATAAAAATGTTGAGAAAATATAGCAGTTTAACATATAAAAAAACTGAAATTTCGAAAAATTGGAAGCCTTAAGTCTTGAGACCTCTTAACACGTTCGCTTCCGCTTATGTGGTGATGTAGAAGTGGGTTTTTCCCAGAAGCCGATTTACTTTTTATAACAAAGAATCAGTGAAAGATTTTCCCGCGCCAGCGCGTGACTGGTATTGGACATTACCCCACATCACGCACTAGCGCATGAGTGGCTCCCTTACGTTAGCGCCATATTACGCGTTTTCGCGTGAGCGGTAGCGAATGTGTTAAAGTTCTTAAATTAGTGATTGCGTTCATTTAAGTTAATGATTATTAAATTAATGTTTTAAGGGAGTTTGTAAATTTTTAGATCCTTAACTTAAATTGTTAAGCGCCTAAATGGTCCATTTTAGAAAATATATTTTTTCGATCATTTACGAAATTATTTTGTTTGTCAATAAATAAATGAATAAATAAGAATAAGTATTTGTATTATTATTTTAGTTTCGGAACTGAAGAGGCTATACAGACTATCATGAAATACATGTTTTGTAAATTTCATGAAAAAATATTTAGAAGTTTTAGAAGATCTAGAAGTTCTAGAAGTTGTTTTAGAAGATGTCGTGCACGTTATGCCCCCCCCCCCCCCCCAAAAAAAAAAAAAAAAAAAAAAAAAAAAAAAAAAAAAAAAAACATCATTTGGAGAAAAATGATATTTTAAAGTTTCGGAAACACCGCTTCAGCTTTTGGCGTAACTTCTGTTCCAATCGGAGTTTCATTATATCAAAATGTTCATAAAAGACAAGAATTTAACACCTTAAAAAATTTAATTTCGAAAATTTTGCAGCTTCTGTAATAGGCATTATTATTATTAAATATTGATTTGTTGAGTGGTAAAACTCAACAAATCAATATTTAATAATAATAATAATAATAATAATAATAATGCCTATTACAGAATTTTTAATTTTTTATCACAGGTTTTTTAAAAGAGAAATTTTTGCCTAATTGAATGAGAAAAAAAGCCCTTATTAAATAATGCAAAATTTACTGTAAAAAATACAGGTGAGATTAATACATCATGATTTGAAATTTGATTACCCGTCCATGGTACGAAAAATTCATGATTGGCAAAAACACGTTGCGTGTACGGGCAAATCAGGGAAGTGAGAGAATGACAATTTTGAGATTCCTTAAGGACTCATTTAACATCTTGACAAGTAACACGAAGCAGATTGTGCCAAATACAGTCAAACCTCGTTAACATAAACACGTTTAACGTGAACTACTTTTAACATGAATTGTTTTCACATTCCCGTATAAAAACGAATACAAAGAATTGATACTGATAACATGAATTACTGTTAACATGAACAAAAGTTTGATTCCCTTTCAGGTTCATGTTAACCAGGCTCGACTGTATTTAAAATTAGGTATTTTGCTTTAACCCTTTCCGGCACACTGTGCCCGATCTGGGATACCTAACTTTAATTCCGAACTTTTAAACGGCACCAGTAATATTTTAGTAAAATTTTGCCTTTAAAATAAAAGCGAAAATTATGGAATTCAAAATATTTAAAAAATTCGTTTGTGAATTCCGGTGTCAGTAGATAATTTCTCATTTTAGTACAGATTTTGCCCGTGCCGGAAAGGGTTAAATCAGAGATAGAACTGGAAAAAAAATTACTGTAATTATTATACGCATTAAAGTCTATGTAAATTAAAAAGTTATGAATTTAATTTTAATTTCCCAGAACTAATTAACTTTTTACATCTCTTTACGAATTTTTTTGAATAAAAATGTCAAATTTTACCAAAAACGTCGAATTTTGGACCGAAAGTGCAGACTCAAGCCATTTTTTTTCAGCTGTAAAATTTCACGCAGTTGATGTACTAGTACATAAAGAACTTTTAGCGTCTATTCATTTTTGATAATAATACAGTAAAACCTCCAAAACGGACACTCCCGAATAGCGGACACCTCTATTTAACGGACAGTTTTCAAATCCCTACTCCCAAAACTTAAATTTTTGTATGTTTAACCTCTGAATAACGGACATTCCGAATAGCGGACAGTAATTTTGGCAAAAAGGAATGAAAAATTATTTTTTAACGAGGAAAAAAAATAATAAAAATCCTCTAAATTTATCAGGGCAATGTGTCACAAATGTTGTGATCACAGATAAATGTGAGGATGAGCTGGAAAAAATCCCCTCTCCCTCTACATTTATCTGTGATCACCCCCCTTCCCTTGAATGATTTGAGATTGTATGCTTTTAAGAAGCAGAAAAATACAGTAAACAGTTATACATTTTTTTTTTTTTTTTTTTTTTTTTTTCTTAAGAAAAAGATGATTTAAAAGGATTAAAGCTACTGACAGAGTTAAAACTTCACATTGAAAAACAAACTACATGTAATCGCAAATAAAAAAAACTTTGTAACATTTTTTTTTTTTTTTTTTTTTTAAGAATGCAATAAACAGATGATAAAGGTATGCAAAATTTTATTTCAGTTTTATTGCTTTAAAAATTATTTTAATTTCTGGTTAATCATATAATAGAGATTTTAGGACATATTATAATCGACTAATGAAACATTAAACATTCATTATCAAGTTTTCTATCGCTGAGGTTTTCCCAATAGCGGACACCTCCGAATAGCGGACAATTTCTGCGCTCCCAAGGTGTCCGTTATTTAGAGGTTTTACTGTAATAATAATAATAATAAATCAGGCAAATCAAGCATGTGTTTCAAGAGTTGGATGACAAATTAAATATGTTTAAATTTTTAAATTTATTTCTTATAATGTTTTAAAATGCTCAGCATTTTTTTTTTTTTCTTTCTTGTATTTTCGTAATTATATAAATACGGAGCATCTATAGTCGACTTTCAGTCTGTCTGAAAGTCGTTTGTCTGTCCGCATATAACAACACAAAAACTTCTCAACCGAATTGTTTGAAATGTAATATATAATGTTTGCATAATTTTGTCGAGCCATTTCAAATTTTTATAAAAATCATATGCATAGTTTAAATACAGAGACAATCAAAAGTATTATGTTACATTACGGCCAATGAGAAAAAATAGCTTCAAATGCATATCAATGATGTTACACTCTTTCGTATATAATAAAGTTAATATGCATATATAAAGTATATACTAAAACAAACTGTACATTTTGTACAATCTTTAGGGCAAAGAAAATTTTTATTGATTTACAGGGCCTCACAAAAGTATTTCATTACACATTGGTATAGGGGGAAACATTGTTTGGGGCGCGTTTTAATTATATTAAACCGCTTCAGATTTTATGAAATTGATATACATTGCTGCGGTTTACGACAAATTATTTCCTCTATAATAGAAAGAAGATAGTATTTACAGGGACACACAAAATATTTCGGATACTTCACTGAATCCAAAATACTGTATAGTATTACACCCAGGTCTGAATATTTTTAAAACTTCGTTATAGTACGAATGCACCTCATTTGCTATGTTTGACGTGCAATTTAAAATTATATTGTATTTATTTTATCAGTTGATAGTTTAATAGTAATTAATTTACGATTATTTGTTAAGAACTCAATTTAGAAATCTCAAGAAGATAAAGTTTCATTTTTTCTTTTCGGTTCCAAATACCTTAAAAAAACAAAGCAAAAATTGCATGTTTTTTATTATATTAACTTGCTTGCGTTTTCTATAGCACTTAAATTAAAAAAGGATCGATCTTTTTATAATCGAGTTCAGTGTCCCCATTAAATCATTGTATTGTAACAAAATTTTGGAGAAAAAATATAAATTGGAACAAAAACATTAGGCTTGATTTTCAAGATGAACATTGAATACATATAAAATAGCGCTTAATTTTTTTTTTTTTTTTTTTTTTTTTGATTAATTACCAAGTTTTGTGCGAAGATTTTAGGCATGATTTTTATCTTACCTTTTTAAGACCTGCAATGAATTTATTCTATGGGAAGTTCATCATTGTTTTCATAGATGCAGTCACTCGAAAGATGTTAGCGTTAGCACCTGCCTATTTCATCGTAGAATTGTTCCAGTATCTCAGTCAGCATCGACGATATTTTATCTGATGTTGTGTGAAAAGGAGCTAATTTTATTAATTAATACTTTTCCCATAAAATGCTTGACTTGTGGAGATGTTACTTCTTTTCGACGATTTAAAAATTTTCATAAGTAGAATAATGTGAAAGAAATTTGCAATAATTATGTAATGATACGCTGTAAAAAAAAATGGACAAGGGTTTCTTAATTTAGGACTATAATAATTCGAATATGCCAATCCTAAAATTTCGTTTTTTTTTTTCTCATGCATGTTTATATTTCAAAAAGTTGTTTCGGATGTTAACACGTTCGCTGCCGCTTACATGAAGATGTGATGATAATTAATGCCGCAGTGTAGAAGTGGGTTTTTCCCAGAAGCCGATTTACTTTTTATAACAAAGAATCAGTAAAAGATTTTCCCGCGCCAGCGCGTGACTGGCTATTGGACATCACCCCACATCACCCGCTGACGCGTGAGTGGCCCCTTAATGTTGGCGCCATATCACGCGCTTTCGCGTGAGCGGCAGCGAACATGTTAATCCATCGGTTTCATTATGTCAGTATTCCCCTAACTATGATTTCTATCTTAATTTTTTGTTTCATTTTATTTATCTGAGCAAAAACGAGTTCTTTTCGATTATAATAAATATTTTACGCTAGTTTGCTGTTCTTCAGCTACTTAAAAACTGCCGGATTAGCAGGATGCGAATTGAAAATCGCTGTATGATGTGCTCTTTATAAGGTAATGGCACCTGGTGCATGTGAAATCTGTCGTGGGTACAACATCCTCTTAATTACCTATGCATTATACCTCTGAAGACTATGCTCTTTGCCTTGCTAGTTGAAGGTCTCGTGAAAATTTTACGTGTTATAGCATCTTTACATGCTTAATTCAGTTCAAAATAAAACAGTTGGCATTGCAGGCAATATGAAGATTTAGACCCCCGTCGGGTTTATTGCGGCAAGTCGGTGATTGTGACCCGCGATACATCGCCGTCGCGAAACAACTTTCTTCTTACGGGCCTGATTCAAGAAGAGATGACGTCACACAAGAGATCTGACAAGGAAGGTCTCCATACGGGCATACTCAGAAAAATCTGAAAAAAATACAGAATGTTCTTCTCATATAGTTATATATGTTTATAAAAAAATTTCGGCGGAACCTCCTTATAACGTCTGTAAAAAAATAATAAAAATTTCGTTTATTTGGCGATTTATCTCCTGTTGGCGAAAAAACGAAATTTTGAAAAATACGCTTTTACGCTTCGAATACTTTTTAAAGAAAAAACTTTCTATGTTCAATTTATTTAAATAAGTTTAGTTTAAGTAATTTTAGTTTTGCATTTTTACTTTACTTTAAGTGTAATTTTGTCATATACGTTTATATGTACTTATAACAAAATGAAATTAATATATTTTATCATTTAAAACACAATTTAAATTGATTAAAATTGTTCCAAATTGAAAAATACACTGTTAAAAATATGCTGCATTTTGTTGCAACGCACACCTTTGCTTGTATAGAAAATGGTTTCTTGGCCGTGAAATGGAGCTTTCTCATTAGTTGGAATAGAGATATTATATACAAGGGTGGAGTGCGTTGCAGCAAAATGCAGCAGATTTTTAACAGTGTTGCACAAGCTACAACACCGCTAAAAATCTGTACCATTTTCTGCAGCGTCACTCCACCTCTTTTATAGAAAACGATCAATTCACCATGCTATGGAGCATTCTCATTGGTCAGAAGAGAGATATTCTATAAAAGTAGTGGGGTGACGTTGCAGTAAATGCTGCAGATTTTTAACAGTGAAGTCAATTAAAATCAATTTTCAGATTCGTTAAAATCGGCTGCTTTTAGCGAGGAAATGCACTGCTTGCCAAATCCCGCGTCGCTTTCAGCTTTTCACGCCAATTATTCCAAACTATTTTATTTTTTTTACATATCTAATAATGTAATTCCGCCGCTAATTTTCACTGATCCTTTATTACCTACATGAACATGAGTATAGTTTAATTCGTATTTTTTTTTTCAAAAAATTCTGAGTATGCCCCCAATGGAGACCTTCCTTGTGAGTAGCAACCGGAAGATATAGAATGGTTGTATGTGTGCATCAAAAACAAGCGGCTATAAATTTCCGTTTTATGATATTTTTTCAAACAATTTGAGGCTTATTTTAGATTTGATTGAATTATACGTTCACTGTTAAACACCCAAAGTTCAGTAAACGGGACTTTTTTTTTTTTTTTACTTGATTTCAAAACTAAACTTACCCTTTGATTTCAAATACGTTTGATTCATGGTTTTTATCGAAGATTTTAACTTGAAATATACATTTGTGGCAGACAAAATCATGCATTAAAATTACACAACTTTAGCAACTAAATAAGTAAATAAATAAAAGAAATGATACAGAATTGAGATTCGTGATATTTTTCATAGCGTTTAACTTGAAATACAAATTTATGGCAGGAGAAATCCTACATTAAAAGTACGCAATTTTAGCAGCAAATAATTTAAATTTCTTTTAAAAATAAAAATGCCTTAATTTTAAATTGTAAATATTAGGATTAATATTGCATAAATTCATAAATAAAAATATTAATTTTTTCAAACAATTAAAATAAATAAAAATATTAATTTTTTCAAACAATTAAAATAAAAATTATTTTTATCAATTAAAATTTCAAATTTCATAATGCATAATTAACTTAAAATGCACATTCTTTTAATAGATATTACAACTAAAAGAACACTTTTCACTAGTATTATGTACTTTTATATAATTTACAATAAATATGTCATTTAATATTCTCTCATAGAAAATATTATCACTTTTGTTAATACAGATTTTTTTTTCTTATTACTGCTATAAATGAATTTCGTAGTATCATTTTAAACTTTTGTACAGTTATTTAGTAAGATATTTGTACTTCCTAAATTTAAATAGATATAAAAGTTGATTTCCACATTTGCATTTATTTATGAAATGCAGACCGAAATATTTTTTTTTTTTTTTTTTTTCAATAATAAGATGCATTTTTTTTTTTTTTTTTTTTTTTTTGTTCTGGAAACTTTAGGAAAGTACTTCCATAAATATAACTGATGAGTTTTTGAAAATTTTGAAAAGCATTTACAATTATTTTTTGACAGAATTAATTGACTTCTATAAACCCAACATAAAGTATTTACACATTTCATTCGGGCAACTTAATTTTTAAATTTTTGTCTTCGACTAATATGTTAGCGCACTCGCAACATTTTAATTTATGTGAAACTTCATATTTAATGTAACTAGTTATAAAGGTCAATACAGACATGTCATTTTTATCTCAATATCTTCACTGCTGTTAAACACATCTCAAAAGAAATCTAATATGTGTAATTCTTTAATTTCATCAACAGTTGTGTTATAAAAAACTAGTTGGATGTGCCAATCCCAAAACTTTCTTCTATCTCATATGTACATTTTAATATTAAAAAAAATAGTTACTCATTTTAATGAATTAATAATTTTAATTCAATATCATACCAACTTTGATTTTCGTCTTAAATTTCTGCTTCAATCAATTAATCGGAGTAAAAACGAATTTCCGTCTCTGCACGAGCCGATGGACAATAGAATGATAAGCAGATTTTTTTTTCAAATTCAGGGAGGACCTACTTGTCTTACCAAAAAATAATCTAATACAACACGTTTAGTTCAGTTCTAGAACTAACTTCATACACTTTTATGTGGTGCAATATTGAAAATGGCATAAACTTCGGTATTGCAGCGCCCCCTTCCGGCGGATTTTTTTCAGATTCAGGGCGATCCAACTAGCCATAGCCATACACTTACACAAAAAATTTCGTTCAATTCGATGCATAACTTCATGTACTTTGGTCGGTACAATATTGAAAATGGAACAAAATCCGCGATTGCAGCGCCCCCTTCCGACGGATTTTTTTTTTAACTCAGGGAGGACCAACTAGCCATAGTCATACAGATACAAAAAAAATTTGGTTCAATTCGATACAGCTTCATATACTTTTGGTCGGTACAATATTGAAAATGGCACAAAAAACGCGATTGCGGCGCCCCCTTTCGTCGGATTTTTTTCAAATTCAAGGAGGACCAACTAGCCATAGTCATACAAATACACAAAAAATTTGGTTCAATTCGATGCATAACTTCATATACTTTTGGTCGGTACAATATTGAAAATGGCACAAAAATGGCGATTGCAGTGCCCCCCTTCCGGCGGATTTTTTTCAAATTCAGGGAGGACCAACTAGCCATAGTCATACACATACAAAAAAAATTTGGTTCAATTCGATGCATAACTTCATACACTTTTGGTTGTACAATATTGAAAATGGCACAAAAATCGTGATTGCAGCGCCCCCTTCCGGCGGAATATTTCAAAACTGAAGGAGGACCTACTTGCCACATCCAAAAACATTCAAAAAAAATTTGGTTCACTTCTACGGATAACTTCATACACTTTTTGATGGCAGAATGGCGACACACACACAGACACACGGACACACGGACAGACAGACATTTTGTAAAAACATGTTTTTTGGAATTTCTGACCCCTAAAACGTGTAAATCCGTCGAAAACCGGAATTTGAAAAAAATTTCGATTACAATACTTTCTTCTATTGAAGATAGAAGAAAGTAAACTAGTTGGATGTGTCAATCCCAAAACTTTCTTCTATCTCATAAATACATTTTAATATTTAAAAAAAAACGTGGTGACCTCAAAGTTACCCACTATCGAATTTCCTCGAACATTTGACCGAGCCTAATGAGATTCTGGTATCCGAAAAACCTAAAACGCAAAATTTAATTAATATTCTGAGAAAATGAGCTTAGTGTAGTGCCTCATGTTGGGTAATTTACACTAAAACGTAATAAGCATCTATTTATGTCAAGACCTAACAGAATCTGAAATTTGATGGAATTTCGTCCATTAGTTCTTGAGATATAGTTATAACAAAAAATTTGCAAAACGTAGCACAGCAACACCATATCTTGGACAATTTATACCAAAACGTAAAAAAGCGTCTAATTATGTTATGGTGTAAAAGAATCTGAAGTTTGATGAAATTCTGTGCATTAGTTCTTGAGATATAGATAGTTTAAAAAAACCGTGTAAAATATAGCACAGCAGTACCATCAGTTGAAGGATTTATAACAAAACGTAATCATCGTGTAATTATGTTATATGTCATTTTGTAACAAAATCTGAAGTTTGATGAAATTCTGTGCGTTGGTTGTTGAGATATAGCTATCGGAAAAATCGTGCAAAATGCAGCATAGATGCACCACCTGTTCCAAGGTTAATACCAAAATGTAATCAGCGTCTAATTATGTTATATATTCTAGTGTAAAAGAAACTAAAATTTGATGAAGTTCACTGCATTAGTTCTTGAGATATAGCTATCGCAATAATCGTTCAAAATGTAGCATAGTAGCGCCACCTATAGGGCAGCTCACACCAAAACCTTATCAGCGGCTATGTATCTGAAGGTATCGCGGAATCTGAAGTTTGGTGAAATTCTGTGCATTAGTTCTTCAGATATAGCTATCATGAAAATCATGAAAAACGTGGCATAGCAGCGCCACCTGCTGGCCAATTTACACCAAAACCTTATAAGCGTCTATGTATCTCAAGGTATCGCGGTATCAGAAGTTTGGTGAAATTCTGTGCATTAGTTCTTGAGATATAGCAATCTTGAAAATTATGAAAAACGTAGTATAGCAGCGCCACCTGCTGGCCAATATTCACCAGAAACCAATAGGCACTAATTTATATCAAGGTCTTGTTGGAAATGTATTAAAAAACTATGCCTTATAGCGCATTACTGTTTTGCGCCACATAAGGCATAGTTTTTTAATACATTTCCAACAAATCGATTATGAGACTGAAATTAACACATAAGGTTATAAAATAATATGATATAAATAAATAAAATGGCCTCATAAAAATAAATCGTATCATCACTAATGCATATAATTATTGTGAAAAAATATATTTGTTCTTCTTTTCTCAACGTTATTGAAAATATATGATATATATGAGTTGAAATTGAATGAGTAAACATAACAAGTGATATGTTCGTTATATTTGAATGAATAAAAATAAATAGAGAAAATCTCTTATATAACATAAAGAAAAATAAAAACAATTTTCTCATCGAATCACGATATTAAATATTTATAAGTTGATAAGTAAGATCCATTATGGCCGCATCGAAAGAATTTCAGTTAATTGAAAAATTAAATCAAAACAATTACTCAACATGGAAATTTAAAATAGAAATGTTGTTAATAAGAGAAGAAATTTTCGAGGTAATAACAGATACAGTACCGAATCCGATTACCACAGATTGGCAAAAGAAGGATAATAAAGCAAGAGCAATTATAAATCTTGCAATTGAAGACTCTCAGATTGTGCATGTAAAAGGGCTAAATACTGCCCGACAGACCTGGGACGCGCTCAAAGCCATACATGAAAGGGGGAATTTGTCTAGTAAATTGCATTTATTAAGGAAACTATATGGGGCAAGGCTGCCAGAAAATGGTAACTTAATTAAACACATAACGTACATTTTAGAATTAAAAGATAAACTATTAGCGATTGGGGAAACTATTAACGATTCGCACCTTTCAGCATTATTGCTGTGCTCATTACCCCCAAGCTATAATACATTGATTGTAGCACTTGAGGCTCGCGATGAAACCGATTTAACACCAGAATTTATTATAAATAAATTAACTGATGAATATAACAGAAGGGTTGAAAACGCGGATCAGGGTGACAATTCTACCAAAGCGTTTAAAACACAAAAAAGGTTCCCAAATGATAATAGCAAAAGGGAAAAATATTGTACGTACTGTAAATTGAAAAGTCATACTTACAGGGAATGTTGGCATCTCAAAAATAGACAAACTCACCCAAATACACAAAAACAACAAACATACAAAAACAAAAACAATACAACGTCTCTCTGTTATCAACAATCGTATAACCAAAATGAATTTAATGATCGTAAACAAGAATATAAGCCAAATTACAAAACACAACTAAAAACAGATCGAAGCAGCGACGCAGCCTTTCTAATTGAGAAAACTGGAAAACAAACATGGATTATTGATTCTGGTTCTTCCACACATATTTTAAACGATAAAGACTTGTTTACTAAATTAAACGAAACCGAAAAAACTACTGTTATTATTGCAAACGGAAAATCGTTAAATTCGCATGGAGTGGGAGAAACCACATTTATGACAAAAACATCCGACGGAGGTGTAAACAAAATTACATTAAAGGAAGTATTATACGTACCTGATTTAGAATCTAATTTAATTTCAGTAAGTAAGGCAACAAAGAACGGTTATAAACTAGTTTTTGATAAAGATAAATGCACGCTATCCCGAAATGGGAAAATATACTTGGAAGCAAAAATGAAAAACAATCTATATGAGGTTGAATTGTTAGATAATATAGAATCTAACACAGTAAACATTGCGCATGAATGCAAAAATAAAAATTGCATAGAATTGTGGCACAAACGCCTAGGTCACAGAAACTACAATTCCATAAAGGAAATGATTAAAGAAAATTTAACCTATGGAATAGAACTAAATAATTGTAGTCATGAAACAATATGCGAAACATGCATACAAACAAAAATAAGCGATGCACCTTATCCAAAAACAACATATAAAAACAAAACAGGTAGAGTACTCGATCTAGTGCACACGGACGTATGCACATCCATAGGATCCCCCACAATTGGCGAAAAAACAATGTTTGTAACCTTCATAGACGATTACTCTAGGTTTACAGTAATATACTTATTAAGCCATAAAGACGAAGTGCACGATAAATTAATCGACTATATAGCTATGGTACGAAACCAATTCGGTTCATATCCGAAAGCAATAAGATCCGATAATGGCGGAGAATACATGAGTAGAGAAACAAATGACTATCTAAGAAAAAGAGGTATAAAACACCAACTATCTGTGCCATATTGTCCGAGCCAGAACGGCGTGGCTGAGAGGAAAAATAGATCACTATTAGACATGACTAGAAGTTTATTACGCGAAGCCAATTTACCACAAAAATTTTGGGGAGAAGCAATTAATACAGCAAATCATTTACAAAATCGCTTACCAACAAGATCAACGAATAAAACCCCGTACGAGCTTTGGTTTAAACGCAAACCAAATTTGCACTATTTACGTACATTCGGCTGCAAAGCATACGTATATGTAAACAAACAACATCGAGGAAAATTAGACGATAGAGCTCAGGAAGGGACATTCGTAGGGTATGATAACAATTCAAAGGGATACCGCGTATACACTAAAGATGACAAAATAGTAATAGCAAGAACCGTAAAATTCCTAGAGAATAGCAAAATTAACTTAAAAGAAAGTAAAGATGCAGAAAATTCATATGATGATAAAAATTACATCGAAGCAGAAATAAACAACACAATCGAAGAACCAACCTCGTCCAAACAACCCACCACTGAACTTAGAAGATCGCAAAGATCAAACAGGGGGGTACCACCAGACAGATACGTCTGTTATGTAAACAATAACCAAATGAATGAACCCACTAGCTGGAATGACATACAGGAAATTGATAATCCCTGTGAAAAAGAAAATTGGCTCAAAGCCACACAAGCGGAAATCAATTCGCTAAAAAAACATAACACATGGGAATTAGTGGATCCTCCACCAAACAAAAAAATTATAGGATCAAAATGGACATTTAAAAAGAAACTAGATAGTTACGGAAATGTTCAAAAATATAAAGCACGCCTAGTAGCGAAGGGCTATAGTCAGAAATACGGTGAAAATTATGATGAGACATTTGCCCCTGTCGTCTCACAAACAACAGTTCGCGCATTTTTAGCAGCAGCTGCATACCACAAACAAAATGTTAGACACATAGATATTGACACCGCCTTTCTGTATGGTGAGCTCGAGGAAGAAGTGTATATGAAACAGCCGGAAGGCTACATAGAAAAGAATTCTGAAAACAAAGTCTGCAGACTGAAAAAATCAATATATGGCCTAAAACAGGCAGCCAGAACTTGGCACAAAAGAATCGAACAGTCCTTAAAAAAACTGAATTTTAATCAAAGTATAGCTGATCCCTGCTTATTGACCAGAAAAGAAAATGAAAATTACACTTACATAATTATATATGTTGACGACATATTACTATCCGGTGACGAAAAAATTGTTGACATTATAGTGAAACTACTTAAAGAAGAATACGAGCTTAAAGATCTCGGTCATATAGCTTATTTCCTCGGTACGGAAATAAAGAAAACAGAAAATGGATATACTCTAAGCCAAAAGTTAAAAATCGAAGAATTGGCAAATAAACTAGGATTAAGAGAAGCTAAACCCGTAGGAACTCCGATGGACCCCGGCTTTTATAAAATAGAAGACGAGCAAAATTTGCTGTCTAACAATACAAATTTTAGAAAAGTCATTGGATCTTTGTTATACATAGCCACTAACACACGTCCAGATATATCAGCCGCAGTTAATATCCTTAGCAGAAGATGCGAAACGCCCCGTGAGATGGACTGGAAAGCAGCAAAACGAGTGGTCAACTATCTCAACTGTACAAAAGAATTAAAACTAACAATCAGCACAGACGACCAACCAGTATTGGTAGCTTATGCAGACTCTGATTGGGGAGGCGACACCAGAACAAGGAAGTCAACAACAGGAAATGTTTTCTTTCTAGGAAAAACACCTATTAATTGGTACACGAAGAAACAGAACTGTATTGCGTATTCTTCGGCAGAAGCTGAATTTATCTCAGCAGCCGCAGCAGCCCAAGAGATTATTTGGCTAGAGAAGTTATTGAACGACTTAGACTTGAAACAAGACGAACCTATAACGATTTTCGAAGATAATCAGAGTGCGATAAAAATGGTAGAGAATACAAAGTTTTCGAAATATACGAAGCATATTGATATAAAATTCCACGCCATTAAACAACTCAAAGAAGACAAAATAATAAATTTAGAATATTGCCCATCTGAAGATATGATAGCCGACGCACTTACAAAACCCCTGCCAAAACCTCAATTAGTGAAACATCGAGAATCTATGAACCTACAATGTTATTCATCTGAAGTGATTAAGGAAGGGTGTTGAAATAAACTAATCACTATTTCAGCTGAATAAAATCGAGTTAGATTTATTTACAAAAAAAAAAAAAAAGATTTCATTTTTTGTCGTCATAAAAAAAAGGAAAAGAAATTATTTTTTCCCTATTTCAGAACAATTCAACAACGAATAAACTGTTTCATTCAAGGACACTTATCCCTTTTCTACTGCAGTGAAGTCACGTGACGACGACCAAAAACAAAACAAATGAAAAAGAACTTTCGAAAAACTTTTTTGACATTCTAATATTTTCAGTGTTTTGTTTAGTTTTCTGTTGATGTAAGTCATGTAAACGTCTTTTGTTTTCGCTGCTAAAAGCAGCTATGTAATTCGTGTTTAATATAATATGATTATTCAATTTAAAACTGTGCGTCGAGCCCATTACTTCAATAAGAACAGTACTTAATCAAATGTTTATCATTTCAGCTATATTTAAGTAATTAATAAGTAATAAAAAGCTGACGTGAAATTGAAGATTCAAAAAGAATGGAGGCCATGAAAAATCGAATGTTTTGAAGAACCAGAAGAATGAAAGGTAGGATTATTTTGCCTTCTTATTATTATTGATAGATATAGAATATAGAACTGATTTGATAAAACAATATTAAACAAAATCCTTATGTGGCGCAAAACAGTAATGCGCTATAAGGCATAGTTTTTTTAATACATTTCCAACAGGTCTAACTGAATATAAAATTTTATTAAATTTCGAGCATTAGTTCTTGAGATAGAGAGCCCACAAATTTTTTGTCACGTACAGACAGACATGCAGACAGACAGACAGACAGACGGACGGACGGACAGTCTCACAGACAGACATTTTCTAAAAACAGTCAAAACGTGTTCAGGACCTTCTAAAACGTATAAATCCGTCGAAAACCGGAAGTCGAAAATTTTCATGAATCCAATACTTTCTTCTTGTAAAGATAGAAGAAAATAAAAATTAATTGAAATTGTTTAGTATAAGTTCAGTTTGCTGTTAGTGAAAGATAATTAAACTTAAAACTTTTAACTTTTTTTCTGCTTCCATAACTTTTATATAGTAAATGAATTTTTTCACTCATTTAAAGGATACGATAAATTTCCTATACTCATCTGATGATGTTGTCCAAGACGGGCTTCTAAACTATCGATCTGTTTATATATATATATATATATATATATATATATATATATATATATATATATATATATATATATACAGGGTGATTCCAAATTTTTTTTACAATAAAAGAGAGGTGATAGTACACATCAAGACAAACAATATTAAATAGGAGACCAAGGGTCCAAAACGTTTTCTTAAGGAGATAGCCGCCATTAAAGTTTAAGGACCAAAATTTCAAATAAACATAAAAAACGGAAAAATCGGTCGATTGATTTGCGGTTTTCACTAAAATTATTCTTTATGTCGGCATTTTCTTGAAATTAAATTATAAAGATAAATTTCAAAAAATGCCGATAGAGGGCGCTTTAGACTTTGGAGTAACGAACAACTATTTTTTGCCGGTATGTTTTGCATCTCATTAAATGTTTTCGTAAGTTTACACTCAAATTTAAATTTTGAGCTCAAAATCTGTAGTTGGGGGTGGTTAAGTAAAACAAACTGAGCTGTGTTCAGAGGGTTCAAATTTCAAATGATTAAAAAAAACGGAAAAATTGGTCGATTGATTTGCAGTTTTCACTAAAACTATTCTTTATTTAGGTATTTTCTTGAAAATAAATTATAACGATAAATTTCAAAAAATGCCGATAGAGGGCGCTTTAGACTTTGGAGTAACGAACAACTATTTTTTGCCGAATTGTTTGCATCTCTTTAAATGATTTCGGAAGCTCAAACTTAAACTTAAATTTTGAGCTCAAAATCTGAATAATAGGGAGTGGTTAAGTAGCACAAACTGAACTGTGTTCAAGGGGGAGGGGGAGGTTCAAATTTAAAATAATTATAGAAAATGGAAAAATTGGTCGATTCGTTTGCGGTTTAAAATAAAACTATTCTTTAAATCAGTATCTTCTTGAAAATAATTTTTAAAGAAAAATCTCAAAAAATTCCGGCAGAGGGCGCCTTAAACTTCAGAGTAACCAACAATTCATTTTAACCATTATTTTTTGGTTCTAATTAAATGCTTGCAAAAGCATTTTAAATGTTCTCGGAAGCTTAGATTTAAACTTAAATTTTGATCTCAAATCCTGAATCGTTATGAGGAGTTAAGAAACGCAAACTGAAGTGTGTTCAGGAGTTGAAATTTAACCCTCTTTCCTCCTCGAACACAATTCAGTTTTTCGCTACTTAAACACTTTCAACGATTCAGAATTTCAGCCCAAAATTTAAGTCTATGCATTCAAAAGCATTTAATGAGATTAAAAAAATTACAGTTAAAAATAGCTGTACGCTACTCCAAAGTCTAAGGCGCCCTCTATCGGCATTTTGTGAAATTTATCTTTAAAAATTATTTTCAAGAAAACACTGATTGATCATGAAAACTGCTGATTTAAAAATTAGTTTTAGCAAAAACTGCAAACGAATCGACCAATTTTTTCCGTTTTTTATAATCATTTGAAATTTGAACCCTCTGAACACAGCTCAGTTTGTGTTACTTAACCACTCCCAACTACAGATTTTGAGCTCAAAATTTAAGTTTGAGTCTAAGCTTACGAAAACATTTAATGAGATGCAAAAAATACCGGCAAAAAATAGTTGTTCGTTACTCCAAAGTCTAAAGCGCCCTCTATCGGCATTTTTTGAAATTTATCTTTGTAATTTAATTTCAAGAAAATGCCGACATAAAGAATAATTTTAGTGAAAACCGCAAATCAATCGACCAATTTTTCCGTTTTTTATGTTTATTTGAAATTTTGGTCCCTAAATTTTAATGGCGGCTATTTCCTTAGGAAAACGTTTTGGACCCTTGGTCTCGTATTTAATATTGTTTGTCTTGATGTGTACTATCACCCCTATTTTATTGTAAAAAAAATTTGGAATCACCCTGTATATATATATATATATATATATATATATATATATATATATATATGCATATATATATGTAAAGGATATTCATTAAATAATTTTTATTTCGTCTATCCTTATGCATAAGAACTCAATACTATTTATGTTTTAAAATTGTTTTTGATTTATGCAAAATGAATTGTAAATAGAAATTCTAGACCCAAAGTAGGATTAAAAAAAAAAAGCTTTCTTATTACTCTTATCTATTAGATGATTCTAAATGTTTACTTCCCTACTTCAAAATATAACTTTATAATTCACATCACATGTGAGAACACATAGGAATGGCATAGATTATTTAATTCATTTTAAATAATGAGGTAAAAGGAAATATTCATTGACTTAGGTTAATCCTTTATCCACAATTTAATCCTTTTAAAATGCTCATTAAAAAAATATCCGTATAACAGAATATATAATAGATTCAAATTATCTAAAAATATACACACGATATTAATGGTGATTGCTTCAGTCCGAGCATAAGCAAAATTTCATTGAGGGTGAAGTGGTCAGTTAGATGAAAAAGTAAGATCTCTTGTATGACTCATTTCTCCTGCGTGGGATCTTGAATGAGGCCCGTAAGAGAAGAAAGTTGTTTCGCGACGGCGTCGC
This sequence comes from Maratus speculifer, assembly GCA_964019185.1. NCBI lineage: Eukaryota > Metazoa > Arthropoda > Arachnida > Araneae > Salticidae > Maratus > Maratus speculifer. The sequence goes on from OZ025297.1 coordinate 329,594,328, forward strand.
CCGATACCAGGTACCAAACTTGTTTAGCTGAGTCGACCCGGCAGGTAGCGACCTGGTCATCGGTTAGAAAGAAAGAATATTCAATACACAACAGAACAATGAAAAATTTTAAAAATCGCTATAGCAGCATCCCCTTCCGGCGGATTGTTTCCAAATTACATGGGATCTACTGGCCATAGCCAAAAACATACACATGAAATTTGCTTCATTTCTATGTGTAATTTCAAAATTCCACAAATCTAGCTATTACAGCGCCCCTCCACCTCCTTTTAAGTGGAGTATTTCCAAATTCAAAGAGATTCTGATGGTAATAGTCAAAAACATACACAAAAAATTTAGTTTAATTCTATACATAACTTCATACACGATGATGCAAAGCAGACACAGACATGTACGGACATACGAACTGACATAGATAGATATTTTTTTAAGCATGTTTTGCGTGAATTCTGGCCCCTAAAACATGCAAATCTGTCGGAAACAGAAAATCGAAAAAACAAAAAAGTTTTAATAATATAAATTATTTTAATCTGATCATTTATTTGTACTAATACTGTATAATTCTTGATATAAAACAATTAAATATACTTCTGGCACAAAATTTAGTAAAACAAGTTGGAAATTGCACGTGAAGCGTAGCAAACGAGGTGCGTTCGTACGATAACGAAGTTTTAAAAATATTACTCTCATATATCAATCTCATAAAATTGTAAATAGTGAATTACAATTAAAACGCTCATCAAACAATGTTTTCCTTATACCATTATGTAATGGAATACTTTTGTGTGGCCTTGTAAATCAATAACAAATGTTCTTTGCATCACAAATTATGTAAAATGTATATTATAATATGTACTTTATATTGTATATAAATTTTATTAAGTTCGAATGAGTGCAACACCATTAAAATGCATTTGAAACATTTTCCCCATTGACCGTAATGTAACGGAATACTTTTGATTGTCCCTGTAATTGAACTATGCATTCGATTTTCATAAAATTTGAAAAGATTCGACGAAATTATGTAATAATTATGCATTTTAAATTTCAAACGTATAAAATACATTTGAAACTTTTTCCCCATTGACTATAATGTAATTGAATACTTTTGATTGTCCCTGTAATTGATCTATGCACCCGATTATCAAAAAATTTGAAATAACTCGACAAAATTATGTAATAACTATGTATTTTAAATTTCAAACGATTAAAATGCATTTGAAACTTTTTCCCCCATTGACCGTAATGTAACGGAATACTTTTGATTGCCCCTGTAATTGATCTATGCATCCGATTTTCATAAAATTTGAAATGACTCGACAAAGATATGTAATAATTATGTATTTTAAATTTCAAACGATTCGGTTCGGTAGTTTTTGCGTTGTTATATGCGGACAGACAGACGGACAGACAGACAGACAGACGGACAGACAGACGGACGGACTGAGCGACAACAATAGGTGCTACGTATTTACATAATTACGAACGCACCTAAAAAGGGGATGGGGTCGTATGACAATAGAAAAGTTAACTGCAAGATTTCTTTATTGGTAAAGATGAATGAAATGTAATAGTGGTTCGATATTTTCTTTACTTTCTTCTGGTCTTCAGAAGTAGACTGGACATTTTTCTTTCATGTTGCAAAAAAAGATTCCATTTATGTAATTAATATATACATACATATATACGGACGTCTCATTTATGATAATGTCTTCCAGACACTAAAAATGGCATAAGAAATACCCGACACGTTTATTAGCCTAAAAGTATACTCTTGTAAAACAATTATGTTTGCTGTTCATTTACAGACTTGCTTACTATTCAAATCAGTAACCACACTAAATATAAAAGGAAGAAGGGCTGACTATTAGTTTTTCTTCGTTTTCTTCTCGTGATTACTATTATTTTTTGCTGATGGATGTATTGCAAAAAACAATGGGCCGGTGAGATCTCCTCCGGTGTAATAATTCCTACACAGACACCGTCTAGTCAGTTGATAGACAGGCGTAACCAATAATAATGAGTGGGTAGTTTGCATGTGCATATTTTCAACATGCAAAATATATTTGAGTGAAATATAAATTGCTTATATCATATAAATGACCGTCCTTTACATACGTGTCGAGGGAAGGTTACAAAGTGATTATTATCACGTGCGATTCGTTTTAGAGAGTTCGCGAATCGAGTTTTGTTAATACCTTAATTTATCAATCTTTACACTTATCATTGTTTTAAAAAGAGGTTTCTTTTAAACTGCTCTAAAATAATTTGCATAGTTTATAGGGTTTTCTCCATTCATAACTGAAAGTACTTTTGCCAAAATTGGACGATAAATCATGTATTGTAGTAACCCTACCAATCTCTTTCTTGTAATGCATTTTTATTTATGTTACTGCAAAAATGACATTACATTATATTACTGTATTTTTTTTTTTTTTTTTTTTTTTTTTGTACTACATTATTTTACGAACAAATAGTTACGTCAGCGTTAAAACAATTAAATTTTTCGTGCTTAATATTTATTTAAAAGTAATAAAAATCGTTAAAATAATCTGCTATTTTTCAAATTGCTTTTTAAATATATATATATATATATATATATATATATGTCGCATTTTCATAAAACGACAGACTTCAAGGGGATGAGTTTTAATTACGATTTATTTAAAACATATCAAAATCTTTTCGCAAGTCTTTACATCATGAGTTCTGGAGACCAAGTGCGTAGATGTATAGAAATTTCTCATCTCCCGAGGGGGGTTACCAGTTAAAAAGGCCATGTGTTTTACTTAAATTAATACGATAAACTTAGGTTTCTTGTTGCCCTGTAAAACCCGTGATTATTAGTCATGGGGCCCGTATCCACATTGAGGGACGATTTATTAAAAAAGTAATAAATAGGTCTGATTTTTTGTATTTTCTTACAATTTCCCCCCCTTCCAGACAAGTCTCCGGGGATGGGCCGGCTTCCATCCATGATACTCACCTGAAAAGGGTAAACAATTTTTACATTAAGTGAGCTAATGGGAGATGAGTTATTTCTTTCGTATACTTAACAAATAATAGAATAACAATAATAAAAAAATTACAAATATCATATCTTAAAACAACACTATTATAAAATGTACCACTATACGTCATTGAACATGATAAAAACAATTGTATTAATAAATGCAAAACACTCAGTAAATATTATACATAGAATAAGATAGTCAAAATAAGGAATATATTACAGATGGATTCTGAAAAGTCCAATGTTATTTACATTTTCAAATTTGTAGGGAACTGTCCTGACATAGTTCAAGAAATAGTACTTTCACACATAACATAATGTTCACAATAATGCAAAAATAATTTAAAATTCAAATATTCATAATAAATCAAAAAGGTAATTAAAATTCCAAATATTCATAATAATGCAAACCGAGATCAGATATAATATAATATCAGTTCCAGAGTTGGGCAGTATCGAAAATACATGTATTTGAAATACATTTTCAAAATACATTTGTATTTTGTATTTTGTATTTTAACCCGACGAAACGAAAGTATTTGAGTAATGTATTTTGTAATGCTTTTTCCAAGTATTTTGTATTTTCAAAATACTTTTTTTATCAAAATACATTTATATATTTCATGCTTTGCGGTTTTGTAAACCGCAAATCAGAGATTTGCAACAAGGAAATATCGTCTGTTTTGTTAAGTCTTCGAATTCTTTTCTGGGCATTTATAAACAAATTTTTCAACTAGTGATACGATAAAGATTGTTAATGAACAGGATGTATAGCTTTCCCAGAAGCATTTATGCTGAATGGTTACAAAAATAATGTCATAATCTTACTGCTGCTGTGAGAATTACAAGAAAAAAAAAGAGTTCAATGATAGACAGGAAGTATTGTTGTGAGTTTTACTTCTTATTGCTTTTTTATCAGGTACGTTAGAAATGTAATGCAATTATTTATTATTAAGGCTCGGGAAAAGTTGAATAATACTTTAGACGCGCCCAATGAAAATATATCAATATACCAGGAGAATAATTTAATTGTGGTAATACATGGCGTGCAATATTAGACAAGAAATATTTCAAAATAATGTCTTCTCATGATAACGGAAAAGTTAAGGGAAAATACTATTGCATAAAACAAGAAGTTCAGTTACATGTACAACACTTTTCAATTTAGAATAAACTTCAAACTCTTTAAAGTTAAGATTTTAGTTTTGAACTGTGAAATATTAATTTTAGCAATATTTTTTCTAGTCTCTCAGTATTTATTGAATCCAGATTTTTTGTATGGTTTTCCAAACATTTGATATTAGTTTACTTGACGTGAAATACATTATAAACTAGTTCTATTTATTGATACAAAATTCGAATGTTCATTAATTGTATTTATTTTTGGATACATTAAACATAAAGATTTTGGTTAAAGATTCGCCCTTACTGGAATCATGCATTTATGCCGTATATATTATATTTATATTTATGTATATAAAAAGATTTTTAAGTTTTTATTTAATTTTTTTTAATTAAATAATTAACGCGGTGCAGATTTATAATGATATATATTTATATATTTGCCTGACCAAAACAGGATTTTCAAGTGTAAAGTGAATTTTGATTCTTTTTCAAGTTTCGGCAAAAAAAAAAAAAAAAAAAAAAAAAAAAAGAAAAGAAAAAAAAGAAAAAAAGAAAAGAAAAAAAAGAACAAAGAAAAAAATTAAAAGAAAAAGTTTTCAGATGGAAATTTTAAGCAGAATCTATGCGTATATACAAATGTATTATTAATTTAGTTTAATTAGCTTAATAAATCCATACACCTTATAAATATACTTATGATTAAGTTAAACCAAGAACATGCATGAGTTTTTTTTTAAAATAAAATAAAAGAAAATTATTATTGTTATTTTTATTTGCTTTTGTTTTGTTTTTTATTTTATGACTAATTATCGAATGCATTTATTCGTTATTAATTCATATAGTTATTTATATGATGAAAGTACAAAAATTGATATCATTGTTCATTGTACAGAGAGAGAGAATTGTTTTTATCATTTGACTTTTAAATTAATCAAAAAAATATATCAAGAAAATTATCATTGAATAAAATAGTGTACTCATTCTTTTGAAAAGAGTATTTCAAATGTAACCTAATTGAGAGAATTCATAAGAGACCTTACATTTTAAAATAAACCGTCCGGTGTTTCTTGAGCCTGCTATAATAACATCAAATAAACAATAAATTTGTATGATTTTATACATTTAACATGATTTTGTCGGAATTTATATTTGTGTGAATAAAAAAATTTCTAAAAAAGTACTTATTTTAACTAGTAGATGTACTCGAAAAGACATTTTCTAGATTTTTATGTAGGGTCGTTTCATTGTTTCAAAAAAAATTTTGTAATTCGAACTCTGAACCGAGTGTGTTGGTCAGTTTTATCCGGCATCTTGTTTCGAAGTGGCGGCCATTTAATTATTTTAATTTGAAATTTAAAATTAGGTATACAAACATTAGAAGTTAAAAAAGATTTTTCTTTTATGAGCTTGATACAAAGATTTCAGAGTATTTTTTTTTTTTTGTCTATATCTTAAAAAATGGCTGAGTTATAGTACTTTGAATTTCTAGAGTGGCTGACATTTTGAAACCGTCTGATTTTTGTCACGTGGTAACACGCGTGATTTGGATGTAATTTGGTGTGCACATAGTATATACTGATGCATGAACCGAGTTCGTTGGCCAGTTTCATCCGCCATCTTTTTTCGAAATGGGGGCCATTTAAATTCTTTTTAAAAATTTAAAATTTTATGCACAAAAATTAGAAGTTAAAAAAGATTTTTCTTTTATGTGTTTTATCTTAATAAAAAGATTCCACAGCATTTTTTGTTGCATCTGTATCTTAAAAAATCGTTGAGTTATAACACTTCGAATTTCTAGTATGGTTGACATTTTGAAATATTCCGAAATTTTCTCACGTGATAACACGTGTATTAATGAATCGATTTGAATATAATTTGGTGTGTATATAGTACATATAAATGTTTGAATCGACTTCGTTGGCCAACATCGTCCCGCATCATGTTTCAAAAAGGTAGCCATTTATTTTTTTAAATATTTAAAATTTAAAATTAAGCACAATAAAATTAGAAATTGAAAAATATCTTTCTTCAATGTGTTTGACCTTGATGCAAAGACTCCAGAGAATTTTTTGTTTCATCTATATTTTTTAAAATGTGTGAGTTATAGCAACTTGAATTTCTAAAGTGGGTGACATTTTGAAAAATCAATTTGCCTGTGACAACACTTGGATCAATCGATTTCGATGTGAGTGAGCATGTGTTAAGGACTTACTAAGATCTCAATCAAGTTTATTGGTTAATTTCAGTGGCGTAGCTAAGGGGGGGCGTCCGCCCGGGCGCCGAGGCCTAGGGGCGCCAAATTGAGAGAAATTGTTATATATCTACATTGGGGTGGGGGCGCAAAATTTCTTGCTGGCCCCGGGCTCCAAAAAACATAGCTACGCTACTGGTTAATTTCACCCATCATGTTGTTTTAAGATGGGAGGCACCTCATTATGTCGCCGAGTTTGGTCATTGAATATAAATCGCTTTAAATAAAACCCGATTGTATAAAGTTGATTAATTTCTCGAAATTCCCATTTGTATTCAGTATTGATAGAAATAAGCATTGAATCGTCTATTATCGTGTTCCACTAATTTGAGCTTTGTATGGTTGAATAATATAACTTGAATTTTTTTAAAGAAAAGTAAATAATATGAAAGCTGTCTCTACCTCCCGGTACTGGCCGGAAAGACTTTTTTTTTTTTTTTTTTTTTAACTTGTATTCGTGAGAACGTTACGGAATTTTTCTAGGTGATGCAAATCTAGTCTGATGAGATGCTTCAAAAGTACTATGCTCAGATACATACGTTTAGTTACTTTTAGCATAGAAAAACTGTCGTCTCTAGAAGGCGCAAATTTTTTGAAAGTGTTAAAATTCGTGACTTTAGAAAAACAATGGCACTGTCATTAAAAAAAAAAAAGTTTTTAGCGATAAATACACAGATTTTGTTAATAAATACCCCCCCCCCCCAAAAAAAAAAAAAAAAAAAAAAAAAAAAAAAAAAAAAAAAAAGTGTGCGTTGCCGAAAGAGAATAAAAGTCAAAAATGAAAACGTTCCTTTTTGAAAATTTTCTGATATGAAATTAGTACTCGTATAGACTGATTTATTTCTTTTTTATTCATTTATTAACAGTTATTTAAATTTTTAACACTTTCAAACAAAGTTTAGCTTTACCTTAAGTTTGTTAAGGAATTCGATTTGTTTGTCTGCCCGCGTTCTAACTCGTGTAAATATAGTCCGATTTTCATGAAATTTATAGATGATCCTGTGCATCACTATACGACATGTTCGTACATATTGGAAATGAAGTTTATAGCTTTAACAGTTCATTTACAGGGACACACAAAATTGTGGTTACATTATGGTCTACGGAAAAAAATCTTTTGCGGTGTATTTTAATGATATACTATTTTAAACATATAAAAATGTAAATTTATATACATAAATTTATATATATCACTGAAGTGTACTACACGGCGATTATTGTTGAATAGGACGTGCACAGAATTTAGCATTCATTTTCAGGGACACATAAAAGAATTTGGCTACAGAAGAAACTCCACAATAATCGAACTTTTGAAGACTATGAACATGAATTGCTGGAAGTGCATTTTTAGTTATGGCACGCATTTTGAAATTGAATTATTTTTCTTTTATATGACTTGGGTTCTCTAAAGAATTCTTTAGTACAATTTGTTTATTCACGGAAATTGCTGAATGGAAAATTTGAACTGCGTTATTCATTTCACTGAAATAACTTTTAGCGTAAAGTCTATAGATCGTATACAGAACAGCACACAAAAAAATGAATATTTTTTCATCTGATGATACTATTGGCAGAAATTGTGTTTTCAAATATATTACACTTTTACTTCTTTATTTCAACATCATTGTTCTCTTTAATAAATTGTAAACTTTTACGACAGTATTCTGAATGTCTTAGGAAGTGTTTCATAATCTATGCTTGACGCATGACTTTTTGTTCTTATTTTCCTTATTTTGAATTTGAAAAGCTTAATCAGTTTTGAAAAAAACACTTTGTATTTTTATAGTGAAACACTCAGCAAATTTGAAAATTTGAAAATGTATTTTGTATTTTGAATGTATTTTGAAAATACATGTATTTTGTATTTTGAAATTTTTCTTTTGAAAAGTATTTTGTATTTTGTATTTTAAGTTCTAAAAACCAATGTATTTTGTATTTTGTATCGAAAATGATATTTCGATGTATTTTGCCCAACTCTGATCAGTTCATATGATACCAACTATTTCAGTTTGTTGGTGTAAGTAGTTTAAATTGATTACTAGGAAAAAAGTATCTTAGTTTGGAAGCATGTACTACTTCATAATCCTTTTTTGTAAGCCAGTTAGGCTTATTTATTTTGAAACTTACATTGGATAATTTTTCCATAATTTGATATGGACCAGAAAAAGGCGGACTTAACTTCCGAGTATTCGGATAGTAAAATTCTTCCACTATGACAAGGTCACCAGGTTTAAAAGGCGCTTCCACAAACTTTAAATCATACCTGACTTAGTTTTTCAAGTGATGTTCACTTGTTCTTTGGAAAGCCTCTTTTCTGGCTTCCTCTACAGGGGGATAATAATTTTCATTGCCTAATACTGATGGATAAGGTAATTGGCCGAACATTAAGTATGCAGGAGGGTACTTGGTTACTGAATGAGGTGTGTTATTGTACTCATTAATTACTTCCTGCAGAATTTTGGGCCATGGGACGTTTGAAGGGGTAGAATTTACTTTAAGTCTTAGTCGGGTGCAAATTGACTGATTCACACGTTCATTTTTCCCATTACACTGTGGTCTATGAGAAGAAGTAAGTATTTTTTTTACATTCTGTTTATGTACCCATTTACGAAGTTTAGACGCTGTAAACGCAGGATTTCTATCCGTTAAAATTTTCTTGGGAAGTTGAATATTAAAAATCTGTTTAAGAATATTAATGTAGACTTCAGTTGTAATATTTTTAGATGCAAAACCCCAAACATAACGAGTAGCGTGATCAATAGCTATGTGCATATACCTTTTAGATGAATTATAATAGTTAAAACCTCCTACTGAATCTAATGAAATTATATCGAAGGGTAATTCTGCAGGTGGTAATGCCTCCAGAAGACCAAATTTTGGTTGGTGTGATTTTTTGTTCAGTTGGCAGACCTCACAATGCTTGACAAATTGTGTGATATTGTGCGTCATACTGCTCCAGTAGTATTGTGGGGAAATTAAATTTAGCATTTTTTGGATCCCGGGATGGCCAAATTGTGAATGGGTATTTATTAGTAATTTCTCTCTCAAGGAGAATGGTACTACAATTTTTTGAAAACCCTTTTTGCGAATTATTACAATGTCATTAACTTTTTGAAATTTAGGCCCTGTTATATTATCTAATTGTTGGTGTTCTTTAATTTCATCTGACGTTAATAAATGAATATAGGGATTTACAGAAAAAGTGGGATTTCTTGAAAGCATGTCTGCTTCAAAATTGGTGGATCCTTTGTTATATTTTACAGTATAATCATACATACTTAATTTTAGTGACCATCTGAATAACCTACCTGTTAAATGCTTCACCTTCTTAAGCCATACTAAGGAGGCATGGTCAGTATGTATTGTAAAAGGTTTTCCGTGAAGGTAATAATGGAATTTGTCAAGGGCATCGATTATTGCTAGACATTCCAGTTCTGTGATAGCGTAATTTTGCTCGTAGGGCCTTAATTGTCTCGAGTGGAACGCAATGGGATGCAAATTCCCTTCTTCATCCATTTGTTTTAAGACAGCACCTACGGCTTCCTTTGAGGCATCAGTATAGACATGGCATGGAAGGTTAGGATTGAATAATTTTAAAATAGGCCTAGAAATTAATGCGTTTTTAAGCAATTCAAATGATTGTTGACAGGCATCTGACCATTCCCAAGGAGCATCTTTCTTTAACAATTTATTTAGAGGGGCTCTAATTTTAGCATACTTGTCTATGAATTCGTGGTATACGTTTACAGAACCAAGGAACCTTTGCAATTCTTTAACGTTTTTTGGAGGAATTAATTTTTTAATAGTTTCGGTGTTAGCATTGTCTGGTTTTATTTGGCCGTTACTAATTTCATAACCGAGGAAGTCAATTTGAGATTTAGCAAAGTTACATTTGGAAAATTTTAATTTTAGATTTTCTTGACGGCAAATGTTAAATATAGTTTTAAAGTGATCCATATGCTCGGCATAGGAATCGGAATAAACTATAAAATCATCAAAATAATTGGTAGCAAAATTAACTTTATGTTTATCTAGGATTCTTCGAAGAGCTCTTGCAAATTGAGCTGGGGCATTTTTATAGCCAAAAGGAAGAACCAACCACTCATAAAGACCTTGATTGGTTGCAAAGGCCAACTTCTCTGTGTCTGAAGGATGAAGTGGTATATGCCAGTAGCCAGAGGCTAAATCTAGCGTGGAAAAAAAATTTGGCATTGACAAGTCTGTCCAAATGGTTCCGAGTCAGTCTTACAAATGGCATTGATTTTTCTGTAATCAATACAGAGACGCGTTTTACCTTCTCCTTTTTTATATGCCAGAGTGACGGGAGAGGAATAAGGACTGCAGGACTCTTTAATAAGTTTAGCTTCCAGTAATTCTTGTATTTGTTTTTGAATTTCTTCATTGTCCCTAGGAGATGCACGGTAAGATCGAAGCGAGATAGGAAGTTCCGAGGTGAGAGTTACCCGCTGAGGTTCCCATCTGACTCTACCTACGTCATATCTATTGCGCGCAAAAATATCCTTGAAGTCGCTTAGAAGCCCTTCCAACTGTGAGTTCTCTTCAGTAGTACAATGACTAAAACTTTTGTCATCATAATCCGAGAGAATTTGAGTATCAAAATAACATTGTCCTTGTTGCGACAAAATTTCTTGATTTGATTTGGAAGGAGAACGAAGCGGCTTCTTGCAATTCATATCACTCGTTAAAGTTAATGTATGATTGAATGAGTTTCCCTGAGAAATTTTATTCGAAATGTTTTGATCATACTTAAGAATGACTCCATCCTGAGTCAGAATATTCGAGTAAAAGTCCATCGATATATGGAATTTTTGTAATTCTGGATTTCCCAGTATCGCATATGGCAAGAATGACCTAACTAGGTATAAGGTGCTATTTTGCCTGATATTTCCTATTTTGAGGGGTACGTGAAGTTTTTCAGAAATCTGAACTTGTCCTTGGGTTTGATTAACATTAAGAGGATGACAGCTTTGAATAGACGTCATATCCAAAGCTGCAACTAAGTTTTCTGGAATAAGGGAAAGGGTACTTCCGCTATCCAATAAAAATGGTATTTGAACCTCATGACAAGTTTCTGAATACGTATGATTATCGTAATTCCCATATCTGAGGTACCCCGGGACTATAAACCGTCATAAAACATTATGGGGTATTCCTTGATCAGGGGAATACCCATGGGCATTTTGTGATAGAAATTGATTGCTGTGGGTTGTCAAATCGGGATTCATGGTTGTCCCTGCATTGCCCTGGACATCATATTTATGGAGTAAAGTATGATGTCTTCGATGGCAATTTTTACAGTTCATCTTGGAGGGACATTTATTTGAAAAGTGGCCACCTCGCAGACAATTGATACATAGTTTGTTTAGTTGGACAGTTCTCCAACGGTTATCTATGGACATATTCGTTAATTTTCTGCAGGCATGGGTGGCATGCGACTCGAGGCAAACCCCGCATTTAGTATTTTCTTGACTTTTGGGGAATTTATATCTATCGGAAGAATTTCGGGAATAATTTACATTTCTTACCTCTATTTTAGTTGGATTCTCCAACGCTAGCATACTTTTGGCATGAGTCTCTAAAAATTTTAAAAATTCCGTGAGACTAGGCATATCATTATGAGTAAGAGAGAGCTCCCATCGTTCTTTTAGATTATCACTTAGTTTTTGAATTATAGTATAAATTATCATGTTATCCACCAAAGCATTTTGAGTCAAATTCAAAGACTCTAGAATTCGAAGTGACTCATTACAAGTATCTATTATGTCAAAAATAGCTTTAGAGGAAGAGGGGCAATTTTTCATGTTTTTTAAATTGTATAACTTACTTATTTGTGCGATGGCTAAATCCCTAGTTTTATCATAGCGAGCGCAGAGAGTGTCCCATGCATTTTTATAATTGGCTTCCGAGAGAGGAAATCCAGAAATTAATTTATGAGCAGGACCCTTTACACTAGCCAGTAGATATTGCAATTTTGAGACGCCCCCCAACTCCAAATTTTGATCTATAGTTGTAAGAAAAATCTCTTTAAAAGAAAGCCATTGATCAGCTTCTCCGTGAAAAGGTTTTAATTCAAATTTTGGAAGATTAACAGTTTTTACACGAACATTACCTGTAGTTTTATTTAGACTTTCTGAACCACCCTCGTGAATGTTTAAACTATTAGTTAACTTATTACGTGATGTATTTATTGCTATGGTTAAATTATCCAATTTAAGTGCAATCTCATTATATTCATCAATTATAGGATCAGTTTCCGATGCATCGCTCTGAAGAATGTCATTTTCATGGAGTTTATTTAATTCGGTTTCAATATCCTGAACCTGTTTACCATATAAATCTAACTCTTCAAGAGTTACAGTTTCATTATCAATTTTGGGATTTATAATATTTTTTATGCGAGTGATTTTTCCCTTAAGAACAGTTTTTTGTTTTTTAACAGCTTCCATTTTAAATTAATTTTATGACAACTTCCTAAAAATCTAAATATAAACAAATTCTAAATGACCTTCAAAAAATAATAATAATATCAACATAATACAAGCATCTGCATAGAATTGTGAAATGAAATAAATAAAAAGAATTAATTATATAAAATAATTAGACGTAAATATGGATATCCATTTTTTCTTTCAATTTAAAATATAATTACACCTTAAAACCATGCTTTGTAGAAGTAATAAAAACAATAACACTAGAGATATATTACTTACCTTAATCAATTAGTTTTATAATCAAGGAATTAGGGGAAAAAAAACATGCGCACTAATATAAACAAATAAACAAATAAATAAATAAATAAATAAAATAGTGTACACTTGTGAGCTCACATATCATAAATTAAATATTCTTTTAATCATAAATCACTGTACCGCCCTTTGAGTATAAATCATGTAGTAGATGTCGAATATATTCACGCAATCTCTCCTGAGATCATAATCACAGACCAAAAACTGCTGTCACATATATTGTTGTCGTATATTCTCTTTTTGAAACGCAAGAGAAGCAGAAAGAAAAAAAAAACATAGATCACAAACATCTTGAGTATCAGTTTCACCCGGTCATAGGAGCGCTTTGACTGATTTATGGCACTACGGAGGATGAACGATCAACACACAACTGCATGCCCCGTTCAGGCAGAAAAATCGCTCTGGTAAGGTGTGAAGAATGGCAGAAAAATAGCATCCTAGTATTCCACGATACAACCCACTTTTTGGATGAAAATTCACGAATCCCGTATTTCAAATCCGGCAAGGCCCGACGAATGGTAGAAAAATATCTCAGTATCCCAACATGGAATACGCTTGCTGGATAACTCATGACGAGACGTTAACCCCTTTTCAGGGCCTCTTTCGATGTTTCGTGTCAGAATGACCGCTCTCTTTGCTATCCTTTGTGGGTCCGGTATTTTTAATAATGTCCATAATTCGTAGATTATTTTCCCGCACTAGGTATCATACTGCCGACTATGAAGAACTGTCGCATTTTCATAAAACGACAGACTTCAAGGGGATGAGTTTTAATTACGATTTATTTAAAACATATCAAAATCTTTTCGCAAGTCTTTACATCATGAGTTCTGGAGACCAAGTGCGTAGATGTATAGAAATTTCTCATCTCCCGAAAGGGGTTACCAGTTAAAAAGGCCATGTGTTTTACTTAAATTAATACGATAAACTTAGGTTTCTTGTTGCCCTGTAAAACCCGTGATTATTAGTCATGGGGCCCGTATCCACATTGAGGGACGATTTATTAAAAAAGTAATAAATAGGTCTGATTTTTTGTATTTTCTTACATATATATATATATATATATATATATATATATATATATATATATATAGATATATATTGGCTTCATTTTATTGAATAGCGATTCAAATATGCTATGTTTAGCAGCGAAGAAATGCATAGTCAAATTGATAGCCCTTGTCGGGAAATCTAGTGTTAAGTATGATCTTATTATGAGTCAGATAATTTTTTTTTTTTTTTTATGACATAGATAGTATTCATTTTACTGCAGCACAACTCTTCACTTCAAACAATTTTAAACACTTAATACATATAATTACAAAATGACATGTATGAAAAAAACGAAGGACTAAATACAGAAGGATACGCAGGTGAATTAGCATATCTGGAAAACACAAGGAATGAAGAACTGTCTCTTCTAGTATAATAATCTAAATAATAAGTATGTGGTTGTCACAAACAATGATAAGCTAATCACTTCAAAGGGAAACGAATTTATTGTGATTTTTACGTTCTCAAATCACAATGAACGACGAAGTATTAGTTTACTCGCAGAGAATAAAACCAGAAAATATCTTTGACGTCATTCGTATATGAAATCTTTCTAGTATTTACTTTAATACACTGTTAAAAATAAATCTGTGAATTCCAGGTGAAACTACCGGCAGCAAAGTAGCCGAACTGTTACCGTTCCGTAAGTAGATTTTCCGTTGTGGGACATACAAGAAAAGAAAACTCCGTTTGAAGAAGCGGTAACTTTCTGTTACAAAGTCTGATTTTTAATGATAATAATTTAATATATTTTTTAAAATTAATAAATCGATTAATCGTCAAAGAATTCGAAATTACCGAGTGATTTTAAGCTGCTATATTATTTTACGTATTATTATTATTACACAATTTAGTTCACGCCGTCCTCAGGATCGAACTGGGGACCTTTTGATAACTGAATAAATCCTTACTAACCGAGCCAAAGCTGCTGATGCCAGGTTGTACAGAATATGTCTTTTATGAGTTAGTGCGAAAATTTGTTGTGCTTTTTAAAGATTTCCTTTCAAATACATTCTTTATAATATTTGTAAACAGTTTATTTTATTTTATTTTAGACTGATGCATAATGCTTATTATTTTTTAAAATCAATTTTGATTTTTTAAATAGTTTAAATAAAAAAAATCACTGTTTAAAACTACTGTTTTTTTCTTTTCTTTTTGAATGAATGAATGAATGAATGAAAAAAACTTTTTATTAACAACTTTTTTTTAGAAAAATAATGTTATAGACAATTTTTTGAAATTTTCGCACACTATTTATTTATTTATTTATTTATTGGCTAATTAATTAAAAGATTTTTTAATAAGAAATAAGATAAAAAAAAACAGAAAAAATGTAATTTAAAAGGGACTTTTTATGTTTTCATTATTTGTTGCCGCCAGTGGGATACGAACCCACAATCTCCGTTTGCAGGCAATTGGCGGTATGGTGCCTTGACCACTCGGCCACGGAGCCCCTTACACAACGGAGTGTCTCCGTTTTTTGTTTTTATTTCCACCCATTTCGTTATTTTCAGGAAATATTGGTGGATTTGCTGATTTGTAATGGACAATGCCCTTTTGTTGTGAAAAGGGACTTTTTCTGTGAAATTCAGGAAAAAAATATTCGTGAATTTCAGAAGTTTTTTAAAAGTGTAATTAAATTGCAAAATTTCAAATTTAGCAGAAATTAATGGACGAGTCACACTTGGGAATGCAGTTCACAGATTGAAAAAGTTTTAGTCCAAGATCCCAGGGCCCCCAGACGTTACTTATTTTCTCACAAATAAAATGTATTGGATAAAGTAGTGTTAGTACATGCTATGAGCGTAGTGATACCTGCTAGCTTGGACCGACGGCCAATTTACGGGTACCAGGTACCAAAGGTAGGTAAAAACACTACGAACTTTTCTTATTTTCTCAGTCTTGATTTTTATATATGATGCTCAGGGAACTATTTCAAATACTTTATGTAAGCTCCCAGACCAATTGCATGGGCCAAACATCTTCCCAGACATACATAAAGTGTCGCTATGAGTATGAGCGCAAGCGTGATAATTACATAGTTTTGGTAATATAATAACTTCTAATGCAAAAATACAAATGATATTTTTATTAAGAAATTATTGTCGATTAAACTTATTTGTTATCTTAAAATTAATATAATTTTTAAAAGATTAATTAAAAAAATATGTTTTGAAAAGTGAAAATAATAGAATATTTATTCAAGTAATTCAAAATATTGGAATATTTCAAACTAATTCCCTTTTAAGTATTACCAATTCATAACTGACATTCAATAAAAAACATTGATTAAATTCAGACGATTTTATTTAAAATCAGTATTCTTTTTTCAGTTTATTTGCTTTATCATCTTAAAATGGATTACTTCGGTAAGTTGAGCTGAACGCGCATTTTTTGTATGTTTGGGAAGATGTTTGGCCCATGCAATTGGTCTGGGAGCTTACATGAAGTATTGAAATAGTTCCCTGAGCATTATATGTAAAAATCAACACTGTTAAAAAAATTCTGAAATTCACAAATATTTTTTTCCTGAATTTCACAGAAAAGGTCCCTTTTCACAACAAAAGGACATTTTCCGTTACAAAGCTGAAAATGCCACCATATTTCCTGAAAATAACGAAATGGATGGAAATAGAAAAAAAACGGACACACTGCTTTGTGTGGCGGGCTCCATGGCCGTGTGGTCAAGGCATCATACCGCTATCTGCCTGGAATCGCAGATCGTGGGTCCGGATCCCACTGGCGCCATGGAATAATGAAAACATAAAAAATTCCTTTTAAATTACATTTTTTCTGTTTATTTTTCTCTTATTTCTTATCAAAAAATCTTTTAATTAATTAGCAATAAATAAATAAATAAATGGTGTACGACAATTTAAAAAAATTGTCTATACATTATTTTTGTAAAAAAATTGTTAATGAAAAGTTTTTTCATTATTTCAAAAAAAAAAAAAAAAAAAAAAAACAGTGGTTTTAAACAGTGATTTTTTTAATTTAAACTATTTAAAAAAATAAAATTGATTTAAAAAAATAATAAGTATTATGCATCAGTCTAAAATAAACCGTTTACAAATATTCTAAGGAATATATTTGAAAGGAAATCTTTAAAAAGCACAAAAGATTTTCTCACTAACTCATAAAAGACATACTTTGTACAATTCAGCATCAGTGGCTTTGGCTCAGTTAGTAAGGATTTGTTCCGCTATCAAAAGGTCCAGAGTTCGATTCTCAGGACGGCGTGAACTTAATTATACAAAATAATAATAATAATAATTAAGTAAAATAACATAGCAGCCTAAAACAACTCGGTAATTTCGAATTCTTTGACTATTATTCGATTCATTAATTTTAAAAATTATATTAAATTATTATCAGTAAAAATCAAACTTTGTAACGGAAAGTTACTGCTTCTTCAAACGGAGTTTTCCTTTCTTGTGTTTCCCACAACGGAAAATCTACAAATGGAACGGTAAAAGTTCGGCTACTTTGCTGCCGGTGGTTTCACCGTGAATTCACAGATTTATTTTTAACAGTGAAGACTGAGAAAATAAGAAAAGTTCGTAGTGTTTTTACCTACCTTTGGTACCTGGTACCCGTAAATTGGCCGTCGGTCCAAGCTAGCAGGTATCACTACGCTCATAGCACGTACTAACACTGCTTTATCCAATACATTTTAGTGAGAAAATAAGTAACGTCTGGTGGCCCTAAGATCTTGCTCTATTTGTTTTAATGGCAGGGTACCGAGTGAAGAAGTCCTTGAATCGCGGCCGCTATAATTAATGGTCACAGTTGAAATACACTGCTCAAAACAATTAAAGGATATTGCAGTTTTAGGTGGATTTTGTATCTGGGAAACTTTTTAGCTGATTGATACATGGTCGACAGACATAGTAGTTTATATGAGAATAAATTACACATGTTTGGCAGAAAAAAATGCATTTTAATGCGCATTTGTGTACAAAAGAAAAAAAACACAATTTGTGCATATGAGAAAAAAAGAATAAGAAAAGGTGTTTTCTTCAAAGAAAATCATTTTCAGTAGGGGGTATGGTTTCCACGGGCGGCCAACAACGTTGAACACCTTTGAGGCATGGATTCAATGAGGCTATTAATGACGAGTTGGGGTATAATGCCCCACTCTTCCAGAAGAGCTCTTTCCAGTTCTTGGAGAGTTTGTGGGGGTTGTTGGCGGCCAGAAACTCGTCTTCCTAGAGCGTCCGAAACGTGCTCGATTGGATTCATGTCTGGAGAACATGCTGGCCATTCCATTCGAACGATTCCTTCCTCGAAAAAGAAATCCTCCACCAGGTTTGCACGATGTGGCCTGCAGTTATCGTCCATTAAAATGAAGTTATCTCCGATTGCTGCAGCGTAAGGGACTGCAATAGGTCTGAGGATCTCATCCCTATATCGGCGACCAGTCAAAGCTCCATCTCGAATGATGTAGAGGTCAGTGCGACCGTCAATGAAGATGCCACCATACACCAACACTCCTCCACCATCAAATCTGACACTTTCGTGCACGAACGCAGGATTATTCCTACTGCCACGGTCCCTCCAGATGAAAATACGCCTATTATCCGGATGCACAGAAAAACGGGACTCGTCAGAAAACAGAATATTGCTCCATTCATTTCTCCTCCAGTTGAGATGCTCGGTTGCCCACTCCCTGCGGTCGCGACGATGCCTTGATGTTAATCTAACACATACCATCGGTCGGCGAGCATACAGACCTACAGCATGGAGCCGGTTTCGGACAGTCTGAGTTGAAATCGTAGTGCCTGTAGCCAAGCGAAGGTGTTGTTGGAGAAGAGTAGCGTTCATGTTTCGGTGTCTCCGAGCTGTTAACGCTAAATACCGATCTTCATTGGGCGTTGTTGCCCGTCTACGACCTTGCCCTGGTCTTCGGCCTGCACATCCACTCTCCAAAAAACGTTCCAGATCCTGGAAACGACACTTTGTGACACTCCAATGGCTTGCGCTACTTCGGCTTGAGTTTGACCCCCTTCTAACCTACCAACAATTCTCCAAGCTTCTGACTCTGTCAAATGACTTCGCTGAGACATCGTACTCATCGAAACAAAGCAATCACTGAATGCCGATCATCCTTGTCTTCATTCTCTTTTATCCAGTTGAAAGTCAAATTTCATTCGCTGCCACTGAAGCGACGTTTTTGACGTCGAACTCAAAATTTGCATACTCCACAGTTTTAAAAACCAGAATAATTTGCATTTATGATTCTCTTCTATTTTCGGCAAAAAAAATTTCGTTTATATCTTTATTTTAATTAAAACTTCAAATACCTTTAATTGTTTTGAGCAGTGTACATTACACTGCGATTGCAATTAAAACGGTAGATTTTGTTTGCAACCAATCTGTGCCGAAATAATTAAATTAGAATTTTGTCAAAAATTTTTACTCGCTATTAATTAAACAAGATTTTTTATTAATCATAATAATGCAAAAATATTAATTTACTATTTTTTGAAAATATTTTTTAAAACGTAAATTAGATTTTTCATTGACGCTGAGATAAATTTATCCATTTGTCAATTACCTGATGATGAAGAATCTGAAATAAAAGTGTTTCAAGGTTATACAATTATACATAAATAAAGATTTTTATTTTTGTTTGTTTGCAAAATGCCGGGTACGTTCATTTCGAAGTAATTCTCAAATATAATTTTCTTTACACTTATACTGGATGGTATACCTCAACTGTTGAGACAGCTGTCACAGAACCACAGACAGACATTTTGTAAAAGCATGTTTTTTGCAATCACTGATAAATAAAACGTGTAAATCCGTCAAAAACCAGATTTCAATAATTTTCATGAATCCAATATTTTCTTCTTGTATAAAGAGAGAATAAAGAAAAATCTAGAGAAAATAATTTTCCGCATAGCCAGGTATAAGTAATTTTCAGATGAGGAAAACGATACAAAAAAACTCCTACTTTTCTGAAATATGTGATGTGATAATATTGTAACGATTGTGCCATTTTCTTGAAAAGAAGGTTTGTTTCTCAAATATTCGATAATATTTTAATAATTGTGCAATTTTCTTGAAAAAAATATCTATATCAGAGAATTATTCGTGATGTACGAGACATTTTATTTGAAGCTACAAAGAAACTTTCCCAGCAGTAAAAGCAGTTCAAGTGTTTCATTTGATTATTGGATGCTGTCACAAAACGTGGCATTGTAAAAGAATCATCCTACTTTTATCTTTTTTTTTTCTGCATGTATCCGATAAGGATGTCGCTACAACTAGAATATAAATCGTGGAGAAATACCTATTTTTGAATTCAAGGCACAAAATCATCTGTTTGAGACGATAGCAATTAAGTGAGATTCCTTTTAGAGGGCCCCTTGCAATGTGATATAGTTCAAACAATGTATAAAGTTGGCGAATTTGGATAGAGAAATGTGAAAAACTAAAAGAAAAGAAATTTTATTCCCATGAGTGAGAAGAGAGTTGTCACGACACTAGAATAAGGAAGGGTATCAATAATAACAGATCATCGGCTTCACAAAATGCACTCCACAAAGAAAAAAAAAAACCCGTAAAAGTAGGTTTTTTTAAGTACTTTTATAAGCATTTAATCGTAATCTTAAAAATGCCACTGAATTTTTGTAAATGCTAAATTCATGTTTTTTCCCCCTAAAATTCTCGTTAAAATATATTAATCTGTCTTGAGCAACGAACTTAATTATGAAAAAGTCGTTGGTTTTTTACGCATTGAGTTCAAACAGATGAATCTATCAAAAAATGTGTTATTTTTGCTCTGTATATATATATATATATACAGATATATCTATATATATATATATATATATATATATATATACAAGGTAGAACCCGTCGAATTTTGAAGAAAGAAAATGTTTAAAAAGGAACTGTTTCATTGATTTACAATAAACCTACAAAATTAGTTACGGTAAAAAATGCACCTAAAAGTAAGTCTAAATCTTAAACAAACGATATTTAACGTCAAATTAGCAAAATACTATTTCTATAAAACTCAGTTGTAGAAATTGTTAAAATTAAATTTTAATCGTACATGTAAGCAGTGTTGTAGTCGTAAAAATAGCAGAGAGTATACGTTATAAACAAAATGTATACGCTGACGTCATGAATGTTCATTGATAAGGTATACGCTAATGCTTTATTTCAGAAACAGAAGGCATACGGAGCTTCTTAAAAAAATCCAGAGGGTACACAGCGTATACCCTCCACTACATCCCTGAATGTAAGCAGTAAAAAATAATAAATATCTGTTATTATGATAAAGTTATCAATTTAGGTTCTTATGCTATTATTCCAAAATGAAAAAAAGCAAAATTTATTCCACTTTGACTCAATCATAGAATTTATTTCCTGTGATATCTAAATCCGGCATCATTTTCATCATATCAAAATTTACAAAGGCCCATTTCGTATCTGTATTCACCTTTCCAGAAAAAAAATGCAATTTAATTTGATCATTTGATTCAAAACTTGAGGTCTCAATGCTATTAGCTGAAACAGATATTAAACTGTTGATATTCTTTTACGTGTAAGTAAAATTTTCTAAATGAAATCAAAAGTCACCGGGTTTTATAATAGAAGACATTTAAATTTCGACTTTTCCACTTTTAATGAGAAAATGGCAACATAAAGATACAGTAATCAATTTCTTCCCTTTTTTTCCTTTGCTTTTTAATAGAAATGGAGTAATCCTGTTGCCATAATTAGAAAAGCGGTATTAAAAACTACTAAAAAATTAATATTTTAAAAACAAATTAAGATACAGCTTTTAAACAAATTTCATTTAAAAGTACATTTTTTCCCTACACGATGGTATAAAAATTGAAAATGTACGATATTTAGAAGTATAAAAAATTATAGTAGCAAAAATTGCAATACCGTAGTTTCATTTAAAATGTGAAAGTGTTGCCATTCGCAAAATGACGTATGCGTTACGCACAGATACGTTTGGCCTTTATAATATAGATATATATTAAAGGAATAGGAAGGGGAAAAAATAAAACATTATTTAAGCTAAGATTTTTAAATTCGTTTCTTAATGCAGAGTGTTAGGTAAATATCGTCTGCAGCCGGCTAAAGCTGCATATTCCATAATTTCATTTGTTCCAAATCTATGTAAGTTTCCTTCTTTCTTTCCGTGTGTAGCAACACTGTGTTTATTATTACTTTGAACTTTGAAATGTAAAAAAGAATAGAATGTTGCAACTTTCATGCAATAGCAATGGCTCGCATATTTTGTTGTGAAATAAAAACCCATTTACAGTTCTCAATGTGTGTTATTAAAGAGTAAGAACCAGCAATGTTATGTTATTTCTTAGTTAAAAACGCAAAAACACATAGTAAGTTAATTGCTACTTAATCATTAAGTGATGAAAACGTATTTTTGTTTAATGTTACGCTCTTCATTTTTTATTTATAAAATATTTTCTACTACGGAGTTTTTAAAATGTTTCATTGTAGCAGTTTCATCGAGTTTTGCCATATTTTGGTGAATATTTATTGGAGCAGCATTGTTTTATTTACTCCCAATCGAATGACGACTTACAGAAAATATTCGACGATTCATCATCTGTTGCAGGCTAAATTTAAAATACGACAATGGACATTCAAGCTCACGAAATTTGTCAAAGATAAAGATTTTTTTTTTCTTTTCGAGAAATATGAAACTAGATGCTCAAATTTATCTGATGCAAAAAACTTTTCGTTTCTGACGCTTTTTTGTCGAGGTATAAGCTTTTATATTTGTAAAAAATGTATTAAATTCTATGCAGTTTGTTTTACTTAAAATGTTGTTTTCTGAAAATTTAAAATTTCGTACATTTCTAACATTTGAAACAGGGGTGGACGGTATTTACCATCTGATGATTTTTACCTGTAATTACCATGTTTTTTACCGTCTTTGGAAAAACGCGTTTTTACCATGTTGTTTACCACCTATGAAAAAAACTTATTAGTTTGACTGTTTTTATCATTTTTATGAAAATTTATAGACTAAGCTTTAATTTTCCCTGGGGTAAAACTTTTTTGGGTATTAAATGCTATAATTCCATATAACAATATTCACCAATTTAGTTTCCAACTAGGTATAAATTTATGAGAGTGTATATTCAGAGTGAGTAAAAGAATAGCATATGAAAATAAAGGGTCTTAATAAACATAAAAAGTCCAGAAATTTTTCATCTGTGTTTTCCTCCTACAACCTACAAGAATTAAAAATTTTGAATACATTATTGTACATTTATCATTAATAAGCCTAAAAATTATTATAACTGTTATGAGAATGCACATTACAATATTTATTATATTTATCTTGATGGCGATTAGTTTACTAATTTTTATTGTAACTAAATGAAAACAAAAAATTATAAGTACACATTTATCACACTAAAAAATCCTAATCGTTTTGATAAAAATGAAATGCTTACAAATTTTAACTGTTTCGTAATGTAGTCTTTACAAATATTAGTACATTTTACCAACATATGTTCTTGAAGTCTCTTAGCATCCAATAACAAAATACAAGCTTTGCAGCTTTCTATACATCAAGTCTGTTTCTTAATTTACTATGCACATATGAAAAATTTGAAAAAAATTGTCCCATGGGCGTAAAACTACAAGGAATGAGGACTCACCATTAAATGTAAGAATTCGGGATTTATTTTTTTATTATTTTTCTTTATTATTTAACGCTTTTCACTAAATTTTATCTTTTACGTCTTTTAGTTTAAAGAACCTCTTTGGAGATGAGTACAAGTGGAAAAGAATATAATTGAATTGTAAACTTGCTTTGTGAAATAGTAAACATCTGTTGTATAGATTTGGAAAATTATATATATGTATATATAAATACACCAATTACATGAAAATAAAGTTTTTATCAATAGTATTATGTAGTTTGAGGACTAAGAGTTTATTGTATATCATTAGATTTTTACTACTTTTTCCCCAGATTTTTACTTGTAAAAACCTAGATTTTACCTTGTAAAAACTGGTACCTTTCATGGTAAAAACCAGTTTTTACCGGTAAAAAGCCAACCCTGATTTGAAAGGTTCCATTTTAGAATTATATATACATATATATATAGGGAGATTCTTCTTTAAAAAGTTCTTTTGAACACATAAGTAAATAAACTCGGAGGTAAATTAAATTCTGACACCGTTTTTAAACTTTTAAATGACTTATATTAAACGTTAATATTTACAAAAAAGATATTTACATAAGACTATTTACAAAGCAAACAATCATAACTCTAATTAATCAATTACATCTTATACGGGAACTCGTCTTCATCTTACGTTCTTTTTACACCAACTTAAAACTAAAAACATTCCATTCTCCTTTCTTCCGTTCAGTTCTTTTTTCTACCGCTTAAATCGTCTGGCTTCTTAGGAATTAATAGTTTCTTCAAAATCGTCTGCCTCACTGAGAGCCTGTTCATCAGAGTTGCGATGCGTAGAAAATAATATGCAGATCTAATAGCGGAGGAGATTTCCCATATTTCGGCCATACTGATGAGACATTCGTCCTCGAATGTATTCTTGTTGGCTGGAAACAGCAGCTGGATCATCTGAAAAGATAAAGAAAAAAAAACACAGCAGCATCCAAAGTCTAAATTGAAAAAAAGAAGTCATCATGATGAACATTTAAATAATCTCGTTCAAAATAAATTCGTATTCTTTTCTTTTCACGTCCTTTCGTCTTCTTTTTTCTTACGTCTTTTCGTCTTCTTTTATCTTACGTCCTTTCGTCTTCTTCTTTCTTACATCTTTTCGTCTTCTTTTATTTTGCGTCTTTTCGTCTTCTTCCTTAATACGTCTTTTCATCTTCTATTACCTTACGTCTTTTCGTCTTTTCTTTCTTACGTCTTCCGTCTTCTTTTATCTTACGTCTTTTCGTCTTCTTTCATGCGTCTTTTCATCTTCTTTTACCTTACGTCTTTTCGTCTTTTCGAGAATAAAGTTAAAATTCTATTAGTTGTCAGTCCAGAGGTTTGTCATAGTTGGTATAGTGTCACAATCGGTGAAATTCTTTTTTTTTTCAAGCTTCGTCCGTCCACGGCTTCATGTACTCTGCACATGTACTGGTGACCATGGGTCCTTCGTTGAATCCAAGTTTCTTTACATCGTAGGTGTCATTATTTTTTACTTTTATGACTTTGTACGGACCTAAATATTTTGGTTTTAACTTCAAACCTGGACCTTGTTGTGTGCGTTTTATAGCAACCACATCATTAATCTTAAATTTGTTAGCTTTCTTTCGTCTGAGGTTGTAAGTTTTACGGTTCTCTTCTTGGACTTTTAAAATCTGTTTTTTAGCATTTTTTCTCATATCTTCGCGATTATTTGTAAAATCAGATTGTATTTCAGCATTCAGAAGACTAGTAATTTCAATGTTATTTTTTAGTTTCATTTTAGTACCAAACATCAATTCAAAAGGAGTTGTGCTTATACTTCTCTGAAAAGTCGAATTTATCACCTGTTGGACGTTGCTTACATGTGTATACCATTTTTTAGGATTATCGACAGACAATTTAGACAGAACAGATATTATGACAAAATTTAGACGCTCAACTTGGCCGTTAGACCTGGGTAATCCAGTGGTAATCGGGATATGTTTGATATTTTCATTGATGCAATAATCTTCAAAAGCTTTAGAGGTAAATGCAGGACCTTTATCTGATATAATTCGAACTGGATTTCCAAAGATAGATTTTTGGATTTCTAATTTAGAAATTACTTCGGCAGCATCGGTAGATTTTGTGGGATACAACCAAACAAATTTTGTGAATGCGTCAATGACCGAAAGGATATGTTTGTAATTTTTATTAGTGCTTTCTAATGGACCTAAGTGATCAACATGGTACGTATGTAATGGAGCTTCTTCTTTTTCTATTGGGTGAAGTAAGCCTTCTTGTTTACCACATTTTCTATTAACTAAAATACAGGGAACACAATTTGCTATACATTTCTCAATTTTTTGTTTAACTTTAGGGATGTAAAAATCATTTTCTAAACTTTTCTCTGTTCTTGCAACTGCGTAATGACCTTTTTCGTGAGCGGCCTTGATTATATTCATTTGCATGTCTTCCGGTACAACTAATAAATCATTACCATTAACACATTTATAAAAAACATCATTTTTAACTAGATAATCATCATAAGATTTCACCTTTAGGATTTCTTTTATTGTTTTAATATGGTCATCGGTTTCTTGAGCTTGGATAATTTTTAAAGTTAAGCTATCTTGGATTACCATGCAAATAGGATTACCTACTTAATGCATCGACATGTCTCATACTGCTACCCTGTCTATGTTCAATAACATAATCAAAATCGAATAGCATTATTGCCCATCTAGCTATTTTTGTACTTATTTCTTTTTTATCCATAGTCATTTTAAATGCATTACAATCGGTTACAATTTTAAATGGGATACCTAGCACATATACTCTAAACTTTTTCAGGGCTTCAATTACAGCTAAAACTTCTAATTCGTAACTAGTGTACCTCCGTTCAGCTTCGGTGGTTTTTTTACTTGCGAAATAAACTGGATGAAATTGATTATCTACTGGAGATTGTTGCATTAAAACAGCTCCATAGCCATCAATACTGGCATCACAATGGATTTCGGTCGCACTTTTGGGATTGTAAATTAAAAGTACTGGTTCTGGCGACAAAATACGTTTGAGTTCATCAAAAGCTCTTTGTTCTTCTATATCGAATTTAAATTTTGAATCTTTTCTTAGCAGGTCACTTAACGGTTTAGCTATAACCGAATAATTTCTTATAAATTTTCGAAAGTATCCTGTCAATTCTAAATAACTTTGAACATCTTTGGTACACTTTGGTTCGGGAAAATTTATTACTGCTTTAGTCTTCAGTGGAGAGGGATACAATTTACCATTTATGATTCTATACCCCAAGAAATCAATTTCACGCTTCAAAAAATTGCATTTTTTAAGATTTAATTCTAATCCATATTCCGATGCAGTTTCGAGTACAAGTTTTAATTTTTCTAGACCTTCAGCTTCGTTTTTAGCAGGTATTATTAAATCATCCATATAAATGACAACAATGTGATCTTTTAATAGGTTTCGAAATACATTATAAATATACTTTTGAAAAACACTAGGGCTATTGGTCAACCCGAATGGACATTTCAAAAATTCGTATTGTCCTTCATGAGTAACAAACGAGGTGTATTTCCGCGAGTCTTCTTCAACATCTACATGAAAGAAACCGTTTTTCAAATCTATGGTGGTAAATACTTCGGCAGAATGTAATTGGTCTATTACATCATCAATAACTGGCAAGGGGAAATGCTCACGTACTGTCTTTTTGTTAAGACATCTGTAATCAACACAAAGTCTCATTGTGTTATTTTTTTTCTTGACTAAAACAACCGGCGAAGAAAAATTAGAAGAACTTTCTCGAATTATTCCCTGAGCTAGCCACTCCTCAATTTGGTTTTCGACTATTTTTTTCTCGCATGGCGGTAATCTTCGAGGAGAAGAACAAACTGGGATTTCGTCAGTTAAATTAATTTTCATTTTAACATCTACTGTTTTAGTTTTAATTGGTACATAATTTTCAATTAAAGAGTATAACTCTGAACGTAATTTTTTGTCAGCAATGTGAGTTAAATCAATTTTAGGCTCATCCAAAACATTTACAATATTAACTAAAAAGTCATTAGACTGAACTTCAGCTTTAAACAGTTTCACTTTATTCTCAGAAATAGTTAATGTACCTTGATGAATAACATCAGTGCCAATAATTAAATCGAAATTAATGCAACTGTCCTTAACGACAAAAATAGTAACTTTAAATTTTGAACCATCTACTTCAATTTCTGAATTGAAACAACCTTCTGGTTTAATTGAGGCTTTTCCTAGACCGGTCAAAGAGATACTCGTAGGTTTTAATTCTACAAAGTTCTTCAAATTATCATAAATACTTTTCTTTAACAAAGTCTTTTGGCTACCAGTATCTATTAAAGAGATTAAACGCAAAGAATAAAGCTTTATCTCTTTCAGAATTAAATCTTGGGATGTAATAATGTTTACTTGTGACTGAGCATTTTTAACACTTGTATCTTTAGATTTATTACATTGAAATGATTTATGACCATAAGCGTTACAAGCAAAACAAAGCGGCCCTTTATCTTTATTTACACAGTTAATACTCTTATGATTATTCCCGCCACAATTAAAACAACGCATATTTGGCTTTACAGGCTTAAATTTGTTCTTAACTTCAACTTCGGATATAATTTTAGGCTTAGCTCCTTCATATTTATGAAATTCTGCATTTTCATACTCCGATCTTATTTTTTCATAAATCTTTAATTTTTGTTTAAATTCAGCAATATTGGGACAACCATACAAAAAAGATTTTTTAGAAATGGAGTCATTAATTCCATTTATTACATACTGAATAAGGGCAGAATCTTCAATATTGCCTTTTGAGCATAATTGTTTCATATTTAAAAAATATTCATCTAACGATTCATGTGGTCTAATTTTTCTTTTGGACAGCAATTCGTGTAATTCAGCTGAATTGCACGTTTGACCAAATTCAGATATGAGTAGGGCTTTTAATTTAGACCACGAATTAATATTTGTTTCACTTTCAAGAAATAATTTTGCTTTGCCTGTCATACGGCGTTTAGCCAAAATCAATTTGTGCAAATCACTAACGTTAAATAATAAAACAATATCTTCAAAATCGGCAATCCATTTATTAATATTTTGTACTTGAGTACCTTCAAACATTGTAATCATACTTTCAATATCATTAATAGAAATGCTTGGTTTAATAACATAATCAGGAATTAGGATTTTCTGATTTTCATTACTTTCACAATTAGAACTACCAGAATCATTTCTCATATTATTCTCAAAAACAGTTGAAATAGTTTTAGTTTTATCTTGTAAATCATCATTAAATTCATCGACATTTTCGTCATCACTAAGAGTACCTACATCGGCTATCATATTAATTTTTAAAATATTAAAATCACATAAACTAGAAATTATTCTGGCAGCAATTTCATCAAAAGTTCCCGAATTATTTATACACAAAACATTGCAAATGGTAATTAAGTCGTTAACAGAAAAATTATCTTTAATTTCTTTGAATTTAGTTTGATATTCATCGGAATCTACTTCAAACGTAAACCCAGTAAAATTCCGAATTCTACGTCGATTATTTCTGTCACCGATTTCTCCAAAAATTAATTTGTGCAATGTCTTAATACTAGCTGATTTTTCAGTTTTCAAAGAAAACTCTAATTCCTTTAAATCAACTAATTTTTCCATTATTGAAAAGAAAAATGAAATAATAAACTCACTTCATAATCAGATGCTCAGCTTCACACACTTTGATTTCACTTTCATCGCAAAATTTTACCTCTTCTGAAATAGCTTTGTAGGCTTGACATTCCATCACAGTTCTAAAAAATATCGGCTTCCAAGATATTAAAAAATATATATTTCCATCTCTGTGGGCGTGCGTCTGTATCTCACTTACTGAGACCAAAATTTATGGAGATTCTTCTTTAAAAAGTTCTTTTGAACACATAAGTAAATAAACTCGGAGGTAAATTAAATTCTGACACCGTTTTTAAACTTTTAAATGACTTATATTAAACGTTAATATTTACAAAAAAGATATTTACATAAGACTATTTACAAAGCAAACAATCATAACTCTAATTAATCAATTACATCTTATACGGGAACTCGTCTTCATCTTACGTTCTTTTTACACCAACTTAAAACTAAAAACATTCCATTCTCCTTTCTTCCGTTCAGTTCTTTTTTCTACCGCTTAAATCGTCTGGCTTCTTAGGAATTAATAGTTTCTTCAAAATCGTCTGCCTCACTGAGAGCCTGTTCATCAGAGTTGCGATGCGTAGAAAATAATATGCAGATCTAATAGCGGAGGAGATTTCCCATATATATACATATTTCAGTCACACATTTTTTGTAAATGGGTTTTCCTTCATTTCCCTTTGATTGGAGGATTTTAAGGTCGACTCAGCTGCTGTTAAACATCTACACTGTTAAAAATTTTAAACTTTTGCTGAATCGTCACTCCACCGCTTTTATAAAATATCAATATTCTGACCAGTGACAATGCTCCATAATACAATGAAATAAGCGTTTTCTATAGAAGTAGTGGAATGGTGGCGATGCGCCAAAAGTTTAAATTTTTTAACAATATACTGGCTATTTACATGTTTAAACAAGATTAGTTAAACTGTGAAATATGCATATAGTCTTTGCCTTCTGGTATAGTTTGAACCACGGTATAAGAAAAATTTCTAAGTAAGGCATTTTAAATGTATCGTTTAAATCTGATGTAATTTTCACTAAATTTTTCTTTCACATTATAATTTCATATGAAAATATTTTTGTTGTTTGAAAGAAACTGCTATTAATGCTGTCTTAGAGTCCAGAACAATAGTTAAAAAGATCATATCAAAATACGAAGCAAATGTCTCCTCTGAATATATTTTTAAAATTTAACTGTTTCTCAATATTACTTAGTCATTTTAAAACATTTCTTTTCCCTGCTGTTTTAACGCACATTAATAAACTTTTTATTTAAAAGTTTTCTTTCTCTTTTTTGATATTTACGTGAAAATACTTTTATTGCTAGAAAGGAAATATTTTTATTTCCGTTACCTTAGAATGGGCAACAATAGTTTATAGTCCAAGAGCCGATCACACAAAACTCTATGTCATCGAGCACAAGAAAATAGCCTTTATTTTATGGAAGAGTAGTAAAGGAGGAATCTAATTATCCGTGTTTGTCGGAAGCGAAGTGGTGCATACGCCAAAAATTAATACCACTTGTGGTTGACTCGTAGGATTAGCATTGTGTTTTCCTCACCCAGTTTTAGGTGTATTCATACTTTTGATTACACGGCAAACACAATGCTAATCATACGAGTCAACCACTAGTGGAATTAATTTTTGGCTTATGCTCCACTTCGCTTCCGACAAACATGGATAATTAGATTCCTCCTTTACTACTCTTCCATAAAATAAAGGCTATTTTCTTGTGCTCGATGACATAGAGTTTTGTGCAGTTGGCTCTTGGATTAGAAGGGAAAGTGGAGCAGAAACAAATGAAAATACAATCAGTCATCATAGGGACGAGGTAAGAAATAGGTGATGGGAGAATCTGCGGCGAAATAAATATCACCATGCAGTCTGAATGTGATTCGAAATATTTGGCTTACTTGACACATCCTTCTGGTCCCTGCGGAGGTATAGCAAAATCATTATATAATTTTCTAAGCCAGACTAAAGCGTGCTTTGGAAAAAAAATTAAGAAGAAAACTGCAGTATTTGATATTTATTCTTTGCACGAACGAGCTTCCACTCCGACACCGACATTAACTGCATAAACTAGACAGTAGAACTTCTTAGACTAAGACCTTTACCAACCCAATGGAATCCAGATTAATAGAGTACTCAAATCTTCAGCCATTTATATTTATGTTGTCCGTGAAACAGGAAAAGGCTCATAGAAAGCGACACGATATGTGATTCATCTTTCTCTCGACAGTAGCGCTTGTAGCTTTCTTTTGATGAAGATCGTTTTTCTTTTCTATCATAAAAGAATA
Organism: Maratus speculifer; assembly: GCA_964019185.1. NCBI lineage: Eukaryota > Metazoa > Arthropoda > Arachnida > Araneae > Salticidae > Maratus > Maratus speculifer. Next base: position 329,626,208 of record OZ025297.1, read on the forward strand.
TGGTTGTAATTTTTATGATCCAAGAAATTTCTTCTCATGTATCTTCTTTCAAAGTTTCTTTTTCTGCCACCTAACCTTGTCTTTATCGATGACGAAATTCTTCTCATCTGCTGTTACAATTCCTGCATCTCGAAGTACGGATGAAGCTCTTAACGTAATTTCCTTATCTGCTATACCACTTCTAAATGAGACTAACGCTGTGCGAGAATAGGCTATGCGTTTAGGAGTGTCTGCTTTTGGAGGCCCTGGTTAAAATTCTTATTCAGACGAACTGCCTTTTTCAATGTTCTACCTATTTTAATATTCTAAAAACCTCTGTATTTTACAGCGGAAAAATAATTAAAATCCCATCTTGCAGTTTCTACCATATCCTATTTCCTTCATCATGAAGACTGCGTTTTCATTCGTTTCTGCTCCAAGCTTCACATTCCCCTCTCATTCCAGAACTGCTGTTAAGACATGCTATGGTCCGTCATCTAAATATGTGACTCTAAACGCATCGAAAAACAGAAGGAAGAGTGATTAATATAACAAAGACAAAAGAGAGAAATTGACGAATATACCAAACATTACTAACAATTTTTGCTCACGCAAGAAAGTTATAAAAATTGTCTAATTCAAAATGCACAGAACTATTAAATAATACGTAATCAGTGTTTATTTAAACATTAATTTAATTAATTTAAATTCAGCAAAAATACTATTTAACATTTTTAAAATTTTTGCTGAAAATGTTCAAAAATCCGAATTTGAACAAAACTTTAAGTCACTTGCGGCAGGGTAAGAAATTGTTCAATTTTTTTTTTTTTTTTTTTTTTTTTTTGGTATGAATTTAGTGCCACCACTGACAACTTTTCTGCACTACCAATCATCGAAAATCGAAAAAAAAGTTTTATTCGGCCCACCCTGATACACAATCTTCCAGAATTCATTCAATGTTTTGTGATATCACTTTAAAAGTACAAGTACACCATTTTCCAGAGTCCATCAAATCTTTTGGTACATCACTTTAAAAGATCAAATAAAGACCGCACACGCAATATTCCAGAATTCATCTAATGTTTTGAGATGGTGCTTTAAAAATCCAAATGCACATTTTTCAATAAGCGACTCGTCAGAAGCAGTGGCGTAGCTAAGGGGGGGGCGGGGGGGGGGGCGGTCCGCCCCGGGTGTCACCCTCAAAGGGGTGACACCCGAGCGGCTTTTATTTGCGAAAAAATATGCATAATCTTACAAGATTTCGGAAAAAATTCTGACGCAAAATGAATTTTCTAGGGCAAAACTAGCCGCAACAGACTTAGTTTTCTTTTCTTGGAGAAAGTGAAACGGTTAAAAAAATGGGGTGTATAAATCAGATTTGATACAGTGAGGAAAAACCTATTTACGCAAAGTGCGGGTAACCAAAACAAACTTTAAAAAGAAAGAATTTTTTTCTACTTATACACGCAGCGCCATGCTAAATGAGGGACGAAGGGGGCAAGCCCCGGGCGCTGAAATTTAGAAGGCGCCAAATTTATACTACCATCGTCATTTTTGGTCTATCACAAGAAAAAGTTGGGAGGGGGGGGGCGCCCCAGGTGTCAACTTCGAAGGGGTGACACCCGATCTTTATTTGTAAAAAAATATGCATAATCTTACAAGATTTTGGAAAATATTCTGACGTAAAATGAATTTTCTAGAGCAAAACAAGGTGCAACAGACTTACTTTTATTTTCTTGGAGAAAGTGAAATGGTACACCAAATGCGGCGTCTAGATTAGGTTTGCAACAGTGAGCAAAAACCCATTTACACAATGTGTGGGTAACTAAGACAAACTTTAAAAGAAAGAATTTTTTTCTACACGCAGCGCCGTGCGAAATGGAAGAAGAGAGCGAAGGGGGGGGGGGGGGAGAGCGCGGTCCCGGGCGCTGAAATTTAGGGGCGCCAAATTTATACTACCATCCTCATTTTTGATCTGTCATAAGAAAAAGTTAGGATGGGAGGGGGAGTGCCAATTTCTAACTTTGCCCCGGACGCAATTTTCTTTTTGCATGTCCCTGTACATACGCGCTGCATTGACTTATGCAGAATTCGCGATGAGTGATGAGTCATTGTTGTCAGGGGTGTAGTCATAAAAATAACAGAGGATATACGCTCTAAGCAGAGGGTATATTCTGAAGACAGAGGGTATACCCTAGAGCAGGACGCGAAATTTCCACTCGCCAGCTCGCCATTGGCGAGTAAATATTTACCGTTGGCGAGTAAGTTTCGCCTTTTAAAATGTTGTGCTTCAAATCAAACTATGCACAGTGATACACAGAAGTGTTTCAAAATGAAGCGATGGTATTTATTTTCCAAAAGAAGTAAAAAAGCTCCGTTGCCTATTTCTTCGTCTTTCCTACGGAGGAATGAAATTACACTGTCTGCATTCATGCCCCTTCCCCGCTTTCGTACTACGCACGCGCCAATACCGAAATAGATTGCTCTTCACTCCTGCGCGATGAGATTCAGGTTTCGTCACCTAAGCATCACCTAAGCGTCACCTAATATCCCATATTTTTCATAAAAATGTAAAACATTTTGGATTTAAAAGACAGCTCTTTCTAACAATCGTCAATATAAATTAAATTTGTCATAAATATTTCATTTTCTGTGCAGGTGTGGGGGTTGACGTTTCTGAATGAATGCAAAATAGTGGCGAGTAAAAATTCTAGCCTGGCGAGTACCTTTTAAGCTGAATTTTCATGCCCTGCCCTAGAGTGTGTATACTACAAGCTTTCTTGGGTAACAGAGGGTATAAGACGTGTCTTTAAAAATTACAGAAGGTATACGGCGTATACCCCCGTATACCCTTCACTACATCTCTGACTGTTGTGATCTTCTTATTTTGGAGATCCTGTTCGCTTTCGTCACCGTGGAACTATCAGAAAAAAATTACGAAGTACTAGAATAGCTAGAACATGATTAAAAATATTATCTGTATACATTTAAAAGTAATATTAATTTTGTAAGCCTTAAAAAGCAAATGAGTTTTTTTTTTTCATAAAAAAGGGAACTAGTTTGTTCTTGAATGTTTCTTTGTTTCAATTATCCAATCAAAATCTTTTAAATATGTTCGATATGTATCCAATGACCTTCATCGCGAAAAATACATAGACTGCCTGGCACCGAAGAGCGTCACTTCTGTTTCATTTTTACTTACCCATCATACGTAGTATAGGGTAAGTCTTGCAATCGTTTTGAAAATCGAAAAAAAAAATTTGACGGATTTACACGTTTTAGATAGTGGAGATTCCGAAAAACATATTTTTAGAAAAAAATTTTTGCCGTCCGTCTGTCTGTCTGTCTATCTGTCTGTAAACACTCTATCTCCCGAACAAATTGAGATAGAGACTTGAAATTTTGTACGTAGTTAGTATGTAAGAATGGGACGAACCCTATTTAATATCAGCAACCTCGATTATCCGGAACTATTTTTTTCGGACTCTCGAAAAATTCGTTCTGATGAAAGGTATATAAAAATTTTCGAATTTTTTTGTTCTAAGGAATGGACATAAAAGGCAATAAAATAACACACATTTTGCATATAGAACGAAGTCGATATTTGTAATCTTGTTTTCCACATTCTTCGATTTTTCATGACCCTGTATTTCATTCAAATTTCAATTCAGAAGTATATTTTAATTGGAAATGAGACGCTTAATCCGACGCAGTTAATTGTTAGTTAATAGAATTATTATTTTTGGAGTTATAAGGATGTTTCTTTTACGCAGTTCGGTACTACTTGAGTAGTTTGGCGTTTTATATAATTTGTCGAAATTGGTACATCAGCAGTTCTTTAATATAGCATTACTATGTATATTAACAATATTTAAATTTTGTTTATAAATTGCAACGCATTGTATAAATAGTTTCACATGTTTTATTTTCATATACATATCCATGATGGGTAAGTATCACGGTGGCCCCCAACGACTAGTTTTATCTTTTCTTAGTATTTAGTTCATTATAAAATCATGTATGATAAGTATTCATTTGAAAGATGTTATACATTTTGTATTATTATAATTTGAAATGTTATAATTGTTAGAATATAGGGTTTTATCAATTTTTTTGTTCTAAGATTGAAAGATCCAAGTCCAAGCAGTTAATAGGTAATTAAAACTTTCTTTTTTATTTAAAAATAAATTTTAATTTGAAAACAAAAGCGTTTGAATGTTCTCTATAAATGTAAATATTCGAAAGTCATGTCATTCGTGAATTTTGTACATACGTTAGAGCAGGTCTGCCCAATACCGCACTCCCAGGGTGTCCTTTGAATGTTCTCTTTGTGTTCCTTTCATGTTCCACTGCATCCTGTTTCTAAGTTTTTTATTTCTGTATAAGATTGAAGGGAATCTGTCTAAAGTAAAAAGATATTTAGCTTCCTTACGATTTTCAATCCAATAAATTTTACGGCAGAAAATTGTCAACAATGGAGTGTTTTTCGGTCGGGATCGATTTCACCCGAGACAGATTTTTTACGTATAAAAAGCTGTTTAAAATATACTCTGCTTTAAAATCATTGTTTATACACTTTTGTTATTACAAGCAGTAATAAGATTTTTGGTTTCTTTCCTTAGAAATTTTTTTAAGAAAGGGGATCATTAGAGAGATGAAATATTATATTTACCATGTTTCATATTTTTTCGACAATTTTTTTTTACATAGGTCTCTACATATAGAACAGCTCTACATATAAATCATAGAGAGCTTTATGTTATCACCTTCCCTTAGGAGCGGTATTTTTATGTACGTGTATCGACAACATTACTATAGCGAGTTAAGAGCCTACACTAGTTATGTGGAAACTCGAACGCTAATGTTAAACCTGTTGGAGTATTTTTTACGATTTTCTCTCTTTATTGTTTTAAATGATTTTTTTTAATGGGATACCTGAAGTCAATATCTATTGTCCATTTGTACTTTTTGAGTTTGGTTATAGTTTTTTTACTTAAGGATAGTAGTATCACTTTTAGAACCGGGTATAAATAAGGTTACTGATCTCTTGTCTAAATTTGTATTTTGTTTGTGATCTTTTTTTAAAATACGAGTTTTTATGCAGTCCTTTGTCGAAATAATAGTTTTTTATGTAGTCCTTTGTCGAAATGCATGTTTTTTACGCGATTCTTTGTTGAAATTCGCAATTTTTACGAAGTCTTTCGGAGAAATTCGCATTTTTCTCACGATCTTTTGGCGAATTTCCCCCCCCCCCCTGTCTTTTGATGAAATTTGCTTTTTTTCGTGGTCTTTTAACGATATTTTGCGCTTTATCCGCAAAACTTTGAATAAGTTCGTGTTTTTTCCTTGATAATTTGACGAAATTGGTGTGTTTTTCCTGAAAACGATTGACAAAATTGATTTTTTACAACTGCGATGTATGAAATTCACGATTCTTGGTGTTCGATATACCGGATTGAGGAATTTTAAAGTTTTCAGCATGAAATGACTTAAATTTTCGACTTTGCTGTTAATTGGACGCTAATAGCAAATAAATCGTACATAAAATTGGCAGAATATTTGTAATTTTTTGACGCTAAAAAAGTTTAAAAAATAAAAATTGTTTCGTTCCTAAAATTTTTTGCAAAGTTCATAATTTTTTTCTGCACATGGCGTGCACGCATGCGTCTATATTATCCTTTTCAGACCTGATGTATCTTATAGGATACATATCTTTACAATTTTTTTTTCACGTATATAAATAATGTAAAAAAAGAGAAATTGGTGTAAATGGAGGCCTAGCAGATAGAAGAATTAAACAAAATAGTAATTTGTTTGTTATAGCTCTTTTTTAGTAAGCTACGTGTTATATAAAATTGGCTTGAGGCAAAATTGTACGAAATGAACAAAGATGAAAACTCAAATAATTTTATTGTGCGTTAAGATATCATTTGTAGAGTCCATTAGTAATGAAAAATTACCAAATATATATTTATTTTATGTTTTGAGTATTTTTACAATGCAAGAAAATATAATAAAATTAAAAAATCCAAAGAAATTGTCAAAAAATGTATTTTTTGAGTCCCGGTGTATCATTCATTTTTATCAACAAAAAATAAATTCTAATTTTTTTTGCTGATCAATCTTTTTTAGATATCGGTTTGATAATGTAAAACCGTAACTGAAATTAAGAAAAGTTCATAAATAAACCCTGGGGTCTGAAGAGGTTATAGAAATCTGGATATTGGTATTGGTATAATTAACATTTTGATGCTCCTTGAATCCATTTCCCCCATCTATATGAATGTACATATGTTGATTTCTTCTTTTTTTTTTAAAGATTCCAAACCAAGTGGTCCCAAACTTTGTTTTTGGGGTTTTTTCGATAATGTCTCAATGTAATTTGTGTGTATGTGTGTGTGAGAGAGCTAATACAATACTGCCAAAGTTTTGAAATTCTAATCACGCACATATATATGCAATAAGTTTTAAATAGCAAAAAAGGATTTATGGATCCTCAAATGTAAAAATATGTCAATTTTGTCGTAATCTGGTTTTAAACATGAATACAATCAGGGTATGCTAATGTATAGCAGATAAATTTTTACTATACTATCTGAAATATAAAAATAATTATCTTCTTCTTGCTCACGTTTATGTTGGTGGTGGTGTGTGTGTGTGTGTGGGGGGGGGGGGGTGACACCATTTACGTCCGCCCCGGGTGTCACCCACCCTAGCTACGCCACTGGTCAGAAGACTTGTATTCTGGGGGCAAATGTTCAATCAATGTTCAATCAATCCATTCTTTATTTTTCAGAGACACTTAAAAACAAAAGATATTTTTTAATAATGGTGAAAATAAATAAACCCAATTCCTAGTTGATGTGATATGGGTTTTATTTATTATTGCTATTGTTTTCATTTAAATTTAAATCATAGAAAAAGTCAAAATCTCACTGTACTTTTAATTGAACCCACTGTATTTTTAATTAAAAGAATGTTCCTATGATAAAATTATAATTACCTTTACCCATATTTTAAGCCATTCAGTATAGGATCTCATAAGTAGACCAGAATTTGAAAACGACAAAAAAATGAACAGGTGCATTTTATGAAAGAAAGAAATGGCTTCGTATTATTGCTTATCATAAAACTGAAGTAGGACCATACAATTTTGCTATAGGTGAAGGTCAAGACAGAGAGAAGGCGTTCTGAGAAGTAACAATTCTTGTTTACAGTCTGTTTTGGTCCTTGTATTTTCATTTGACAGTGGTATTACGGTTCGCTGCCTAAATTAATTATGTTGCTTCAGTTTTCAAAAGTAACCTTGCATGGCAAATGTGTTGCCTTTTTTTAACTGCAGCTATTGTACGATGCTGGAAAATTTTCTTTACTCATTCGGGAAGAGGAAAATGTGCGTTTTTTCATTCACAATTGCTGGTACATACACATGCTAAAGCGAAAAGGATGTAATATTTAATTACATGTTTTGCTAGGCAGTGGATAAAATTACAGTATGCACCCTCTTCTTTCATTCCATGCTTAAAATGTCTTATCCATAAAGTGAATTTGCTTTCGTGAGTTTAGCAGTTCGTTTAGTTCCGTTTTCATTAATTGCTTAGCTCTTATTTATAGTGTAAGATGATGCAAATCTTAAAGATACAAAATTTGCAATTGATTCGATTGGTTAAGTTTTATTTTAACTTATCTGAGCTCTAACTATAATTTGAGTTAGGGGCTGTCCATAAATGATGTCACACATTTATTTCAATAGTTTTGACCCCCTCCCCCCTTTGTCACAAAGTGTCACACCTCACTATATCGCCTCCCCTCCTTTTGTTATATGCCATGCTCATTACATCAACATATTACGAGCAGTTCAGAAACAAAACATTACATTATAGATAATATTTCAAATTTTATTTTTAAATTTTAATCATGTGTTCTAATGATATTTGTGAGCGTAACAATAAAAATTATTTGTGTGCTCATGAAGTAAAATTAAGATTTAGAAAAAAGTCATAATTAATATAGAAAAGTAATAAAATATCAATATGAAAAAGCATTGAAAACAGTAATGTTTTGAAATTTGAAATTTAATTCATTTGGCTTTAAATCTTATCTTTACTTAAATGGACACAAAATACTTTAATTTCAAAATAACTTCAAAGTTTAATCTGCCTATTTTTAATATTAAAGCTATTCTCAAATGCAAAGGATCCATTTTCTGATACATTTATAAATTTATTTTTGTTCTTAAATATATAAAATTAGCATGTGTTCTTATATAGAAACTATCTAATCGAATTTTAAATATTTTTGATAAAAACACAAGGTGTTTCAGAAAATATGTCAAAGTGTGGGTTTTGAAGTGAATTTCTTGATGCGACAGCATGGGAAGAGAAAAGAACTTGTTACCACGTGACAACAGTCGCTTATAACTCAATAAGTAATTCATCTAAAGATGGAAAACCCCCGATTCGATTGAAAATCACTTCAACAATCATCCCTACCAATTTTATGTTTCACACTAAAAGATTAATTAGAAAATATGCCAGAAATTTTCGCATTGTTGGGCAGTTAATATGACAATAACTTTAAGATAAAATATATTAAAATATAATATGGAAGGATAGTCCAAGGTAAAAAACATAAAGTAAAACTCTAGCGCACCTTTTTTTTGCAAATCTCAACTAGAATTTTTGAATTGTAATCTTTGTTTTATATAATGACAATTACAGATTCCTTGATTACATGCATCAACTTTTAATATGTTTTTTGAATAAATGTACTTAATATGTTTTTTTGTCGCATTAAATTATAAACATTGCTTAATGAGTCAAATAACAAATATGTGAATATTTTTTTTCTAAGTGAAAGCTTTTTTATGCATTTTTATGCCCATTTGAAAAAAAAAAAAAAAAAAAAAAAAAAAAAACTTTATCACGTACGATTTTAACACAAATTGACGATTTCGGTCTGTTTGGTAAAAATGTCAATTTAGTCAAAAAAGATACCAGAAAATACGTTAAAATGCGCTTGCATGTGACGACGATTCATCATGGAATGTAATTGTTTCAACGTGAAAATTCCCCTTTGGTTTTTATGTAAAAAATTAAAAAATAAACGAAATCTTGATTCTGTTCAATCAAGGCTATCACTTTTTTATTTTTAACTTTACCTTACATCACTTTCTTAAAACAAAAATTACTGACATGTTGTCCGATAACATTTGCAAGAGAAATATACTACAAAACCTTTTTTTTTTTTTTTTTTTTATTTTTTTTTTTTTTTTAGGGTTCTGTTTATCTTATGAAAATCTATTCGTCTCAGTCCTCTGTCTGTGTGGTTCGTCACACAGTTCATACACAAAAACTGTAAGTCAGAGACTTCAAATTTTCTGTACTTCAGCTGAATACTTCGTATCACATGACACATTTAAAAAAAAGTCCTCGTCTCACAAGACAAATCACAAAACTTGGAAAAGTATAATTAAAATTTTAATTAAATTAATATTTCAATGTCATCCTTTCATTTTTGCCTTTTAGATTTAAAAAAAGAATCTTAATTTCAATATTTTACGTGTAGTCCTCATAGCTTCGAGATAAATCTTTCGCTAGTAAACAAAATGTTCTCAATTCGATCCCCGGTGCTGAAAGTTAAAATTTTCACATTAAAATGTATTTAATTAAAAGAATTTCTCGTATTTTTTGCCAATTTAAGAGTTTGTATTACTTTTTTATCACTCACATTCATATTATATTTTGCGATTTATTAACGATTCAACATTTTAAATTTCATTTAAACGATTTTTTTCGCTTTTAGAAATTGAAAATTTTATTTATATCTCCGCTAAAAAATTTTAATTTCGGATTTTATTTAAATAAATTGATTTGAACATTTTTAATTGAATTAAAATAAATAACTTCCTTTTATAATTATTTTAAAATTAAATTTGTTGGTGCTACCGTCTTTGTAACAGTTTAATAATTATTAATTGGATTTATTAATTAAAGGATAAGTTGTTTTGAAAGAAATATTAAACGAAACACCCTATACGGTTTACGATCACAACCATAAAAAAGAGCCACTATATTTCTAGTGCTCATAAACATAAACGGTTGAATTGACATAACAGATCATTGTGATTTACAGTGTCCCTTTATTGAAACCCTGTTTTCGTAAAAAAAAATTCATTCCAGTGTCATCCCATAAATGACGAACCTTTAAATCAACTTCGCATTCGTGCAATTAACCGATCATTAACCGCTCAAAAAAAGCGGAAATCAAATTGGCGAGGGCCTCATTTGAATGCAGGAGAGCGCGTCTTACGCTGCCTTCTTGCAGATTTATAAGGCAGGAGAATCCCTCTTGTTATAGGGGGGCTCATTGCGTGATACACATTAGGGATTATTTCTATACTTATGTTGTCACTTAGGCATATTTTAAGATGATGCAAACTGACTTTCTACGGTGCGTGTCTGCAATGTGTTAAATCCACGCAATCTGTTTTTACTCGGAGAATTTTAAATACAAGTGGGCTCCAAAAATATTAAGAATCCTTCAGTCAGGACTGAAGTCAGTCCTTCAGCCCTTTTAAAGATAAAGTATTTTTTGGCCAGAGCTATTGAAAAAAAAAATTAAAATGATCTCCTTGTATATTATTAAATGTTCTTCGATTAAAAGAGGATTAGGGAGCAAAGAAGTCTGTGTGACTTTCGCCAAAGCTGTTTAAAAGGGGAAAAGAGCCTTTATAAAAAGAATGATGAATAGGAAAACAACTTTAATGCTCGTATTCACCATATACCTACACCTAGAATACCTGGATCGAATGTTAAATTTGTATTCATCATTAATCTGACTGGAATTTCGCCACTGTCAGGTCCAATCAGATTAGACGGGGAATATCATTTGAACTTTCAACCCAATTTTGTTTAGGTCGAGATAGATGATGAATATGAGCATAAATCCACTGATAGACTTCTGGTGCACCAAACCAGAAATATCTTCAAAATGGTAGCAGGGTGGAGGTTCATTCATGGTTTGGGTTGCATTTTGATTTCAAGGCAAGGGCAACGTTGCTTTTCCCTCTGGCAGAATGGGTGGATTAACCAACCAGGATTTACTTGAAAAAACTTGCTGCCACTTACTGAGGAAACTGGCAGTCCTTTTCTGGATGTTCCAACAAGACGATGCATCCATCCACTCGACAAACAGTACTTGGGCATGATTTCTTAATAATGGTGTACGTGTAATTCCATGGCCATCTGTTTCTCCTGATTTAAATCCAATGTAAAATGTATGGAGCCTATGGTTAGAACTGTTTACGGAAATGGAAAACAATCTATATTTTTAGTCAATGTTCATATCATTATGAAAGACCCCAAAATGGAAAAATGCAGTTTATTTTATGCATAAATCGCTGTTTCAATTATATTTTGTTACATAATAAAACGATTTGTTCTATTTCTATCATTGATTAGACTTCAGTTACTTTTGTAATATATATATATATATATATATATATTTTTTTTTAATGTTTGAAAAACTAACTGTTCATATAATTTTGAAACTCAGTGTCTGTTGTTAAGTATCATCTTAGAAGTAAGTCATTTAAGACAAAACAGACATTTTTTGTAAATGTTACATAGTTAAAATGTTAATATTTTTCATGAAACCTGTATTTAGGAAAATATTTCTCACAATGTAACAACTAAAAATTAAAATAAATAAATAAATAAATAAGTCAGAATCTTTCAAGATTAAAACTCAATGAATTGTGATAGTTCGAGTTTTATGAATTTTCAACGTTTTCTAGATTTAAAAAATGGGAGGATGTTTTCTTAGAACTGGAAATGATATGAAAAGGGAAAATGAAATTTGTTTGAATTAACTTAATTGTATTTGTTGTATACAGTTTTTTTTCTAAATTTAACTTATAAAACCCATTGAACATATACAGATGTAGTAATTTTTATAAAATTAACTTATAGCTGACTCTTCTGGATCGTCAGCTAAAAAAATAACTATAACACAAAAATGAAAAAAAAGAAAAAAAAAAGATTTGTTAAAAGTGATAAAAAGAAAATGGAGGCACTTTTAAACAAAAGAGGAAAATAAGCTTTAAACAGTGATAACTAAGAGAGGAAAAGTTATTTCCCTAGAACCTCACTACATTCAGGCACTTAATCTACAGCAAAGTGGCTAGTCTGATTGTTCCCAGATCATTAGAAACACTGAAAGTGCAACACTAAATTGTCGCTGCAAACTCTCAAAATGCCTTTTTACAATGCTGAAATAGCACTAAGAAGAGAATTCTGTGGATTCCAACTTCCTTTATTTGAAATACTGTTTTAACACCTTTGTCACGCTTCTGAAACTCTCAGTTGAAGATTCAACGCCACAAAACAGCTAGAAATGGGCATACTAACTATTCAACACGTGGAAGAAACTAACTTACATTGGCGCACCGGCTAAGTTAAGGGAGCTAAGGGGGCTGAACCCCCTCCCAGACAGCAAGATTAAACTTAATATTTAAAGTTTTCTAAAATTATGAAAGTTCACTTTTATTTTTTATTTTTAATAGATTCTGCAAAATAGAAATTTTGCAAAAATAGTAACCTTTTCACAATTTTTTTCTTATTTATAAATTTTCTTGTGAAATTTGAAATAGATTCATTTTTAAAATTCACCACTTAAAACAATATTTTCTTTTTATTTATCAAAGAGGTTTAAGCCTTAAAAATTTGCCCCATCAAACATTTTCAGAGCCCCTCCCCCAAGTTTCGCTGATTGTTTCCCCCCTCCCCCTTCCACCATCCAGTGTTCGTTCTGTATCAAGTCAATAGATAAAATGTATGTCGAAAACGATGCATCTTGTCCATTTTTAATAATAATAATAAAAAAAAAATCATACCGAGTTTGTTAGACATTCCGGACTAGATTAGGAAAATATAGACCTCTAAAATATGCTAGCCCCCTCCAAACCTTAATCCTGGGTGTGCTACTGCTAACTTGACATGTTGTCATAATTGTATGTCAAACATAGCAAATGAAGGGTACAAAGCCAACACCGACGCGTTTGCGTCGGTGTTGACAAAACACGATTAACGTCTGAATCTTGGGAAAGCAATGTGTCATTTTAAAACCCGCGTTCATTGAGCAAAAATATTCTCACTTCTTCACATGTAAAAATGCACCAAAGATACCAATATTCTTGGACATAGATTATTCGAGTTCACATCTAGTTCATTAAACAGCTTTTTTTTTTTTTTTTTTAAATCTAATTTGATATATTTCAGATACATTTAGTATACATATAGCTGTAAGGCCAATTAATTTCCCGGGTAGTTTCTAACATCAGGATCCCATATGATTAATTAATATCCTATTGATCAGATTCATATTTCCCGTTTAAATGAGCTTTCAAGAGTAGTGTGGGGATTTCCTCATTGTTAGACAGGCACATTCTCTTGAAAAAAAAAAAAAAAAAAAAAAAAAAAAAAAACAATAAAATAAATATATAAATAAAAATAAATGTCACAAATTTTATGGCAAAAGGTAAAAATGGAAATTAAGGGACCCGTTACACAGTCATTTTAGGTACCTTTTAAATTTTCGAGGGGAAGCACGCCTATTGGATAATCAAGCCCTGGAGGTGCATACCTCTCATAACTAACTTTATAAATATCAGTTCTTGGTGCAATATCTGCTGCATTCCTATGAATTAATACAATATTTATTGCTATTATATATATTAAATTCAGCAATATTAAATAATAGGAACTCATCTTAAATAGGATGCCATCACCATAGCAACATAGAATAATTACCTACCTTGAGATACAATTGAATTAATTACGTATGATAGGATTTTATAGAATAAAAAATCTCTTATTAATATCTTTTTTTAAGTTTTGATTCGCTTTTCATAAAGTTTGAGATGATTCGACAACATTCTGCAACGATTATATTTATATAATTTTGAGTCATTCCGTTGGGTAGTTTTTGAACTATTATACGCGGACCGACACACGGACGGACCGAACGGCGACTATATATGCTACATATTTATATAATTATGACATTCCCCCCATAATTATATTTTAATGGAATACTTTTGATTGTCTCTGTAAATAAGCTATGAACTTTGCATACTTTGTTTTCAATGCTAAATATATCATATAACATATAGCTCAATAATATATATTGATTACGGAGCAATCCAGCTATATTAATGCAAATTAGAGTTTGGACAGATAAACAAACGTATAGAGAAACCAAATTCGTAAACACTTTCAACTATGTTGGAAAGTATTGAAAACGTATAATAGGTTGAAATTTGGCTTTTAGAAATGTATACCAATAGACCAAAGCATACTTGAATACTTTTGTCAGACCTGTATTTTACCCCCAATCTGTATATGTATGTTACTATTTAGCTAAAATTTAATTAACACAAAGCACGTGTAAATCTAGTAAAATTACACATCCAAAGATTATCATCCATAGACGAATATCTATCTAATTCTTTGAGTACCCTATTTTCTATAAACGTGTATATTAAATGTACAGGGGAGGCCAAAAGCTCGCATCGTAGGAGAAACGTGTATTGTAACAGTACGTTCTAAATATGTTTGCCTCAGTTATCCAAACACAACCGCAAGTGATCGTTCATGTTCCTCAAAATATTTGCCACTAAGATTGGTGTTATGCATGGCACTCAGTAGCAACCAAATAAAAAATAATAAAAAACTTCTATGATGCGGAACTTTTGGCATGCGCAGTAACTCTTGCGAATTATTTTGTGTTTAGCCTTGTATATAGTCTACAGTATATTTATACGCAATGTAATGTGCAAAAATTTAGTTAGGCTTAAAAACTCATATCATAATTAAATTAGTTGGATGTGTCAATCCCAAAACTTTCTTCTATCTCATACGTACATTTTAATATTTTTTAAAAATAGTTACTCATTTTAATGCTTTAATAATTTTAATTCAATATCATACCAACTTTAATTTTCATCTTAAATTTCTGCTTCAGTCAATTAATCGGAGTAAAAACGAATTTCCGTCTCTGCACGAGCCGATGGACAATAGAATGATAGGCAGATTTTTTTTTTTCAAATTCAGAGAGATCCTAACTTGCCTTACCAAAAAATAATCATATACAAAAAATTTAGTTCAGTTCTAGAACTAACTTTTACTTAACACTTTTAGGTGGTGCAAAATTCAAAATGGCATAAAATTCGCTATTGCAGGGCCCCTTCCGGCAGATTTTTTTCAAATTCAGGGAGGACCAACTAGCCATAACCATACACTTACACAAAAAAATTTGTGTATATTCGGTGTTCAATTCGGTGTATAACTTCATACACTTTTGGTCGGTACAATATTGAAAATGGCACAGAAATCGCGATTGCGGCGTCCCCTTCCGGCGGATTTTTTTCAAATTCAGAGAGGACCAACTATCCATAGCCATACACTTACACAAAAAATTTGGTTCAATTTGATGCATAACTTCATACACTTTTGGTCGGTACAATATTGAAAATGGCTCAAAAATCGCGATTGCAGCGACCCCTTCCGACGGATTTTTTTCAAATTCAGGGAGGACCAACTAGCCATAGTCATACACATACACAAAAAAATTGGTTCAATTCGATGCATAACTTCATATACTTTTGGTCGGTACAATATTGAAAATAGCACAAAAATCGCGATTGCAGCGTCCCCTTCCGGCGGATTTTTTTCAAATTCAGAGAGGACCAACTAGCCATAGCCATACACTTACACAAAAAAATTTGTGTATATTCGGTGTTCAATTCGGTGTATAACTTCATACACTTTTGGTCGGTACAATATTGAAAATGGCACAGAAATCGCGATTGCGGCGTCCCCTTCCGGCGGATTTTTTTCAAATTCAGAGAGGACCAACTATCCATAGCCATACACTTACACAAAAAATTTGGTTCAATTTGATGCATAACTTCATACACTTTTGGTCGGTACAATATTGAAAATGGCTCAAAAATCGCGATTGCAGCGACCCCTTCCGACGGATTTTTTTCAAATTCAGGGAGGACCAACTAGCCATAGTCATACACATACACAAAAAAATTGGTTCAATTCGATGCATAACTTCATATACTTTTGATCGGTACAATATTGAAAATAGCACAAAAATCGCGATTGCAGTGCCCCCTTCCAGCGGAATATTTCAAAACTGAAGGAGGACCTGCTTGCCACAGCCAAAAACATTCACAAAAAATTTGGTTCAATTCTATACATAACTTCATACACTTTTTGATGGTAGAACGGCGACAGACACACAGACACATGGACAAACAGACATTTTGTAAAAACATGTTTTTTTTTTTCATCCGGAAGTCGGAAAAAAAATTCGATTACAATACTTTCTTCTATTGAAGATAGAAGAAATCCTAAATCTTTTGTTTGTGCCCCCCCCCCCCCAACTCTCTGTTATACATGAAGTAACTTTTAATAAACCTCAGCAACGTACATCAAATTCGTTATAGGTCGACTTTGGTCGTAGGTATTTTTTAAAAAGTTACTTTCACTTCCAATACCAGTTTAGGAAGTGAAATTAACTTTATAGAATATACCTGCGACCAAAATCGAAAAAGTAGTCAAAGAGCGATCTTGAGAGGGACCTCAGCTATACAATGCAAAAAAAAAAAAAAAAAAAAAAAAAAAAAAAAAAAATATTAAAAATGCCAAAATGCGAAAGAGTTATTAGAAAAATGCCTCCCCATAGGAATAGCATTAGCTCGTGAGTGTCTTCGCGGGCAGGGGCCTTAACGTAGTTAAAATACCCGCAAACAGCGTTTCTCCAAATACCATTATGTAACGGAATTCTTTCGTATGACCCTGTAAATGAGTAATGAATATTTTTCGCACGGCATGTTCCAAAGATCTAAAGAATGTGTATATTTTAGTTCACGTGTAACGCACATATCTATTTTATTATATTCGATAGGATGTAACATCATTACAATGCACTTGAAACAATTTTTCCCCATTGGCTGTAATGTAAGGGGATACTTTTGACTGTCGTAAAAGTACTATACATTCATTTTTCATAGAATTTGAAATGACATGACAGAATTATCCAAATATTTAAATATTTAAAATTTCAAACTATTCAGTTCGGTAGTTTTTTTGCACTGTTAAGGAAGACAGGCGGACTTACAAGGCAACGGCTATAGGGGATAAGTATGCTTTGCTCTGAATATTGGTTTTTAAAAAATATCTTTTTTCAAATTTATTCTAAGAAATCTTATTCCGAAAGTTTATTTTTAAAAAGTCTTATTTGAAAATCCTTATTTGAAACTTGTTCTAAGCAACCTATTTCCTGAAAACAGAAATCTTATTTGAAAATCTGGTTTCGTAGATCATAAGAATTTTTTTCATCTATTAACTTTTAAAAATATCTTATTTCAAATTTTTATTTTAAAAAATCCCACTAAGGAAGTTAATTTTGAAAAAAATCTTAATTCAAACTTTGTCTATAAGAAATCTTTACCCGGAAAATACGATTTAAAAAGAAAATCATATTCCATTATCTGAGTCTAAGATTCTTGTATGTAAAACTGATTTAAAACAAAATCATATTTGAAAATTTGATTTTTAAAATCTTTAATCCTATGTTTTTTTTTTTTTTTTTTTTTTTTTTTTTGGTTGTTTTTAACTAAAATTTTTTAATCAAATTAAGATGATTCTGAAAAATCTTGTTCGAAATAGGTTAAAAATCTAATTTCAAAATTTTGCTTGATTTAAAAACAGGCCTTGGTGATAACCAGTTTCCTATTATTATAAAAAAAAAGAAGAAAAAAAGAGTTCAGTAAAAGATTCCTAAAGGATATGAATAACTTTACCGTATCTTACAAGCACTACATGTGAGTCTATTATCACTTCAATTGTACACTATTTCCTCAAAAGAGGAAATTCTTTCCTCGAAAAAAAGTGCGCAGGGAATCCAGAGAAACGGGCAAATGAAAAGGGGATAAGGGGGGGGGGGGGGGATCATATCTCAATTTTGAGTTTTTACAAACTTTTACGCATGACTTACATAATACACATTTAATCTTGCAAGCTGGCATCCGCCACCCGTTTTACACAATGCGTTTCATCCATTTGGTTTCCCGCATCCCTTGCCTCGAAACACGTGCCTCCAGGTAAAAAATAATAAAATAAAATAGAGAAAGATGAAGAAAAAAAGAAGAGGGGGAGGCAGTGAGAGACGCGTGTGTGCATTTTGGCTTCTTTTGAGTAAAATCGTTTGTTGAAATGAGTCGAGAGGATTTTCTGTAACGGAAGTCGGGTGAAATCACATCTGACTGAAGGAGGAGAGAAGAAAAAAATCTGATGTTTCTTCGGCAATTAAGCATTTACAAAAAAGTATAAATAAACCGTATGTTCTATTTTAAAAGCTGTTCTGGCAATTATTCACGAAGTCATTTTTGTTTCCAAATGCATGAAATATCCAGGTATTCCCAACCAGATATTAAGGAGCAGTGAGAGACGCGTGTGTGCATTTTGGCTTCTTTTGCGTAAAATCGTTTTTTAAAATGAGTCGAGAGGATTTTCTACGGAGGTCGGATGAAATCACATCTGACTGAAGGAGGAGAAAAAAAAATCTGGTGTTTCTTCGGCAATTAAGCATTTACAAAAAAGTATAAATAAGCCGTATGTTTTACTTTTAAGGTTGTTCTCAAAATTATTCACGAAGTCATTTTCGTTCTTAAATGCATGAAATATCCATGTATTCCTAACCGGATAATAAGGGGCTGCTTCACAGAAAGATCTTTATGTTAAAAAATGAATTTGTAAATGTGTCAAAACGTTTTGCACTGGTTGATCAGAGCAATTTAGAACAGTCTTAAGGGTTAAGTTCATTTTAATATAACAATTTCTTCTGACAAAAGTTTCGTTTGATTTTTTTAAACATTTAAATATTTACTTCATTATTCATAATGCATTAATCAGGAGTGCCCAGAGAGCGGTTTAGTGACGCAAGATGCGTCATATAATTTAATTTTTTGGGGGGGGAGGGAAGGGGGGAATTTGAGAAAAAGTAGATTTTTTTTTGGGGGGGGGAGGGTTTAAATTCTTAATATTTCTTTTTTTTTTTTTTTTTTTTCTTACTGTTAAAAAATTTTTGATTCTTTTAATATCACTTTTAAATTTTTTCGACAGTTAATTTCCAGAAATGTTCCTGTGTTTTCTTTCTTTAAATTCTAGGTAAAGGCAATAAGAACTCATTCTGCTATGCTCAACTCGCTATCATTTGAAGGTGCAGTATATTATAAATAGAATACACTGTACATTTGATATTCTGTTTAAGGGTGGGGGAGGTTCTATGTTAAAGTATGGAGATTTTTTTTTGGGGGGGAGGGAAATTTGGGTCATTGGGTTTGGAGAGGATGGTCACCACTGGCATTAATAAGTTTATTAACTATTTATATATATATATATATATTTAGGAAGTGTGTTTTTATATGATACAGCAGATTTTGATGCAAATATTTATATTTGTAGAGAGTTTCCAGTTTTATTCAATTTAGGTTAGTGAAAAATTAAATAAAATTTAACATGAAAAATTCGTCGAATTTCATGATAACACATTGTCGCTAATGCATTTAAATTGGAGAATCTTTCATAATCGGATGGTTTGCAATTTTTCGGTAACAATGTTCTTTGAACTACGGTACTTTATGGATTGAGTTGTACCTGATCTGAACCCAAAATTTCTATTGAAATTTAACCCAAAACCTAACTCAAACCTGATATACTTCAATCCGAATTGAAGCTAACCCAATTTTAATATTTTAATGCAGTTAACGAGAGTCTTTCGTAATCGACTGTTTTGCAATTTTTTGGTAACAATGTTCTTTGAACTACGGTACTCTATATAGGTTGTACCCAATCTGAACCCAAAATTTCTGCTGGAATTTAACCCGGCTGTAATCTGACTTAAACCTGATAATCTTCAATCCGAATCAAAGGAAACCCGATTTGAATATTTTAATATAATTAAAGGAAAATAATCTAGAATTAAACCTCCAGTGACAATTGAATATTTTTGTTTTGTATAAAAGTGAACACACACTTATATATTCAAATATATAGATAGTATTTTTCATTTGAAAATTAGCAGGATTTTCTTTTTTTAAATTCGGGGTCAACCCAAACCCGACCTAAAGAATTAAAACCTAACCTGAAACCGATCTTAACCCGAACTGCAGAGAAATAAAATCAGCGTAGCTCGGGAAAAATCGAGTTTATCCAACACCCCGTATAGTCATATACTATATGACTATAAGGGGTGTTGGTTTATCCCACCTGATATAGGGTTCTACTTTGAACATCGTAACGAAATAGTGACCAGCTTTTCGCTAAATAGAGAACAAAGGAAAGACATAAAACTGGTTTGCCGTATGGTGTATTTCATTTCTCGTTTTCACAGCATAAAATTAAAACAATTTTAAATTAGTAACTTTTTTTTGCAAGTCGACTGCAGGTGGAACTTTTATTATTTTATAAAAGCTGTCATACCTGTCTACGTTTTTGAGTGTTTTTGCATATCATTAAAATTCTTTAAACATCTGTTCTATTCATCTATTAGTACATGATCTAATAGTCTACATCTGCCCGGACCTAATTTAAATTCTTCAAGCTGCATAATTTTATTTTATTGTATAGAATAACTTTTAAAGAATGAAAATTCAATAACAAATAGTTTAGAAAAATGAACTTGATGCCTGGCTTATTTTTAGAGTTGTTTACTTCTTTATGATATGTCACATATTTCTCGACAGTAATTACAGCCTTCTGATTTAATGTACTTATATCCAGGATTGCAGAGTCGGTGGAAAAATTAGCCTACTCTGACTGCAAAAATTTTAACGAATTCGAAATTTTAACTCCAGGCTGGCTAATATACTTTTGTTACTGTTGGTTAAAAATATGAGGGAATGTAAGGAAAATAACGCGAAAATTTCGCTATTTCGGTATTAATTCGGTTTTCAGAGTTTCGAATATATATATATATTTCCATTTGGCAAATTTTTCAATTTCACGTCCAACAAACCAGAAAAATACAACTATCAAATTCTAAAAAAGAAGAAGAAAAAAAAAAAAAAAAACGAAATTTTAGTATTTTGGATCTGTATTCTCGATAAGGCGAAATTGTTATAATTTGGATGTTAATTCAAGTCAAATTTCGATGGAAAGGAAAAAAATATGTATATGAAAAATTTACTAATTATGCATGAAAATTTTAGTAGTTCAGAAATAATTCGAGATCCACTAGAGTTTTTAATTAAAAACAGTTTTCATCAATTCTGTTCACCGGGCAGTAACTTGGGAAGCCTGGTTTAATCCAAAAATATAATAATATTTTTTTATATATGTATTTAAAACTGCCTATAATTGGTTTATTTTCCCTTCAGATTAACAAATTAAAAAAAAAGCCCGAGTTATAATCGGCTTGTTTTTTAGTGACTCTGACTCTTTTTCTGAAAAATGGATCCGACTCCGACTCCGCAGCCCTGCTAAATTTGGATAACGAGGATTTATTTTGGATTAAATTTGGATATTTAAAGTTTATTAAGAGGACATAGTCTCTTGAAATTGGCCAAAATATCGATTTTCTTTTTTGAATATTACCTAAAAGCTTTTTTAATTGTGAATACTTTGACACCTCATTTTTACCTATGTAACAACTATATCCTGAGATATTGTAAATTTTGCTAGCAGACCCAGGGCAATCACCCATACAAATGAAAACTTTAAACTGAGTTTTCACCGTGTTCATATTTTTATAACTTATTTGTTCTATAAACACTAAAGCTTTTTTTGCTAATCTAGATAGACGTTTCAAAAAATTTTTAATTGTTCTTCATGGGGTACTTAATATTTTTATGTATGGATTTAACATTCAAGTTTATAGTTAATTTTGTTAAATATTTAAATTGAGAGTTTGTTTATTTTCTTCATTTTTTTATATACACTAGAGAAAAAAATTCATATTAAATATAAAATCTCATGCATCTAAATATCCATAAAAAAAAAGAAAAAATAATAATTTTTAGTATTAAGTATTGTGCCACCACATGTATTATAATATTATTCAAAATTGAAGATATAGTTTCAATACTACTGTAACACCTTAGTAAGTTTATTAAAAGAAAACCTAAATTGATTCCCCCTGTCTTTCCGTACACTGGACCTCCCATTTTTAAAAGTCAAGACGTTAAACTTTGCACAACTAATATTTGATACATCAACGCAATACATCTATCATCTATATACTGTTACATTTTCTAAATGATTTTCCTAATAGAATTAAAAGCAAAAGAATTTGGAAGCGGTTTAAAAATGACTTAAATGCTTAATCTGTGGATCGATACATAGGAAAATCGGTATTTTTATTAACTACGTCAGGTAGATCGATCACCAAAAATGGTTATCAATCGCCAAATCTGTCAATTGCCAGTCATGTTCAAAATCGTAATTTAATCCACATTTAATAAGTAAATAAAACCATTAAAAATTAAAAATAATATAAAAACAAAATAAAGTAATACGAAACATTAATTTAGCATACATTTATTAAATAGTAAATATATAACATCAAATTGTCTCTTTTTAGCAATATTTAATATTAACGACAGTAGTTTTATTTCCGTCAGTTTGTTATACCCACCTTAATGAATATAATATAAATATTAAGTAATGTAAATACATTGTATCAATGAATATAACCTATTATAGGTGATGATTTTTATTTTACTTACAAAATATTGTAAATTTATCTTTTTCGTATATGTATTTTTTTTAACTTAGTGTTGTCTTACTTTAAGTATTATATTTGGCAAATTAGTAAATTACTTTTTAGATAATAGTTGCAAGTTATAAAATTTCATTCACGAAAACAAAAAAAGCATCTTGCAAAAGTGTGAAACAGAGAAGAAGCAATGTAAAACGTGATAGAGAAAAATTCAGTAATTTCCGTGCCTAAAAGTAAACATAGTTTTCTAATCACTTTCCAAATATGAGTCCTACCAGCGACAAAATTTATGAGCCATTTTCAAATTTCGCTTACATATGCTGTCCCAGAGTAAAAAGAAGAAAATTCAAACATAAATTAATATTTAAAGTTTGATTTGAGCTATACATTAGCTAAAGAAGATTATACTGAACATTTCTAACATGAAAAATTTTTAAAAAATCAATAAAAATTTTTTAGATATAAATCTTTAAAATTTTGACTTTAAGCAAAAATGCCTGACCCATTCCAATTTTTATGTTTTTAACTGTGTGTGTTTTTTTTTTTTTTTTTTTTTTTTTTTTCAATTTGAGCTAACTTTTTTAAATAAAAGGGTTTACTTATTTTAAATATGAACTGTCAGTGTTCTATTAATAAAAAAAAAAATATTACAAAAGATATTTTCTTTAAGAAATTACCAGAAATCGTTTGTCTCTCACTTTTTGTCAAGTCGTGACCTTGTGATTATTTTAGTCAAAATTAGGTTTCGAATGCTGCCTAAAGTTAGCAGCAAATATTTGGCGATAGAGTTAAACTATTCACGCAACTACTACTTGACATTTTTTACTCTTCAATCGTGAAGCAATGTAATAGTGGCAAAAATAAGCTTTTACCAAGGTTGGTATTTTTTTTCACTGTCAAGTCTGTTACCGTAAATTTTAATATTAAAATAATGATTTTTACTCTTTTGTAATTAAATATTGTTTACTAAATAGTTTCAGAAGGTATGTGTATTATTATCTAAGTTAGAAATTATACAAGCTAGTTCATTTCTAATAGTTTTATTTGAAATGTCTAGTCCGTTACCATGAAATGTAAGCTTCTAAGTAAGTTTACTAAATAGTTTTAGAAGGTATGTAAATTATTATCTAAGTTAAAAATATACAAGCTAGTTCATTTTAATAGTTTTTTTAGTTTTATTTGAAATGTCAAATTCGTTACTTGTCATGTCCATTACCATGAAATGTAAGCGAATGGTGAAGATGGCCTCTATATCAAAAGCAATTTACCACTATGAAATTTTATTTAACTTACAAACTATTTTAAATTTATCTTAAAGCATTTTTTTCCCTAAGTATTGTCTTACATTAAGTGTTGTATTTTGCAAATTACTAAATTACTTTTTAGACAATAGTTTCAAGTTATACGAATTTTATTCACAAAACAAAAAAAAAAGTACCTTGAAATTTTTTTGAAACAGAGAAGAAGTAATAAAGCGATAGAATAAAAAACACAGGAAATTCCGTGCCTCAAAATAAAATTGCAGCTTTCTAATATTTTCCCAAGTGAATCCAAGAGATTCTGAACATTGAATACACCCTTTGTTAAAAATGAATGTAAAAAACTGGCAAAATATTCATTTTCACAAAAAAATTATATCGTTTTATGTTTTTAATTTTTATATGAAGTTGAAAATTATGGAAAGAAAAACTTCTTATTTTGCCAAAAAAAACTATGAATTATAAAGAAAAATTTAACGTTTCATCAGGTAAGTGTATTTCTGATGTCGCTTCTCTCGCTATTTTAAATACATTACTTCTCCACAATAACTACCAAAATGAAGGTAGAATAGCAGAATAATCTATTAACAGACTATTTTAGAAAGTAGAATAATCTATTATTTTACCTTCATGCTACCAGTTACAAAAACAAGATTTGAGAAAAACGCGTTTTAAAATATATGGGAAGACGTAGATTACGCAAACAAAAAGTGTGTAAACAAAAAGAAATATGGAATATTTAGTCTAAAATATTTGATTTTTTAAAGGTTTTACAACAGCATCTGTCTCTTTAATATGAATATTTATTAAGAATTTTTAAGAACATCACTTCGGCGAAAGCTTGGCAATATTTTGCTCTACACTGTAAAAAAAAATTCAAGAGGTTACTAAAAATTTCTTAGTAAATTTGTATTCCACAGAATTTTTTAGTAACCATTACAAACTTTTTTTTGCAAGTGAAACAAGCATTTCTTTTGTAAAATGAACAAAAGAATTTTTTGTATAACTAACTTAAAAACTTTTAGTATGAGCTACCAAGCAAATTTTAATAATAGCTCCAAAATTATTTTTAATAAAATTAAATTAATAATGCCCTTATTAAAAATAATTTATAATTATTTTTAATAAGGGCAGGAGCTTCCTTCGAGCTGCAACCAGACTTCTGAAGCGGAAGATTTTCGGCAAAACCGCAATAGATGGCAGCACCAAACATTCCTACCTGCTCCGACAGGATTTTCATAATCCCTTTATTAACGAGACACTACATACATTCGGGGCGTATTTGGCGGTGGCAAGTTTCGAACCCAGGACCTTTTAGCCTGGAGTCCGTTACTATAACCACTACGCTATCAAGGCCACATCAACTGAGTTTTAGTAAGAGCTATTAAAAATATAAAACTATTAACTCTATTCGTTCTAACTTTTTTCTAGTAATTCTTACAGATTTTTTTGTAACCGACTAAGATTACTAAAAATTTTTTAGTAATTACAAGGATCACTAAAGTTTTTTTAGTAGATCGACCTTTTTTTTTTTTTTACAGTGTACAGAAGTCATTTAGACATAATGTTATTTTTAGCAGAAGATAGATTTCAACTAGAGTCCTGCGCAGGTCGGGCTGTACCTGACCCGAATATAAGAATTCTATAAGTCAACATACAACCCGACTTAATCCCGTCAAAAAAATCAACCCTCAATGTCTTCAACCCACTTCGAACCCGAACTACTTCAATCCGACAGGATTAAAAGTATCTCGACAACTAATAATGCGATCGACTTCGTTCTTTATGAAAAATTTGTGTTATTTTTTGCCTTTTACGTCCACACCTTAAAATAAAAAAAATTCGAAAATTTTTATATACCTTTCATCTGAACCAATTTTTTGAGAATCCGAAAAAAATCGTTCCGGATAATCGAGATTACTGATATTCAACAGGCTTCTTTCTATTATTATATACTAAGTACACACCAAATTTCACGTCCCTGTCTTAATTTGTTCGGGAGATAGAGCGTTTACAGACACACAGACAGACGGACGACAATTTTTTTCCCCCTAAAAATATGTTTTTCGGAATCTCCAGTATCTGAAACGTGCAAATCCGTCAATTTTTTTTTTTTTTTTTTCGATTTTCAAAATGATTTCAAGATTTACCCTGTACTACGTATGATGGATAAGTAAAAAATAGTAATAAATAAAAATAAATAGAATATTACATTTTTACATATTTTCAATTCAATCTATAAGTTTATCATTGTATTTATTCTTATTATTTTAAAAGTATAGAAATTTTCCATAACCTGATCAGACCAAAAATAAAGAACAAGTTATTAATCAAATCGAGTATTGCGTCCAAGCAAGTAGATAATGACTTAATTACCTTCCGATCCTCAAAACATAATTAATACTGTTATAATTATTTTAATTGGTATTATAGTATAAGAGCCATAATTTGGAATAAGATAGAGACATCGTATTAGATTAACAAAACTATGTTAATAAGTCAGAAAAGAACATCAGTTTTATCGTACAAAATGTTCACATTTTTAATAATTAGATCTTTGGTTTCCATGGATATGCATTGCATTTTAAACTCTGACACCCAGAAAAATAGCTTTGAGATTAATTAATTTAAGAGTCTTAATGCAATTAAATGTAAATTCGAAGTAAGTGCCCATTAACTAGATTTTAACTGCAGGTTTTCGTACAAATCAGTCGATTAATAAGATGTACGATGTCTTCATTAAATTCCAAAATAGAATACGAATAACTATGAAGCTATTGATGTATTCTAAATGGGTACACTGTAAAACAAGATGTTAAGTGTGATCGCAGTTCGCACAGAGGGTTCCGTTTAATATTTCTTTGAAAACAACTTATCCTTTAATTAATAAATCCAAATTGTTCATTTATAATTATTAAATTGTTACATAGAGGGTAGCGCCAACAAATTTAATTTTAAAATAATTATAAAAGGAAGTTATTTTAATCAAATTAAAAATGTTCAAATGAAATTATTTAAATAAAATCCAAAATTCCAAAT
Organism: Maratus speculifer; assembly: GCA_964019185.1. NCBI lineage: Eukaryota > Metazoa > Arthropoda > Arachnida > Araneae > Salticidae > Maratus > Maratus speculifer. Next base: position 329,653,279 of record OZ025297.1, read on the forward strand.
TTTTTGAATATCCGAAATAAAATAAAAAAAATTAGCGGAGATATAAATAAAGTTTTAAATTTCTAAGCATGATAAAAATTGTTTAAACAAATTTTAAATGCTGAATCATTAATAAATCAGAATAGTTTTTTAAATAAAAAGAAAATTCAATTTCAAAAAATATTATGGTTGTCAGATAAATGAAACCCTAATAATACAAACCTTTAAATTGGCAAAAAGTACGAAATTCCTTTGAATTAAATCCATTTTAATATGAAAACTTCAACTTGCAGCACCGTGGTTCGAACTAAGAACTTTATTTTTACTAGCAAGACACTTTACCTCTAAGCTATAACGTTGACACGCAAAGCGTTCAAATTGAGGTTCCCTTTTAAAATTTAAATCGCAAATATGAACGAATGACATTGAAAAAATTAATTTAATTAAATTAATAGACTTTTTCAAAATTTTATAATTTGTCGTGTGACATGAGGTATTTAGATGTAAATACACAAAATTTGCAGCATCTGACCTATACAGTTTTGTGTACGGACTCTGTGACCTACGAACAGACAGAGAACAGAGACGAATAGAGTTTCGTCAGATGGACAAAATCCCTAAAAAGACAAATGTTTCTTAAAATCTGCGAAAATATATACTATAACCCCGAACAAGAATATGCAATAATATCTTCCGAATTATTCACGATACCGGAAAGCATTCTAAATCTTTATAAACCTCAAAAACCGACATACAGGGTGTCCACACTCAACGGTGTCCAATAGCTGATTCTTAAAACGTAGTCATACCATATAGTTCCAATTACAAAGATGTTTTAAACGAAGTAAAGAAGCATTTTAAATGCGATTTGGGCCAATAAAAACATTTCTTTAAAAAATACGAAATTTAAATTTTTATACGGTCCGCCGGTCCCATATGTTATATTTAGTAACAATTTTTTGTTACACAGACAAAAATGTACCATTATTTTACGATTAAAATTGACCGAGTAATAGCTATCAATAAATATAAAAACTTTGTTAAATCACCATAAAAGAAAAATTATACAGGACGCGTTTCGAGCTGCAAAATTACCGCTCGACATCAGCTGGTCCAAACACGTGTCACAACGGACAGAGTGGAAATAAGAGGAGTTATTTCCACAGAGGAGTTATTTCCACAGAGTGGAAATAGTGGAGTTATTTCCACTCTGTCCGTTGTGACACGTGTTTGGACCAGCTGATGTCGAGCGGTAATTTTGCAGCTCGAAACGCGTCCTGTATAATTTTTCTTTTATGGTGATTTAACAACGTTTTTATATTTATTGATATATATTTATCGCCAGTTTTTTCGGTGTTTCTCGAGTAATAGCTGTTTAAAATAGGGGGATATTTTTTTTTTTGCTGCAAATTAGGGCCATTCACAAATTTATTAGAAAAATAATTTCGTAAGATATATTAAGAAAATGGTTGAGCAGTGGCGTAGCTAAAAGGGGGCGGGGGGGGCGGTCCGCCCCGGGTGTCACCCTCAAAGGGGTGACACCCGAGAGGCTTTTATTTGCCAAAAAATATGCATAATCTTACAAGATTTCGGAAAAAATTCTGACGCAAAATGAATTTTCTAGGGCAAAACTAGGCGCAACAGACTTAGTTTTCTTTTCTTGGAGAAAGTGAAACGGTTAAAAAAATGGGGTGTATAAATCAGATTTGATACAGTGAGGAAAAACCTATTTACGCAAAGTGCGGGTAACCAAAACAAACTTTAAAAAGAAAGAATTTTTTTCTACTTATACACGCAGCGCCATGCTAAATGAGGGACGAAGGGGGCAGGCCCCGGGCGCTGAAATTTAGAAGGCGCCAAATTTATACTACCATCGTCATTTTTGGTCTATCACAAGAAAAAGTTGGGAGGGGGGGGGGCGCCCCAGGTGTCAACTTCGAAGGGGTGACACCCGATCTTTATTTGTAAAAAAATATGCATAATCTTACAAGATTTTGGAAAATATTCTGACGTAAAATGAATTTTCTAGAGCAAAACAAGGTGCAACAGACTTACTTTTATTTTCTTGGAGAAAGTGAAATGGTACACCAAATGCGGCGTCTAGATTAGGTTTGCAACAGTGAGCAAAAACCCATTTACACAATGTGTGGGTAACTAAGACAAACTTTAAAAGAAAGAATTTTTTTTCTACACGCAGCGCCGTGCGAAATGGAAGAAGAGAGCGAGGGGGGGGGGGGGGGCGCGGTCCCGGGCGCTGAAATTTAGGGGCGCCAAATTTATACTACCATCCTCATTTTTGATCTGTCATAAGAAAAAGTTAGGATGGGAGGGGGAGTGCCAATTTCTAACTTTGCCCCGGACGCAATTTTCTTTTTGCATGTCCCTGTACATACGCGCTGCATTGACTTATGCAGAATTCGCAATGAGTGATGAGTCATTGTTGTCAGGGGTGTAGTCATAAAAATAACAGAGGATATACGCTCTAAGCAGAGGGTATATTCTGAAGACAGAGGGTATACCCTAGAGCAGGGCGCGAAATTTCCACTCGCCAGCTCGCCATTGGCGAGTAAATATTTACCGTTGGCGAGTAAGTTTCGCCTTTTAAAATGTTGTGCTTCAAATCAAACTATGCACAGTGATACACAGAAGTGTTTCAAAATGAAGCGATGGTATTTATTTTCCAAAAGAAGTAAAAAAGCTCCGTTGCCTATTTCTTCGTCTTTCCTACGGAGGAATGAAATTACACTGTCTGCATTCATGCCCCTTCCCCGCTTTCGTACTACGCACGCGCCAATACCGAAATAGATTGCTCTTCACTCCTGCGCGATGAGATTCAGGTTTCGTCACCTAAGCATCACCTAAGCGTCACCTAATATCCCATATTTTTCATAAAAATGTAAAACATTTTGGATTTAAAAGACAGCTCTTTCTAACAATCGTCAATATAAATTAAATTTGTCATAAATATTTCATTTTCTGTGCAGGTGTGGGGGTTGACGTTTCTGAATGAATGCAAAATAGTGGCGAGTAAAAATTCTAGCCTGGCGAGTACCTTTTAAGCTGAATTTTCATGCCCTGCCCTAGAGTGTGTATACTACAAGCTTTCTTGGGTAACAGAGGGTATAAGACGTGTCTTTAAAAATTACAGAAGGTATACGGCGTATACCCCCGTATACCCTTCACTACATCTCTGACTGTTGTGATCTTCTTATTTTGGAGATCCTGTTCGCTTTCGTCACCGTGGAACTATCAGAAAAAAATTACGAAGTACTAGAATAGCTAGAACATGATTAAAAATATTAACTGTATACATTTAAAAGTAATATTAATTTTGTAAGCCTTAAAAAGCAAATGAGTTTTTTTTTTCATAAAAAAGGGAACTAGTTTGTTCTTGAATGTTTCTTTGTTTCAATTATCCAATCAAAATCTTTTAAATATGTTCGATATGTATCCAATGACCTTCATCGCGAAAAATACATAGACTGCCTGGCACCGAAGAGCGTCACTTCTGTTTCATTTTTACTTACCCATCATACGTAGTATAGGGTAAGTCTTGCAATCGTTTTGAAAATCGAAAAAAAAAATTTGACGGATTTACACGTTTTAGATAGTGGAGATTCCGAAAAACATATTTTTAGAAAAAAATTTTTGCCGTCCGTCTGTCTGTCTGTCTATCTGTCTGTAAACACTCTATCTCCCGAACAAATTGAGATAGAGACTTGAAATTTTGTACGTAGTTAGTATGTAAGAATGGGACGAACCCTATTTAATATCAGCAACCTCGATTATCCGGAACTATTTTTTTCGGACTCTCGAAAAATTCGTTCTGATGAAAGGTATATAAAAATTTTCGAATTTTTTTGTTCTAAGGAATGGACATAAAAGGCAATAAAATAACACACATTTTGCATATAGAACGAAGTCGATATTTGTAATCTTGTTTTCCACATTCTTCGATTTTTCATGACCCTGTATTTCATTCAAATTTCAATTCAGAAGTATATTTTAATTGGAAATGAGACGCTTAATCCGACGCAGTTAATTGTTAGTTAATAGAATTATTATTTTTGGAGTTATAAGGATGTTTCTTTTACGCAGTTCGGTACTACTTGAGTAGTTTGGCGTTTTATATAATTTGTCGAAATTGGTACATCAGCAGTTCTTTAATATAGCATTACTATGTATATTAACAATATTTAAATTTTGTTTATAAATTGCAACGCATTGTATAAATAGTTTCACATGTTTTATTTTCATATACATATCCATGATGGGTAAGTATCACGGTGGCCCCCAACGACTAGTTTTATCTTTTCTTAGTATTTAGTTCATTATAAAATCATGTATGATAAGTATTCATTTGAAAGATGTTATACATTTTGTATTATTATAATTTGAAATGTTATAATTGTTAGAATATAGGGTTTTATCAATTTTTTTGTTCTAAGATTGAAAGATCCAAGTCCAAGCAGTTAATAGGTAATTAAAACTTTCTTTTTTATTTAAAAATAAATTTTAATTTGAAAACAAAAGCGTTTGAATGTTCTCTATAAATGTAAATATTCGAAAGTCATGTCATTCGTGAATTTTGTACATACGTTAGAGCAGGTCTGCCCAATACCGCACTCCCAGGGTGTCCTTTGAATGTTCTCTTTGTGTTCCTTTCATGTTCCACTGCATCCTGTTTCTAAGTTTTTTATTTCTGTATAAGATTGAAGGGAATCTGTCTAAAGTAAAAAGATATTTAGCTTCCTTACGATTTTCAATCCAATAAATTTTACGGCAGAAAATTGTCAACAATGGAGTGTTTTTCGGTCGGGATCGATTTCACCCGAGACAGATTTTTTACGTATAAAAAGCTGTTTAAAATATACTCTGCTTTAAAATCATTGTTTATACACTTTTGTTATTACAAGCAGTAATAAGATTTTTGGTTTCTTTCCTTAGAAATTTTTTTAAGAAAGGGGATCATTAGAGAGATGAAATATTATATTTACCATGTTTCATATTTTTTCGACAATTTTTTTTTACATAGGTCTCTACATATAGAACAGCTCTACATATAAATCATAGAGAGCTTTATGTTATCACCTTCCCTTAGGAGCGGTATTTTTATGTACGTGTATCGACAACATTACTATAGCGAGTTAAGAGCCTACACTAGTTATGTGGAAACTCGAACGCTAATGTTAAACCTGTTGGAGTATTTTTTACGATTTTCTCTCTTTATTGTTTTAAATGATTTTTTTTAATGGGATACCTGAAGTCAATATCTATTGTCCATTTGTACTTTTTGAGTTTGGTTATAGTTTTTTTACTTAAGGATAGTAGTATCACTTTTAGAACCGGGTATAAATAAGGTTACTGATCTCTTGTCTAAATTTGTATTTTGTTTGTGATCTTTTTTTAAAATACGAGTTTTTATGCAGTCCTTTGTCGAAATAATAGTTTTTTATGTAGTCCTTTGTCGAAATGCATGTTTTTTACGCGATTCTTTGTTGAAATTCGCAATTTTTACGAAGTCTTTCGGAGAAATTCGCATTTTTCTCACGATCTTTTGGCGAATTTCCCCCCCCCCCCTGTCTTTTGATGAAATTTGCTTTTTTTCGTGGTCTTTTAACGATATTTTGCGCTTTATCCGCAAAACTTTGAATAAGTTCGTGTTTTTTCCTTGATAATTTGACGAAATTGGTGTGTTTTTCCTGAAAACGATTGACAAAATTGATTTTTTACAACTGCGATGTATGAAATTCACGATTCTTGGTGTTCGATATACCGGATTGAGGAATTTTAAAGTTTTCAGCATGAAATGACTTAAATTTTCGACTTTGCTGTTAATTGGACGCTAATAGCAAATAAATCGTACATAAAATTGGCAGAATATTTGTAATTTTTTGACGCTAAAAAAGTTTAAAAAATAAAAATTGTTTCGTTCCTAAAATTTTTTGCAAAGTTCATAATTTTTTTCTGCACATGGCGTGCACGCATGCGTCTATATTATCCTTTTCAGACCTGATGTATCTTATAGGATACATATCTTTACAATTTTTTTTTTCACGTATATAAATAATGTAAAAAAAGAGAAATTGGTGTAAATGGAGGCCTAGCAGATAGAAGAATTAAACAAAATAGTAATTTGTTTGTTATAGCTCTTTTTTAGTAAGCTACGTGTTATATAAAATTGGCTTGAGGCAAAATTGTACGAAATGAACAAAGATGAAAACTCAAATAATTTTATTGTGCGTTAAGATATCATTTGTAGAGTCCATTAGTAATGAAAAATTACCAAATATATATTTATTTTATGTTTTGAGTATTTTTACAATGCAAGAAAATATAATAAAATTAAAAAATCCAAAGAAATTGTCAAAAAATGTCTTTTTTGAGTCCCGGTGTATCATTCATTTTTATCAACAAAAAATAAATTCTAATTTTTTTTGCTGATCAATCTTTTTTAGATATCGGTTTGATAATGTAAAACTGTAACTGAAATTAAGAAAAGTTCATAAATAAACCCTGGGGTCTGAAGAGGTTATAGAAATCTGGATATTGGTATTGGTATAATTAACATTTTGATGCGCCTTGAATCCATTTCCCCCATCTATATGAATGTACATATGTTGATTTCTTCTTTTTTTTTTTAAAGATTCCAAACCAAGTGGTCCCAAACTTTGTTTTTGGTGTTTTTTCGATAATGTCTCAATGTAATTTGTGTGTATGTGTGTGTGAGAGAGCTAATACAATACTGCCAAAGTTTTGAAATTCTAATCACGCACATATATATGCAATAAGTTTTAAATAGCAAAAACGGATTCATGGATCCTCAAATGTAAAAATATGTCAATTTTGTCGTAATCTGGTTTTAAACATGAATACAATCAGGGTATGCTAATGTATAGCAGATAAATTTTTACTATACTATCTGAAATATAAAAATAATTCTCTTCTTCTTGCTCACGTTTATGTTGGTGGTGGTGTGTGTGTGTGTGGGGGGGGGGGGGTGACACCATTTTTGTCCGCCCCGGGTGTCACCCACCCTAGCTACGCCACTGTGGTTGAGTGTAAAATTAATATTGCAATATAAATTTGAAATCTTTAATCATTTTGACATTGTAATGCAAAATATACAACTTGTAATAAACATATAAGAAATAAAATAACAGAATTTTTATTAAACAAAATGATGAAAATTTACAGCCTCGATTCTTTATAACATGATATACATTTTAGAGTACTATTAAATTACACTAGCCTGCAAAAGTTGTTATGTCATGTTTTTGAAATTTTTATATTTTATTCTTATGTATTTTGTACCGCTAAATCCGAAATTGACTACATTTTTTACCATCACGTAAAGCTTTTTCTGAAATCGCAAATTTTAAAGTTATAAAGAGAAAAAATAGCAAAAATTTGATACTATAAAGTAGATGTGATTTTGTGTTTTTAACTTTTGACAGTTGATTTTTGAGTATTTTTTTTACCGTTGACGCAAACAATGACTTTCATTTTTAACCGTCATGTCAGGATTTTTCGTAAATTTTAAATTTCAAAGTTTAAATTGAACCTTATCCCCCACCTCATCGGACGCCTTAGCTATTTAGCTGTAAAAATCCCAGTATAATCTAAAAAATTGAATAATTTATTGAATTAAATAAAATTTAATTAAATGAAAAAGTTTTACATGTGTTTTATAGTATCAGATTTTCGCTATATTTTAACTTTGACATTTACGATTTTCAAAAAATTCTAACGAGATTATTAAAAATGAAGTTTATTTTCTGATTCAGCGCTAATGTAATAAGCACACAAAAATCAATTATCAAAGAACACAACTAAGGTGGTCTGGTGTAATAACGCCAGACGGGGTAATAACGCCAAGTGCTAATATTATGCATAATTATGAAATAATCTGGTAAATGACACCCATGTGCTCTGCGCAGAATGGTTTTGAGTCATATAAATCGCAAAAAACAGCTTCACGTTAATTTGTTCCATTTTTAGGTCTTATTGTTTTTACAAGCAACTAAAATTAACGCTTGATCTAAAATTTGCGAGATACGTTTTGTGATGTGAAGACTATTTTTTTTATTTATCCGGAAATACTTTGTTAATTACATAAATTTGTAGTACATTTCATAGACTTTCAAAATGTTGTTGAAGATTTTGGAAATCTTCTCGAGATAATTTGTAATTTAAAATGAACAGCGTAATAACTATAACGGGGTAATAACGCCAATCCTTGGCATTAATATCCCGGTTGATTCCCTACAGTGGCCGAGCTACATCCTAAATACTGATTCAAATAAACACAGTTAAAACTGTGCAATGTTTCTAATAATTCTGTTTAAGCGGTCCTTTTTAAGCAAAAAGAAGCTCACGGTCTCATATTCTTTTACCTCAACCCCCCCCCCCCCCCCCACACACACACACACCACCTTTATTTTTCTTAAACTTTCACAAAAAAAATGAACATTTTAAACAGCTTAGAATACTATTTGTCAATTTCTAAGTTTATAGAGTTTGTATTTTTAGAATTGGGCAATCTACATGCAATTTTTCCATCTTATTTCATAGTTTTGTTTGCATGGCGTTATTACCCATATAGGTGGGTAATAACGCCAAATAGCATTGGTCAAGAAATCATGCCATTACATTTTATGAATACATATCTGTTAAATTATGTTTTTATATAGATAGTCAATGAGTTGCTGTATCAAATCATATATTTGTTTGAAAAATACAATCTAAAACTGAGCCGTGAAAATTGGTAGAACCTTAACGTGGCGTTATTACCCCAGGGTACCTTATCTCCTCTAATTTATAGCATCCGATTTCTGTTATGTTTTTAACCTTTTCGGGTCTGGTGTACTATTAATAGTACATGTCTTTTAATGGAGTATTATTTTGTTTTAACAAATACTTTTGTTACTGTGTACAGGGTGTCCCAAAAATGACTGATGGATTTTAAAATTCAATAACTTGCAAACGGTGACAGTTATTTAAAATTTTTTTGCAGGAGGGTTATGTATAATATCAGGAGTTTTTTACCGTAATTTTTTATTTTAGTTCGCATCTCAAACAATAGGTGGCGCTGACGGCGATTGAAGGCCAGGTGATCAGTGCTGAGTGAAGCGTCGACATGGCCTTCAATCGCCGTCAGTGCCACCTATTGTTTGAGATGCGAACTAAAATAAAAAATTACGGTAAAAAAACTCCTGACATTATACATAACCCTCCTGCAAAAAATTTTTAAATAGCTGTCACCGCTTGCAACTTATTGAATTTTAAAATCCATCAGTCATTTTTGGGACACCCGGTACATGTAGTCATGTTAGTATATGTCAATGCATTTACTAAATGACTTCATTTATGTTTCGGAATTTAGTAATAATAATTAATATTATTTATCGAATTCTCTTTGCGCCGTTTGCGATTCTTTTATTTTAAACATATATTTCACTCTTTAAATTTAAAATAAAAGTTACTTTCTTGAAAGAATCCTGTGTAATAAAGCGCAAAAAATATTAGAAAGTTGTAAAATAAGTTAAATCTTATTGTAAAGCAATATTTTCTTAAAAACTCCAAAAATTCTTCCTTAGTCTATTGTCATATGAATATGAATTCAATAGTATGCAAAACAACAACATACGTTATCTTTCAGACAATGAAATATTCGTTCATCATTAATTAATCTATATGGATAGCTACTGTTAAAATTATTAACCTAAAAGTAATTTTTTCTAAAAACTGAAAAAAAAATCGGACCCGAAAAGATTAACTTTGACAATTTATGATTTTCAAAAAATCCTGATAGTATGGCTAAAAATTAACGTAATTTTCGGATTTAGTGATAAAAAATACATAAAAAAACACAACCATCGCAGTCTTGGCAGTTAATTTAAAACTTTTTCTCAAAGTTCTTGACGGTAATTAAAACGAAATCTTTTGTGTTATCCTGTAAAATAAGTATAAATGGTAACTACCGAGAATCATCATAATAATAAATTGTCATCGAATTTGCTTCAGTATGTAAAATTAAATCTTGAACTGAAATTTGAAAATGAGTTGGAGTTCAAGTACAAGTTTTGAACTGGAAAAATTTACATAAATAAAAACTAACAATAAATAACAAATAATAATAAAAATAGCGTAATTTTGTTAAAGACTGTCTCAAATAATGGCAGAGTAAAACTTATGTTAAAATACAATTATTTTAGTCAATCTGAAACCTAACCACTTAACTGGTTCTTTCTTTTCCGTTCAATAAATTGAAAATAACGGATTCACACCACTACTTTTTAAATAAAATATTTGTAACATTTTGTCTAACAGTTCCGCTTTTAAATGGTATGAAATTATTTTTTTTTTTAATATATAAAAACAGTGGTGTCAAAAAGCTTTAAATGATGAATTAAGCAAATTCGTCTTGCCCGAACGGAGTACGGGCAAATCAATTAAGGGTTTAATAAATGTTATCTCTATCGTAATATTTGTACAATTTTTTTTCAAAGTCCAGATTCATATGAAATTAATTTACATTGATTACTTTAAGCACTTGGTATATGACCCCTCAAATTTGTCCGAACTCATCTGTGTTCAGATAGAGAAAAGTGGTATAAGTCATGCATTTTTAAAGTTTCATAGTTCGGTCAATTTTAGTGTTATATGAACGGGACTTTTTTGTCTTACTTCTCAGTGTAAGGAAACAGAATCGGAGGTCTGCGTAACAATTAAAATTTTGTAATGTTTCAAAAATGTTTTTATTGACCAAAATCACCTTTAACATTTCCTTACCTCATTTAAAACTTTTTATTTACCCATCTCACGTAATATAGGGTAAGGCTTGCAATCGTTTTGAATATCGAAAAATATTTTTTGACGGATTTACACGTTTCAGATACTGGAGATTCCGAAAAACATATTTTTAGAAAAAAAAAACCGTCCGTCTGTCTGTGTGTCTGTAAACGCTCTATCTTCCGAATAAATTCGGAATCAAGTCTGAGATAGGGACTTGAAATTTCGTATGTGCTTAGTATGTAAGAATGGGACGAAGCCTATTTAATATCAGTCACCTCGTTTATGCGGAACTTTTTTTTTTTCAGATTCTCGAAAAATTCGTTCGGGTGAAAGGTACATAAAAATTTTCGAAATTTTTTATTTTACGAAAAGGACGTAAAAGGCAATAAAATAACAAAAATTTTGCGTAAAGAACGAAGTCGATCGGATAATTTGTTGCTGAGATATTTGTAATCCTGTTTTCCACATTCTTTGATTTTCCATGACCCTGTATTTCATACAAATTTCAATTCAAAAATATATTTTAATTGAAAATGAGTCGTTTAATCCGACGCAGTAAACTGTTAGTTAATATGGTTATTATTTTGGAGTTATAAGGATGTTTCTTTTACGCAATTTGGTACTGCTTGAGTAGTTTGGCGTTTTATATAATTTGTCGAAATGGGTTCATCAGCAATTCATTAATAAAGCGTTACTATGTATATTACAAACATTTAAATATACGTTTATATTTTGTTTTGAAATTGCAATGCATTTTATAAATAGTATCCATAATTTCATATGTTATAGTATTCATATCCATGATGAGTAAGTATTACGGTGGCTCCGAACGACTAGTTTGTAATTGAATTATATGTATCTTACAAATAGTTTAGGTACTAGCCATTAGACACGGTGAGAAAGGACATCTTGTATTTCCATAATTTAAAGAGAATAGTTTACCTTTTCAACAATTTTGTTCATTTTTAAATAAGGTACCCTGGGGTAATAACGCCACATTAAGATTCGACCAATTTTCACGGCTCAGTTTTAGTTTGTATTTTTCAAACAAACATATGATTCGATACAGCAACTCATTGACTATCTATATAAAAAAAATAATTTAACAGATATGTATTCATAAAACGTAATGGCGTGATTTCTTGACCAATGCTATTTGGCGTTATTACCCACCTATATGGGTAATAACGCCATGCAAACAAAACTATGAAATAAGATGGAATAATTGCATGTAGATTGCCCAATTCTAAAAATACAAACTCTAAAAACTTAGAAATTGACAAATTGCATTCTAAGCTATTGAAAATGTTCAATTTTTTGTGAAAGTATAAGAAAAATAAAGGTGTGGTGTAAGGGAGGGGGGGGGGAGGATGAGGCAAAAGAATATCAGACTGTGAGCTAGAGGTCTGCACGGGCCGAAATTTCCAGGCCCGAGCCCGGCCCGAAAGTTAAAATTTCGGCCCGGGCCCGGCCCGGCCCGAACGAAAAAAATATTGGCCCGACCCGGCCCGGCCCGAATGTTAAAATTTCGGCCCGAGCCCGGCCCGGCCCGAACGAAAAAAATATTGGCCCGACCCGGCCCGGCCCGAAAGTTAAAATTTCGACCCGAGCTCGGCCCGGTCTGGAAAAAAGTTTAAAATTCGGCCCGAACCCGGCCCGGCTCAAGTGAATTTCTACAGAACATTGATCTTTAATCTTATGGAAGAGTTCTGACAAAAAAAAATTATATTAGTCTTTTTTTTTTTTTTTTTTTTTTTTTTTTTATAATCTCCATTCATGCAGAAGTGCCATAGGCTGCGATATTTACGCTTTTAAATGAATCTTTGCTGTATGTAAATGTTCCAGTTATTCAGTTATCACTAGTATTATTAATCCATATTCCCTGTAATGGAGACAAAAAGTCGAAAAAGCGGTATATGGTAAAATTTCCAAAGACGAAATCGCTTTGGAACAAAAAAAAAAAAAAAAAAAAAAAAAAAAAAAAAAATACATTCCCTTCTTAACAGATGTAAATGTTTAATATATTTTTTCCTCCAATATTGTTGTATTCATTTTGCATGGATGAACATTTTAAAAGAAACTTTCAGTTTTCAGTTTAAAAGAAAATTCCGTCATAATCATGTTTTTTTTTTTTGTTTTTGTTTTTTTTTTTTTTTTGTGTGTGTGTGTGTGTGCGTGTTTGTGTGTGTTTGTTTAATTCTATTTTAAAACGCCTAGTAATTTACGATTCTTTAAAAGGAATAAATTCTAATGTTTAATTGTAGAATAATGACGGCTTAAAAGTATATGCCTTTTTTGCAAACATTTTTGGACAAAGCCAATTATTACTGATTTATAAAAAGTCGAGAAAAGGATTTTCATATAGGAAGATTCAATAGTAACTGATTATTTTGGTCCATGAAAACTAGGAAGAATGGAATCAGTCTCGGCTTCATACGGAAAAAAAAGTTAGGCCCGGCCCGTCCAGCAAAAAAATTAGGGCCCGAGCCCGGCCCGGCCCGAAAGATTAGTGACTAGGCCCGGCCCGAGTCTTCAGAAGTAAGGCCCGAGCCCGGCCCGGCCCGAATGCCATTATTGGAAATCGGCCCGAACCCGGCCCGCGGGCCGGGCCCGGCCCGTGCAGACCTCTACTGTGAGCTTCTTTTTTCTTAAAAAGGACCGCTTAAATAGAATTATTAGAAACATTGCACAGTTTTAACTGTGTTTATTTGAATTAGTATTTAGGATGTAGCTCGGCCACTGTAGGGAATCAACCGGGATATTAATACCAAGGATTGGCGTTATTACCCCGTTATAGTTATTGCGCTGTACATTTTAAATTACAAATTATCTCGAGAAGATATCCAAAATCTTCAACAATATTTTGAAAGTCCATGAAATGTACTAAAAATTTATGTAATTAACAAAGTATTTCCGGATAAAAAAAAAATAGTCTTCACATCACAAAACGTATCTCGCAAATTTTAGATCAAGCGTTAATTTTAGTTGCTTGTAAAAACAATAAGACCTAAAAATGAAACAAATTAACTTGAAGCTGTTTTTTGCAATTTATATGACTCAAAACCCTTCTGCGCAGAGCACATGGGTGTCATTTACCAGATTATTTCATAATTATGCAAAATATTAGCACTTGGCGTTATTACCCCGCCTGGCGTTATTACCCCACACCACCTTATATGGCTCAAATGGTGAATTCACTGCATTTCAATGTTCAATTAAATTTGAATTTAAAATAAATAACAGCATCAAAATTTTAGAAAAGTTTCCTACTATTCCTACTATTTTTTTTTAAATATTATTATTATTATTATTGTTGCAAAAAAAAAGAAAAAAAATAATAATAATAACTGCATATTTAATTAAAATTTTATAAAAATTTTAAATTTTTTGAATTTAAAAAAATTTTTAATAGTTTTGACCATTTTTTATATAAATTTCAAATGTAAATTACACAAGACTGCGTATGGATTTTTAGATACATCAAAATATTACATTTAACATAATTTTTTTACTGATATATATAGTTTAAAATGACAAAATCTAACACATCTTCATACACTTTTATTTAAAATAAAAAAACCTAAAGGCTAATTTTATGTGCAGATTTATTACATACAGTAATAATACAATAAAGAACACGTACAAAAAAATTTAAAACTCAGTGTCAAACACAAACAAGTTAGAAATTGCACGTGAAGCGTAGCAAATGAGATGCGTTCGTACAATAACGAAGTTTTAAAAATATTCAGATCTTGCTGTTATAGTAGACAGTACTTCAGATATAGTACATTGCACGAAATTGGTCTTTTTGTGTTCCTGTAAATATACAGGAAGTAACTTTTATTACACCTTAACAACGCATATCATATTCATAAAATGTGAAATAGTTTAACATAATTAAAATATGCCCAAACAATGTTTCCCCATCATATAGCCTTATGTAGTGGAATACTTTTGTGTGGCTTTGTAATTATTATACATGTACTTCATAGGATCATGTCAATTCTATTACATTCGAAAGAGTTTATCATCATTAAAATGTACTTGAAACTATTTTTTCCGATTGATCGTAATGTAATGGAATACTTTTGATTGTCCCTCTAAACTATACAATCGATTTTCATAAAATTTAAAATGACTCGACAAAATTGAGCTAAAATTATGTATTTTAAATATTGTGAGATTTGGTTGGGCAGTTTTTGCTTTGTTATATGCGGGCAGACAGATGGACTGACAGACTGAACGACAAATATAGGTGCCAGCTTTTTATATAATTACGGACGCACCTAAAATTATTCAGATCTTGATGACACAGTATTTCAGATACAATATTAGTGGCCAAAATCTTTTGTGCGTCCTACTATCTGCTTTCTTTTGTACAGGAAATAACTTGTAGTATTTCTCAGCAACGGATATCAATATCATAAAATGTTAAATAGTTAATTAAAATTAAAACGCGCACCAAACAATGTTCTCCCTATACCATTATGTAACATCAGATGGAATACTTTCGTGTGGCCTTGTAAATCAATAACAAATGTTGTTTGCATCACAGATTGTGCAACATATATATTGTAATATGTACTTCATTGATGCATATCAATTTTATTATGTTCGAATGAGTGTAACACCATTAAAATGCATTCTTTTTTCCCCATTGACCGTAATGTAACAGAATACTTTTGATTTTCCCTGTAATTGATCTAAGCATCCCATTTTCATAAAATTTGAAATGACTCGACAAAATTATGTCATAATTATGTATCTTAAATTTCAAATGATTAAAATGCATTTGAAACTTTTTTTTTTCCCCATTGACCGTAATGTAACGGAATTCTTTTTATTGTCCCTGCAATTGATCTATGCATCCGATTTTCGTAAAATTTGAAATGATTCGACAAAATTCTGTAATAATTATACATTTTAAATTTCAAACGATTCGGTTGGGTAGTTTTTGCGTTGTTATATACGGACGGACTAAAGGACAACTATAGGTGCTACGTATTTACTTAATTACGAATGCACCTAAAAAGCCTTAACATTTTGAAAACATGAAAATGGAGAAAATGTGAACAAGGACAAAAAACCGTTTTAAATTGTCCATTCGTGTGGGAGAATTGCGTTGGTTGCATTATCAAAACTTATAATATCTTGCAATATAATTACTGTATGGGTTAAAATGAGGTGTCAAAATATTCACAATTAAACGGGCTTTCATTTAATATATTTTAAAAATTTATAATTTCGACCAAATGGGAGGTAAATGTAAATTATCCCCTTCAAGAAGTATTTATAGTCCGGAAGCCTTAAAAGCCTCGTCAACTCAGAATTAAAAAAAATTTTCACGTAAATCGATAGTAAAAAGTCAAACGAAAAAAAATAAGTTAGCTATATGACCAAGTTTGACAGGTCAAAAATAAGTTAATTATCATTAAAAAGCTGTTATTATTTACCGTTTTTACGGAAAATCAACACTTGGCCGGCGTCTAGACGTGAAATAAAGTAGCCACGAGCAAAAATTCAAAACTAATTAAATATTAAGTTCTATCCTCAGCCTCTTATTTACAGTAGTTATAACACAAAAATGTTATTTATTATTAACTTCTTTTCTATTGCATTGATTTTTTTCCTGCTTAAAATAACGTTTAAATCATATCTTTATTTTAACAGGAACAAGAAATATTAAATTTTAAATTTTGGTTTCTTTTCAAAATCTAGCTTTTCAGCAATAATTGTCGTGGAAACGACTTCTTATGAAAATTTTATGCATTTTATAACTAAAATATGCATTTTTCTTTATGTTGGGTTTTTTCACCATTTCTCGTATTTAAATTGTTATAAATGAACCGTTAAAGATAAATGGTTGAAACTTAGAGCATGTCTTTTTTAATTATGTTACTTTAATTTCGAATCACCAAATTCGGGAAAAAAAATTTACTTTATTTTATTTATTAATTTTTTTTAAGAAAATTTACAGCTTTTTTTATTTAAATATTTTTTTTATTATTATTATAATTAAAAGAATTCTGAATCAAAATTAAAAGTTATATATCTCTATTTATTTAAATGAAAAAAAAATAAAATTAATTTTACAAGCAATATTTTGAGTTATAACCATTTTAAAATACCCAACAATTTTAATAAATTTATTTATTTATTTTTAAACTAATGAGAAGCTTTATCATGTGGATTTGCTGACAAATAATATGGTCAACCATCACAAAAGATTTCAAAATTTTAACCCATAAATAAAAATTATTTTTCAATATTTCCGGTACTCCACTTAAATAGGATCTTAGGATGACAGTTTTGTTCTTTCCTGTGCTGTCGCGTCCTGAAATTCAGTTCAAAACGTCAAACTTGACAACATTTTCTGAAAAATCGTCTGTCTTTACAGCAAATAAGCGAACAAACAAAAAAAGTCTGACTACATAGTTTCTTAATTTACGCAACTGCCAATGTGACACGTTTGCGGAAAAACTAGCTTAAAGAATGCATGAGAAAGTCGCCAGTTTGGATTTAAGAACAGCCTTTAGAGAATCTCATTGGTGTGGCCACTGATGACTAACCAAACTTTCTCATTTCTACCCTTACCTGTAAGTATATTTAATTCGTAAAATACGGCATCTGTTATCCCGCATCCTCAACAAACGGACGAACACGTGACTCTTAAGATACAACAACGCTTGATAAAAAAAAATAATAATAATAAATAAAATAAAATAAAATAAAATAAATCTAACGCACTCCCCTATTCTAACCGATGCCGGCTGTGGCGGGGGTTCGCTTTGCAACCGATCTTATTCTTCTGTAGAACAAAAATATGAAGAGAAAAAAAAGTAACTGCGGGATCATCCGACAGGTGGCGGGAGTTTGGAAGAAGAACTTTTCTCTCCGGAGCAAGAGGAGAAATCCTCACACCGTTCTAAAGCTATCAGAGTGTGGAGACGTCTGCTCTCGGAGTTTAACCATTGCTGAAGCACACGATAGTTTGTTTTTGAGTGGAGTTTTCGATTTTTTCTTTCCCCTCTGTCTATATATGCATTCGGAGGAGTAGAAAAGAGTCGGTTTTTGGTGATTATTTTATTGGAAGGTCCAAAGGATGCTCTGGAATCGCAGAGTATGAAGAAAGGATACTTAGAAACCTGTCTTCTCATTTTGTTTGTGTACTTTGGTTGGATATTTCAAGTGAGATGATTATTTATTTATTTTACTGAAAAAATAATGTGTTCATCGAGAAAATTTTTCTTTAAAAAAATATTCGGTTATTTTCCTTTTTTTTATGTAAATCTGAAAATACGATTTTATTATTAGTATTATTACTATTATTATTATCTGAATTTATTTTGATTTTAAGTGTGAATCTAAATACTCAAAATTATAAATAAATAAATATTTAATATGAAAAAAAGATTAATTAAAAAAACTGCAGTTGCTTTGTATTTTAAATATAAAAAAATTACAAAGGTGATGTTGAAAATATTATTTAATCGCACTTAAAGAAATGAAAAGAAATAAATGGATTTATTTCATGAAAATGAGTAATTAGTCTTGATTTTAAAGATAAGTTTGAAAAACGCAAAATTTTACTACTAAAGTTTACTACTGCTAAAGAACGATAATATTTTTTGAGTAAAGTTTAGTTATTATTATTTTTTATGTAAATCTGAAAATACAATTTATTATTATTATTAATATCATCTGAATTCATCTTGATTTTAAGTGTGAACAAAAATGTTCAAAAGTATAAATAAATAAATACTTTATAAAATTAAAAAAAATAATTTTAAAAAAATGCAGTTTTTCTTTATTTTAAATATAAATTTGAATTTACAACAGTGGTGTTGAAAATATTATTTAATCGAATTTTTTAAAGAAAGGGATTAATTACATGAAAAGGAGTAATTATTCTTGGTTTTAGAGATAAGTTTGAAAAATATAAAATTTTACTCCTAAATTTTACTATTGATAAAGAACGATAGTTTTTTGGGGTGGAGTTTAGCCATTTTCGGGGTTTTTTTTTTATGTAAATCTGAAAATACGATTTATTATTATTATTATTATCTGAATTCATCCTGATTTTAAATGTGAACCTAAATATTCAAAAGTATAAAAAAAATATTTATCTTGTAAAAAAAAAGTTTAATTGAAAAAAACTTTGCGGTTGTTTTGTATTTTAAATATAAATCAGAATTTATAAAGGTAGTGTTGAAAATATTATTTAATCGTATTTTTTAAGGAAAGGGATTTATTAGATGAAAATGAGTAATTATTTTTTATTTTAAAGATAAATCTGAAAAATGAAATTTTTTACAAAAATACAAACATTTGTTTTTTGTTTTATTTTATATGTAAAACTGAAAGTTCAAAAGACTTAACTGAAAGTATTCTTTAATTTCAATTGAGAAAATAGTGTAATAGTCTGTAATTATTTCAGATCTTAAGCTTAAAACTGAAAACGCAAAAGAGAAATTTAAATGTCTGTTTTATTAAAATTTAAAAAATAATGCGAAAAACAGCTTTATAAATATTGTGTAGTTCTTTTCATTGTAGATGTAAAACTGAAAGTATAAAAATTAAAATTGGAAGCATAATTTTGTTTTATTTAAATACAAAAATATTTCCAAAATAAATCTGTAATTCTTGATTTTAAGTATAAAATTGGAAGCATAAAATTTCAAATGACAGCACGTTTCATCCACTTATGTTTAAAAAAAAAAAAAAAAAAAAAAAAAATCTTTTAAATTTTAATTATAAAGATAAAAAATAAAAAATACTGTTGAAGATATTTGTTGTTACATATTTTCAAAATATTAGTTTTAAAACAATTTAATTCTTATTGAATTTAAAAACTTTGAAAATTCAAAAGTTTAATTTAAAGTGCAAATAGGTTACAATGGAAAAAAATAATGCATAAAAATAATGAAATAAAAGTGTGCATTTAAGTATAAAATTGGATTTAGGAATCTTCAAAAAATTCGATTTAAAAAATTGCATATAAATGGAATATTTTCTGATCGTTTAAAAAAAACTGCATAAAAAATTAACATCATATAATTGTGTTAATTGTGTCTCTAAATTCTCCAAATGTTATCTGCAAATATTGATTAAATAAAGAATACTGCCCAGTTAAATTGAAGGCATTGAGCTCACAGGCTACAAATACTAATTGCACATTAAAGCTTTATATTTTCAAGGGTTAATTCCGTTCGAAAAAAAAAATTAAGAAGGGGAAACAGCTCTCCCCTTTTCTCTTTTTTTATACTTAATCATTGAACCTCCTATACTATCAAAGACATGCTTTATGATATAAAAAATCTATATCCAAAATTCAGAGCAAATTAGATAATTCTTAATAAAAACCCATTTAGCATTTATATAATTTAAAAAGAGTTATCCCCCTCTTTTATACTTAACCATTAAACTTCCAAAACTATTCAGAGATTTGAACGAAATCTGAAAATTCTGCTTGAAAAACCCATTTATATAAATTAAGGGGGGGGGGGCATTAGAACCCCTGTTCCCCCTATTTATACTTATTCAATGAACACCTAATAACAGTCACGGAATCGCCTCATCAGAATGATCCTAATCTAAATTTTGAACGAAAACTTAATTCTGCATGAAAATCCCATTTATATCAACTAACGGGGGGGGGGGGGGGGCATTAGAACCCCTGTTCCCCCCATTTATACTTATTCAATGAACAACTAATAACAGTCACTGAATCGCCTCATCAGAATGATCCTAATCTAAATTTTGAACGAAAACTTAATTCTGCATGAAAATCCCATTTATATCAACTAACGGGGGGGGGGGGCATTAGAACCCCTGTTCCCTCTATTTATACTTATTCAATGAGCACCTAATAACAGTCACGGAATCGCCTCATCAGAATGATCCTAATCTAAATTTTGAAAACTTAATTCTGCATGAAAATCCCATTTATATCAACTAACGGGAGGGGGCATTAGAACCCCTGTTCCCCCTATTTATACTTAATCAATGAACACCTAATAACAGTCACGGAATCGCCTCATCAGAATGATCCTAATCTAAATTTTGAAAACTTAATTCTGCATGAAAATCCCATCTATATCAACTAACGGGGGGCATGAGCCCCCCGTTCCCCCTCTTATACATATCGAATGAACTCCAAAAACTAATCAGGGAAGCGGCTTGTCAGGATATACCTACATACAAAATTTCAAGTGGATCGGATATTTTTACCATGAGTTATCGCGTTACGTACATACGAACATACATACAGAACGGACGGGCACATAAGCTCTCAGGCTATGATAGCCTGTGAGCTAAAAAATACTTTTAGATGCTTTTTTCTCTATAAAAAACAGAGCATGATATTTCTTTAATTATGTGTTATTTTATGCAAAATTATCACGTTTTATAGATCATATGCAAGTTTTATGATTGAGTATAAATTTATTGATTCACTGACAAGTAAATATATAAATAAATAAATATAAATTAATACATAGACAAACTATTATTTATTTTTATTTTTTTATCTGCGTAACATTTTCAATTTCAATTTAAAAGTACAAATTGAAATCAGAATGTCATAAAAAAAAAAGTATCTATTAAATTTGAGAGATATACCATGGATTTTTCACATCACTTTTATATAAAAAAAAAAAAAAAAAAAAAAATGCTAATTGTTTTTATATTTCAAATACAGATAGTTTCACATTGTATTCTCAGTAAAGATATTTATTTTTAAAGAATACTTTATCTTATTACAAGCTTTTAAAACATATTTTTCAAGTCTATTTTTCAAGCTATAAAATGTTCAAAATTGTAAAAATTTTAATTTTTTTTTTCAAACGTTAATAGTCATTATGGACAATAATGACTTCTTTAAAAATAGAAAAGAAGACAATTAGGAACGGGTAAAAAAAAAAAAAAAACCTTTTTTTTTTTAGTTTTGTCGATTAAATGTTTAATTTAAGGGGAAAATAAATTTTTACAGAGATATAAGTTCATCTTTAATGTGTTTTTTCTAAAATTCATAATTTGACCCTTAATTTCTTGATATTTAGGACATACGTTGCCTTATGTCCTAATTTTTTTTTTTTTTTTTTTTTTTTTTTTTTCGTAGACGACTACTAGACATGTAGCGCATATGACCATGTGTAATATAAAAATACAAATTTAAACTAAATGCTGGTATACGTACATACTTGAAAAAAGCGGTCTGGGTGTCAAGGGTTTAACATTCAATGTATTTTACATAAAGTATGTAAATATTTCTCTCATTCTATTAAAGGTAATACAATCATTCTATATAATAACTAAAAAAATCCAGTCATGAGTAATTTCTTTTTTTAAAATAAACTTAAAAAGTAAGATTTTGCAGAAATAAATTAAGAAATATATGAATAAAGTATTTTAAAATATTTTACATTAAAGTTTTTGTTTTAGTGTAATTTGTGTTCAAAACTAATGAAGTAGTGTTATTTTCGAGCGAGTTTTAACGAGTAACTTTCTTTTCTTTTTTGATTTCTTTAAAAAAGAAAAAGAAAATACAAAATTAAAAAAAAAATCCGTGTTAATCTTTTACTGTGGTTATATTTTTAATATTTTAATAGACGAACAAATTGCATATTATTTTTTTATGTCTCTTTTTTCCCCCATCAGATCACGATTTTTGTTCTTTTATGTGAAAATTGATGATTTAATGGTTATATATACACAATGTACATACATGAGTACATATATGCACATTCACAGACGTGCGTACATAGTTCACGGTCAGTAAATGAATTGAGTAAACCAATTTGTGAATAAGACATACCAATATCCAAAGGTATATGCGCCTACGATGCTCAATTTCTTTAATCCTCTGGCGCATGATTTTTTTATTTTTCCTTTTAAAAAATATATTTCATACCTTAATGGGCATCCATTAAAGAAAAAAATACTGATAACATTATCACTCTTGTTTTTTTAGTATTGTGGAATTTTTTTTTTCTTTTAATGGTTGCCAAATTGCAACACCATGCATTAATCGCATGCATACACTATTTATTGCAAAAAATCTTGCTGAAAATTACTTAAAATAATTTTTTAAACGTATTCTTTTGGAAAAAAAAATTTAATGAAATTTCGCATTTTAAATATTTTTTCTATTTTTCTTAGATATTTATCTTTGGCTAGGAAAAGCGAAGGTTTCAAAAATTTATTTTTATTTGTAACTGATAAACAAATACTATCGCCCATGGCATTTTTAATGAATTAAACCTAAATATAGAGTCAAAATGAATACGTAAAGCAAAAAATTATAAAGAGACAACGGTAAATAAACAATAAGGAGAGAAAATTTAATTTGTTGCCAATTGGCAACATTATGCACGAAAAAATTAATCAAGTCTGGTTTCAACTGATTTACGCTCAAGTTAGAATAAATTCCCCTTCGCTTGAATTTTTGAAATCATCATCATCAAAATATAAGTCATAATTATCGCTTAAAATATGTATCCTGAAACCCATAAGCTGAAAATATAATAGCTCCTCATAATCACGAATCACCGAAGAGACGACTGAGTTACATTTGCAGAAAACTTACTACTAGTTGGATGTAATTAATATCAGTCAATTTTGTTCATTTTTAAAAAGCTAGAAGTGCATAAGAGAAAAATTACCATAAAAAAAGCCTATTAATTCAATTTATTGATCAAAAAATTTGATTTTACATTTGACATTAGTATTTTTTTACTGTTATTATTATTGTTAAAGAAATTGAATTTTATAAATGGCAGTATTTTTTAGTAGTTTTCCCTGTAATGTAAAACCTTCCCTCTTCTCCATTTTTTTTTTCAGTAATAAATTAAAGATATACCTTTTTTCTAGAAAAATATGTTGTTTAGATTACCTTAGTCATTCAATTAAATCCTTAGTCCCATTCACAACTTACTAATAACCTACATACCTCATAGCAGATTTAAAAATATATAATTGTGACTAATCGAATTTATAGTACGGAAATGTTCATTTTCAATTTTCCATAGTTGAAACAGTATGTGAGGTTTTGATAGGAATGATGCTTAGTTATCATTACTAAAAAATAAAAAGAAAGAAAGAAAAGAAAAGAAGAAAGACAAAATAATTACAATAAAAAGAATTAGATCAATGGGTTTTTTATGTTCTTGTGAAGTATATTTATAAAAAAATATATAAATAAATATTTTTTCCGCAAGAGTTATTTAAAAAAAACCATATCTATTTCGTTTAAAATTTTATAACCGGATTGATGTTATATTTAAATATTCTAACGATATCATAATTATCTGTCATCAACCTTTAATTTAAGTTCGAATTATGCTCTTTTATTATTCTCATTTTTCCAGCTTAACGTTTGGTTTTAAAAATGCAGTTTGATTTTTATTAAAACAAAATTGTCGTTTATAAGTTGATTTAAAAAGCAAAAACGTCATTATAAATTAAAAATATAAAATGAAGTACAAAAACGTATTAATTTAATACTGAAAATTCCTTTTTTGCCCTTCTGCGAAAAGTATGATTTCACAGAAAACATAAAACATATGAAAAAAATAAAGCATCACGTGAAAAAACAAATCACATTTTTAATAATTAAGGACGTTTGTTGTTGAATAAAATTTAGAAAAAGAAATTGATTCGTTTGAAATTGTTATAATTTAAAATTTGATATCAATCTATAAGAATATCTCCACATGTTTGTTTATATTGCTGTTATTTGTCTTCGCAACAACAAATTTTGTAATTCTGTACTACTATCTCTTTCTTTCTATTATTTTCTTAAGAAAGCAATTGCTTAACTGGGCATTTTCTTAAAAATGCATGCATTTTTTATTACAGAAAAGAAATAGCTCAGCCAAATCTGTTAAGACGGAGTAAGAAAAAATTCATTTGAACAAGTTTCTGCCTCAGCTGATATGCGCATCTTAAGCTTAATATATTGTTTTGGCTGAGACAATTTTTTCCCCTTAATACCAGATTCAGATATAGACAGCACTCGTGTTAACACGTTGAGTGCTATGGTGACTGACAGTGTAAAATATGATATAAAACTAAAAAAATTATATTCTTATAAGAAATTATTAAGAAAGTATAATTTTATAATAAATCAAAGTTAAATAAAGTTTCAATAATTACTTTAAATAATGCAATTCTTTTTTTAGTTTTATAATATATTTTTGATTATCAATCACTGCTAACTAATACGGCCTAAGCGGAAAGTTCAGTGTCAGCCACCGGTGACTGACGTGGCACTCAATGTGTTAAAGGATTTTTTTAACTATTTAACAGAATATTTTTTAGAACCATTTTTTTTTTTCGAAAACTATTTAATTGGATTATTAAATCTGCCCCACTATTTTTTTAAGTACTTCTGCGATTTTCCCATTTTTTTTTTCTTGTCAAACCTCTTGTCAGGGAGTCAGACTCAATTTATCACGTTGCTGTCATTTCAACAGGAACTGATGTTATGTGTAAAAATAGTATAAAAACTTACAGGGTATAAACTTGCTGAATTAGCTCCTCTTTCTGATGAAGCCATACGAATAGGAGGAAAAAACTGATTTCAAAGATTATGCCAGTGAAAACTTAAGATTACAATCTTTCAATCAAAGTACACAAATGATAGAGGTGTGTCAATCAACCTTGTAAGGTTGAACAATTGGCTTGTTAGGAAACTACTTACTGTTGCATATACAGAAATAGAAACGTCATTTAAAGTGACAGAAGTTTTTTTTTGCAGTGCCAAAAGATAGCAAGGATTTTAACCCTTCGCTGCATTTTTTTTCTATTTTTATACATAAAAAAGTATTTGTAATCTATGTATCGGTCTAATAAGGAGAAAAATGGAAAAAACAAATAAATATCAAATTTTCAGCTAAAATTTTATATTTATAACATGTATCCTATATACACAATTAAGGTTTTATAATATTTATGCAATTAAATGGGCTTAAATTTATTAATTTTATCTGCTTAACACTTTCCAACTTTCCCTATATTAATATTTTTAAGTATTCAATAAAAATAATGTAAGTAAATTTGGCCTTAATAGCTTGATCGATTTTGTTGTTGTTGCTGTTGTTGTTTTTCAAGAACAAATTCTAATTTTTTGTCAAATACAGCCATTTGACATGCTGACATGGACATAATAAGTGTTATTCTATTCCTTGAACTGTTCTTGATCAGTTGCATCGATCATAATCATGGCACACAATGTGCCTGATTCATGGCCAAATTCATAGCACGTGATGAGAATTATAGTTTTTTTTTAGGTACATGCCAGGTGTAGCACATGGTGCAGTGAAAGTTTAAAGCTTATTATCTTTAAAATTATCACACAAGCCCATATGCTAAACTTTAAAGGAATTATTTAAACAATCACACTCATTTGAATTTTTTAAGTCACATATCTTCTCAAGATTTCGTGAACTACGTGTCCAACTCAATTGATCACGTTGCTTTCTTTTCAACAAGAACTGATTTTATGAGTAAGTATATATATATACTTACTGACCGAACTTGGTAAATTAGCTCCAGTTACTGACCAAGCCATGTGAATAGGAATTATAAATGGGGGGGGGGGGGGAGCTTAATGTTGTCTTTTCAAAGCATATGTCAATGGAAAGTTAAAGAATCTTACATACTTAAATCTTTCAATCAAAAGGCACAAATTTCAGAGATGTGCCAATTAGCCTTGTAAGCTTGAAAAATTGTCTTGTTGAAAATTGTTGATCGGATTATTTTTGGACATGCAGAAATAAAAACATCATTAAGAAGTGATAAAAGATAGCAAACGTTTTAAAGCAGCTTATTAACTTTAAAATTATCACACACGCGCTTATGCTAAACTTTAAACAAGTTATATAAACAACTGCTTCGTTTTAAATTTTACTTTTTTAGAAATCTATCAAACTTTTTTAGTCTGTTTAACTTTTGCAGTGCAACCATGATTTGTTTGCACTGCATGCAAAATAGCACTCACGTAACAGCTATTTTTAAAAACTATATCTGCATATAATTTAAATTAAAATGGACTGATGTCGGAAGAACTTTCATTCTTTCAATAATAAAATATGAATTTCTTAAAATTTTGACTTTTTTGGTAAAAATAATTTTTTAGGGCTTTGGTCAATGACATTTTTAATTTCACTCGACACCTATGAACATCTTACATCTATGGACATGGAATACATTCGTATTTCTAAAATATCTCAATTAATCTTTTTAATATATTATTTTCAATGTCTGTATGAATATAATATATCTATATGTATATATGTAGTTACATGTGTATAATATATATATATATATATTATATGTGTGTATGTATATATAATTTATGTAAATGCCACGAAAATTATGAAGAAAAACTCTAAATTAAAATAATTACAATAATCTATGAATATTTGAACTAACAGTCTCTCATCAAACATGAAAACGCACATCAATAAAAAGAAAACACTCAAGCATGACCATAACATAACAAGAACTATAGTGTTTTTAGGTATATGGGTCAGATGTGGCACACGGTGCAGTGAAGAGTTAAAACAGCGATTTAAAAAGTGAAAATAATTGACTTTGAAATCTATTTAAAATGATCATTCTTGAGGTTATGAGTAAAACAATTTACTTTCTACTGCAAAAATTGTAAAATTTAAGCTTTTATTTATATTTTTAATTATGTGAGAAAGTATTTACTAGAGTTGGTCGCATAACTTGTCAATAATAACTTTTTTTTAAAATAATTCTATTGAATTTTTTCTATTTGTGTTGAACTGCGTGAATCACACAGTTTTTAATGTTTGCTTCAGAATTAAAAGAAATATATATACAATGTATATGTGTACTCCTTGTAATTTCCAAGGGAGAAAAAATTTTAATAAATTTTCTCAACTGTTCCCCTGATTAAATTTTTTTCCTCTTTCAAGGCTGGTTGTCACATGGCATGACCACTCATTTTTAATTTAAAAATGCCAAGTGACACGAAGTATATTTTAATAAATTTTTACTTTTATAATAAACATTTACAAAAATATAAGTTTTTACTTACAAAAAAATTCTTTTGTAAATTCGGCTGTCAATCAATCATTTAACCTTTTATCTACTGAATTATGAATTCATTAAAATTTTATCTTCTAAAACATTTTTCGCGAATTGTTTAAACTACATTAGAAGATTTTCCTAATCATTTAATAAATTTCAAAAGGATTGAAGAACTTATAATGATTTATTAAATTTGAATTTATAGGGTTTTTGTGTAATGTTAATAATCCCACTCTAAGCTTTAAAAAAAAAAAAAAAATCGTAGTGTTTTTAGAATTAGGAAATTTACAAATATGATATTCTTACACATTATATATATAGATAGATAGAAATATTTCTGAAGTGCAAATCCCCCTCCCCCAATACGAAAAAAGGTGAAAAGATGTAAAAGCAACAGAAATCATCTTTAGAAATATTTTTCTTTGTGTAATCAATAATGCTTTTGGAACAAGATAAAGTAACATGTTCATAATTCATTTAAACTGTACTACAAGTAATCGATGTATTGAATGAATTTTATAATAGGTTATTTTAATATTACTTATTAATACCATCAGTAGATAGAGAGTTAAACATTTTAGGAATAGAACTACTAGGCACCTGAAAGGGTTAATACTTAAATCTCAGACTTCGTAGTCATCTTGTTTGATTTGGTAATTTTAATATGCATTTTTTAAATCTTAAATAAAGATCAGAATTCTATTAGAAACGTGTGGTAAAATTGCGTTTACAGTGTAAAAATAAGAAATTGTCGAAGCGAGAGCGGGAAAGAGAATTCTGATCCATAATCATAATGCAGTTTTACCCTCCCTGTAAGAAAAAATCTGAAATTTTTGCAGAAAAAATTGTATTTCTTACAGAATATAACTGTTTTAAAGAAAAATAGTATATACTGAAAAAAAAGTAATATAATTCGATTGATTTAATACATTGAACAATGATTTATGCTCTCAGATATTACATTCATATTAGTAATTTAGATTTTTTTTCAATACGTTATTTAAAGAATAATCGATTTTAGCATTTAAAATAAAATACAAAGAAAACAACATTAAAATTTTGACCTTTTTTTTTTTTAACACTGTTAGAGGGTGTTTTAATTAAGCGATCTTAATTTGCACAGATTTTAAGCTACTCATATTGAAGTTTTTTATGTAAAACAAATATTCTTATTAATAATTGATTTTAGTAATCAATGATAATTAAATATGAGCTTGATCCACTCGAAAAATTTAAATTGCGAAATATTCTTCGAAATAAATGAATAACTGAAAAATAATCATAATTAGATAGTTTTAGGATTTAAAAAAAAAAAGAAAAAAATAATATGATTTTTACAGTTTTAAGAAATTGTAATACTATAAGGAAAAATTTCTTAATTCTATCACTATAAAGCTTTTTCTGAAAAAAAAAAAAAAATCCTTTTTATTTTTTTGGAATAATAATAATTTTTATAAAACAGCCATTCTTGCCGAGGAAAAAAAATATTGCCTTTAAATTTCCCTAAAAATGACATCTGCGTAATCGAAAATTATTTAGTTTCCTAGAAATTATTTCAAAGTACCGGAGTCTGAAGTTGTACATTAGTAACACATTAAGCATTTTTAACTAATAAAAACAGTCATTTCCTTTAATGTACTTCATTTTAATAAAGATAGATATATATGTACTTTTTTTTTTCAATATTTTCACTTCATTTCTATTTATATACTGGCCAAAATTATACTGAGAACACTCGTATTTTTTAAATATATCTGTAAAATTAATTAGAATAATTGTAGAAAATGACTAAACATAAGGAGTCTCCATCAGCAAAATGATGAAAAAATTATGTTAAAAAAATCAACAAATCGTTAAAAAAAAAAAAAAAAAAAAAAAAAAAAAAAAAAAAAAAAAACCCTGCATGTATTTTTTTTATAATTATTTATTAACTTATGTTAAAAATTAAAATAATTAAAAGATACATAAAAGTTTTAAAATATGAATTTATTATTTATTTTATTTATTTATTTATTATTATTTTTATTGGATAATAATAATAATAAAAATATAAAAAATATTGCTGCTGAAGTCTAAGACATTTATGTTTGACATTTTGTGCAAGAATTATTTCAATTTTCATGATTAACTTGCATAATAAATACAATAATGAAACTTCCAGAAAAAAATTCTTTATTTACTTATTTAATTTTTTTATTACAAAACAACTTTTTACTTTTTTTTTCCCCCCTTCTTTAAGTTTTGTTGTTGAATTACCCAAGTTAATCCTGAAAATTAGATTTTATATATCTATATATTTATTTATTTATATATTTTTAACTTCTAAAACATAAAAAGCTTCGTCTTCACCAATCAAATAATACTGAATTGTTTTATGATTTAAAAAATATATATGTTACAGGCCAAACTAGATTGGCCTAGTCCAAACTAGTCTATCATAACGCCCATCGGATAAACTAGTTTTTCCTAGGCCAAACTAGTCTATCCTAACGCCCGTAGGATAAACTAGTTTTTCCTAGGCCAAACTAGTCTATCCGAACGCCCATCGGATAAACTAGTTTTTCCTAGGCCAAACTAGTCTATCCGAACGCCCATCGGATAAACTAGATTTTCCTAGGCCAAACTAGTTTGGCCGAACGGTTATTAGGATGAACTAGTTTAGCCTGCTATTCATTGGTTTGAACTAGTTTATCCTAGGCCGAACTAGATTGTCCTAGGCCAATTCAATTTGGCGTGATTTTATTGAATCTAAAGACCGCCACGGCGCCAACTTTCTAGTTTTGATCTAATTTAGCCTGGACCGATGCAATTTGACGCGATTTTAGCTCACAGACTATCAAAGCCTGAGAGCTCATGTGCTCGCAGATTCTGTGTGTGTGTATGTAACCATGTATGTATGTATGTATGTACGTATGTACGTACGTATGTACATACTTATGTACGTACGTATGTAGGACTAATATAACGCGACTAATATAACGGACTAATGTGTAACTAATATAACGCGACACTCTGGTGTTGGAATTTGGACGCGATTTAGTTCAAACCAGCCGGCTTCGCCCGCTATCGGGCCCCTTCTTTTATATAAAATCTTGAAACGGACGTATGTTGAAGCGGACGAACCTCGAAGAGAAAAAAAACATGATGATAAATATTTAAGAAAAAGGATTCTGCATCGAAATACCACAATTTTCTAATAGTAATTTTTGTAAAAATGTTATATTCTTGCTGGAACTTTTTGAAACTTTGTGATAGTTTATGGCATATGATATAAATTTATAAAAAAAAGTTACATTTCAGCGTGAAAGAGGATATGGTTGCGAACAAAATCAGGAAATATAACGGAAATTCTATGTTTTAAAGCACCGCGACCTCAAGTAATATATCTACTAATAGGTTGTTTAACGGAGTTTCATTCAGATACAGTTTTGTTAATAATAGAGTACGCTCCCTGGTGTTGTAATTAGGAACTAATATAACGTGGCTTAGTTAAAACTTGCTGGCTTCGCCCGCTATCGGACTGGCGTGGACAGCGGGGATATAGTTCGAATTTCGTTCGCTTCGAGGTTCTTTCGAAAAGGAGGGTTACATTCGGCGGTGCGTGCTCAGCACGCTTGCTACGATTTAAATTTTGTTCGCTTCGAAGTTCGTTCGGAAAGGAAGAGGGTATTCGGCAGTACGCGTGCAGCACATCTGCTATACGCTACCTCAGGCTGTGGGGACGCGACTGAAGAACTAATGAACGAAATTTATTAAAAATTTATATTCAGGTAGTCTCTGATCTAAAATGATGCTGATTAGTTTTTGGTGTAAATCGCTCATCAGGTGGCGCTGCTGTTTTGCATTTTTTTTACGATTTACGCATCAGCTTTATCTTAATAACTAATACCATCAAATTTCCATCAAACTTTAGATTCAGTTCGTAAATGACATGAGTTGGTGTTGTTTCTATTTTGAAATAAATCACTCAACATGGCTATGATATGCTACATTTTTCACAATTTTCACAATAGCTGTATCTCAAGAACTAATGAACGGAATTTAATAAAAATTTATATTCAGATAGTCCCTGATATAAATCGATGCTGATTACTTTTTCATGTAAATAGTTCAACAGATGGCGCTTCTAAAGTGCATTTTTACTGATTTGCTTCAACACTATTTCAATAACTAATTTACGAATTTTAATCAAACTTCCGGAATCAGTAAATCCGTGATATGAACTAATTCTTTTTACGTTTTCATGTTAATTGTTCAATAGGTGGCGCTGTTGTGCTCAATTTTCCCGATTCCTGAAATAGCTCTGTCGCAAGAATTAATGCACGAATTTTCATCAAACTTTAGATTCTGTAAGTCCCTGATATAAATTAGTATTCTGTAGTTTTTGGAGTAAATCTCTTGAAAGGTGGCGCCGCTATACGGTATTATTCGTGATTATTGCAATAGCTCTATCTCAGGATCTAAGGCATGAATTGTCATCAAACTCCAGATTCTGTTAGTCCTTGATATAAAAAAGTACAAAAGTAATTTTAGTTTTTGGAGTAAATCGTGCAACAGGTGGCGCTGCTATGTGGCATTATTCATCATTATCGCAATAGTTCTATCTCAAAAAGAAATGCACGGATTTTCATCAAACTTCAAATTCAGTTAGTCCCTGATATAAATTAATATTCTTTTGTTTTTAGAGTAAATGGCTCAATAGGTAGCGCTTCTATCCAGTTTTTTTTTTATGATTTCTGCGATAATTCTATCTCAAATAGTACTAATACACAGATTTTCATTAAATTTCAGATTGAATTAGAATTTGAAAGACGTTGTTACGGATTTTTCAAAACGTTCCGGCAAAAATTTAACATTTTTACAAAAATTGCTATTAGAAAATAGTGGTATTTCGATGCGGAATCCTTTTTCTTAAATATTTATCATCATGTTTCTTTCTCTTCGATTCAACATTCGTCCATAACTAAATCGCGTTGTATTAGTTCCAAATTCCAACACCAGGGTGCTCGCATTAGTTCCACATTCCATCACCAGGGGGCGCACCCTATTACCAACAAAACTGTATCTTAAGAAATCTCCGTTAAAGAATCTATGTGTAGATATGTTACTCGATGTCGCGGTGCTTCAAAACAAGAATTTAAGATTTTTGCAAAAATCACTATTCGTCAATAGTGGCATTAAATGCGAAATATATTTTTATAAATTTATATCATGTGTCGTAAACTATCTTAAAGTTTCAAATAGATCAATCTAGAATTTCCGTTATATTTCCTGATTTTGTTTACCCCCCCCCCCCTTTCCCTTTCGTAATGGGACTTTTTCTTACAATTTTTTATCATGTGTTATAAACTATCACAAAGTTTCAAACAATTCCAACAAGAATTTAACATTTTTAGAAAAATTACTAATAGAAAATAGTGGTATTTAACGCGGCATCTTTTTTCTTAAATATTTAACATCGTGTTTTATTATGTTTCTAAAAGTTTCAAAAAATGGTAATATTTAATTAGCAGCTAAAACTTTAAAAAACGCTGAGCTTTAAAAAAAAATCTAGCGAGTCCTTACTCTACCCCACCTCTCATCCTAAATTTCAAGTATCGTGCTTTATTTAAGCTTTTTCTTATTTTTTAAAGGGTTCGGATATTTACTTTTTTAATATGAACAATATCGCGTGAAGTGATGTGTGTGAAAACCAATATCTGTTACGAATTAAAGATCTTTTCATAAAACCAAAAGTTTCTATCCGATTGAAAATATAATCCGCTCTATCTTTATATTTAAACTCAGAACCCCCAAAATTAATCAGGTAAACGCCTTATCAGAAGAAACTTACATCCAAAATTTGAAACAAATCGGTAAATTATCCGTGAAAAACCTATTTACATAAATTAAGAGTGTCACCCCCCCCCATTCCTCCTTTCTTTATATGTAAACAATGAACACCCACAACTAATCATGAATGTACCTTATCAAAATGATATTGTACCTAAAATTTTAATAAAATCTGATACTTTTGCATGGAAAACTGACTTAACTAAATTAAGGAGGAGCGGTGCGGATTAGTCTTTTGTTCCCCTTCCCTTATTCTTATCGAATGAACCTCTGAAACTAACCAGGAAAGTTCGTTATCAGGGTAAATCTATGTCCAAAATTTGAAGCAAACTGGATGTTTCTATCAGGAGTTATCGCATTATGTACATACGTACATACATACGTACGTGCATACGTACATACATACGTACGTACATACGTACGTGCATACGTACATACATACGTACATGGTTACATACACGCACACAGAATCTGCGAGCACATTAGCTCTCATACTTTGATAGTCTATGAGCTAAAATCGCGTCAAACTGCATTGGCCTAGACTAAATTAGATCAAAACTAAAAAGTTGGCGCCGTGGCGGTCTGCAGATTAAAAAAAAAACACGCCAAATTGAATTGGCCTAGGACAATCTAGTTCGGCCTAGGATAAACTAATTCAAACCAATGAATTGCAGGCTAAACTAGTTTATCCTAATGACCGTCCGGCCAAACTAGTTTGGCCTAGGAAAATCTAGTCTATCCGATGGGCGTTCGGATAGACTAGTTTGGCCTAGAAAAACTAGTTTATCTGATGGGCATTCGGATAGAATAGTTTGGCCTAGCAAAAACTAGTTTATCCGATGAGCGTTAGGCTAGACTAGTTTGGCCTAGGAAAAACTAGTTTATCCGATGGGCGTTAGGATAGACTAGTTTGGCCTAGGCCAATCTAGTTTGGCCTAAAATCGGGTTTGGCCTGTAACATATATATAAACAGTTTTTTAAAATTGACATTTTTTTATTATTATTAACATCTGTTAAAAATTTTACTATAAAAAAATTGTGGAAATTTTTAAATAGTAATTTACTATTTTTTAATTATTATTTTTATTGTTGAAGATCTTATTCTTAATTTTCATAATTAATTTGCGTAGCAATACAAGACTTTCTAGAAAACACTGTAATTTAAGGGGATCTTTTTGATGAATATTTTAAAAAAATCTCTAATTAGGAAAAGTTCATTTTTAAATTTCCTATCATTTTTTTCAAACTGTGATAACTTTAAAAAGAAGTTTATAATATGTATAAAGTGAAACTTTTGTATCCACCTTTAAAAATATGTTAAAAACATAGAGGTGTTCAATAGTTTTACCTAAGATTGTACATATATATTGATTAAAATAAACTAATTATATATAAACATTTATCTGAGACTTAGCTGTGCTGTAATCTGGAATAATTGTCATTTATTTTGCTTTAAAATGTAACATAAGTTGGACTTTTAGGAATTTTTATGGACATCAACAGAACTGTGAGAATTTCCTCTCTTTTGACTTTTTTAATGCAACAGGATACCTCAGAAAAACTAATCATTATTCTTTTCCTTGAAATATTTTAAGGCTGTTGGTCACTCACTTTCCGAATATTCCCCCCCCCCACCCCCGTAATGTTAAGTCCATGGGCGATTGGTGCATTCTTATATTTAAAATATCTCCTCAAGAAATTAATATTTTTAACTTCTTTCGGTATTTTCTTCTTAAAGGATGTCATTTTTTTTCACTAATTTTCAAAATATTTTTTTTAAATCTATGCTTAATTTAATAGTTTATGTGTTAAAAACTGACGAACTGGAAATAAAATTTTAACAGTCCATGTAAAATTAAGTATAGATTTAAAAAAAATATTTTGAAAATTAAGAAAAAAAAGAGACATACTTTAAGAAGTGAACACTGAAAAACAGAAGTTAAAAATATTAATTCCCTGAAAAAAAAATATTTTAAATATAAGAATGCATTAAACGCCCATAGACTTTACATTACGTAGGAGAATTCGGAAAGTGAGTGGCTAGCAGCCTTAAAAGTTCGAAATGTAAAAAACATGAGAGACTGGAAACTGTATTAATAAATGCGATGTCTGTTTTACTTATAATGGGATATCTAATAAATTACTTCCTTTTTAAAGAAAGGAAGAAAAATGGTGAAGAAAGAATCGGAAATGATGAAGATGGTGCAACTCGTTCGTCATTAAAACTAGTCATCCGCGAAAAACCGTCTGCAGTATTCTAAAAATTGTCTCTTGACTTTTTTTTAAATGTAACGGGATTCCTCTCAACCTCATTTTTGATGAAATAAAACCTTCCGTTTCCTTTCGAGAAAAAGACGAGTGGTGCTGTTGGAGATGTAAATGGGAAACAGAATGAGAAATTTAAACTCTAAAAAAAAATCGCAAGAAAATTCCCCCTGTAGCCACACACACAGCAGCCCTTATTCTATAACCCGGTCTGTCAAAATCCTACCAGCCGCCTACCAATGAATAATATTCATTCTTTTTTACCCCAAAAATCTGCATCTCCCATTGTTAAGGGCACGCGAGTGGCGTTCGACGCGGGGGACTTAATGCAACGGCATATGGTCTTTTCCGTTTACAGTTAGTTACTTCAGATCTGTTTAAAATAGAATTAAAAAAAAAGTGAGATGAAGCAAGCAGCATCTGCCGCCGCAAGAAAAAGCGAAAGGTGCTGGCAATGCGAGGTTATACCCCTCTTTATAACGTTGTACCCCCGCGTCTTGTACAATACCGCTGCACAAAACCAGGTGGGTAAGAACGGTATATTTCCCTTTCTGACTTTTTCCTTCCTTTTTGCGATCTTAGGTAACCGAAAAACTAAAAAAAAAAAAAGTGCCTGCTGTTTTTGGCAGAAAATGAAAATATACAATTGTAGTTAACGGAGAGAGAGGAGCAATTGGTTAAGTTGACCTCCCCCGTTTTCCTCCTGCTCCAACTCGGCAAATGTTTCTTTTCTTCGAGCATCGAGAGTAAAAGACTTTATTGTTGTTCGAGTTTTCCCCTTCCGTACAAATGGCATCTGACACAAGCCCTTATGACTGTATTACGACATCGATAAGTGCTGGAGACGGTACTTAACCCTTTCCGGCCCGAAAGTTGAACTGTTTTCACATACTCCAGCATCCTGTTTAAGACACACTTCTATTTAAAACAAGACACCATGAAATGGACTTACGGGATCTTCCTTTCGAAAAAAAAAAAAAACATCCCGAAATTTTATACTTGACTTCTCAGAGGGATGTTTTTTTCTTTTTTTTACCCACATGTTTTATTGGGTTCATAGGAAATACTCATCGATATCACTGAAAGTTTTGATATTCAAATTATTTATTAAAAAAAACTTTAGAATTCTGTAAGAAATTAATAAAAAAGGTGTACAAGTTTTCCTCTTTTTTGTGTAACTTTTGTACGGTAGTTTTATTTATTTTTTTTTTTTTTCAAACGATCCCTTGATTAGTATGCATAAAAGGGTCTTGAATTATGAAATTAAAATCGACTTTTTAATCTTACTTGATTGTCTCATTAAAATAATAAACTCATGAAATTAGTATTTACACATGAAAATTCTAGTGAAAATAACTGAAAAATCTGAGCGTGAATAATAAACGTTGGGGTTCTTATTTTTTCTCCCCCCCCCCCTACTTTTAGCGATTGGTAAGTCAGTTAAACTGACCGATATCATCTTCTTTTAAAAGACAGTGCATTTTACTCAGTTTTGAAAATTTGAAAACTAAATGATGATCTATTTCGAAAATTCAAACGAAATTCTGTTCAGAAATCTAATTTAGTTTTGAGTCCCTTTCACGGTTATTCAGAAATACTAAATTGTCAGTAAAATAAGTGTTTCAACATTCGCTCATCCTATTTGCACATATGAAGCTAACATAATGTTTGATATTGAACTTGTTATACACTAGAATTTTTCACCATGATATTTTTTTCTTAACATAAAAAGGAATTATTACAACATATTAATAAGAAACATAGTACCTACAGTGCGAATATGTACTAATTTATCTTTCTGTCTCAGAGAGAGAAAATAGGAGCCCCCACCCCCTTTTATTCATTTCTAGCTATGGGCCTGCCCTGTGGTGCTTTTTTTTTCTGTAAATATAAAAAATATATACATAATTGTGAAGGCAAAAACTTTTAAACCATTTTTCATGATTTCACTTCTAGAGTAGTGCGATACTATCTCTCTTTTCTTCCTCCTGTCATGAACGGCATCGACACGTCTCTTCATTTCTCCATCCGAGCCTATCGTCTTAATCGAACTGCTGATCTAGCTACCTACAAGGATAGATATTTTTTTCTTAGGAGCGGATTATAATCGGATTTCGCTCAGATTAAATGGCACGCAACAGGAAAGGTAGTCCATTGTTTTAAGCGAACACTGTCGTATGTGTGTGCTCCGTTTACTTAAAGTGGTTAAGAAATTGTTTACGTGAGTGGATGTCTAATATAGAACAGCTTTCGACAAAAAGCTACTCTTGTTTCAGAAATAACTACTTTCTCGAAAGTGGGAGGATCATGCTTTTAACCTTTTAAGACACGAACGGGTTGTAGTAATATAAAGACATGGGCGGCACACTCTGAGCGCCAACGGTTTTTAAAGCCAAAATAACAACATTTAATGCTTGTTCAATGCAATGTTCAGTAGTAGTATAAAATAAAAAAGCATCAAATTGTTAAAAAGAAAATTTTAATTGGAATTAATAGAATTGTAGTAACATATATATATGACAAAGGCCTTGCGTTAATGCCCGTTTAAAGTTAAATATTATCCTTTAATTCTAAAGAAGAATCGTGTAATATCTACTAATAGTATAAAGTAATGGACATCACATTACAGAAAAAGTTTAAAAATAAAAATAGCATAAATTGCACAAACAAAAGGGCGTTGTATTTTGTAATCAGTGATGACTTACCAATAAAATGAAAAAAAAAAAGAGCATTGATTAAACTTTGAATGGTATTTGGGAAGAAGATAAATAAAGCACAGATATTATTCATCTAATTGTTTTACAATTCACAACTGTTTTTACGGTGAGCGGTGCACTCAATACTACGGTTCTTTAATTCTTTCCTTTCCTTTAAACAACAATGAATTTCATCATCTGAATTGTGTCAATAATATTTGTAAACATGTATTCAAAATGTTTCATCGACACCTTTTAATACCTTATATCATTATTATATTGTGGCATACAAATGTTTCTTTGATAAGCTAATTTGCCATATGCAAGTAACGTTAACACATACCAATTATACACTTAATCATCTGTTTCAAAAGTGACTTTAATAAAACTTTAGTTCACAAAGTACAGCCTAAGTGTGGTTAAAAAGTAATAACTTTAATAGGCTGATGTTTATCGTCTGAATTGTGTGAGATTTGTACATTTTCTCAAAAATTTATCACTGATACTTTTCAATATCTCTTGTTATCACTTTTTGTGTATTGCACAAGAAATGTTTCTAATATTCTAATTTGTCAATCTACAAATAATCAACACGCCTACCTGTCCGTCTTTTGGAAACTGGTAATTTTTTAGAAAGAAATTCGTGGTACACTGTAAAAAAAAAGGGTCGATCTACTAAAAAAACTTTAGTGATCCTTCTAATTACTAAAAAATTTTTAGTAATGTTAGTCGGTTACTAGAAAATCTGTAACAATTACTAGAAAAAAATTAGCAACGAATAGAGTTAATAGTTTTATATTTTTAATAGCTCTTACTAAAACTCAGTAGGTGTGGCCTTGATAGCATAGTGGTTATAGTAACGGACTCCAGGCTAAAAGGTCCCGGGTTCAAACTTGCCACCGCCAAATACGCCCCGAATGTATGTAGTGTCTCGTTAATAAAGGGATTATGAAAATCCTGTCGGAGCAGGTAGGAATGTTTGGTGCTGCCATCTATTGCAGTTTTGCCGAAAATCTTCCGCTTCAGAAGTCTTGATGCAGCTCGAAGAAAGCTCCTGCCCTTCGGGCGCACGTAATGGTTATTAAAAATAATTTTGGAGCTATTACTAAAATTTGCTTGGTGGCTCATACTAAAAATTTTAAGTTAGTTATACAAAAAATTCTTTTGTTGAGTTTACAAAAGAAATGCTTGTTTCACTTGCAAAATAAAACTTTGTAATGGTTACTAAAAAATTCTGTGGAATACAAATTTACTAAGAAATTTTTAGTAACCTCTTGAAATTTTTTACAGTGTAGGTTTCAACAATAAGTGTAAGAAAAAAGCTCTTCCCCGTATACGTTTCTACAAAATTTTCAAAGAGATTTTTTTCTTCAAATAAAAGTGTTCAAAAATGGACCGAGTGGGAGCTTTGAGCGTTCAATGATATTCAGTTAAAGTGTTTATTCATCTATTTTCCTTCTCCATGCAAATTCACGTCTCCTCACATGAAAGCTTTGATTTATATTATCCAGTAATACGTATAATTATAAAATAATTAGATCATACTTGATTTCCATTACTTAAACTATATCACTAGCAATTTGTAAAGATGTCCTTAAAAATGTGTCACCGATAGCTTTTAATCTCTCACAATCATCTTTTGTTGTACTACAAGAATGTTTCTTTAATATTCTAACTTGCATAGACATCTCCCGCAGAATTTATTCCTGAAACGTTAAAAAGCAATTGATTTCCATTAGCTATTTTCTTATTTCTTATTCATGCATAAATCATCGTATTAAAGCTTCAGATCATAACGTAGAGTTGAATTGTAATTAAAAGGAATAGTTATTAAATTCTGCTTGAACAATAAAAATCTTTAACACCTAAATTTTATTACTAGACAGTTGTACAGATGTACTCAAATTTGTGTCACTGGTACTTCTTAATATCCCCCACAATCATATTTCTGTGTCTCTTGAGAATCTATATATATATATATATATATATACCGGGTGTCCAATAAATGACTGACCCATTTTAAAATTAAATAACAAAAAAACGGTTTGAGATAAAAATGCGCGGTTTGCAGTATTGTTTTTAGAATATCAACAAATTTTAAAGTACGCACTTCCTTAAAATAGTTCGAATTTCGACCAAAAGATGGCGCTGGCGGCATCAGGCTGCAGAAATAGAGTCTCTTTTCTTCTATTCAAGCTTATGATCTTTCCGGCTCATTTTCCAGAATCGAATCTGAGTCGAAGTATTGAATCGACTCTCCACTCAACTGCAGAAATAGGGTTTCTTGGTTGGAACGAGATTTAAAATAACATTTAAAATTGAACCATGTCTATTCTATTAACCTCTTCAGACAAATATCACGGGGAACTACAAAAACTAGTTTAAAATCACTGTAAAACATCTCCAAAGGTGTATCAATCTATAAATAAATACTTATGACATACAAACATTTATTGCAATACCTAAAAATAGTTTTAACAATTCTAGAAACATTTGCATTAATTTAAAGGCTGTTCTTTAATGTTTCAAAATTCTCTTCGGAATATGTTATTTTAATCGCTTAACTGATTCTCTTTTTTTATGTACAGTAAATTGAAAATATGGGATAAACGTTAGTTTTTTTAAACTAAATTAATCGTCAGATTTAATTTATATGTTTCTTCTACTAAATAGTATGAAATTGCATTTAAAATTTTTAGTAGTGTCAGAAAGCTTTAAGTGATGAAAGAAGAAAACTATTAATGCTAGTATGTTGTGGGGGCAAATCACTTAAATGTTTAAAACAATGGTATGCAAATAGCGTTCCCAAGTCCCCTGTCTATCAAAAAACGGGTCAATTACTTATAAATCGGCACATTGATTTTTTTTAAAATCTTACAATAAAGGAATCCATGTACAACAAATCATGTCTTAAACATAAAAAATATATTCATCCGGAGAAAAGAACATTCTGAAAATATCTCCTGTATCTGATTTAAAATAAGTAATATTATTAAAAATATGATTTGTTATCTTTTTTAAAAATATGTATGAAAAATGCGAATGTTCAATTTATTTTGTAATATTTTCATTTATAAAATTGAACAAAAATAAGTAGACATTCAGTTATATCTAAAATAGCTATGGCCCCACCAGTAGGCGATAGGTTCTGACGTTTCAACTGGTAGACGGCAGGTGCTGGGTTCGAACCCAATCGCGTCCGTCGTCTTAACCGTTCGGAGTTTTCCGTGGTTTTTTTCGAACATTGTATTTCCTTGTGTAAATACGAGTTAAGTTCCCTTAGAAAGACCCCCACGGAGGGTATCCCACCCTTTTAGGGCCTATACTCCACGTGTAGATAATCGGCCAATAAAAAATAAACCAAAACAAACTAAAATATCTATAGACAATTTCATGGCAAAACATTTTTATGGAAACTTTTTACTGAAATAAAGTTTCGTTTCTTTTACTTCTAGTTTTATTAATATTACATGAGACAAAAGCTGTTGAAAACATTTCAGAAGCCAACGCAGTATCCACTGTCCCGATCCTTTCTTTCATTTACTATCTCCCAATTCTACATTTTTTTCCTTTTGGATTCGATGAGTTGAAATACGAATCGGCTTTAAAAGCCTACACTGTAAAAAATCTGACGTTTATGCAGCATCGTCACTCCATTGCTTTTATAGAAAACGATTACTTCACCCAATTATGGAGCATTCTCATGGGTCAAAAGAGATATAGTCTATAAAAGAGGGGGAGTGACATGCAGCAAAAGATTCGAATTTTTTACTGTGTAGATTACAATTTTTGAAGCTATATTTGTGTAGTGTAATACCGAATATCCGTAAAAAAAAGCAATAAACATTAAATTGGTGCTCTTAGCACAATGTCAAGTTTAAATTTTGAAGAAGGGATTTGCGTCATCCACACTGTACAAAGAAGAGGTTGTTATTATGCTGATTTAAATTTTATGAAATGCCAAATGGAGTTTAAATATCCACTACTTTGACTCTTTGACCAACTCTAATTTTTTTCAAGTGAGTTTGTGCTAAAGTTTTCTGCGTAAAGATGGTCTATTCCTTGGAACAACGAATATTTTTAGTATTAGAATTTCACCGCCTGAATTACAGTGTTGTGGAAACAAGACGAAGTTTCCAACGAAAATTCAATATGACTAAAGGACCGTCGAAAAACACAATTAAAAGTTTATTTGCAAAGTTTGAACGGACTGGAAGCGTCAACGATGATCGTGCAGGAAACGTAGGGCCACCACATGTTTTAGTCATTGATGATAGTATCCAAAACGTAAAACAGGCGATTCAAATGCGGCCTCGAACGTCTGTTAGGAAAATTGCGAGCGAATGTGGAATACGAAAATCTTCGACACATCAAATCATGAAAAGGTGCTTAAACATGTTTCCGTACAAAATTCAGGCTCGTAAACCTTTGAATGTTTGCACCACCAATAAAAGAGAAATCTTCGCCAATGATTTACTTCACAAAATTGATGGTGGCGAGATTGATGTGGGATCTATTTGGTTTACTGACGAAGCCCATTTTTATCTCGACGGTTTTGTAAATAAGCAAAATTGGCGATTTTGGGGAAATGAAAAGCCCCATTTTTCAGTAAAATCGTCATTGCATTCGCCTAAAGTCACGGTATGGACAGCTATTTCTTCGAAAGGAATCATTGGCCCATATTTTATGTATGATACAGTAACTGCCGCACGATATCTTAATGTTCTGCATGACTTTGTAGCCATACACCATGCCTTGGAAGGTTCAAATACTGCATCGTGGTTTATGCAAGATGGCGCCAGACCCCATCGAACGGACGAGATTTTTGATTTCCTCCAAGAATATTTTGATGATCGTGTCATCGCATTACATTTCAGGAACCATACAGGAAAAGGCATGGACTGGCCTCCCTACTCGCCTGATTTAAATCCTTGTGATTTTTTTCTGTGTGGTCACTTGAAAGAAGTTGTGTACCAGCAACAGCCACAAACTCTTTCCGACATTGAAAATTATGTTTATAATGCATGTCTGTCCGTTACGACCGAGACATCGTCTCGCGTATGTGAAAATTTTGTTTTGAGATTACGTCACATTATTGCTGCAGAAGGAGGTTACATTGAAAATATTGTTATTTAGTTTTTCACTCATCAGCGCTGCCTATTGGCAAAATTGTAAATTATTTTAATGCTATGTATTTTGAAAATTATCCTGATTCAAACATAACAATCCAGCAAGTGGTGCTTTTTTTCCCTCAAAACTTTTTTTTCTACTGTTGTTATTTATGTTCAAAACGGGTAAATCATTTAGTGACACTCTGTATTTCAACTCACCTAATTCAAAAGA
The DNA here is from genome assembly GCA_964019185.1 of Maratus speculifer. NCBI lineage: Eukaryota > Metazoa > Arthropoda > Arachnida > Araneae > Salticidae > Maratus > Maratus speculifer. The sequence continues at coordinate 329,697,252 of OZ025297.1, forward strand.
GGAAAGATGTAGGATCGGGAGAATGATTAAATGAAAGAAAGAGTCGGAGTAAGGAAGCGGAGAATTTCGTATGTAATTAACTATGATATCAGTACACCGTTTAGATATTCAAGCAGTTATTATTTTTGTATTTTCCTGTAAAAATGGAAACTGCGTTGGGTTCTTAAATGTTTTTAACTGTTTTTGTCTCATATAATATTTAAAAAAATATAGACTAAAAGAAATAAAATTTTATTTCAGTAAAAGGTTATTATAAGCATGTTTTGAAACACTGAAACGCCTATTAGGTATTTTATGTAAAACTGAATGCCTACTTATTTTAATTCAATTTCATAAACATAAATATTGCAAAATAGCTTTAACATTAGTGTTTTTCTTTATATAATTTCTAAAGAGTTTATCGAATCATTCTTTTAATGACATTCCATATTTAAAATCAGATACAGGATATATTTTCAGAATGCTACTTTCTTGGTCATTCCGTCATACCGAATAATTTAAATAAAATGGGGGGGAGAGGGCAAAAATATATTTCAGGATCTATGAGGCTTTTTGTAATGAAGTTTTGAAAAGGGGTGACTCACAAAATATAAAAACAGGTATGGTAAATATTTTTTTCCTTTAACATCCTTCCATTTCAGCGGTAGATACGTTTGCTTTCGTGGGTGTGTGTGTGTGTGTGGGGGGGGGGGTGAGGTGTGTGCAAAATACATCTTAAAATCTCTCATGGCTTTCATAATAAATATAGGTCCGAAAGGAGTGGGATGCCCTGTGGGGGTGTTTCAAAGAGATCCTATCCCGTATTTACACAAGGAAATCCAAAATTTGAATAAAATCACGGAAAACTCCGAACGGTTATGCCGACAGACGCGATTGGGTTCGAACCCAGCACTGCCGTCTACCAGTTGAGACGTCAGAACCTATCGCCCACTTGTGGGGCCATAGATATTTTAGATAAAACTGAATGTCTACTTATTTTACTTCAATTTTATAAATATTATAATTGAAAAATAAATTGAACATTGGTATTTTTTCTACATAATTTAAAAAAGATAATAAATCATATTTACGCAAATATATTTTTATATTTGCCCGTACAACGTACCGGCAATAATAGTGTGCTTCTTCCATCACTTAAAGCTTTCTGACACTACTAAAAATTTTAAATGCAATTTCATACTATTTAACAGAAGAAATATTTAAATTAAATATTACGATTATTTTAGGTTTAAAAAAGCGGCGTTTATCCCATATTTTCATTTCATTGTACGTAAAGAAGCGTATCAGTTAAGCGGTTAAAATAACATATTCCGAAGAGAATTTTGAAACACTAAAGAACATCCTTTAAATTAATTTAAATTTTTCTACAATTGTTAAAAATATTTCTAAGTTTCTTTAAGAAATGTTTGCTTGTCATAAATATTTATTCATAGATTGACACACCTTTGGAGATGTTTTACAGTAGTTTTAAACTAGTTTTTGTAGTTCCCCCTAATATTTGTCTGAGGAGGTTACAATAGACATAGGTTGTTACAATAGACCTAGTTCAATCTTAAATGTTATTTTAAATCTCGTTTCAATCAACAAATCCTATTTCTGCAGTCTGGGAGTGGAGAGTCGATTCAACATTTCGACTCAGATTCGACTCGGAAAAATGAGCCGGAAAGATCATCAGCTTCAGAACAAGAAAACAGGCTGTATTTCTGCAGTCTGATGCCGCCAGCGCCATCTTTTGGCCGAAATTAGAACTATTTGAAGGAAGTGCGTATTAAAAATTTATTGATATTCTAATAACAATATCGCAAACCGCGCATTTTTATCTCAAACCGTTTTTTTGTTATTTAATTTTAAAATGGGTCAGTCATTTACTGGACACGCGGTATATATAATTTGCTATCTACAAGTGATTAATGCGTAATCGCATCCAAATTATACTATATTGATCTATTTTATAAATATGTGTCTCATTGTGATATCAATAAGAAATATCAATCCATATACTTGAAAAATAATAATTGACTGCTTGACACTGCTTTAACAGCAGTTATCTTTATCACCTAAATTGTGTCACTAACAATTTCAAAGCATGTCCTCCAATTTGTGTCACTGATACTTTTTAATATATTTAATAATTATCAACTTTTCTGTGTCTCATGGGAATGTTTCTTTTATATTCTATTTACAATCTACAAATGATCAATGCACAATCACTTCCAAAATACATCTATATTTATCTACTTTATAAATATACGTGTCATTCTATAAAAGATCAATCCACATCGTTAAAAATAATAATTAGCTGCTTGATCACTACTTTAATCGCATGGTTATCTTTATAACCTAAACTGTGCCACTAGCAAGTAGTAAGGATGTTTTCAAATTCATGTCACTGATACCTCTTAGTATCTTCAAAATCACATCTTAGTGTCCCAGGAGAATGCATCTTTGATATTCTAATTTGCAATCAGCAAATGACCAATACACAGTCACTTCCAAATTATATCTATATTCATCTATTTTATCAATAAACATCTCATTATATTAAAGATTCAGGCCATTCCATTTAAAAGTAACAACTGATGCTTGACCACTGCTTTAACAGTATAGTTATCTTCATCACCTAAACTGTGTCACTAACGATTTCAAAGCATGTCTTTCAATTTGTGTCACTGATACCTCTTAATACATCTATTAACTATAAACTTTTTCTGTGTCCCACGAGAATGTTTCTTTGATATTCTAATTTGCAATCTGCAAATGACCAGTGTGCGAAGACATCAAAAGGGGCGTTGGGTGCGAGCATCACCCTGCGCTGTCATTGACCCTGCATAGCATCTGATCCAATGTCCATTGTATTGCAAGGTAAATGAGGTGGTGGCAACCAACAAACACAAGTTTCCGGAGCTGTTTCCAACCCTTTGATACCCTAAACACGTAGGCAGAGCGAGCGACCCAAAGACTCCATTGCTAATGGAAAGTCCGAATGAAGAATTCTTGGTTAAATTAACCATGGAGAACAAACAGAAGCAGAACCTGTTGTCATAACGCAGCGTCAGGGCTTGTTTTTGTTTTCTGTCGTTACGTAGCGTACAAAAAATATATATTCTTTGCCGAAAACACTGGAATATTTATTGTAATATTCACTGTTTAAAAAAAATTCTGTGAAATTACAAAGAGTCTACGGGTAATCCATTATCTTAAGTCTCATGTTAAATAACAGAGATATTATTCGGTAAATTTACAATAGACTCTGTAAATTAACATCGTTAAAATACAGAATCTCTTGTAAATTTATTTTTAATGATAGTAATTCAATTTAGTTTTCAAAATTCATTAAATCACTTAATCTTCAACGAGTCTATGAAACAATTTTAATTTTTAGAGCAATTTTGAATTGCTGAATCATTTATTTTTTACACAATTTGTATTTAGCCGTCCTGGGATTTGAACAAGGAATTAAATATAATATAAGGGAAATGTCTGTAAAATGATGATCGAGAAACTCGATCGAACTCATTTAACTGAGAACCAGTGTAAATTTACAGAGAGTCTTACTTTTTTTCCTGTGTTGTTATAGAAAATTTTAATGGTGTAGTAAATCATCAACTTTTTTTTTCTAATGTCATATTTTGATTATATTAGAACTATGTACGATTAATGTATATTTAACAAAAATAAATTGAGGGAAACAAGTAGCAGTTTCACGTCAGTCGAACTTGTAGTAAAAAAAGTATTTTTATCATTTTCTCAGATATAGGTCTGCGTTATTCTGATAGTTAAATCATATAATCTACATATTTTCCTCAGAATACACACTTGACAAAATATAGTATGCAAAATCTAAACTAGTATCTCTCTCTCGCTGTTTATTTATTTATTTTTATTTATTTATTTTTATTTATTTATTTATTTTCATTTTTATTTATTTATTTATTTTTATTTATTTTTATTTTATTTATTTATTTTTTTATTTTTATTTATTTATTTATTTATTTATTTATTTATTTTTTGTAATGAAAAAATTAAATTTATAAATATATATAATCAATCTATCAAATTAAGATCGATGTTAATAATAGTCTTACTAAGAGGAAGTTACGTTTGTACCATAATAAATAAATAAAATAGAAATAAAAAACAAATTTAAAGGATATAAGCTATTCCTAGGTGAGAGGGATTTTTTGACCAGCGCTTAAAAAATCAGCTTCAATATTTTTACTGAATACTTCACTTACCTTCTAGGGTAATTCTTAGGTTCTTTATAATTTATAGCTCATAAGTATGTATGGCTTATGGAAAGTCCAAGTTCAGAACTATTTTTAAACTATCCATAATGAACAAACTGAACAAATAAAAGTAGAACTTGTTAACATCATGCAGTGTTTACTATCGATGCATTATGTACATAAAACGATGTAGTCAATGAAAAAAAAAAGATGGCGATGTTTCCTCTTCTTTTGGCTTTCATGTGATGATGATAGACGACTAGATTCCACTAATTCTTGGACTGCCATGTGATCAAGGTAGGCTGAAAAGCAGTGAAGATCGGTGGGGCACCAAAACTTATCTCTTTTGTTAGATCCATAAAAAGATCTTTTAACCTTTCCTTTACAATAAATGAAATGGACAAAAATTTTAAACTTAATTTAAATAGAAATTTTTTTATTTTATTTAAAAGCAAAATTTAAAATGTATTTTTTATTAAAGACATATTACTTAATGCATAATTATCATACAGACAGCCATTCGAAATTAAATTTGGGAGATTTCAAAAGTTTGTCCAAAGTTCCTAAATTGTATATCTTCATACTTTTAATTCTTGATGTTCATCTTTTTCGGAGTTTTCCCATCTTCTCCACCACCCAAACATTTATCCATTCTCGTAGATTTCTGTATGAATTTATAGCATATCGAATCAAACCTAAAAATTTAACTTGAAATCAAACCGCAAGCCATCCCCTATTCCAAAAAATGATTTTTGGTCGACTTGCATAAAAGATCTTCCGTAGCTTGAAACTTGACATATTTTGCTACTATTACTCCAAATCTTAAATGCAATAACTATAGTTAATTTTGAGAGAATGAAAATTTTTCTCTACTTTGTGATTATGATAAAAATGGCTTTTAAATGTTTGCAGATCATAGTTTTTATTTTTTATTTTACTTTATTTATGTAAAATAAATCCTCTTGTAAAGCAAAAATAAGAGATAAAATTTTCGAGTGGGAATTCGAAATGTCTAATTAAAATTCGGACAGATATCAGGACACGCTGCGTATGTCATTGCAGGAAATGAACAATATAGCACTTCATACGCTGCGTATGTCATAGAGCGTATGAAGTTAATTATATTTTGCATATCCAGGAAAATATTAAAATATTTATTTTGTTTATATCTACATCTATCAATAGAATTTTTTTAATCATGAAAAGCTCTTTTTTAAGTGACCACATAAAAAAATACAGTCTTTAACCTCTTCAAACCTGATGTATGATATAGAATACGCCTCTTTGCATTTTTTTTTCCCCACAGATATAAATAATGTTAAAAAAAGAGAGAGAAATTGACGTGAATGAAGTCGAAAAGATAGCAGAACTAAACAAAATCGCAATTTGTTTCTTATAGCGCTTTTTTAACTAGCTACGTATTATATAAAAGTGGCTTACTGCAGAAATGTACGAAATGTACCAAAATGAAAACGTAAACAATTTTAACTTGCGCAAAATACCATTTGTAGAGTCCGTTAGTAATAAAAAACTATTAAATATACATTTACTTTATAGTTTGCAATAAAAAAATTCTAAAAAATTTTCAAAAAATGTAATTTTTGAGTACCTTATCATCAAATTTTACGAACAATAGATAAATTTAATTTTTTTTTTTCGCCATTCAGTCTTTCTTATTTATCAGTTTGTTAATATAAAGCGATAATTGAAATTTAAAAAAGTACATAAATAAAACCTAGAGTCTGAAGAGGATATTATTTCAAAAGCTCTAAGTTTCGAAACATTAAATTCTTTATAAAACGTAAATGTGCTAATCTAGTATTCCGGCAGGATACTTCTTCATTTCAAATTCTACTCATGCTTTAAATAATCGTCAAATTTGCTCGCACACCCTCCAATGAAGATGTTTTTCCAGGGGACAATTATTATCGGGAAGCGAGTGCAACTGAAAACAACTGTTGCTGTTTAAAATTTTATACGAGACTTGAATTTTAATGTGTGAAGGTGTGTTCTTCACTGGAGTTCCGGTAGATTTTAAAATTCAGATGCGAACGGAGAATGATAATTTAAAAAATATACACTTGATTGTGTTAGATAGCGGATGGTGAACAACACCATACGCGTGTCCCAAAAAAGCTTACACACACTTTGATTGGGGGACCATATATTAATCTTGAAGTTGTGTTCTTCACTGGTGTTTCGATAGATTTTTAAATTGAGATGAGAGCGAGAATGATTATTTAAAAAACATATACTGATTGTGTTAGATAGCTGATAGTAAGCACCATACGCGTGTCTAAAAAAAGCTTACTCACACTTTGATTTGGGGATCATTTTTAATCTTGAAAGTGTGATCTTCATTGATGTTTGGGTAAGGTTGAAAATCCATATGAGAACGAGAATGATAATTTAAAAAATATTTGCTGATTGTGTTAGATAGTGACTGATAAACACCCTACGCGTGTCTCAAAAAAGTTTACGCACACTTTGGTTAGGGGATCATATATTAATTACGTCATGGAAATTTCGTAGTAATTTTTTTTTACCGTCCTTCTTTTATATCACAAGCAGGGCCAAAACTAGAAAGGGGAGCGGGGCATATTCCCCGAGCTCCAGAGTAGAAGGGGCGCGCCAAAAGATTTTGTTTGTCGTTCAGCACAAAAAGAGAATCTGCAGTGTAAAGGGCATGGAATAGGAAAATCCGAAACATAGATGTTTATTTTTATTTTTACACCCTTTGCTTTGAACAGCGCCGATTTTATCATTAGATAACCACCTCTGGATGAGCTGGAGGGGGGAACAGATTAATACCTTATTAACGATTTCATCCAAGTTACTTCCAAGACCAATACACTTGTCCAAATTAGGTTTGAATTGGTCCAATATTTTGGATATTATCGGACACAAGTTTTGCGAGCTTTGCTTTTGTTTGCCTCTGCGAGCAAATTTTAAGATATGTATACTTGATTAACGATTTTATCCAAGATGCGTGCTAGGTTTCTCTGTTTCAGTTAGATTCGAATTGGTTCAGTATTTCGCAATCTTGATGACAAGATTTGTATTTTATGTAAATAGATAGATAAAGATGTGAAATGACTGATATAGTGGTTTTTGAAGAAATCAACTCACAAATATTAGTCATTTGCACTCAAGAGGTCACTGTCACTCACCGTCACCACTAGTGTTGAAAGGTGTTCCACGTAAATCGGGACGCCAAATGTTTTGGACGCCACTAATATCTTAAAATTTATTTCGCCATCTTTTATCACAGATTTTTAGGCCATTAGATAAGGCGAAGAAAATTACCTTAAAATAATGGTGTCCATAGCATTTGGAGCAGCCATTTATGTGGGACACTAGTGATGTCTGTGGGACACAATCCACCTTTCGAGTGCAAAGAGTTAAGATTATTTTTAAGAACATGGCCAATTTTTCTATCAGGTGATTGTCTAGGTTTGTTAAAACGTAATTAATTAAAGAATTCATCCAAAATGTTTGCAATATCAATACAGTTTTTCAATTAAGTTTGAACCGATTCAATATTTAGGACATTATTATGACAATTTTTTCACATCATTTTGCTTTTCTGCGTTTCTGTGAACGAACAATCGTTAATGCTAAACTTATTAATTTCTTCTACACACCCTAGCAATTACTTCATATTTAAATTTAAAAATTAAGAGAATGGACTGATTTTTATTTGTAATTGATTTTAGAATGAACTGTACGGGACATCGAAAATTATACTTGTGTCCGGTAAAAAACTAGTCGTTGGGGGCCACCGTAATACTTACCCATCATGGATATGTATATATGAAAATAAAACAAGTGAAACTATTTATACAATGCATTGCAATTCATAAACAAAATTTAAATATTGTTAATATACATAGTAATGCTATATTAAAGAACTGCTGATGTACCAATTTCGACAAATTATATAAAACGCCAAACTACTCAAGTAGTACCGAACTCCGTAAAAGAAACATCCTTATAACTCCAAAAATAATAATTCTATTAACTAACAATTAATTGCGTCGGTATAAGCGTCTCATTTCCAATTGAAATATACTTCTGAATTGAAAGCTGAATGAAATACAGGGTCATGAAAAGTAGAAGAATGTGGAAAACAAGATTACAAATATCACGGCAACTAATAATCCGATCGACTTCGTTCTATATGCAAAATGTGTGTTATTTTATTGCCTTTTACGTCCATTCCTTAGAACAAAAAAATTCGAAAATTTTTATGTACCTTTCATCAGAACGAATTTTTCGAGAGCCCGAAAAAAATAGTTCCAGATAATCGAGGTTGCTGATATTAAATAGGGTTCGTCCCATTCTTACACACTAGCTACATACAAAATTTCAAGTCTCTATCTCAATTTGTTCGGGAGATAGAGCGTTTACAGACAGACAGACAGACGGACGGCAAAATTTTTTTTCCAAAAATATGTTTTTCGGAATCTTCACTATCTAAAACGTGTAAATCCGTCAAAAAAAAATTTCGATTTTCAAAACGATTGCAAGACTTACCCTATACTACGTATGATGGGTAAGTAATAACAATAATAGTTTCAGCCTGCATACTCGCATAATAATATTCCCCTTTCGTAATATCTCACTTTTGTAGCTGCCATTTAGAGCTAATTTTAAATTTAAAAAAATATATATATTCATGTATATTTATGTGCTTTTTTTTTAAATGTGTAAATTAAATACCATAAAACTCGCAAGATCTTGGGGGCTTTACAGCTGCTGCAATCGTATTGCTTTCTGTGCAAAAATACGTTTTCAGTAAACTTTGTTTATGCTGTTTCCGAACACCGCCTAATTGTGTTCGCATTTTAGATATGATTTCGCAAGTTGTTATACTTAAGTGTGTTGGTCAGTGTAATCAATCTCAAATTCCCGTCACTAATCTTAAGCCTAAGGATAATTGATATTTTCAACTTTATTTTTCTGTCTAATCTTATCAAAAGATGTTCTCCTCTGTTTTAGCTGAAAAAATATTTCTAAAATATATGTTTAATTTAATATTTAACGAAGTTGACAACCTGTGAATAGGATTGTAATGCTCGAAAAATAATTAAGCATGTCTTTCAGACACTCTTAGATTTAACATTGGCGAGAAGAATTTTGAATTTCGTTGACCAATATAACTTTTTAATTAGATTTATACAATAAGACTTTTAATAGTAGCCTTATTTCTCTAAAAGTAGTTTAAGTTCACAGTCGAACATAAAAGGGTTCACCGGGAGCAATGTACGAGACCCAGCTCTTATAAGGATTCCGAACGAGACAAAAAAAGAAAAACTTTTTTTACCATTCGAGAAAAAAATAATTAAGGCCTCATGATTTTCACCCAAGCTTGCATATATCACTGAGCAATTAAGAAAGCTCCAACCAAACGTAAAGACTTTTTTATATAGTTTTGAAAAAATATAGGGCCTTAATGTTCCTTTCCTGTAACATTTTCAAGGAGAAAACCTGTTAAGTCTATAATTGCTCTCAGTTTTCCCTTTTAGAAGTATAGGTTTAGCGAAAAAAAAAATACACTAACTTCAGAAGGATGCGTTCTACTGCTCTGAATAAGATGGAATTTAAATTACAGGTGGATTTGAATTACGGATCACAAGATGCACTTGTTAAATAAGAATTTTCCTTTTAAAAAAAATCGAGAAAAGTGAGGGTTTGCTATTTAAATGTGTCTAGTAGAATTATCCATTTAAAATCTAATAAAAGTTCACATAAATATGTAACATTGTTAAAATAAATGTTTAACATGCCTGACTCAATTATCAGAAGCGTCTGTAATCGCAAAACCATAATTTCTCCCAGTGTTGAATTCAATGGGTATGTGGGGTACATGTTATCTTAGCTAGATCATATTCCTTTCACCAACAATAGCGTCAAAAATATTAATTGCAGCAAATCTTTTTTCTTCTTTATTTTAAGTATAAGTTAATATTATGTAGTTTTCGTATTAAAGGCAGTGTATACAGGATGACAGAAAAAGAGTGCTACAAAAGTAAAATTACATTTCAAAAGAAAGGGTATCTTAAAAAAATTTAAACAAAAACAAAGCAAATGAGCATACTCAAATTAGTATTTACTATTATTATTATTTAAGGTGTCATACGACTGTTAAAAGTCGAAAAATCACAAAAATTGTATCTTTTTCGAAATTCTATATCTTGAAAAGTATAAGCCTTAAAATCATTATTTTTTTTTTATGTTAATAGATCAATGTTTTATGTATATACCGGGTGTCCCAAAAATGACTGATGGATTTTAAAATTCAATAACTTGCAAATGGTGACAGCTATGTAAAAAATTTTTGCAGGAAAATTATGTATAATATCAGGAGTTTTTTTTTTTTTTTTTTTACCGTAGTTTTTTATTTTTGTTCGAATTTGAAACAATAGGTGGCGCTGGCGGCGATTAAAGGCCAGGTCGACGCTTCACTCAGCACTGATCACCTGGCTTTCAATCGCCGTCAGCGCCACCTATTGTTTGAAATTTGAACTAAAATAAAGAATTACGATAAAAAAAAAATCTTCTGACTTTATACAGTACTCTCCTGCAAAAATTTTTTAAATAGCTGTCACCGTTTGCAAGTTATTGAATTTTAAAATCCATCAGTCATTTTTGGGACACCCGGTACATATACCTCATTCTTGTTTGAAAGTTAAAAATAATTTGTTTTAGAGAACCATAAATAATAAGCAATTTGCTGTGGTAAAAATGTGATATCAAAGATAACGCACTTAAATACTCAAATTATATTGAATTTAAAACAAAGTTTCTGTTTTTTACACATACTACAAAAACTAAAGATTAATGTGAACTTAAATTTGTATATATTTAAATTATATTTCTATTTTTAAAATTAAACTGAAAATAGTGTATTTTTCCTTTTAAAAAATTAAATTTTATCTATGCATAGAAAATGTATCCTTTAGCAATTTGAATGCAAATTTAGGTTCAGTTTCAAGAAAATGGCATTATGTATCATCTGTAAAAATTTTATGCAAAAATATTAAATAGTTTTGGAGATAACATGTGCGTTATGTGAAAAAAATGCATTTTAAGATAAATCATTTTTAAAGGGTTTTTTTTTTTTTTTTTTTTTTTTTTTTTTTTTTTTTTTAACTGTTTACAGTAAATAACTGACACGTTTTTAACCATAATTTCCGTAATTATGGGAATTTTTTCAAGCGGATTGTCTTAAAATACCCAGAAAAGGCTAATCTTTCATATAACTGTTTTTCAAAAAATCGAATTTTTAGACGGTTTAACATTCGTATGACCCCTTAATTAAAAATATAAGCAAATTATACTCAGTAGTTTTTCAGTTATAACAATTCCTTTTTCGGATACTTATTCAGATTACATTGTACACGTACATACGTATAAATGTATAATATGATATGGCATAGGATAGATATAGTCACAAGTTGCGTATGGAGCGTTTTGAAACTCGTGACCTCAAATATTTTGTGTATTTCTTAACCCTTTGAGGAGCAAGCAATTATGTTTCTGTAATGTTGAATTCTCACCGGAAATTTCCAGAAAATTTATTTTAAAATAAGGAAAAGCAATTTTTTAACCTCCCCCTCACCCTCCCCCCCACACACACTCACACATGAAAATTTTAAAAGTAAAATTTAACAAAAATTTTCTGGTGTAAATCTGGATTAAAATCAGCCTCCCAAGGCATTAAAAGTACCTAAAATTACCGCATTGTGTATAAGATTGGCGATTGGTAACGACAAACAGAATTGGCGACTAACAGCCATTTTTGGCGATATATCTACTTGGCCAAGATAATACTTGTAAGTACCATTTCTTCTCTCAGAGCAGTGGGATATCTATATGTCATTTAAGAAGAAAGTAGTAATACTTTTACGGAGATGATAACGCTTTGAAACCTTTGATCGAAGTCTTTGACGGGACATATGGCAGTTGATAGATAAATTTAATCCATCTCGAGTCAAAATATTTATTCTGTTCTCGAAGAGATTATTTTTATCGAGAACCGCTATCGAAGAGATACTTTACCGAGAACATCTGTATTCTTGAAAACTATATTTCTTTTTACTTCGACCAATGATTAGAGAATTGTTGAAATACTTCCATGCAAGATTAAAATGATGTTTGCACCTGTTTGACTTTATTTTCCGAATGAAAATAATGGTTTCGCTTTTTTCCGTTGAAACTTGTGTATCATTTCATTTTCCTTTAGGTTCAAAGTGTAAATTTGTGAAGATAAATGAAGCTTAATTTACGACAAATTTTAGAGATGACAAAGTCTGGAAACCTATAAATAGCATAAAATTCTAAATTTTGCACTATTTTCTGCCTTATTAATAAAAAAAGTTCCACAACTTCATACCACGAAAAAAAAAAAAAAAAAAAAAAAAGTTTTAAAATTTTGGAACATTAACTGCCAACCGCGTCAATTTATTCTACACTGTCTTTTGATTATTAATTCATTTTCTCTAATCATTTATGAAACCTTTCATTTGTGTGTATTTTAGACTCATGAAAAAATATAAAAAACATGTATGTTTTTTCATTTTTCAATCTTTATTTTAATGGGATCTAAATAATGTATTGAGATAACAGTCCAAGAGCAGATAGCACAAAAACCTAAAGTGTCAAGCCCAAGAAAAAAATCCATTATTTTATGGATGATCAGAAATAGGGGAATTTGATGATCCATGCCTTCCGGAAGTGAAGTGGTTCATAAGCCAAGAATTAATCCTAATGGTTGATTCATAGGTTTTTCGTTGTGTTTGCCCTATAATCAAAGATATGAAAACATGGAGGACTGTTAGCAGGAAAACACAGTGATAAACCTATGAGTCAACCATTGGTAATTTTAATATTTAACCTATGCACCATTTCATTACCAGCAGACATAGATCATTAATTTTTTTTATTTCTATTCTTTCATTTTTTTTTTTTTTTTTTTTTTTTTTTTTTTAATGATGTTTGCTCCTGGACTATAAATTTTGTGCTATTTTCCCAACTCTTACTAGATGAGTAAAAAATTCTGAAAAATTTGTGAAAGTTGCGTTGTTATGCGCAAATTAAGCAAGTAAACAAAAGAAACAAGAATTATTCTTCAAAGTAGAGACCATCATTGTCCACGACTTTCTGTCATCGTTCTGCCAGATTTCGGATTTGCAGAAAGTACCATGGCGGCTCTTTGGGACTGAAAAACACTTCACCTGCTTCTTTAACTTCATTAAAGGATTCAAATCGACGGCCCTTGAAAAAGTGTTTCATTGGACTCATGTCTGGATCGAAATTCCTGAACTCCTGTAGATATACCATTAGTACTCCTATATTACGATACAAATTCTGGTATTTATTAGGTTCAAAATTTTAAAGAACCTTTTGCTCAACCTAATACTAATCTGAATGTACTTATCGTATCTGAAATACATTTCCGTTTATTAATGGAGATTGATGAAGATGAATTTCCAATTATGCGCAAGCGTTTTTTATTTGAATTACATTTTAGCAAATGATGTACTATATGATAGATCTATAGTTCGTAAACAAAGCTGCTCAAAAAATTGAGATATTTATTTACTCATTTATTTTTTATGGAAATTAATGAGATATTGTGTTTTCTAAAATATTGTGCGTTTTAAAAAATTAGAAATCTTTTTCTTTTCGCCTTATTAAACTGTGAAGTTTTGTATAAGAATCTGAATGCATTAAAAAGTGTTTCAAAATCTATGTTTAACGCATGATTTTACGTTCTTGTTTTTTACTGTATTTAAAGTTCATTTTCCCTATTAAGATAAGGTCACGACATCACGAAATTTGCATCAACATCAGGCTCATAAAATGTTATCAAAATTATTGCATAGTTTTTAATCAATTTCTAGTCCTTTATTTTGATGAGATCTAGAAAGTAAATTGTTTCTTCACTTCTTATAATCAAAATTATTGCACAATTTTATTCAGTGAAAAAAATATATATGTAATTTTTTGAAATAGCAACTGTCAGCGTATTTTATTCTATCTTATATGACTATGCTTAAAGATCATTTTCTTCATCCAGTCACGAAATTTTGCATTTGCATCCATACTAGGCTCGTAAAAAGTTAAAACAAAAAATCCACTGTTGAAATCTACAATATTTTGCATACAATCCCTTCAGCAGACCATATTTTCCTCCCAAGTATACTTTCTTTATCTTTTTTTTTTTTTTTTTTTTTTTCTTTTCTTTTTTAGCACTTATCTCGCAACAATGCAGCGCCGTTCGTGTTACCTACTCACAAAAGGTAAATGCGCGTACATAAATATCGGAATATTTATGTATGTACTCCGAGAGTCGTAAATTGAACCTCAAAATGCTCGATTTCGAGACGGCACGTGCTTCTAGAGGGGACGGACGCATAATGACGCGGCGATGAAAATTCTTCGGGTCTCTTTTTTATCCCATTCTTAGAATGTCTCATAAACTATATTTGCTGTCGAAACGGAGAGGTGAGACTAAGTTATCTTCTTCAATAAAAGCATAAAAAAAGAATTCTACCTGCAGATCTTTTTTTTTTTTCTTTTCTTTTCTTTTCTTTGATACTACCGAGTATGGCGAAAAAATGCAAACAGGCTTTGTCAAAAAGTTAGCAGCATTTTAAAAAATTAAATTCAGTAGCTTTTATCTTTATAAATATTGATTAATTTGGGGAAATATTAACCTCAAAACATTCGAAATTGAACCTCAAAATGCTCGATTTCGAGACGGCACGTGCTTCTAGAGGGGACGCATAATGATGCGGCGATGAAAATCTTTGGATCTCCTTTTTATCCCATTCTTAGATGTCTCATAAACTATATTTGCTACCGAAATGGAGAGGTGAGACTCAAGTATCTTCTTTAACATAGGAATAAATGAAGAGTTCTACCTGCAGATTTTTTCTTCTTCTTTTTCTTTGATATTACTGAGTATGTCGAAAACTTAACGGCCTTTTAAAAATTAAATTCAGTAGCTTTTATCTTTATAAATATTTATTAACCTCTTCAGTTTTGAAGCTAAAATAATAATACAAATACTTATTCATTGGGGTTTTTTTTTCCAAACAAAATGACAGAAAAAGTATCTTTTCTGAAATTGATCCTTTAAAGTGCTTAGTAAATTAGGTTAAAAAATGTGGATCTAAAACTACAAACACCCTTAAAACATCAATTTAATAACCATTAACCTAAATTATCGCAATCACAAATTTAAGAGCTTTAAACAAGTAAATAATCTGTTAAATCTCAGAAAAATTCATTGAAAAAGATTTAAATGAATTATCATGAAATTTTATCATTTTCTTGGTTACACTGAGGCATTTTGCAAACTCAGAGGAAAAGAACATTTATTTTATGAAGAATTCAGCTTTAGTGCAGGCACATTTATCCGTTTGCTTTTAATGCAAAAAACATTCAGTTATTAATAAGTAATGTAAAAATGTTAAAAAAAAAAAAAAAAAAAAATCAGAAATTTTAGTTTTTATGAGTAAAAGAAAAGAGATCCCCATATGGGGACACAAGAACCGGAGAAGTTAATTTGGGGAAATATATTTTGAAGGTTAGATCCCTTTTAACTGTGATGATTTTGCTATACAATTTTTACATATCGTTCACTTAATTAACATAATTAGTTAGTTAACTTTGTTAACATAATTTAAAAAGAATCATTTTGTGTATATTATACAATTGTTGTGCCATCTGAAAGATAGCATTGAATTGCACAAACATTTAAAACATACATATTAATATTTTTCCTACCTTGAATGAAAACTTTTTGTAAATCATTTCATTCGATTTGAACCAGAAATTGTTTTATAAAGTAACTAAAATAAAAACCACAGAGAACTAAATTATGGCCTCACATTAAGAAAAAAATCACACTTCTTTTAGTTATAAAATCTTTTATTATAACAGTCAATCTTTTTTATTATTATTATTCAATTTGATTTTGTTATTTAAAGATAAAAATACAAAATATCTTATTTATTTAATATTTAATTTTAAATATTGTAAACGATTTCGTACTATGCTTAAATTTCACAAAAATATCTTTTTTTTTTTTTTTTTTTTTTTTTTTTTTTTTTTTTTTCAATGAAGTCATAATCGCTAGCCAAAATTTGACGAAAAGCCACGGTTTGGTTGAGAATTATGTAATAAAGTCTCAGTTATAAAGTATGAAAGTATAACTCAGAGTTTAATATCAGTGAACTTTATCAGAGATGCATAGGCGTAGGAACCGGGGGAGCTGGGGGAGCTGCGGCTCCCCCTGGAATATTTCAGATGGGCTCAGCTTCCCCGGGAAAAATTCTCGCACCATCTATATCTATTAACGATATATTGCTGAATTAAAAAATGTCAAATGTCTACTTTTTCTAATACTAATCTGGACGGAACTGAGAGAAATGCATTGTGATCGGAATTAAAGTGATGTCATCAGAGGCATCAGTGAATTAATTATTTTCTGAAGTTTACCTTTTGGCAGAATTTATTTTGCCGATTCCAACATCAGTAGCAGGGTTCGACTTAGACAGTGAAGGCCCCCCACTGTGTGGTCGGGGGTTGGAGTTACCACTCAAGTTGCCCTCCCCCCAACTTGTGGGGCAAACATCTTTAGGGGGTCCCCTTCTATCTTAAAATAATTTGTAAATTATACTGAAGTGATTAAAACTGAAATTCATACCTATTGCATGTTTACATGAATTTCGTACCAAGAACTGTTCACATCTACATACAAAATAGCAGAAGAAAGATAACTTTAAGAAACTGTATAATTAAATTTTATTTTTCGGTTACAGGAATGTAAAGATAAATGTGAGGCTGTAAGAGGGCATGGGGTACGGAAACAGAGGAGATAAGGGAAGTAAGCTCTCTAAAACTTAAAAAAAAAAAAAAAAAAAAAAAAAAATCGTCTATTTTGGTCTTTTTTTATTATTTGACACTGCTTTAACAAAAACTTATATCTGTCGTTGCCCCCCCCCCTCAAGCTGGGTGGCCCAGGTCAATTGCCCCGTATGCCCCTGCTTTAATTAGACCCTGATCAGTAGCAACAACTGAGAGATCTTTCAGTGCTCATCAGCGGCTTCAAACAAATCTCTGAAGTACAATGGGTCAACAGAAATTCCATTTGATGCTACTGCATATTTATAATGAGGAGGCCTTTAAAATTTATTTATCGAAGATAATTGTAAAGAACTTGCAAGCAAAATAACCGAAAGAACTTTAACTTTTGGTAAATGGGAGTGGGGAAGCCTTAAATTTGAATAATTTATTCGGAATCACATTTATAAATTAAGTTTTTGTGCATCAAGTATATCTAATAAAAAGTATCTTAATTGGATTAAAGAGTTAGTGATATTTTGATATGCTTTATTTTATACTGCTGTTAGTGAAAAGTGCAGCAGTATGAAATAATCCTCCGAAATGAATGAAATTATGAACGAAATGATACCCGTTTCCATCTTGGACTGTATTCCTGAGATATCACAATTGGTAAAATTTCGATTTTTATAGCCTCGAACCGAAAGAGACAATAGGGTCTATTTGTTTATGGATTATTAACTGGAAGCAAATGCCAAACTATTTATGTACGAGATATCTTCTCGGTATAAAATATGCAGCCTTGAACCTTTTATTATTATTATTATTATTATTATTATTATTATCCAAAACTTAATACATTTTAAAGTTGTTTTACGTCGTTGTTGATGTTGTACGTTATAAGCTTGTTGTAGCACCATTATGATTACGAGGTGGAACCCGTCGAATTTCGACGAAATAAAACTTTTGAGAAGAAGCTGTTTCATTTATTCATAATAAACCCACAAAATGTCAGTCTTAACTCTCAAACAAATATTATTTTAATCTTAAAAAAAACTATTTTTATAAAGTTTCGTTGTCTAAATAATTAAAATTAAACTTTAATCGCATATGTAATTAGTAAAGTGTAACAAAGATTAGTTATTATGATGAAATTATTGAGGTTTGAAGAATTGAGGCTCTTATGTTTGGTATAAAGCGAATGAAAAAAAATATGTCATGATCATGGAATTCCCATGTGAAATCTAAAACCGTCATAATTTTCATCGTCTCAAAATTTACATACGCACTTCTCATAGTAATTTAATTTGATCATTTTAAAATTACTTGCTCTTTTTGTATATGAAAAGACGTTATTTACATCCGCTAAAAGCATTCCATTTTTACAGATCCAGTCTTAAACATCTACATAAAAGTATGCATATGATGTCATTAGGACGGAATACTACACAAACGCAGCAAAAACAATATTCAAGACACTCGGCAACAAATCAGCTATCTGATGACTCACAAATCTTCACTTCTTTATTTAAAATAGCTCCATGTTTTATCAGAAATCATTCATTTGTATTTTTTTTCAAAATTTGGAAAATATCATTACATGCACACCCACACGAATAAATAAAATTGCACTCGTTTAGCTTCCTGATACGAACTGTGTAAATGCGGTGAAGTCACTCTAATATTATTTAAAATACATTTTTGGAAAGTTGTATCCTTTGTAATAAACTAAGTTTGCAATAAACTAAAAAAAAAACATTTAATTCATGAATAAAACTCAATAAAACCAAAATTCGTCAGATTTTATATCAGACGATTTTTTTTGACATGATATTTTTATTTCAGTTTTTATCAATTTTAAGAGAAAATGACATATTTCTGTTGCCACAATTAAAAAATTCATACTAAAACTATAAAAAAATTAATAACACATAAATAAATTGAGATACAGCTTTCAAACAAATTGCATTTAAAAGTACATTTTTTTCTCAATACAACGGTATAAAAATTGAAAATGTACGATATTTAGAAGTATAAAATTTCTAGTATCGAAAATTGCAAAACCGAATTGCATGCGAAAGATTGCCATTCACAAAATGACGTATGCGTTACGCACAGATACGTTTGGCCTTTATAATATAGATATTATTTCCATAGTGTTACAAAATATTGACGAAAAGATAATTCTATGGCTGTATAACGTTTTGATTTGAATACACTTCCATTACATTAAAAGTGAATTATAAATCTAATTGAATGATTCTGAATCTCGGATATAGAAAAAGCTTTAAGTCAACCACAATTTATCATAAAAAAGAATTTAGAAAATCCTATTAAATTTGTCAGTCAGCTGATTGGTATGCCTCGGAAAAAGTCATCATTGGGGAATCCAAATGTATCTCATTTATGAGAAAATAAACATCCCTGTTGGCTTGGCCTATAGGCGGAGGTAGATTTCGAGGTTAAGTGCTCCTTTCAACAACAAAAAATAAAATATCATTACAGATAAACCCAGTTAAACAACTTTATTTGGCCGCTTTTGAAGAGTTGTACATTTCATTTTTCTGCAAGTACTGGATTTATCCGAATCATCTTAAGCAAAGTAAGGCTAAAATGCCTACTTTGGCAGCATTTTAAAAAATATATACGATTTTATGAAAAAATCGACCAATACGGCATATTATATGGTTCCTATACAGCCGAAACTGTCATTTGAATGCGTTTGAGAGTAAAAATGAATTTAGAAATGAGTCGGAAAATAAGCAATTTGTTATTTCAATACATCCTCAATTCTTCAATCACGATCGCTTCGGGAAATTCTGTCGAAAATGTCCAATTTGACAGCGTTTTTAAAAATATATTCTGCTTTTATTAAAAAACTGACCAATACGTCATGCTATATAGTTCCTATAAGAGAACCTGCTAGTTGGATGGGTTTGAGAGCAAAATGAATTTAAAAATGAGTCAGAATATAAGCAGTTTAGATTTATGATTTTCCCTTCAACTTTTATTTTTGCTTAATTTATTTTTTCTATAGAAATTGGTCTTATCAAAAACTTATCAATATAAAAGTTGTAGGTGTTATTGAGAAGATGTATAGTACATTTAATTGGATTTGATATCTTAAGAATTGACGAAATTATGGATTTTTTTCTTCTTCCACCCCTCTTTTTGTTTTCGTTTTTAATTTTTTTATGCAATAAGAGTTGCTTCTATCAGAAACTTATAAATACAATGTAGTTTTAGATAATATTAAGAAAATTTATAATAAATTTAAATGGATTTGATATCTTGAAATTTGACGAAGTTATAAATTTTCTCTCTCAAAAATCCTATTTTTTCGCCCTTCGAGCCCAATTTTAATTTTATCAAAAATCTGTCATGCATAAACTTTTGACCCATCTTTTAGAAGTAATATAAACTTTAAACTGATTTGATATCTATTATAACTAAGAAGTTATGGGTTTTTTTCTGTTTTCACAAAGCCCCTCCCTATTTCTGCCCCCTTGGTCCGATGTTGCCCATTAACGATCTTTACTGAGATTTTATGCCCTTTGAATGTATGTATCAGTTAGGAAGATGTTTGAGCAGAATTATAGAAGTTGTCGAGTCCATAAAAAAAGTGATATTGACAGATAGATAAACCTTTTTACTGATGGTAGTTTTGGGATCTAGGGGTCATGATTGGTATAGATCTGCAAAACATTTTCATACATATTCATCAATACATTCATCAATTCCAACATAGGAGCGGCCGCAATAGGTAGTATTTCATACGAAATCTATTTAAACGCTATTCAGGTACTACAAAATATCGTGAAGGTATACTCCAAAATGAGTCCTAAAATGTGTTGAAGGAGGTGTGTGTGTGTGTAAACGGGATGGGGGGGGGCATAGAGTGAGAACGTTCTTAAATAATTTTAAATTTGCTGTTTACTTTTGTTTTATTTACTATTTATTGAGATACATTTGAGTAATTTTCAGTATCCCATTTTAAAAAATGTGTATAACCATTTATACTTGTTAAGATGAAATCTACCTAAACCGAAAATTTCTCAGGCGCATTCTATTCCATCTTAGCGGTTTGATTGTATAATGCGTTACCTGTTATGATACGTGTTACTTGCTTTGATAAGAAGCTTGTTTAAAGAGAAAATTTTACCATTTCTTCAGATTCCCTCTTTGAAATTTTTACTAAATCTCAGTCCCCTCCGAAATGATAAGTCTAAATACGCCACAGGGTAAAATGGAGGTTTTTATAGCCTCGAACCAAAAGGGAGAATAGCGTCCATATGCCCTATCTAGGGGTGTAGTGGAGGGTATACGGGGTATACGCCGTATATCTTCAGGAATTTTTAAAGAACATCATATACCCTCTGAGTCACATGAAGGCTGCAGTATGTACGCTCTGAGATATACCCTGTATCTTGAGAGAATATCTTGTGCTTAATGAGTATACTCTCTGTTTTTTTTTTTTTTTAAGACTACACCACTGGCCCCGGCTCCTCCTGTTTGTACAAAGTTCCTACGCCACTGGTGCACTGGTAAATCTCTTTTAACATTTTAACATATGTCATCTATCGAAGATTCTTCTTTTACTGCCCAGATTAACTGCAATAGCTACTGGAAGCTTTGCTCGCAAATTGGACTGTCGCCCAGGTCTGCTAGAACTTTATAAATGCACGGAACCAAAATTTTATTTACATCATTTACCGATTTTTAACCCTTAAAATCGCATTGAAGTGGTATGTTAAGTTTGGTAAGATTACTTTTTAGTGACCGCTTTAGCGAGCTAAACTTCCAGTGGTTATTGCAGTTAAATGTGCTGTAAAAGAAGAATCTTCGATAGATGACGTGTGTTAAAATGTTAAAAGGGATTAATCTGTTTGATAAACATTTCTTTAGTAAATCATGAAGCTGGATCAATTCTTTTACGCAGACATTTAATAAATAGTTGTCTATTATATATTGGAGTTACTAAAACACATGCACAAAAGTAAGCTACATCCTTCTCTATTTTATTTCCTTAAAGAAAAAAAAAATAAAAGAAAGAAATAACCGTATTGTTTTTCTGAAAGTTTACAAATATGAACATGAACAAATTCAGTTTTTTAATTATTTATTCTTTAACGCCGCTGAATACTTTTAAGGAGAAAAATAGATAAATTTGATTTATTTTGTAAAGAGTTCCTAAAATCATCTACGCCTATGACGCTCTCTGCATCACGGGGTCTGCCTCACGAAATACGTTTCCTCTGCATATAACTGAAGAGCTTAAGGGGCTACTTCAGTCAAATAAAAAAACCCATTCACTAATGCTAATCCTATGGAAGAAATTTATACAGATATCTCGGTTGCATTTCAATATTTTTAAATGATTTTTTGGCTTTGGATATCTGAGATCGATCTGTATGCTTGACGTTAGTTACTTTTTTCATTTTGTTTACAGTTATTTTTTACAGGGACGCTTTCATTTTTGAAACCAGTTTGGAAAGCGAAAGCAACCCCATAAAAAATATTTGCAACCAAAATCGAAAAACTAAAAAACGACCTCCATTCAGATCAATCTGATTTATCCAATGCAAAAAGAATCATCTAAAAATATTGAAATGCAACCGAGATATTTTTATAAATATCTCCCATAGGATTAGCATTAGCGAACGGGTCTTTTCATTTGAGTGAAGTAGCCTCTTAATGGAATGACGTGTTATGATACATTTTCTCAAAATATGCTTTACTTTATGGATGAAAACGTTATAAGGTGTTAAATCAAATAACAAAACTAAAATACTAAAATTCTACTTAGTATTGAAGATTTGAGACAGTATTTTTTAATATTTTTATTTTTAATGATATAAATTATGAAAATAATTTATAATATTCAATAATTCTTTTCTCTGTGAGTTTAGTATCCTATTAACATTCAAACATATGCTACTTAGAAGTAATTAAATAAATAACTAAATTAAAACAAAAAACCTTCACTTCAATTGTCTCGAATTCTAAATTTTTTTACATAACATCTTCTTTCCTCCATGTATTCATTTAAGATATTCAATTATTGTTCAAAAGAGTTCATTGTAGTTCTCTCTTTCTTCTTATGAATTCTACACAATCTCTGCTTCTGTATTCTTCAGCAATTAGCAATTTGCTAATCATATCAGTAATTCTTCATTCTAATTCGCCGCGTGCTTTTCAAGGGGATGTTTCGAACTGTGCCAAGGAGTCGATTAAATCTGTTGATAATCTCATCGAACTTTGAGAACAAAAGTTAAATTTGATGTGTGCAAAGTGGCTAATGTTGCCTCATTAAGTTCATTGAGCAACGCTTCGGTAAACGAAGATCTTATCTCACATGAGAGATTTTTCTCACATAATTTACTTTAGTCTCACGTCCATTTTTCTTCTTTTTTTTCAGAGAAGGAATACCTGTTTTGCTTTAATTATCTCTTATATTTTCTATTACATGCTGTTTCTTGACCACTAAAATAAAAGCACATGTTGAAGATGCACAATCCATTTTTTTGTTCGATTATAACATACTATTTTTTTAACTGCCTCCTTAATTTAAATATGCTTTTAAAATACGGTAAATGTTTAAAAAATTTTAAATATTTTTTTTATTTAATATATAAAATTCATGAAAATAGTTTTAGCTAAAAACTTTTCCCTCGCATGTGGTTGATTTGAAATGCATTAAATCATCAGGATATGGGTCTAAATTTAAGGCCATTGTATTCAAGATTTTTAAGATCGCAATTTGTTGCTAACATATTATTACTACGATTATTACTACGATATTATTACTACGATTGATTTGCAATGCATTAAATCCTCAGGATATGGATCTAAAATTTAAGGTCGTTGTATTCAAGGTATTTAAGATCGCAATTTGTTGCTAAAATATTATTATTCGAATCTGATTAAGAGATCTGGTTCACTTAAAACTTCCATAAAGAGATATAAATAAATCTCCGCAGTTGCATTTATAACAAACAAAAAATATTTTTTTTTTCTACAGACCATTTTCTCATAGTTTAAACATCATTTACGCTTACACAATAATCCATTTTCCTTAAAATTGTAATACCTTTTTATTCGCAAATACCGTATAGTAATAGTGTCAGTTGGATTTAAGTTCTTAGTTAAATGCTTTGTCGTTTGTCATCTTTAAAAACTAATTTTCGATACGTATTGTGAAGAGCCAAAAATTTGAATTCATTTGGTTCAAGACAATCTTGTAGCTTAAGAATCGCCCCCTGTTACTTAAAGTTGTATACTATTCATCAAATCTCATGTGATTTGGCTTACCTAAAATTTTTAAAGTATTAGTTTTTACGACAATCAAATTCATATCAAATTAAAATAACTTTTTAAATGACATTAGCATGTACAGTAAAACACAACCTTTCATCTTCAAGTTGTAAATTATTCTTGTTAACAAATACCGGTAATAGTCATGTCAATAGAGTTCTAATTAAACGCTTACGTCAGTTATCATCGAAAATAATTGTTTTTAATGCATTACACCATAACAGTTAATTTCAGATAACAGTTACACCAGTTCAGTTACACCATAACAGTTCAAATCGCTTAGGATCGCACACTGTCACTTATTATAAAAAGCTTTATTATCTCATTATATTATTGATTTGGTTCATCCAAAATTTGCTTAGAGGTATTTTTGTAACTCACGTTACCATAACAGTGTTTAAAATAAACAAAAATAATTTTCTTTTCACACCATTCAATTACATTTTGAGTATAATCAGCATGCATAATGTGATCTGTTCCCCTCCAAGCTGTAAAGCATTCCTATTTCATATACAAACAAGAATTGCGTAAGTAAGAGCCCAAGTTCATAGTTAAAAAGCTTTTGCCTTATCATTCTCAATACGAATAATCGATTTCAGATGCATTTTAGATTGGGCTTAAAACTACTTGGGGTATGGCATTCTAAGTATTTTTAACAATTCTGCAAATCTCATTACGTGATTTGGTCCACCTTCCCTTTTTACAGCAGATATAATTGTAAATTATGTCGCTGTAATAGCATTCAAATAAAAATAACTTTCTCTTCACACTACTTTGTTACTTTTTGAGTGTCATTAGCATATACATCGTGACCTATTCTCCTCGAGGTTGTAAAGCATTCTTGTTAACAAATATCGACGATAATTGTGTCAATAGTGCTCTTAGTTAAACACTTCGTTACCTGTCATCGTCGATAATCGACATTCGATGCATTAGATCATCAGAATGAATGGACGCTTGTTCAACAACGATAGCTGCAGGCATCAATAAAACGTTTTCAATACTGCACTTTCCTTTTTACTTCTTTCCAAGATGGAGTCACGGGTTGTAAAGAAAGCCGTCACTCAGAATCTTATACAATAGAAAGGCAGGGAAGATGACTTTTACGATTCTTTTTTACTTCTTTTTGGTATGTGTACCTGTGCCACACAGGTAAGTTACAAAGGATCAGAAATTTCTGTTCTACTTCCTTAGGGAACAAATGTCAGTCGGTTTCATTGAAGATAATTCGTTAAAATCACGATGTAAAAAAAGCTAAATTTATTACTTCCAGTTTGCTTCTAATGATTATTTATTGTCATGTAATCATTATTCGATTATCACATTATCGAGAAATTGTATTGCAAATACAGAAAAAGGAGTCTATTCTCCGCCGCCAGTAGCCAGGTGATTCAGACTCATCTCCAAAAAAATGGGAGAAAAATGGATAATTTTTGTTTAAGTTTAATATATATATAATAGCAGGTTAATATATTACGTATATAATTAGTTTGGAGATTTATATATGCCGTTAAATTAAATCAAACAAATATTCTGAAAATATTTAAAATATACTATATTATTAGTAATTATTAGGCATCGATTTAATAATTGTTTAAAATGTAAATGGAAAGACAAAGGTCTAAAGAAGAATCTAACCTATAAATCCATTAGCTATATATTTACAAAACTGAATGGGCGAAATCCTTTCACTGAATCTAAAAATCTATTTACTGAATTTTTCATACATAAGACGTAATTAAAACACTTTCAGAAATTATTTCTTGTGTTTCCTATGCTATAATATTTTCCTATTAGAGAACTTAAACTTTTTTTTTTTTCAGAAGTAAGTTTTCTTTATTTTTGTATACAGTCGAACCTCGTTAACGTGAACTTCAAGGGGAATCAAAATTTTGCTTGTGTTAACAGTAATTTACGTTATCAGTATCAAATCTTTCTTTTTCGTAATCTTTTCGTAGGGCACTGTGAAAACAATTCATGTTAAAAGTAATTCACATTAAGCGTGTTCATATTAACGAGGTTTGAGTGTATATGCTTTTCTTTTTCCTTTCTATTAGTAGTTTGTCTAAATAAAGCATTCTATTAACATCACATAATATAATAAAATCCATTTCGAAATGGAATGTTAATTTTGTCACAGCTGACGATGGATTTATAAAGTATATTTTACAGTCTTGTATGGGTCAATTTCTTTATTTTTTTATTAGCCCTCGATATGCTATTTCTTTCAATCAGTAATTAAGTGTTGTCTCTCAAAAATAATGTTCCATTATATAAGCCAGACGTAAAACAAAAAAGATGTCTCATTGTACCAGATAATCTTCACCGCAATTTTTTTAAACCTCTAGCCGTCGCAAGTTTTCAATTTTTACACCGTCGTATTGAGAAAAAAAATGCATTTTTAAATGCAATTATTTAAAAAACTGCATCTCAATTTATTTTTGAAAATTTTGTGTGTGTGTGTGTGTGTCTAATTTTTAAAGAATTTTTTGTAATTTCGGTACCCCCATTTCTGTCGAAAATAAAGATAAAACGGTTGGAAAATAGTAGACTATTAGAGTATTATCTTTTAGTTGTCCCTTTGTCATAATAATTGATAAAATATGCAATTAAAATATTTTCTATTTGGAAAAATACAAATAATTGATTTCTGATAGACCATGGAACTATCATAAACTACATTTAATTTAAAGTCTATATTAACGATACAAACAAATGAAGGCATATGAATCACTAGGTAGCTGATATTTTTTTTAGTCGACTTTCTTCAATGACTACATCACTTTTTCTTGGGATTGCATATTATTCTGCAATAGAGACGTCACATGCACACATTTTGTAGATGTTGTTTAAGACTGGATCGCAAATATGGAATTTTTCAGCGGATGTGAATGACCCCATGTGTGTAAAAGTGTGTGTTTTAAATGTTAAAACTGAAATGTGCTTGTACTATCGATATTTATTTACATTTTTTTTCCATCGGGGGCGATAGTAAATTCTCAAAAATAATAATTTCTGTTTCCTAGTTATTATTTCCTTGAAACATGTTTAGGTGTGAGCTTATTTTTATTATTACTCATTTATTTCCCCTTTACTCAGCAACATTAATCCTTCTCACGAAAATGTCTTCATAGTTGTAGAAATGGTGTTCATGTTCAGATGACCAATATCTCGGCACGACAGATAATCTATTCTTACTAAGCAAAACTTAAATTTTGTCTCCTCCGTGTGTTCTCGTTTATGCTTCATCGTAATAACATTTTCCCTACAAATATTTTTTTCCCTTCAGATTTTAGGAAAGCGGATGCACTTATTAACCAATTCTCAATTACAATAGCTGCTTATGGATTTTTCAGTTTAAATAATCATTCATATCTGACTGTTTCAGAGAATTTCTATACAGTTGTAGAAATTCTGGTCATGTTCATACGGCAGTATCATACGAAAGATAAACTGTCCATCTTTAAGCAAAACTTGATATTTACTTTCTTCGAGATATTGCTTGTACTCCACCCTGTTCTCAATGTTTCTATTTTGGTGACGAGAGGGTCAAAAAAAGATGAATAACAATAATATTTTGTACAGCAATACTGTTTTCAACTATATAAAAGTCCGCAACTTATTAACAGATTCTTAATTTTAGGATACTCTCTCTCAACTGCTCTGCCCAATACGCGCAAATCGTTTTGACAAATTTTAAATTCATTTTTTAACGAAAAGATATAAAATTGGGAAGCCTGGTTATGGAAGCGATTTGAAATCGCACTGAATTTTCAATTTTTTGATTAAGAAATTACCTATTGAGTTATAAGCGATTTCGATCACAACATACCACATGACAAATATGTTTTTCATCGCAGTTTGAAAGGTTATTCTACTTTTTCGTGAAAATTCAGGTCAAAACACCTACTTTGACACCATTTTCTGAAAAATTTATTGCATTTGCAAAAAAACGGGAAAATGAGTGCGATTAGGTAGTTTCTGAACACAGTACCTGCTAGTTTCATGCATTACCGAACAAAAATAAATAAAAATCTTATTAAATAAATTAAAATCTTATTAATATAGTTTAATTAATAAATTAAACTTATGTCATAAAGTTTCCTGTTTTGATTTAAAGATAGTCGTAATAATTTGCTGATTCTTCATTATCTGTAAACAATCATTCAATCCCTGGTGTTCCAAAGAAGGCCAACACAGTTCTAGAAATGCTGGTCATGTTCATACGACAATATCTTGATACGAAAGATGATCTGTCCATCAATAAGATAAATTTGATATTTTCCTCCGAGGTATGGTTTGTGTTCTATCACATTATTGATCTTTGTTTTTTGAAGACTGAAAACGTGTGACAAAGAAAAATATTTTGTGTATAAACACTGTGTAACAGCTATACGAATTATCGTCCACTTATCAACCAGTTCCTCAAAAACAATAATTGTTTGCTTAATATACCATCGATTCTTCATTATCTCTAAACAATTATTCAATCTCTAGGTGTTCCAGAGAATGTCTCCACAGTTGTAGAAATGCTGGTCATATTCATCGACTAATATCTTGATACGAAAGATAATTTGCCTATCAATGAGCTATATTTGATATTTTCTTTCTGCGAGGTATCATTTGCCTTCAATCTCATTATTGATCTTTCGGATTTTTGAAGTCTAAAAACGATGAAGAAAAAAAATATTTTGTACATTAATACTATGTATCAATGAAATATCGACCACCAAACCAATCGTACACATAACCCATCCCTCAAAATAGTAAGTGTTTACTTAATAAGCCATTGATTCTTCATTATCTCTAAACAATCATTCAATCTCTGGGTGTACCAGAGAATGTCTCCACAGTTGTAGAAATGCTGGTCATGTTCATCGACCAGTATCTCGGTACGAGAGATAATCTGTCCATCGATAAGCAAAACTTCATATTTGCTTTCTCCGAGTTATCGCTTGTACGCCATCCTATTATTAACCTCTCTGTATTTTTTGGGTAAAACACAGGGCAGTGTTTTTTGGTTACCCATTGTTGGCCGCTGCCCTCTGTCACTACGTGATGGGATGTGACTGCTGTTTGAATATTACGGTCACGCTCAGCCACTCTTCCGGACGGTGGGAATTATGGGCTTTCGATCAACAATGCTTTAGTTTGATTGCCCGGCTACCGAAAAATATGAAAGGGTTATGTCTCGAGATGAAACTTATTCTTTTGCGAATCTGTGAAATGAAGAGTGTGAACTGCTAGGACTTGAGGGTACACAATAATCAGATCTGCTTGATCTGCTAGTTATAGTGATTAGACAAATAGAAACACCCACGATATTCTACCTGCAAATTGTCATTTAGACAAGTAGTGTATGTCGTAAGGAGGAAAATCAATAGTTATGAATGGATGACAAGTTAGATAAAATAAACAATGGTTCTAATCGGTTTAATGTTACTTTGCAGCAATTTTTTTCTTCTACTTTCTCATTACAGTAGCCTTTTACGACAGAAAGACGTAGCCTAAAAAATATTTTAAAAATATTTGTCCTCTGTATTTTTTTTTTTTTTTTTTTTTTTTAACATAAAATTTTAAAATAGTCAAATACATTGTCGTTTTTTCCTCTTCTTCCTTTTTTTCTGTCTTTAATAGCTTTTAGATACATTATTATTTTTCCCTATATTTTTCCAGGCTATTTTTTTCCTGTTTTTATAGATAGTTAAAAATTTGGATATTTTACTTCACATACGAATATCGTGCAGATATTTGTTCCTAATTTTCTAGCTGCAAATGTCAAAATTTGAAATATTGTCTTTGTGATTAAATAATTATGGGCTTTCGATCAACAACGCTTTGGTTTGATTGCTCGGCTACCGAAAAATAAGAAAGGGTTATGTCTCGAGATGAAACTTACTCTTTTGCAAATGTGTGAAAGGAAAAGTGCGGGCTGCTAGGACTTATGGGTACACAATAAACAGATCTCCTAGATCTGCTAGTTATAGTGATTATACAAATTAGAAACACCCACGGTATTCTATCTGCAAATTGTCATTTGGACAAGCAGTGTATGTAGTAAGGAAGAAAATCAGTAGTTATGAATGGATGACAAGTTTAATAAAATAAACAATGGTCTAATCTGTTTAATGTAACTTTGCGGCGATTTTTTTCTTCTTTTTTTCTCGCTACAGTAAGACGTAGCCTCAAAAAATATTTAAAAAACTTTTGTCCTCTTTATTTTATTTATTTACAAACCATAAACTTTAAAATAGTCAAATACATCGTCGTTTTTCCCCCTTCTTCCTTTTTTTCTGACTTCATTAGCTTTTACATTACATTATCATTTTTTTCCTATATTTTCCCAGGCTGCTTTTTTTTTCTTTTATTAGATAGTTAAAAATCTGGATATTTGAAAGGAAATTTTAAAATACAACATTGTTACAAAATTCTGTTTACTTTGGTATAAAATAAACATTGACAATGCATAATTATGAATTAAAAAAATGTTTTAAAGTGTCATTTCAAGACATATTACAATAGGCATCAAAGCACAGTGTGCAATAAGTTCTTGGGCAAAAAGAATGGTAATCTTTCCTTAGGGAAAAAAAAATCTGGAGTAATGGTCATTTTGGTTGCTGTATTTGGGAAATAAGCTTCTGACCTGACGTTATATTGTATGTAAAAATAGCATATCATAAAGGGGATATATTTCAAGAAATTTTGAGTCTGTCGTTATAATGAACTGTTGCTATAATGGTCGCGAACAATCATTATAACGATCGTAGATTGTACTATTAAATCCATGCCTGTAACTCTTGTACACTTTTAATCACATTATTGCAAGAATCGCGCATTTTTACACCAACTTTTGGATGCTGATTCTGTAACAGAATATTAGCACTAAATGGTTTATGTGAGGAACTTTACAACTCTATCTATTTTCTGTTGCGGTAATATGCACCAAATTTTATAAACATTTAAGATAATGATTAGAAATTGTATATGTTGATCTAATTTTAAATTTTGATATTAAACAAGAAGGGTATTGTTGTTTTGTGCTTTTATTATTTCACTTATCAGTGTATTTTAAATTTAAAGAAAAGCATTATACTTTATATTTATAATTATTAATAGTGTTATAAATTAATATGTTAGAATAATACAGAACAAAGTTTTTTTGGTGGTCCTAGTATATCAGTTTTAGTACCCTTCCTAAAATTCTGTACATATTTAACATTTTTTTCTTTAAATATTTAGAATAATGTCAATCACAAAACTTATAAAATACTGTAAAATTTAAAGAGCCAACCTTTTTTATGTATGCATGTGGATGTGATTTTAATTCCAACTTTAATTAATATAGATTTTTTACTATTATTTGCTCACTGTACTTTTTTTTCCATTTTATTAATACATATTTCAGGTGGGGGGGGGGGTCTTTTCTTTTCATGTACATTTTTATTTTATTATAGTTCGTGCAAGGATGAAATCGTACATGATTTTTTTTAATCTATAGTAGTTTGGATCTGATGATTCGTCGTGCTCCTACAAATATTTCATTTTATTTCAATTTTTCTTTTCCAGATTTTTTTGGCTGTCATTCATCTTTTATTACTTGATTCTTATTTTAGACAATAATGTGTAATGACAATATTAAGTTCCTTATTACATATTGAAAAACCTCAAGAAAATTGAAAGAAATTAAGATATACAGAGAATAAATCGTATATATATATGCTTAACTACATTTTTTTCTTTTTTCAAAAAGCATCCCAACCGAATTTGGATGTCTTAAACAGTTTGTCATAATCTGTCAAAACCTAGTCATTGGAACCAGAAATTGCCCTGGAAGGCTGTCATGAAACTGTCATATTGGAACGTTCGATTACCAACTGTTGTTCCACCACGTTACAGGAAACTGGACTGCTCGACCTTGCATCCCCACTATTACGTAACGCTTCACATAAAACTAAACCATCTATAATAAACAACTGGATCTGAATGATGTTTCCATAATTTATATATAACGAATTTACTGGTGTTTTCTGTGGATTCTTAACTTTTAATTGCATAGATTCAATTTTGAATTCAGTGGTGGGGAGGGGGGGGGGGCTTTCGTGTTTTCAATGATAAAAAAAATTCAATTCCTCCCTCAGAACTCTATAATATCTCCCATCTGCATCTGTAACGAATTGTATGTTTGTGTTCTCTTCTGAGTTGTAGATGGCATATATGATTTACATATTTATATGAGTTACATGCTTGCCACGAGATAGAATTTTAAATTTGAGAAATTCATTTTATCTTATCGACATAGAAAGTAAATCACTAGGAATTAATACTAAATTATAGAAAATTCAGCAAATGCTTGAGAGATGCCGTAGTGCCTGCTTGAATTTGACAAGAGATCAGGGGAAATTTTTCGTGGATGAACAGATGATTCCTTTCTGGGACGTGTCCCATTTCTTTTTATCTTATCGACATAGAAAGTAAATCACTAAGAATTAATACTAAATTAAAGAAAATTCAGAAAATGCTTAAGAGATGCCGTAGTGCCTGCTTGAATTTGGCAAGAGATCAGGGGGAATTTTCCGTGGATGAACAGATGATTTCTTTTTTGGACGTGTCCCAGTAAAGCAGTATGTAAAGAATAAACTATATCCAATGAGGATAAAGAATACAGTTGTAACAGCATCTATTGAGATATTTTAAATTTTACAGTCAGAAACGGATTAATTACCACCCGGGCCCCTAGGCTTGATTTTCTGAGGGCCCCCTTTCACTCCTTCAAAGTGGTATATACTGGAAAAATTAAAACACATGCTTGCTTCATTAACTCATAAATCATTGATGATAAAAATATAAAGGATTATGACAAAAAATTTCGCACATCTTTTGTCTTTTGTATTAAATATTAATGTCTGACCAGTGTAAAAGAATATTTTCTTATTCTTTATATAAGGAAAATTTTTTGCACCGGGCCCCCTTTTCTTCTGGGCCCCTAGGCTTCAGCCTACTCAGCCTAATGGGTAATCCGCCTCTGTTTACAGTATACAAGTGATAAAGTAAAGACCTATAGTCCACAAAGATCTAGGTTAGGACCTTCTGTGATCCCTACTCTGGTCCAAACCTATTTTTATATACTTCGATCGATATTTCAACACAATGCCACTGTTGGAAGAACTAAAAAAAAGAAAAATGAAGGAGAGGCACAACCCAAACAAATAGAGTGAAGGATATCCCGTTTTTTAAACCAACGCAAAGAGCAAGTCTCAGAAAAGGGAGTTGTAGTGGTCGAATAGAAAGACAAGAAAACTATTTTAACTGGTTGGAATTTAAGGATTCGAAGCAGCTACCTATATCGTGACAAGTTGCTACAAAGTATTCCTAATATTTCGCATGTTACAACTTTATACAATGGCCTGTATGCACGTATATCATTCATCTTAAATGAAAAATCTATAGGTTCTAAAAAAAATAGTTGTCTAATATCTCATTTGCATGCCCAAATATTTGCATCGGCCTTCAAACATCGCTTGTTTATAGTTGATATCGTGCTAATTCGCGACCTTCAGCTTCAGAATTAACAAATTCTATCATAATTACTGAGACGAATAATAGAGGAACCTAGAAACAAATGTTTCGGGACTTAATCACATGGGAGGGAAGGGGGGAGGGGATTTACAAGAAAAATTCGAAATTACTCCATGGACAGCCTGTGATTCTGAAACTGTCGTACAGAATTATCCGGTATGAAACTAACGGGCCGTTGATGGTAATCACGCACGAATAAATTTAGGATACTTGTCTCAGAAGCACATTTAAGTATCAGAAGGATGCCTTTTACTTTAAATAGGATCAAAACTGTGGATGCAGGACACTTTTCTTGCATCTTAAAAGCATCCCGTCACGAATGCTATATGCAAATTCACGTGGACTTGCGTGACAACAAGTCTCTTGTAGATAACTGTCGCTTTGCTAGAAGCACATGTTGCAAATGATTCTACCCTTTCACCACTGTTGAAAAATGTTTTCGTGTAAGGAAAGATTCGTGTGTTTTATCTTTCTGTGAGATGAAAAAGCTTCTTATCAATGTGTATAAGATGTACGAGCTACTTTCACTGAATAAAAGAATTGAGTTTTGTTTTAAGTTGCTCAAGCAAGTATTTCGTTTCAATTACTCTCACTTATGGGAATAATTTTTTTTTTTTTTTTGGATTAACTATTACTGGCTAATAAGATTTGGTATAATTAGTAGTGTATTCCCTGATAGCATGCACAATAGCTGCAAGTTTATTATTTTTGTTTTTTAAACCTTGCCGGGACATATTTGACTTGACAAATTCGCAGTGAATCTCCCGCCAGGTAGAAAATCACCCAGATGCATGAGTATTTTGTTGTGAAATTGATGCAAGGCTGTCTTTAATTCACGAAATTGACAAAAAAAAAAAAAAAAATTCACACGATTGAGAAAATAGATAACTTTTGGGCTGGTTGGTTATATAGGGTTTTATGGCGCAAAATCCCTTAAGGGACATGCTGCGCCAAAAACAAGTTAACTAGAAAAATAATAAAGTGAAAATAAACAATGAAAAAAACAATCTGGATGGGGTACCCCATCCAAATATAGTCCAAAGGCATGAAAAGTAAAGTTTATGTTCTAAATCAGTAAAAAACAATGTCAGGGTAGGAATCGCATCCAAATGTCAAAGAATATATAAATGAAATTTGTAAACAAACGAAAGAAACTATATTTCAAAATAAAAACCGGCATGTTTTAAAAAAATAAAGAGTGTCCCATGAAGTGTATCCCTAATGAGGTTTGTCAAGATAGGTGAAGAAGTCTTAAAATAAATTCTATATAAGTGTCGCAAACCAGGATAGTCAGTTAAATGTGGTGAATGGTTAAGTGAACAAAATGACAATGTGAGCATATAGATGCGTCCTCTCGAAGTAAAAGATGCTTATGAGTGATCCTGGAATGTCCAATTCTCAGACGAGTCAGAATGACACCTGTTTTCCTTGGATAGTTCGGAGGCCAGGTCGTGATGATAGGTTTAACATGGTGTAGTTTATTATTGTGTTCCAGATTCCAACTATCTTGCCACTTATTATAAATGAAGTATTTTATGAGTAGTTTGACGTCTGAGAATGGAATTTTATAGTTTAATGGAATAAGAGCATGTTTTGCTGCTTCATCAGCTTTTTCATTTCCAGGAATACCCATATGTTCCAGTACCCAGCAGAACAAAATACTATAGCCACGTGTTGTCAAATTATTATAAAGCTCAAGGATGGAAGTGACAAATGGATGCTTATTAAATGATTTAATGGCCTCAATAGAACTACTAGAGTCAGTATATATAATGAAGGATCTGTTACGATGATGAGAGATGTGCAACATTGCTCTGTGTATTGCAATCAATTCAGCAGAAAATATAGAAGTGGATGGATGAACACGATAACTCAGAGAAGTGTTATCCCAAAAAACCCCACATCCAACAGTATCTCCTCTTTTGGAACCATCTGTGTATATATCAGTGTAAGAACTGTACTTTGCTCGATGAATAGCAAATAATTGTCGGAAAACAGCAGGAGGCAAATACCTTTTATCAAATCCTTTAAATGGATGGAGAGTGGTAATATTAGGAGGTTTCTACGGAGGGAACACCATACGAGGAACATAGACTCACCTCAATATTGCTGAGAATGCTATTGTCAATTGCATTCCTTATCCTGACACCAAAAGATGGAATGCATGTTGGACGATGCTGATATAGAATGTCATTGTCTGTATTTAAAATGTATGAATGAAGTGGATGACCGTGATGTGAAAGAAGACCGTAAAATGAATTTAATGACAAGGTTTCACGAATATGATGTAATGAGGGCTCATTGCAGTCAACATACAAGCTTAGAACAGAAGTGCGAAATGCACCAGAGCAAACACGAAGTGCGCTATGGTGCACAGTGTCAAGTTTTTTGAGAACATAATTACGAGCAGAACCGTAGATCTGGCAAGCATAGTCAATTTTAGAACGAATAACAGCATGATACATTTTAAGAAGCGAAGTGCGGTCTGCTCCCAAGAAGTATTTGATAGTACTTTTATTAAATTTAGCAATTTTTCACATTTTGTCTGTAATTGTAAAACATGTGGTAAAAAGCCAGTTTCTTGTCAAAGTATACGCCGAGGTAACGAACAGTGTCCACAACAGGAATTTGGGTTGAACCAATGTAAATTTCAGGATCTGGATGCAGATCCCTACGTCTACAGAAATGCACACAAGAAGTTTTGTCCTGAAAAATAATAAAACCATTTTTATTTGTCCAATTAAGAATGCGGGTAATGGCAATTTGCAACTGTCTCTCAATAAAATGAATATCCTGTCCCATACACATGATGCGAAAGTCGTCAACATATAAATCTCCCTTCACAGAAGGGGGAAGTTGACTAAGTACGATAACTTTTGGGACTGCATCCCTTACCCAAATTTTATTTGGTTCGCACCACTTTTTTTAAGTGCTTTACTTATCAACCACCAAAAAAAAGACTCTAGTTTA
This sequence comes from Maratus speculifer, assembly GCA_964019185.1. Classification (NCBI taxonomy): domain Eukaryota; kingdom Metazoa; phylum Arthropoda; class Arachnida; order Araneae; family Salticidae; genus Maratus; species Maratus speculifer. The sequence continues at coordinate 329,734,196 of OZ025297.1, forward strand.
AAAGTACAGATATCACCTTTAATTGTTGATGGTGACAAAAGCGGTGCATGCATTTGCTAACGGTGCGTATGTATCAATAGACCTGAAGCGGTTTAACTTATAGTGTGACAATTGTAAACAGATAGTATGGCATACAAACATTTATACTTTGCAATATTTTTGGCAAGACAAGACTAAATTTTCTATTTGTTGCCGATAATTTGCAATAAATTTGATACAGCAAGAGATTGAACTTCATGACAAGTAGTTTCAAATTCAAAGTGTGTGATGACTTCAGCGTTTGCGTTATCTTGCTAGAGTCTTGTTACAAACTTTCAGTCTTGTCATATAGAACTTGTTGCAGCTTTCGAGATTCGCAAAGCAACACTCTCAGAAATAAAACTCTCATTTTTGACGATTCAGAAATCCTTGAGCCTTATTTCGTCGTTTTTGACGATCATTTTGTATCAAAATCACGTGACTTTTAACGAAACGTGAACTCTCAAATATTTGACGAAAGTGCTTCCTTAATCATGGCCAGACTTGATAAATTTTAAGGAAACTCGCGGCAGCTGTTTATAGAAGGACCCGCTATTGTACCTCCCCAAATCTTGCGATTTTAGCAAGGATATATTTCTTGTTTAAAACAGTACTTTTTAGCGTTTTTCAGAAAATAATGAAATGTAAGCAATTACTCTTGCTACATTAGTTTTTTTTTTTTTTTTTTTTTTTTTTGGGGGGGGGGGGTGTTTATTACTATTTTTATTTATTTATTTGTAAGTTGTATTTCATTTTGATTTCATTCGAAAAAAAATTACTTCGTTCTACAAAACCGTTCAAAAAGTAAATTTGATCAAAAAAATTTCAAAATTCTAAGATCTATTTTATATCCAATATCTACTTTTTTCACTCAAATTAAAAATATATACATATTGTTTCTCTCTCCCCTCCATAAACAGTAAATTGTTAAAATCTTATCCACCAGTAAAATCTCTCTCAATAAGTACTTCATAATTCGTTATTTCTGAGCAACAAACTAACCAGCCCATATTTTAATCATTCCTTAAGCAAATAAATTTCCCCTAGATGTTATTTAATTAAGCCATATTATAATTATTCATTAACCATTAGAAAATCAAAATAATAAATTCGTCTTATTATTTAAAACTTGCAAGATTTATAACAGAATCGATAAAAGTACTATCACAATTATAAAAATTTAAACACACACTATAATCCACTATATGCCTTTATAATCACGTTTGGCTGAGAAATCTGTGGCGTGAACGTAGGGCGTCGGACTGCCACGCTGTACGTTATAAGTTCGAACCCCACGTGTGACATGTCTTTTTTGCTTCTGTCATTGAATACAGGAGCTTCTAAAAAATTCGATAGATGGCAGCACTAGTCCCTTTTTGACGATTTGGTGTCGTCAAACGAGTGAGGGAAGTGATTTCATCGATTTGACGAAATATTTGTTCGGAGCATTTCCCAGGAAACGGTTTCGTCAAAAACGAGGAGAATTTCGTGAAATCTGAGTATTCATTTCTGAGTGTGAAGCCTCTTGCAAATTTTCTATAAACTAAAAAGGTTGCCTCGCTTTTATAGACCGCTTTCCATTTCTTAATCTCTATTTTTACTAAGGTGTGGCAGACTTTTTATAGAAACACTTTCAACTAAATTAAGATAAAAAGCTGTGTCAAAATCACAGACCGAAAATTTGTTCTACCTCGGTGTATTCCCTGCAAAAAACTTAGACACCCCAGAAAGGCCTCGAATTAGCTGCACTTTATCTGAAGACTAAGAGGAGATTTTACGGATCCCTAGGCAGACAAAATCCTGACCTCCTACAGCTTTGACCTTTAATGTAACCAAAATGTAGAATTTGTCTGTCTGGCTAACTAGTCGGCGCACTCTCATCATTAGAATGCGGATTTTCCATCATTCCGGAACTCTGCGAAACCAAAATTTACCAGGTTTATTCGGTATGATATCTGCCTAAGATTAAATCTTAATACAAAAGACACTATGTGGAAGTTGAGATTAGGAATCATTACTGAGAAATCTTGTAATAGTTTAATCGTAGAATCCCTACCAGTGATTCACTAAGCAGTTTCGGATCTAGGTCTTCTAATCTGGATCAGAGTTCATTTCGGGACACCGAGCTCATGTCCGGTAGAGATCATCTCCCTCTATTTACCGAAAATGTGTTTTTGATTCTTTGGAAGCTCCCTTTTTTATTTTATGAAATAAAAAACAAAATACTTTAAAGTACCATTAATGTACTTTGTTATAAAACTGTTTTAATACATCGATTAGCAGGAATATAATTTTAAATGAGTTACATAAATTTTATCTTATTCCAAAAGCATTATTGGTTGAACAAAAAAAATATTTTTTAAAGGATGATGTCTCATGCCTTTGTATTTTTTCCAGCTTTCTTGTCGTTGAAAGATGGAGATGGGGCTTAATTTCTGGAGTATTTCTATATTTCTACTGTGAGAACATTCTATTTGTACATTTCCTATTTCCATAAAATACAAAATAAAATATTTTAAATAAAAATTTTGAATGGAGTTATAAATATTACACGAAATTCCTATAAATTTCAATTGAATTAATTAATTTTAGTTAGAAAATCTTTCTAAAATTTATTAAAGCATTGTATAAATCCTCTAATATAGTTTTAAAAATTCACGAAAAATGCTTAGATGAAATTTTCATGAATTCCTCATTTGGAATATAAAGGTTTAGATCCCTTTAGTGTGAACAAACTTTCAGAAATTTGATTTTTTCTTAAGTCAGGGATATGTTTTTTGCCGTCATCTATCCTAACCTACCACTTATTCTCGTCATTTATATAGAGTTACAATAAATCACAGATCCAATGCAGTAAAGAAAAACTTAATCCTTTGTGTACGAGCGACCGATATACGTACCAATTTATGTGCTCAGAATCCTTTATTATTCTCACCAGTTAATTTTTATTATAAAGTTTACTTTATCCAATCGGAGAATTTTCGGGATTCACTTACAGGAAATTCCTTATTTTGAAAAACTGGTGGTAAAAGATTAAAAATAAAGCAAAAGGCTTTCGTTTCAAATGAGCTAATACAGGATTGGTACGAATCAAGGCATTCGAGGAATTTTTGGTGTTTTCATACTAAAAATTTCGTAAGATGCTGATAGTTATATCTAAGGATTTTTTTTCCATTTATAAGGTAGATATTACTTTAAGAACATTCTTGAACGTGCTTGAGGCTTACAACCCTGTAATATAATTATTTATCGCGCGGAAGAAAAAAAAAATCCACGAATGTTTTTTCTTTCCTTATATCTGTTCTTATTTAAAAACTTTTTATTTTTTGGGCGATTAGAAAGTACTTTATAATTAACTATAAGTGAATGAAATTTTCAAATATTCTTATTTAGATTCCCAACAACTTGTTTCCCCATGTAAATCACGTTTCCAAATATATTGTTAAAAATTATTTTTGAAATATATCACATTCAGTGTAATCGTCCTAAAGCTATATTATATTTATAGAATAAATATCTTTTTTTGTTCTTGGCCATTGAATAAATTAAAGAACAAAAAATCACGAAAAAAGATTTTTTTTTCTATTTGCATTCCCTCCTTTTCAAAATGTCCCAAGAAAAGCTTCGAAGTAGAAACATTTCATACAACTTCAAAAAGCCACAAATCTGACCCAGTAAACAGAAAATCAGTCTAAATATTCACTTTTAGAAGAAAAAATAAAACAGCTTTTCTTTAGTCAACGCACGTGTTTCTTTTCTAAAGACAGTATATGGCGTGATATCGTCTTGAATATAAATGTTGCGTTTCCTCCCAAAGTGCACCTGGTCACTCAATTGCTGCTGGAAAAATTTTCAACATCTTACCAATTTTCGACATTATCGGAGGAAGACCGAGATATGCTGCGTCAGTTAGCGTGCGAATTTATATATTTTTCCTCTTCCAATCTATTGCTCAATGCTTATGGATCGTTCCGCGCTTTTTCAGTTTTTGTGCAAAAAGTCGAGGAACTTAAAGTTTTCTATATTCTTTTTTTAAAGTTTTTATTCAAAATCAAAGCATCGTACTTTTTTTTTCCTTAGAAAATTATTTTATTGTTATAAAATAATTATTTTTCAGTAAATATAATTTTTAAAAATCTGTGCTGCCGATTTAATAATATGGTTTGTTTTTAGCCTCTTCAGACCCCAAGGGTTTGTTCATGAACTTTTTTTAATTTCAGTCATGGATTCATATTTATTACCAAACTGATAACTAAGAAAGATAAAACAGCGAAAAAAATTAAATTTTACTTTTTGTACATAAAATTTGATGATGCATGAGGACCCCAAAAGATTTTTTTTTTTTTTTTTAACTATTTCTTGGGATTATTTTATTTTACAATTTTTTCATTGAAAACACATTGTAAGACATAAAATAAATGTATATTTAATGTATTTTTATTACTCATGGACTCCAAAAATAGCATCTTACCTCACAGTAAAATTATAACTTTTCATCTTTGTACAATTCGTATATTTCTACAAAAGCCATTTTTATATGGCACGTAACTCGTTAAAAAAGCGGTATAAGAAAAAAATGCTATTTTACTTAGTTCTGCTATCTGTTACGTTCCAGTCACACCATTTTTTTTAAACATTTATGTATGTGAAAAAATTTGTTAAGATATGTATCCCATCAGGTCTGAAGAAGTTAAAATTTCAAAGTAAAATGACTTTATCAAAAATATTTTTTTTTACATAAAATGGAATTCCTGTTACTAATTTTGAAACAATTTCTAATAGTAACTTGCTTCTTTAAGTTTTCTTACATAGACTTTAGTTGTAAACGAATTCTGTTGCTACTGCACTTAAATAGGGTTGCTTTTTTTTCAATGGCTGTATATTTATACAGGTGTTAGCTAAATACAGTTCGGTTTAAGACTAAATTAATATCTTTCAATATAAAAAGTTTATCAATTAAATCAGTAAATAAGTTCAAATAAAATCTTTCATACATTTTATATATTTTAAGAACGCATATACCCCAGATGTATCCATTATAAGATATTAAAAAATGAGTATATTGAGTTCTGTTCATGGAACATAATACTGTTAATAGATATAAGCAGTTTCAACTGCAGAAAGTTTCTTCTGATTTATTTTATTTATTGTTTGTTTATTAACAGATTAAAATACTTCTTATAACATCTAACATTTCATTTTTTCTTTAATTGTATATGTATCAATTTTTCTATAACATCTACTTTTTTTTTTTTTTCTTTTCGTTATTTTTCTTAAAAGAATATCTAAACAGAATAGTCTTAAATGTGTTGTTTTCGCTATTCATTTCTTAAAATGATTCAGAAAAAGCATGAGATTAAACTGGTAACTTTATATAACTTTCTAATCGCCTAAATATGCTTTTGTTCTGTTTTTATGTATAAAGACTTACTACAAGATCGTAAAACACGAGTTTTATGACTTAAAAAATAAATTGGTTTCGGTTACAGACTTCTTTAATAATCGTATAGATTATTCAAGAACAAGTGCTTTGTCTTTTATTTATTTATTTATTTATTTAAGTATGAAGCTATTTTTTCTGTAACATCTTTCTCGTCTTTTTTTCTAAAACTAATTAATATCTATATTAATAAAATAACAAATCGCTCTGTCTGTGTGTGTGTGTGTGTATGTGTGTGTCTGCGATAGTTAGCGAAAACTACGGTACGTACGAAGCTCAAAATTTTTCTGAGAGTAGCCCAATATCTCTCCTGATGCACCTGACGCTCATAATTTCAAAATTCTATTTATTAACTGAGTAATTAATTAAATTCCAAACCTCACTCTCATAAAAAATCGCTTTTTTTTTCGCCGTTTTCCTTTTTATTCTCTTATGGTTGGTTGGTTGCATAAAATTTTCGCAGAAATAATTAAAAAAGCTGGGACTGACCTTTAAAATTCATAGACTGGCAAACTGTCAGTTTAAATGAGGATTTTTTTTTTTTTATCAAAACTGCTGTACGCCATGGAGGAAAAAGATAGGTGGTGGCGAAGTAAACCGAAAAAAAAAAAAAAAAAGGTTTGCAATATGAAACCATTTATCGCTGAAGTTTTAATGTCTCAAACAAAAGCACGAGAAAGGAATTTTGTATTAATAAGACGGATTGGAAGAAATGAATTACAGCTGAAGCATATTTTACGAAGAAATAGTAATTTTTTTTAAATGTTTTTTTTCTATTATATTATTTATTAAAATAAATGTTTGCTTTTAAAATAATTGAAATTTTAAAATTAAAAATAATTAAATGTCAAAATAAAATAAAATAAAATATTGAAAACATATGATTTGAAGTAAAAAATTCTATTACTAAAAGTTTTCTCTTTTTTTCAGAAATTTTTAATACTTTATAACGTAGATGAAAAATGTTTATGATTTAACAACGTATTAATAATTCCATGTGATTATATAAAATATAGTGATGAAAAGATTCTTTTAAAATCATGCATGAACACTTAAATAATAATAATAATCTAAAATCTAGATTTCAGAGTGCAGACGATTTTAAGATATTAACGAAAGAATGTTGATTTTTCAAGCAAAATATTAAATGATGCTTCTATATTGATATTTCAAAGTCATACGATAAAAATAATCAAATAATTCTTGCTTATTATTGATCTATTTGTATTTTTCATGCATTCTTATCGTGTATTACATGCAATAATGGCACAAAATGTTATTCTTTAAACGAAATTTTAGTCATCTATTCAATAACAGTTTAAAAGGTAAAAAACAAATACAAAGAAATACTGGTTTAAACCAGTTTGAATTGATCGGAGTTTAAAGCACATCGTTTTGTTGGTGCTTATTTGGACTTAATGTAGCGGATTTTAGAGTTACATTTTTTGCGTCACCCCAAGACATTATACGGCCACTCTATTAATTTCTTTTTACTGTATGGTTGTACGCATATTTTTAGCATTTCGAACATTAGAATGTATGAGTCTTTAGCTGTGTTGCAGTAAAAAAATTACACAACACTTTTCTATGAGTTTATTTTTTTAATCATTGATTAAATTTAAATGTGTTCTATTCAATTTAAAATTGTAATATGGCTTTAATTTGTTTTAAAAACAAAAATAAAATAGCTGTTTGGCGTACAATTGTTTGTATGATTCATTCACCATAATAAATTATCAAATAGCAAAGTAAATTATTTGTCAGAAATAGCCATAAAAAGAATAGTAACAAAACTGATTATAACCTTAATCTTTAGACTAATTTAAACGTAACCCGATCCCAAACAAAAAAAAAAAAAACAGACTACACTCCGATCCGTGATACACAAAATTTCCGTGAGTATAAACCCGACCCTAACCTAAAAATTCTGTTTGTAGAAAACTATGGATTTGATAACTGACCCGAACCAAATCTGAATCCCGCAAAAATGTTCAAGTGAAGCATAACCCGATCCAAACAAGGAAAAATAATTTTCGTGGGCATGAAACCTGACCAGAACCTAAATATTTTCTTTAATTAAAAAACCCGAAATATGACTCGAACGAAATCTGAAAGCGATAAAAATATTCCAGAGAACTATAACCCGATCCCAGCAAGACAAAATATTTCCATGGACATGAACACAATCTGAACCCCAAAAAATTCTTTGAAAAAATTGCGAACTGAACGAAATCTGAAATTGGCAAAAATATTCCAGTGAAGCATGTCCTTATTCGAACAAGACAGAATAATTTCCGTGAACATGCAAGAAGTCCCGAACCCAACAGTTATATTTGAAGAAAAACCCGAAATCTCAATTGAACCAAATCTGGACCCGAAAAAAATATTCCAAAGAACTATAGCCCAATCCAAGCAAGACGAAATAAATTCTATGGAGATAAACCCGACTCGAACCTAAAAAATTCGATTTGAAAAAACCTGAAATTTGACCCAAACCACATCTAAATTCGACCAAAATATTCGAAAGAATCATAACTGGATTCGAGTATGACAAAATAATTTCCGTGAACATGAACGAGATCCGAACCTGAAAATTCTATTTGAAAAAATACATGAAATTTGAATCGAGCCAAATCGGAATCTGATACAAAATATTCCAAAGAATCGTAACCGGATCTGAATAAGACAAAAAATTTCCATTCACATAAACCGAATCTGAACTTAAAAAATTTCTTTGAAAAAATCACAAAATCTGAACTGAACCAAATCTGAACTTGAAAAAAATATTCCAGTGAAGCATGTTCTTATTCGAACAAGGCAGCATAATTTCCGTGAACACGCAAAAAGACCCGAACCCAAAAATTCTATTTGAAGAAAAAGCCGAAATCTAAATTGAACCAAATCTGTTCCCGACAAAAATATTCCAAAGAACCATAACTGTATCTGAGCAAGACAAAATAATTTCCATGGACATGAATACGACCCGAACATTAAAACTCAATATCAAAAAATACCTAAAATCTGAACCGAACGAAATCTGAACCTGACGAAAATGTTCTAATGAATCATAACCAGATCCGAACAAGACAAAATAATTTCCATGGACATGAAATCAATATATGGTTTGGTAACATTTAGGTTACAATTACATTACGGTAAGTCTTTGATTATATTTAATTTCCCGTTAGGTTACAGTTAGGTCACGGTTAAGTTAAAGTTAGGTTAAAGTTAAATCGCATGTATGTTATGGTTAGAATAAGGATATGTTACAATAAAGTGAAGGCTAGGTTACATTTATGTTATATTTAATTTACGGTAAGGTACTGTTAAGTCGAAGTTAGGTTACATGCAGGTTATGGTTACGGTACAAAAGTTTACAGTTAGGAATTTATCCACAGAGTGAACATTACGCATGATTTGATTAAAATAACACTTACTTTTATTAAATGGCTCTGAAATTGTAATATTATATACCAACCTTTTAGCTACCAGCGAGTATCGATTTCATTCATGGTATAGTCGGATTTAAGAGTGATATAATTAGTTCGAAATTCAAAATATTTCACTTGGGATTTCTATGTGAAAAAAAAATAATTAGTTACGTGACTTAACAGTGATTTTTGGTAAATATCAACACTTTAACACGAAAATCCCGCAGTCGTTGGATACATATTCCCTCCCGCGTTTCTCATCGCTCATTTTGAGTATTTTTAGAGCTTAACATTAGTTGTTTTTTAAACCGATTTTTCACACAGTCAGTGGCCACGTATTTCAGACATAGCATTTCTGCATGTTTCGAGTTCTTGATAAATTCATACAAATTTCAGGTTCGTTTAATATTGTTAATACGGACCCGGGCAACGCCGGGCGGGTCAGCTAGTATTTGTATAAAATCTATCGTTTTTTGCTCCCTTTCTTTTAAAATGTGTGCAAAAAAATTATGATAAGATACTTTTTTATCTATATTTTTATTGCATTCTAGGCAATTAAATATGCTTTTGGTGATTTCAGAAACAAAAATCGTCTTTTTATTATGAGATTATTTTTAAATACAAGTTTTGATAATTAAAAATAGGCTGTTTTTGTAATAATTTTCATTTTTTCTCCTTCGTTGTATTAAAATAGTCTTTTTTCTTGCCATAAATCTGCGATCATACTTACCCACTTTTTTTTTAATGTAAATGCTTAAAATCTCTTATTACAAGATTGTAAAATGCAAGTTTTAAACTTTTAAAAAATAATAATAGTAAATGCTTCGTTGCAATGATCTCTCTCATAATGACATGAATGTTTCAAACAAACAAATACTTCATTGTCTTTTTTGCTCATATAGCAAGAAACGATAGTAGTAAAGCTTATCAGAAGCGGGTACCGATAAAACCTATTTTTCCACATGCTGCCAATGTTACATCTAACCCCCCCCCCTCCCCCGCCCTCTGAACATGATACAGTCGTCCCCGTTTAAACGAATATTGATGGTTCCAGAAAAAATATTCGATTAAGCGGGGTATTTGATTAAACGGGGAACACAGAAATGTGATATTTAATGCATGATAAAAAGGTAAAACAACCATCTGCAGCATAATTAATTAATAGCATAATAAAATCATTAATATAATAACGTAAATTAGTAAAATAAACATAATTTCTAATATAAAGTAAGTACGTAATAATTTAATATCAGTTCATATAACTATGATTTACATTATACTTAATGTAGTTCAATGGAATTTGGTTAAAACTTTGCTAGCACAAAAAACGTGGATACATTTTTGTGCGTTAGCACACGCTTTCTGCTAAATCATAGCGCCATTTAATAACGAAAATTTCGCTTTTTTCGCTAAACCTATTCCAGTGCATATTGTTATGAAAACTGGTATTATGTTCCCTCTTTCAATCCCAATTTCCATTTTATCTTTCTTATTTTGACGTGACAATGTCTTGTAAATTGGTTTGCCGGGAGACACTTCAAGAAACTGCGTTACGTTACGTTACGCTCCGCTCACGATACGCGCTCACTTTTCTCTTAACTTTTTCCGGTCACTTGTGGGACCATTTTCTGAACGTGAATGTGAATTCGCTGCAAGGAAGGGGCGGTGCTTAATAGGAATTTTAGATAGTATCAAACTAAGACGAAATACGTTATGTATTAGTTATTAGTATAAAGTACAAAGAAAATAAGTGTAGTTTATTTCGTAATTCGGTGGTATATTATGGAAAACTAATGATATGTGATTAGTGAAAGCCATTTTACTTTAGTTATATTCTGCTCATTGAAAAATTCTTTAATATGCTGTTTACAAAATTCAACATTTGACATCAATAAACATGAAGTAAAATGTGTTTAACAAACACAGTGTATTGCAAGTTATTGTATGTATATTTGTATATAAATACGTATGTATGTGTAAAGGTAAAAATAAAATTTTGTTAATATGAAATTCAGTGCGAGATTCTTTGTATAAATTAATGTTTTAAATATAATTCTTTGTATAAATAAATGTTTTAAATTGTTACTATTATTTCATCCTTCTTCCTACTATACGAATGAATATTCACATTAAAATTATTTTACAACTCAAAGTCGTTGTCACGTAAAACTTTCGCCCGTATACCGACTTTACAGGCAACCAATTTTTTTTTTTTTTTTTGGACATTTTTGGCATTGTGTTTTATATTGGAACCTTACTTTTGCTACCTGGACTTCTGTTTTCTTATTTAACGCTTCAAAAACTGCAGTTTTTCATAAAGGTTTCTTTCCATTTAAAATTCATAGCAACACCTTTTTCCCAACAAAACCACGACTAAAGTTAAAAATAATCCATTAACTTATTTTACCCATTCGCAGAAAAAGGAAGGGAGATCATTTAACCTGTCCATTATACACCTGCCAGCGGAAATCGTTGCAGGAAGAACTGATAATTTGTCTTCAATGGAAATGAGCCGAAAATGACAAAAGGTGAAGAAAAATTCAATATGAAACGTGTTTTTCGCGCCTGTTTTCAAACATAGGTCACCCAGATGGTATTCGAATAAGCGGGGAGATTCGCGAAATTTATTCGGTTTAAGCGGGGAAAAATAACATAGATCCAATGACGATAAATTCGGTTCCGGCGAGTTCTATTCGAATAAGCGGGGTATTCGATTATCCGTTACCCGATTAAGTGGGGAGGACTGTATGTGTAAAAAGCACATTTTTTGTTTTTTATTTCTGAATATTTAAAAATAAGAATCATTCCATGTCTGTAAGTTTAATATTTGCAAGGAGAACTGGAGTTCTGATTGACCAATATCAATTGAAGTTATACCTTTAGTATTACTTCCTAATCGCCTAAATACTCTTTTGTTTAATTCAGATGCTAAAAAACTCTTATTACAAGGTTATAAAACACGAGTTTTAAGGTTTAAAAAAAAGTAATTATAGTAACTGCTTCTGTTGTAAAGATCTTTCTAATAATGGTATGGATGGTTCAAACAAACAAAAACTTCGTTGTCTTTTTTTTTTGTTCTTGTAGCAACAAACGGTCTCAGTAGAGCGTATCTGACGCGGGTACCGGAAAAACCTATTCACCCACATGCCGTTTATAACACTTCTAAAGAGCCCGACCCCACGATTTCATGCCTCATTGAACCACTATAAGGCCTGTTTTCTCCTTTATTATTTCTCCCGAAGCGAGATACATTTTTTTTTCTCCTTCCATCCTTTCATGACAGGTATATTTATCTGGTTGAACGACGAGCTAAATTAACATCATTCTTTGCTAATCGATAACACCTTACATAACAATAAACTAAAACAAAAAAAAAAAAAAAATGTAATTAATAAAGATTTAACATATATGTCTTACAAGATTTATTTGGCTTGACACTAGCTTGTTATTTTTTTGATACCAGGTTATTATAGTTACATAATCTCATTTCCGATCAAGTATAAAAATTGTAGCTATTTTAAATATTTACATTTATTATTATTTTAAACAATATTCTTTGATTTTTAATGTACACTAAGTTCATCAAGTCGCATTGTGCAGAAATACTTAATAAAAATAAGAAGAAAAAAGTATTTAATGTAATCTAATACAGGTTTTTTATAATTATATAATCTCACTTTCGATGCAAATTTTAAATATTTTTTATTTTGAACTTTTTTTGAGATTTTTTTTATTTTTAATGTATTATAAATTCACTAAGTCCTGCAATGCAGAAATACTACTATAACTAATAATAATAAGAATAATAATAAAAATTATATGACATAATGGGCTACATAACTGATAGAATGACGAACTAAAGTAGTATCGTTTTCTGCTTATCGATAACATCTTACTTAAAAAAGAATGTAATTAATAAAACTGCTACGTCAATAGCTACAAGATTTATATTGTTTGACATTAACAAGCTACTATTTTCATCAATCTATTACACAAGAAGTTACATAATCTCATTTCTGATCGAAGATAATAATGTAACTGTTTTAAATATTTAATCTACTTTTCAATCGACAAAATTCTTTGATTTTTAATATACACTAAATTCATTATGTCACATAGTGCAAAAATACTACAAAGGATAATAATAATAATAATAATAATAATAATAATAATAATAATAATAATAATAATAATAATAATAATTTGATAAACATCCATAAGATATGATGGAATGACGAACTTCATTTTTGTTATCTATAACATCTTACATAACAAACATTAGTGAACCCATTACATCTGTATGTACAAGATTTATTTTGTTTTATATTAGCTTGTTACATTTTTTATCCGTTTATTCAACAAGAATTTCCATAATCTCATTTCCGATTGAGGATGATAATTTTTATTTGTTTTATATATTTATGTATACTTTTGTTGTTTAAGTATTAGTAAATTCTTTAAGTCATAGTTATCAACCTCCATTTTGACATTAACAATTGAAATAATAAGAATGAAAGTTTCAAATAATATCTATATGTATCAATTTATCGCCATTATTCGCTATGGTGATGATCTTTTACATAACAAACTCAAAAAAATGTAATTAATAAAGATTTAACATCTATCTCTACAAGATCTTCTTGGCTCATTGTACCAATAAAATCTTTTTTAATCTGTTAAGCCTGCAATTTGATATTTATCAGTTTATTTCAAATAAGTAAAGCTCATTTCTGATTCAGAATAATAGTAATATTGATCTTAAATATCTCTGAGTTTATTTCTGTTAGGAAGTGGATGCTTTGTTTCTTTACATATACCAAGTTCATTCATTACCTGTATCCTCCAGTAATAAAACTTGTAGCTTTGTAATAACATGTATAAATGATTTAATGACGATACATGACTAGATGATGTGTGGAAATTATAGTCATTCTACATTATGAATTAAATTTTTACGTAACGAAAAATTAGTGCAATCAATAAAGATTTAACGTCTTTTTTTTTTTTTTTTTTTTTTTTTTTTTCCCATAATATTTGATTTATTATACATAATTTTATTTTCGATCGATCTGTTTTAAATATGTCTGCCAATTTTTATTATACACAGAGCCTCTTCTTATGTTTACTAGTTTTAACGAGTCACAAATATAATACATAACCCTTATATCTAGTATTTGTACTGTGAGGAGGGGGGGAGAGTATAGCACCACACACAACATTTATACGAATTGAAATCAATAATATTTTTTCTGTGTATACTTTAAAAATTGCATTACGGTAACATGTTTGAGAATGTTATTCAAGAAGATATCCGAAAAATTTACAAAGTTAAACATTTAAAGATAAGAATTTTTATAATGTACGATAAAGATTATAAACGTTAGTTTAGTTAACTTTTACATTACTGCATTAGTGAAATAAATTATTTACTGGAAATATGTTTTCTATAAAGCCTCTAAAATTATTATGCATATTCACCGCATACTTGTAATGCATCGTATAGTCGGGTCTCTGTTTAATTTTGTGCTTTGCAGTTTTGGGGTCTTTTTTTATTATTATTTTTTTTTCCAATGATGATATTACAATTTTGTCAATAATATTTGAAATTTTTAGATAAAAATAAAATGTTATCATTTAGATTCTTTGCAAAAATATTTCTCAAGCCTCCATTAAAATTAATGAATTCTATTTTTGTAGAAAATAAACCTATGTGAATTAGATTCAGTTTCTTACTTTCTTCTTGAATTGCTATTTTCTTATATACGAGTTAGAAAATTTATAAGTATTTATGTTGAATTCCAGTTCTTGAAAGTTTATAAAATCCTGCTACACTGAGAAAAAAAAATATGGTTCTGGTATTTAGAATGTGGCTCCTAAAAAAAATAGTTCCATGACATCCATATAAATTCTAGTTCTCTTTGCTAGAGAGTTCTAGAGTCTCCTAGTAGAGTTCAAGAGCGTTTTACTGCAATCTCATGGTCAAATTTATTTAAAAATCTCAACAAATAGATGCAAATACAAGAGTTTAGGTTTAGTTACTATAATTCTAGTTTATGAAACCATTCCAGAAATCAAGCAATAATTTCTGTCTATTGAAACTATTCATTATTATTTTGTCACCTAGAAAACAAGAATTAGAAATTCTAGATCAGCTTAGTTGTTTACTCTATTCACTTAACTTTGAAATTTATATTTGTAATTTGGATGTTCAGAAAATGACTACCTGTTCATTCTAGATGAAGGCGGTATTTTTCCCCCTAAGTGTATGAATTAACATTAGTTTTGCCATAAACTTTTTGAGTAACTAACTGTATTCATAACAGATGTAAAATTCCATTTTGGGTGAAAAAAGTCCGGGCCAGGATTCGAACCAGGGATGCATTGGCTGAACTGAGCCATCCCGGACACGAACACTGGAGGACCATTTCACCCAATTAAACTCAACGATCACTTAAATCTGGTCTGATACTGTGGATCAGCTCAACAGAATAAATCGAAGGTCAATATATGGAACTGCAGAAAATCGCTGCAATTGGGTGAAATAGTCCTCCAGTGTTCGTGTACGGGATGGCTCAGTTCAGCCAATACTTCCCTGGTTCGAATCCTGGCCCGGACTTTTTTCACCAAAATGGAAATTTACATCTGTTATAATTAATTTACCGATTGATTAATCGTGTTTAAAATTAATCTAACTATATTCATTTGTGTGTTGCAGCTGTCAATGGCTCGGCATGCTCATCCGCACCGCCCGATCAACATGGACGATTGTCGACGCTGCGAACCCGGCTACGGGGTTGCTCGCCACTGCAACCGCCACCACGACACCGAGTGCACCGCCTGTGCCCCGGGACACTATTCCTCACATCACTCGGCCAGGCGGCCCTGCTACCCATGCTCGAGGTGTGGGTTCGGACTTTATGTGGCACACCAGTGCACCGCTTCCAAAGACACAGTGTGCGACTCCTGTCACACGTACAAGGGACCTCACAATGAAAATTTCTACGAGAAATGTGTGAAGCCTTTGCTGGAAGCCAACGGCACGTTGCCCCAACAAGCTCATCTAACCAAAGGTAGGGAAAGTACAATTTATGGATATTTTTAACGATTTTAATTTCAAATTCATGGTACTTATTTTTCGGTTTAAAGCAGTGATCTTAATAATGTAAGAATCGCCTGATTTTTATGTATCTACATGTTAAATTACAATCAAGTATAAAATACTATGGTTTTCTAGAATGTCAGATGAAATATATATGTTTTGGTATATTGCGGAGAAAAAATAAATAATGAGATGGGACGAGTACCCCGATAATTTCTGGGCTATGCAAGTACAATTCCACAAACCTTTAATAATATTTCCTGATCTCTTCCCAAACCCCTATTTTCCTCCTCTTCCAATTTGATTTGATTTTGTTTCAACTTTTCAAAAATGTAAGCCCCAAAATTTTTTCTTGTATTAGGTCTATTAGAAAAAAGGTCTGTTATGGTAATTGTATTTATTATTATCACTTATATTAATTGTATTATTAGACAAAGACCATTGACATTAATAAAAGAAGATAAATGAAAATTATCGTTAAAAAACTGTAGGTCCCCTAAAATGCTTCTTAAGCTGCGTCTTTTTAGAAAAAAATAGGTCTAGTATGATAACTACAATTATTACTTACATTAATTTCATTAATATTTTTTATTAGACAAAGACTATAGATATTATTATACAAAGACAAAGGAGAATCGTCGTTGATGAATTGTAAGAAACGCCAACTTAACACTGTTCCGATAAGAATGCACGTGGAAAAAGGAAACGCCAGAGATATTTTAAGATAAAAAATTTACGATCACTTACGTGATGTGAATGCGAGTTGTCACATCTGTCAAGGGATAAGAAAAAAGAATGATATATCCGAGGGAAAAAAAGAATGATATACTTGAAAGCAATCTTGCCTCGAATTATGCTTCATCGAGTCTTATGGAAGATTCCAATCTCCAGAACCGTAACCGTTACAGCTCCCGGAGTCAAGAAGTGCACTTCTTTTTTAATTGTCTCCATCCTGTTTTGAATAAAAAACCTCGCGCTTGCTAAATATCATCACTCGTTTAGTATTCCGATCACTTGCTATCGTTTCACTCATGTGATTGAATGGCGAAGTTCAAAAAACTACCAAGAATCTCCATAACTTCGCAATCCCATTTTTCATCAAATGAATTAATTCTATAAACCCAAGCTTATTAATCTAATCATAGCGGATGGATTTCAGACAGATGCCGAGAACAAGCCTATATATCGAAAGTATCGATATATCCTTCAAAATATGTATGTGTATGTATATTCTAGACTTGATTTATAAAATATTATTGTTTTTAATATCGAATTGGGCATAGGCCATCGAATTGGCATCAATATTGGCATAGCGAAAATATCGATATATCCTCCAAACATATGAATGTGTGTTTAATATTCCGATTACATGCCATCGTTCCACTCGTGTGACTGAACAGCGAAGTTCAAAAAACTACCAAGAATCTCCATATTTTCGCAATCCCATTTTTCACTAAATGAATTAATTCTATAAGCCTAGGCTTACTAATCTAATCATAGCGGATGGATTTCAGACAGATGCCGAGAACAAGCCTATATATCGAAAGTATCGATATATCCTTCAAAATATGTATATGTATGTATATTCTAGACTTGATTTATAAAATATTATTGTTTTTAATATCGAATTGGGCATAGGCCATCGAATTGGCATCAATATTGGCATAGCGAAAATATCGATATATCCTCCAAACATATGAATGTGTGTTTAATATTCCGATTACATGCCATCGTTCCACTCGTGTGACTGAACAGCGAAATTCAAAAAACTACCAAGAATCTCCATATTTTCGCAATCCCATTTTTCACTAAATGAATTAATTCTATAAGCCTAGGCTTACTAATCGAATCACAGCGGATGGATTTCAGACAGATGCCGAGAACACGCTTATACATCGAAAATATCGATATCCCCTCCAAAATATGTATGTGTGCGTATGTTTTAAATTTGATTTATAAAATATTATTGGCTTTAATATCGAATTTGGCATCGGCCATTGAATTGGCATTAATATTAGCATATCGAAAATACCGATATACCCTCCAAATGTATGTGTGCGTATGTTTTAGATTTGATTTATAAAATATTATTGGCTTTAATATCGAATTTGGCATCGGTCATTGAATTGGCATTAATATTGGCATATCGAAAATATCGATATACCCTCCAAAAATATGCATGTGTGTGTATGGTTTAGATATATTTATAAAATATTATTGTCATTAATATCGAATTAGGCATAGGCCATCAAATTGGAATTAGTATTATCATATCGAAAATATCGATATACCCTCCAAAAATATGTATGTATGTGTATACTTTAGATTTTATTTATAAAAAATTATTGCGCAATTTAAGAACATTTATTCATTTGTACAATTACATTTTTGTGTTTTTAAATTCTTTATTTCTCAGCTTTTCAATCTAGTCGCAATAGCTTGATTACAGATATTTATGCCGACAATATGTCTATATATCGGTATTATCAATATTTCCACTAGAAAAAAAAAAAAAAAAAAAAAAAAAAAACATATTTACAGTTAAATACGATTTGTAATCATTTATTAACACATTTTTTAAATATTTCATTTGTACAACCAATTTTTTCCTAAGTGAATTAGTAAATTTACTTATAATTTTGGATTTACCAATCCCAAAACAATCGAATGATTTCAGGTATAGGCAGCGAACAATATGTCTGTGTATCGAAAATAGATATTTTTTCCAATTTTTGCATGCAGTTATTTATTTCTTTATTTTTTAATGCACTGGAAATATTGATAATATCGATGTATAGACATATTGTCGGCATAAATATTTGTAATCAAGCTATTGTACTTTTTTAATGTTAGTTGAACACTGAAATGCACCATTTGAACCATATTTTTTTATGTAAGCAAAATTGTTCAAATTATAAACAATGTTTAAAAGTAAAAGTTCTATTGATGAAAATTTGTGCGCACATAATGACATTTTACGAAAACTAAATTAATCCGTGTTATTGGACTTACCATTTAAACGGTAATAGATCGGTTTTAGAAGGGATTTTAACAATATGCCTATGTATCAGAAATATAAGAATTTTTGCTGCCACCTAAAAAACATATGTATTAGATTTAATTTACGAACAGTTTTTAATTACTGTGTTTCAATAAAAAATAATTTTTGGAATATTACATCTACACATTTATAATAAACTTTTTTATATTGATTTTATGCAAATCAAAAATCGCAATTAATCTTGAAAGTTTTATCCAAAGTTCTAATACGTATCAAACTGTAAAACTTCATCGCCAGCTTTTTTTTTTTTTTTTTTTTTTTTTTTTTGTCCTCTAAGAAGATTAACCTACAAAAAACGAGAAAAAATCATTCATAAAATATTTAATCAAAACCTTTTGACTTAACTTAAAAATTTAAATACGAGATTTATCAAACAAAATATCAATTTAACATCATTTGTAATGAGCTAACAAATGATGAGACTTCACGGATTTATTAATGTTACTTTCATTGAGCTAAAGTCCTGCATCAGGTCATGTAACACAATTTTACTGAAACTACAATGCCTGGAAGTTTACTTCTTAGATATTAATCCCAAACTCGGTAATTTGGGATTAATATTGACGGTAATTTTTTTCGTTACTGATCTGGTCTGGTTCGGTTTCGTTCATTTTGAATGTTTCGCGTTCAAGTTAAATTAGGGACACATTTTAACTCATTTAATTCTTATTGGAGTTGACCCGATTTTTAAAAAGAAAGTTTTGACTATTTTCCAAATGAAAACTTCAATTGAAAAATTTATATGTATATATATTTGGATATTAATGAAAACATAGAGGAAAATTCGGGTTTTATGTTATGCCATTTACATTTTGATTTGCAAATCAGCATAAAAATTTCAGCTTTGTTAAAAATATGAAGTACAGACTTTCGCTATTTTTTAACACATTTATAATGCATTAAAGTGAAAAAAGCTTTCCAATATATAAATTTAAAAAAGCCCTTTTCCGGTAATATAAACCTGTCGGGTAATTTACTATAGGATTAGAAGGATTTTTAAAATTGCAACAAGTAAATTGCAACAATAGTACATCAAGAGTAAATAATAGTACATCATCTATAAACACTCAGATTTTTTGAAAAGATTGTTTTAATTTTTCGAAAATAACAAGTGTAATCAGTTGTTTTGGAACCTACTTCATTAAAGAGCACAATTTTTTGCTTGTTAAGGTGGGACACAGGACGGAGATCATGACGTCAGATCATGGGATCTCGCCAACCCAATCCCGCGAGAAAGCTGTCCTGGCAAGGGACCTTACAAACAAAAATAGTCTCTGCCGATTGGGTCGGAGTTAAATTTCGAGCTATGATGTCATAAACTCCATCTTAACAACCAAGAGCTTTCTAGACCTCTATTGAAGCTGGCCGTGGTCCACATCACATCCAACAGGCATTTTATTAACTCCTTTTCTCTTCCATTCTATGAATATTTTTTATGCAAATCTGATTTTCTCCGTCTGGTGAGCAAATTGCTACAAAGCATATCTCAGATGATGCATCTTTGTAGAACAATCGTTCATCTTCACTAGAATGGTCTTGATGCAGTTGGCTAGCTGATACTCCAAATTACCTGTCACATCTTGGAAAAAAATAAAGCTCTTTACACATCAACAAGTTAGAATAGAGGTACGAGAGTTCACAATGAAATTTTTGAGATACGGTTAAATGGCACAAGTTAGACTTACCAATTCTTACTTGTGTTCGAAATAGTTCCTCCAAGATAATGCACTTTAGTAGACGAATTTTCCACGAATCAAATGCCTTAAGCCATCCATTTCTAGAATCGATGAAAAATATTCTTTATAGCCTCACCAATCTCATCTTCAGAATGAAAACAACGTCCTCGTAATTTTTTTCTTTACATTAGAAAATAGTTAAAAGTCAAACATGCAAGATCAGTAGAATCGGGTGGATATTATATCACTTTGCTGTTTTTTTCCCAAGAAATTCGACTGCAGTCATTGCTGAATGAGAAGATACATTATCATAGTATTTTTTTTCTTTGTCATATAGCACCATGGTTTTAATCATTAATCCGGGTGCATTTCTAAATTTCGTGTGATGTTTTAAAAAGCTCTTATCTTTATCATATAGCACCAGGTTTTTTTTCACTATTAGTTGCGGTGCATTTTAAAATTAATGTTGTTTTAAGAAGTTCTTGTTGACTGTACCATATACATCAGATTTTTCATCATTAATTGTAAAACATCTATAATAAGAAATTCAAAATCTATAAAAATAATTATCATTTTTTTAATTATAACTTGAATGATGTATAAAAATAATTATCATTTTTTTAATTATAACTTGATTGATGTTTAAAAAGATGTTTGTCAATCGTAAGTTGTCATCATGTAGAGAATTTATTTTCTTTTATTTATATATATATAAAAAAAAAATTCTATATGTAAATCCGTTAATTTGTTCAAAAGTTGTTTCATTCAAATCGCTGAAAAACTATGTTTCGAGATAATTGAGTTTAAACTGTTGTTTTTTAGAGACATTGCCAGCCATCAAGGACCAATGTTTGCGGCTTGTATGATCGTAATTTTACGAATTTTCCTATCGAACAAACTGCACGATATTCTATAGTTTCAAACGTTATACATATTAAAATAATTATAATAAAAAGAGTACATTTGAGGACGTCAGTTTCAAAACTCACCAAATCCAAAATGTTAAAACCGTGTTTTCTCTATCAATCTATTCTATTGGTAAACATGCATTGAAAAAAAAAAAACAATTTGCAAAAAAATCTAGTTTCACTTCGAAATTCTGCCACTGTAACATCTTGATTCACAATGAAAATCAATGGATGTAGTTAGAAGTTTTTCGCGATTTCCGAAAATTTCATTTTGTGGATAAGACGAGATTTGAAACTCCCGTCCTTATTTAGTGCATACATTTTTTGCTTTCGAGAATGAAACTTGTATAGTTTGCAGCTATTGTCAAACAGTAATTTAGTAATTTGCAAAATATAATACTTAAAGTAAGACAATACTAGGGAAACATACATGCGAAAAAGTAAATTTATAATATTTTGTAAGAGAAATAAAAATTTATAGCGATAAAACGTTTTTGGTATAACTTTAGTCGCTGGTAGGATTCATATTTGGGAAGCAATTAGTAAGCTATGTTTACTTTTATCGGAATACACGGAATCTATCGTGTTTTTTTTTTTTTTTTTTTTTTTTGTCTGTTTAACAATTTTGCGAGATCCTTTTTAGGTTTCGTTCATTTAAAGAAACCCTATTTGTCTCTGTCATCTGTGTGTTCGCCGGTCCGTCATAGAGTCCGTATACAAAAACTATATAAATCAAAGACTTCAAATTTTCTACACATACAGTTGAATACCTCAGTAGCGTAGCTATGTTTTTTGGCACCCGGGGCCAGCAAGAAATTTTGCGCCCCCACCCCAATATAGATATATAACAATTTCTCTCAATTTAGCGCCCCTAGGTCTCGGCGCCCGGGGTGGACGCCCCCCTCCCCCCCCCCCCCCTTAGCTACGCCACTGGAATACCTCGTGTCTCTCGGCAAATCATAAAATTTTGAAAAACTCTATTATTTTAGTTTAATTAATTTCTTCAATGTCATTCGTTCATTTTTGAAATTTAAATTTTAAAAGAGAACATTAATTTGAACGTTTTACGTGTAGGCATCATAGCTTACAGGTAAAGCGTCTCGCTAGTGAACGGAATATTCTTAGTTCGAACCGCGATGCTGAATGTTGAAATTTTCACATTTTCATTTTAAAACTGATTTGATTAAAAAAAATTCCAATATTTTTCTGCCAATTATAGGGTTTATATTATTAAGGTTTCATTCATCTGACATTCATAATATTTTTTGAAATTCAATTTGCTTTTTATTTTAAAAACTGTCGTTATTTATAAATGAATCAGCATTTAAAATTTCATTTAAACCTTTTTTTCCAGAAATTTAAAATTTTATTTGTATATCAGCGAATTTTTTTTAATTTCGAATTTTCAAAAAATTTAAAATTTTGGATTTATATATATATATATATATATATATATATATAATTTTTTTTTTGAAAATTTTTTATTTCATTAAAACAAACAGCATACTTTTATAATTATTTTAAAATTAAATTGATTGATGCTATCATCTATGTATGAATTTAGAATTATAAATTAACAATTTTGATTCATTAATCAAAAGATAAGTTGTTTTGAAAGAAATATTAAGCAAAACCCTCTGTGCGATCTGCATCATACTTACCTACTTGTTTCAAATCTTTCTGGTCCTACTTCAGTCCAAAAAAAAAAAAAAAAAAAATGACCCGTTCACTAATGTTAATCTTATGGAAAAAAATTATAAAGATATCTCGGTTGCATTTCGATATTTATAAATGATTTTTTACATTGAATAGCTGAGATTAATTTGACTACAGGCCGTTTTTTACTTTTTCTTTTCGATCTTGGTTGCAGATATTTTTTTATGAGGATGCTTTCGTTTTCCATACCGGTTCCGAAAGGCCGGTAGCCGAAAGACTGCCTGCATTCAAATCAATCTCAGTTATTTAATGCAAAAAATAAAAATAAATAAATAAATACATAAAAATAAAAATAAAAAATCACTTATAAATATCGAAATGCAACCGAGATATATATTTTATAAATTTCATCCAAAGGATTAGCATTAACGAACGGGTCTTTTTATTTGATTGAAGTAGCCCTTCAAATACCCTGTATAGTGATCAAATGGAATAAATATCCTTATTTTTAAGTCAAGTTTAACCAAAATATCTACATTACCTACTTTTTTATGAATGCATTTAATAGGAGTACGGGGCAAAAGTATCAGAAGTTTGGTGAAGCTTCGTCATTCGATACTTCAAAATTTTTTGATAAAACTGATCTTTGCATAACGATTGTTATCGGTTGACCTAGAAATCAGAGAGGAGTAAAAAATGATATTCAAAGCAAACTTTCAATTCAAATATTTTCCAATGATTTGTTTTCGACTGACAATGAACTATAAGCATGGGGAAAAGTTATATTTTAAATAGTTCATGTCTATATCCTGCGGTTAAAAAAAGTTTTGGATAAAAAGTTTCTTTGTGTATTTCTCTATGTGTGGAGCATGCATTTATGAAACTTGTAACAACATAACAATCTCAGAAGTCTTTTTATTTACCTGGTGGAGCAATTTAGCAACATGTCACATTTATTTTTTTTTATTTTCAGTCCCTTTAAAACATAAATGCCTAGAATTTTAAATATAGATAACTTAATATCTCTTCTATTTAATTTTTTTATTATTATTATTCTATATTGAAAATTTATATCTTTTTCATGTTTAATTTTCATTAAAAAAATTATTTTGTTTTTTGATTTTCATCCATTGCGCGTAGCATTTCTCAAAAATTAATAAAGCAATTTGGGTGAAATTTGGTTATTTACTTTTAAAGTAAAGAATAACTTATATTCCAATTTAGTATTGTAATCACATTAATTATTTAAAATTGGTAAATTTACAATAAAAAATTATATATTTTTAATTTTTTATAATTCTAATTTAAATTTCGAATAAATAAATTGAGTTCAAATGAGGCAAATTGCTTGAAGTAAAAGTTCAAGATACATTAGTTTTACATCATTATCAATATTTTGAGAGGTTCTTGAACCTATAGTTTTGCCGAAGTCTTGCGCACAATAGATGCAAATAAAAAGAAAATTCTAAATTTTTTTATTATAATTAAACATAAAAAAAAACAAAATTTAAATGTAGAATATTAAAAAAATACTTTAAATAAAAGAGATATTAAGTTGTCCAGTGGTGACCATCCCCCCCCAACCCAATGACGCAAATCCCCCCTCAAAAAAAGCCTTCATACCTTAACATTGACCCCCCCCCCACGTAAACATTATATCAATTGTAAAATATATTCTACTTATAATCTACTGCACATTCAAAAGATAGCGAGTTGAACATAGCGAAATGAGTTCTTATTGCCCTT
The DNA here is from genome assembly GCA_964019185.1 of Maratus speculifer. Taxonomy (NCBI): domain Eukaryota; kingdom Metazoa; phylum Arthropoda; class Arachnida; order Araneae; family Salticidae; genus Maratus; species Maratus speculifer. The sequence goes on from OZ025297.1 coordinate 329,759,231, forward strand.
ATCTAGAATTTAAAGAGAGAAAACATAGGGAATCATATGTTAAACAATTCTGGAATTCTGTTCTGGTTTGGTTTGGTTTGGTTTATTTTTGTCGTCCGATTTATCTACGCTAGGGATATAGGACCAGGGGGGAGTGCCCTTCGTGGGGGTCTTTCTAAGGGAACCTAACCCGTATTTACGCAAGGTTCGAAGAAAACCACGAAAACTCCGAACGGTTAGGCCGACAGCCGCGATTGGATTCGAACCCAGCACCTGCCGTCTACCAGTTGAGAGGTCTAATCCTCTCGGCCACTGGTGGGGCCCGAATTCTGTTCTGGAAATTAAATGTTAAAAAAAAATTAAAAGTGATATTTAAAAAAAAATCAAAATTTTTTTAACAGCAAGAAAAAAAAAAGGAAAATATTAAGAATTTAAAAATACCCCCCTCCCCCCAAAAAATCAAATACCCCCCATTCTCAAATTCCCCCCCCCCCAAAAAAAAAACAACTAAATTGTATGACGCATCTTGCGTCACCAAACCCCTCTCTGGGCACCCCTGAAGTTGTCTATATTAAAAGTTTTACGCATTTAAGTTTCATAGGAAATGAGAAAAGAAAAAATAAATAAATAAGATTTAATGTGACATATTGCTAAATTGCACCATCATCTCCTGAGACCCCCTTAATCTTTTCAGGACGCCGTTTGTAAACACTTATTTTTTTATGTACAAACCGCCAAATGACATCAATAATTTTTTTGTACAATTTCGATTTCATAACATACGTGAAGAAAAGCGTTTCAATATTTTAAAATAAATTTGTTCGTAAATTACGCTGTGAGTCAATTTTAAAGGAGAATCCTTCAAACATTTTTAAAGAAGAAATTCATTTCCCCTTCAAAGGATTAAGGCTATGCAACATTGCTTATTCTATGGAAAATATTCTGGAAAACAGTTCATACTGATGACTACTGAAGCCACTTTAATATTAAAAAAATAATAATAATTTTGGGAGTAACTAAATAACAATTTAGAATTTTTTTTTAGGATAACAAAAATAAAAACAGTGCTTTTTTTTACAAAATATTTTAAAAATTTCTTTTTAAATTTTTTATTTCTCGTATAAATAAGTATTTATTATTATTACTATTAAACTATATAAAATTACGAAATTGTACTTTCTTTTATTTGAATTATGAAAAATTGATTTGTTAAATGTTTTATCTTTAGGTATAGTATTCTAATCCGTAACCATTTGGAAAAAGGATGGACTAAGAATCAAAATTCATAATCTGTTAATAATAAATAGCATCATAGAGTAAATTGCAATTAAAAGTTTCTAAATTTTGTAATAGAAAATTTTATTTATGACATATGGGCTTGCTCTCTACTTCTTGTATTTATTTATGATTAAATATGGGAGGTAAGAGTAATCAAACACAGACCCACACATCTCCACACACACACACACACACATATTGAAAAAAAAGTTCAAATCTTTTCTGATTTTGATAACGTTTGTACAACTAATAGAATTGCCATCATTGCTATAAAAATCACCTGTAATATTGTCAGGTTTAGAAGCTTCTACCGGCTGTAATATTAAATCAAACAAGGTAAAAGAAAATTTTTATACCTTATTTTAATGGAAAATCTTAAAAATTGAATACAAAATGTAACGCGGTAAAGCAACAAAAGAATCAATCTCTCTTAACAAACTGTACGTACTATCATGTTACTACTTGAAAATAATTCTTTGCGGTTATTAACTGTGTACTTGAAGTTTAAAAACTTGGAAAAAATTTATGAAAGTGATTTTTATTCAAAATAGAGATTTCGAACTGCCACCGAAAACACCCCTCCCCCATATACAATCCCCCCCCCAAAAAAAAAATACAGGATTGTTGATGCAACAAAATTTTTAAGGGAGCTTATTTAAATAGAAAATTCATATTTACTTCAGAAAATATTTTTGAGTCAGACAATACAGATTAATCGTATTTTCATCCGTATGTTAATGTCATCCGTATGTGTTTCAATCATATGTTAATAAAATGTTATTGATATGTTATCAAAAGTACTATCTGCGTGTTTTTAAGTAGGCAACTTTGTTAGGCCAAGCACATGTTTGGTTAGATCAGCGATATTTTTGTTCGATAATCGATCGATTCGTTTGGTGTAATAAAGGTCATATTTAAGCAGAAATTTTTTTGAGCCAAACACACTTTTGATGAATCAAAAATATTTTTGTCCGATTATTGTTGATCTATTGAAAATTTTAATTCGGATAAAAAATAAACAAACTTCGCGTAAACAGGATCTAATAAAAACTTCTGTTAGCCATTTTTTTTTTTTTTTTTTTTTTTTTAATTAGCATATTTTTTCTTTCAGTAGCAAACCCACTATGCCACTTATTCTTCAAAATATTGCATAATCTAGGCATGACGCATGATTTTTCTTTTTTTTTTTTTCTGGAGTATCCCCACATTTATTCGTCTATATCAGCGGTTCCCAAACTATAGGTCGCGACCCACTGGTAGGTCGCGGCGGCTATTTTAATGGGTCGCAGAAACAATCGAAGTTTGTCACAAAATATATTTCGCATTTCATCAGTTAAAAAATATAACAATTTCAATAGCAAGTAATATTTCAAGGGAAATTAATTAAATATAAGAGCAGAATATCCATAAAAATCTAAATGATATTTGAATTCCTTGATGGAGTTCAACACAACATACTCGTGTGAACATTTTATTTTTTATTTTTTATTTTTTTTTTATTATTTTTTTTTATTTTTTTTTATTATTATTATTTTTTTTTTTTTTTTGTACTTGTTGTTTTTGAAAAACAATTATAGAAAAAACTGTAATGTTGAAAGTGAATTAAGGTTGAAATTAACAACATTTACTTTCATCGGTAAAAACCAGTGCCGGAAAACTCACTGATTATAAAGATATGTATTGATAGTAAATAAATGTATTTTTAATTATCTTTCTAGTTTGTGGGTTGCGTTAGTTATTATTCCACTTCCACACATTGGAATTACGAATTGTTGTTTTTGTTGATAGTGTATTCTTCGTACGAAAATTTGCCTTTTTCATACGGTAGGATAACCGATAGCTTATAGATCTCACATGGTAATCTCCATTCTGATATACACAATGATATTAAGTGGGTGGTGAAAAATGTTTTTATTCAGAAGTGGGTCGCGTACCAATAAAGTTTGGGAACCGCTGGTCTATGTTATTATCTTCATACAAAATTGTCACTGTATATAATACTGATGAAATGAAATTTTATCATGATGCTAAAAAAACAAATCCTTCAAAAATGCTTTTCGCATTTTTTTATCCGGGCAGAAATGCACAGGTGTGACTGTCAAAACAAATGACATCCGCTACACTTGTTTCCCTTTGTTTTCTCGGAGAGATCCTTGCTATTAAACGTCCTTCCCACATCGAGTGCTGCTAATCAAACACCTGCTGATGAGGAGAACCAATGAGAAATAACTGCGACTTCTGCTTTCATGTTTTCAAAAGTACCCGGATGGGAAGAATAATAAGAAAAAATATGTACAAGGAAGGTGTATTCCTATATATCTTCCAGGTGGGTGCGGCAGATTATCTTGCTTATAATGCCATCGTAAAAAGCGAGAAACAAAAGATAGCGAGAGATAAATGCTGCGCGTTCTCTGAATAAATTACTTCAACTTCCATCATCAGGGATCAAAGGAGAGGGAGGTGACAGAAAAGAAAAATGATTTTGTCAAGCTAGACCCTGATAATGAGGCAATGGTGATAGTGATTAAAGACGCTTTGATATTATTTGATAAAAGATAAGTTTTCTAGCTTCAGAGCAATGTCAATCTTCCACACTTGAGTAACATTTGCATACGAAAAGTTCAGTTTTATAAAAAATTTGGATGGAAGTATCAAATGACAAGGCTTCATCAGCTACTATTATGTTTGGCTTTGAAGTGCTACAAAAAGTGATCATAAAAAAAAATCAATCTTCAACAATTAAATATTCAGTGATTAATTTTTTAACATTTTATACTTCAAATTAATCTTTAGTCAGTTAATTCTTCAATAATTATCTTAAACTTCAACATCCTATTTTAAAACCATGATTCTACATGAGTAAATATTCCTTTCTCAACTATTGAACTATTCTGTTTTCCTGGCAATTTGTGCCTATGGCACTCCATAGGCACACATCTGCACACAAGCTGCACAAATCTGCTCAGTCGGCACAACCTTACTACTGGGGCATAATCAGCACTACAATTGCGACGACTTTGTACAACAGTAGAGTCAGTCAGAGTAATTTAAAAATGGCGGTAATTGAAACGAGGATAACAAAGCAGCCTATTAGTGATCTACAGGGGTCGTACACTTCAACCAATTTTCAGGACAAATATCAGTATATATATTTTTTTTAATCTAAATTAAACACACGAAATTTCGCTTAATATAAGAAGAGATTTCCTATAAGGAAATTTCCTAGTCTTAAAATTTCAGGACAAGTATCACCCTTGGGTCTATTGATATAAGATGCCACTAAATTTGAACTAGAGTCGAAGTGACCGTTTTCGAAACTTTAAATTACTTCGCCGCAAAGATTCATTGGTTACGTCATTGTATCTCTTCCTCGGTAAATGTTCTGCCTTAGCACTGTTCTCTTTTCAACTATTGTTCTGTCCTTTCCTTCTTGACTATTTTTGCATTGTAGTCTGCTGTCTGAATACCAGCTGCATCGCCCTTCTTGCTGCTCTATACAGCAGTAAAGTCAGTCAGAATAATTTGAAAATGACAATAATTGAGAATGGAAATTACGAACAGACTGCTAGTGACTTATCGAACTAAGATGCAACAATAACCTTTACCTATGGACAAATCTAAAAATTCTGCCTAAAGTCAACCACAACTGAAATCACACTTTAACCCGAAACCGATCCGAACTCCAAATATGAAATCTGAACTCGAAGTGAAAGGAATGATCCCTACTTTAGTGCAATTATGGAAAGTAGTCTATAGTTATATATTTAACATCAATTTTATCTTTTCCATGTGGAAATGAACATATCGCATCCTTGCTTCAAAAATAACATAACTCAAAAAACTCCGTTTTTCACGAAATGCGAAAAATTGTTTCAGGTTGTGGTAAACTCAATGGCCATTTTGCAAACACATCTTCTACCTGGTTGCTGAATTCTAACTGCGCTATCTTATACTTTAGGAGGTTGGTAGAGAAATCAAAACCAAGTAAAATGGCAGCCATAAATTATTAAGCTAATTTTTGAGTTATAACACTTTTGAAAAAAAAAAAAAAACATCAGCGTCAATCCAATCCGATTCGAGCAGGATGCTAACTTGAACAAGTCAGTAGAAGATGCCTCAAATGTTTTTGCCTGTTCATGCGATATCTGATTAGCTATGGTGACGTTCAGTAAATGAATTGCCATAAAAGTCTGACAAATGATCTTTTATCTTTTTTTATATTTATTTTATTTTCTGTTCAGATTCAATGAACGTAAGTGTTATGTATATCATTTTCATTTGGTAACCCATCACGGATGTAGTAACGTATCTTTGTGTAATGTGTGATATTTTGTTCAGTCGCATTACTTTTTTTACAAAAGTTTTCTTATATGGATTATTAGAAACACACAGTAGTGCCAACTTTTGTAAAATATTGGGTGGTATTAAAATTTACAGTAGAATAACATAAAAGTTTTCCTTCTTAATGCGTGTGTGTGTAGAGAAGGGGGAGGGGGAGCGAATGAACAAAAAGAATAATTCGAAGTCACATTGTGGTTTTTCGAAGTAAAATATAAAATTATTACAATTTAATTAAGTTATATTAAATTAACTTCTTCCTTATACATACATTAATATTGATTATAAATCGTATAAAAAATGTTAACTTTTAAATAAATAACTAAAACTTTAAATTATTAAATTGCAGACTTAAATATTATGTAATGTAGTGAAATTAAAATGCAATGCAGATCTGGCGGAAAATATGTAGGAAATTTGTCTTTAAGAAAAGTTTATTTATACATCCGCTAAAGAAGTTTTCAGTTCTCCTGTAAGTCTAATTGATGTCCTTACTATTTTCTAAATAAAATTATTTTGAGAACGTCAATAAAAATAAAATTCACTTCTGCGAGTAGATAAAAAAATAAATAACGAAATAAGTCAATGAAAATTGTGTAGGCGCAGCGACCAGATTACTGGGTGGGCTTGCGCCCCACGGGCCCTTATCAGTTGGCGCCACTGGAAACACATTCTTATAATTGGAAAATTGCATTTTTGAAGATAGAAATGCGTGGACTTTCGTGGTTTTAGATGCTATAATGATATATAATTGTGATGCAAGGAAAGAATATGCCGCGAGTGGGCGTGAGAAAACGAAATGGCTTTAACTATTCACTGGACTTGCATGATGCTGTTTACGATTAAGTTATGAATTGCAACATAACAGTCAGCCAGAATTTCTTCGACATCTTTCTCTATACTTCTTTTATGCCGTGAACATCTCTTATGTCTAAAGTCTGAAGAGATATCGAAAAAATTCAAATAAACTGAGTAAGAAAAAACTAATAAGAGAGCTAAAATAAACGAGAATAAACCGGCTATTCAGAACAACGAATGTAGATGGCCTACAAAGAAAAATCGCAAAAGTAAGGAAAAATAACATGAAAGAAGAAAATATGCATTGGTAGAGAAAGTCGAGTGACAGAAAGATTTCGTCAATGCAGAAGTTTAAGGACGTAATAATAAAAAAGAATAAAGGCAATTGTATGATGAAGAGCGGGGGAACATCAGCCTCAGTCAACAGCAAGAGCAGAAGAATACCTATCCAGAGATGTAAGGATGAACTGTATGGCAGTGAAAAAAGAAGATGATGAAAGTTTCTAATAGATGAAGGGAGTGTCGAGAACGATTTCGAAACCCTCATGAAAGAGATTGAGTCTTAAGATACTGAAGAAAGCATGCATAGTCATAGAAAAAAAAAAAAAAAAAAAAAAATTAAACACCCCTACTAACTCCTCAACAAATTATCTTAGAAAAAAGTTACTGGTACCAAACGATTAGAAAAAAAGTCTACTTTTAAATGATGCATATAAAATTTGCTCAGGGAACCATTTAATATTAAAACGTATTAATCTATTTATCTAAATATTAAAACGAAACCAAATTTCCTTTTTTAATGGCAATACTCAATTTTAACAATGCATTTCCAATCTTCAGTTCAAACTATGCCTATACACAAAATTTCAAGTCACATGAATGAGAAGTTTTTGAATTATTAACAATTAAAATTTAGTGCATCTAATGTTAAATTATATTTTCGTATTTTTATCAATATCTTCTGAAATTATACTCCTAATGTGCTAATTTTTTACATAACAATAATCCTAAAATACCCAAACATAAACACGTTGAATCTGCAATTTTTATAACTTTATGATGTGAATATTGAAATTAATATTCGAAGCAATTATGAATTGCAACCTGTAATTTTTTTGATGGATACAGATTTATAAAGTGCTGCTTTATAAAAATTCAAAATTTCTGATTTTTCTTACAAGTAGTTTTCAAATTATGCTTGAAAAAATGGAAAAATGATAATATAAAGGACCGTCAGCGATAGAAATAACTAGATAATTTGAAACTTCTATGCTATCTTGTTATATAGCAGTCTTCAATGACTGCTTGGGTGGAGTCTAAGGGACCTTGTTCAGGAAGCGGGCTTTCTCGGTTAACAATCGAATATCGAACTTCAATTTTTATACAGCCCCCAAAATATGGTCGTTTTAAAGTAATTAATTTCTCGGAAGCTTATCGTACGAATTACATGAAAGTTTGTTTTTAGGCTGATTGAAAGATATAGAGTTCAGTTACGTTGCCAGAATTGTGTACTGCTATTGAAAAAAAAAATCAAAGTTAGGGTTTGTTTGTTATTATTTGTTAACTGCATTAAAGCAGATTTCTTTTAGCTGGGATAAATTGTTTTGTAGGATTATGTACCGACTTTCAATGAAATTGTTGGCTTTTAATTGTAGGGTAGATAGAAGTAAAGGTATGCACTTTCTATAAATTTTGAATTCTAACGAACACTTGAGTCTAAAATTATATGTGACGGCTGATTAAAAGGTTACATTAAAGCCTTACACAAATACCACCATCAATCGATATTCTGCCAAATTATAAATTCATGAAAAATTGCAATTTTGGAAAAAAAAAAAAAAAAAAAAAAAAAAAAAAAAAAACACTGCGTATCTGTGTTCTATTGGTTTGAATAAAAATCTCGCTGTGGTGGGGCAAAGATACGCAGTTTGTATTTTCGCCCCATTCATACGGTTTTTGCCTCATTTCCATTAACCACTTAACTAATCAGTATTTTTGAAAAAAAAAATCTTTCAAATAATGCCTATATTTTTTTCATGTCTTTTACAGAATTTTTAATCTTCTATCTCCGGTTTTTCAAGCCAGAAATTCTTGCCTAATTATATCAGAAAAATGCTCGAAATAAATAATGCAAAATATACAATAAAAATTTACTGGTGAGAATTATAATTTATGACTGGAATATGGATGCTTGTACGTGGTACTGGCAAATCATGATTGGCAAAGTCACGTTGCCCGTATGACGTACAGGCAAATCAGGAAAGTGGTTTAAAATGAACGAGTGGTTCAAAAGCATTACTAAATTTCACTAGTATCTGTAGTTAAAATTACAAATTAAACCGCGAATAAAAAAGAAGAACAAGAAAGCAGCGCTCTATGAGACCACAAATTGCCGTTAACCCTTAACTGCTATGCCAAAAATTGTTGCATATACTAAACTGTGAGCGGTCCCAGAGACCACATAATCATAGAATGAATAAAGGGGTCGACTGTCTCATAAGATACTGCTTCTGTGCTAAACTTTATGTAATTATGTATGTATGTCTATTATAATTAAAAATCTGTTATTCAGAAGTCTCTAGCGATGCTATTAAGCTTCCAACTACAACACATAAAACCAAACTGCTACATAGCGTTCATGATTGCAGAAATATTACTTCTTATTAAATCAGCCAGTGCATGTTTTTGTCTTGTGGGTATCTTTACCCCCATCTACCCTATATAAAACTAGAAAATTGCACCCCGGGGCGAAGTTTTAATCCCCCCATCATCATTTCTGTTTGCAATAGGTATCACATAATTGAAAAGTGTAAAAATACAAATAAATTCTATTGAATATATGTTTGTCGTTTATTTTGAAATTTTAAAGGGTTTAATTTTAACAACTAAATAATAAAAAAAGAACATTGCTTCTCTTATATTTTGGCAAAGGGGATGTGGAAAACATATGTGGAAAAAAGACAATAATATTGTACAACCTCTTTTGAATTCCAAAACAGAAACAATATGCTATTTTACAAATGTTTTTTTTTTTTTTTTTTTTTTTTTATTTTTTTTTTTTTATTTATTTATTTTTTTTTTTTTACAAAAAAAATCCAGTATGTTTATGCATATAATTTTTTGAAAAAAAAAAAAAGAAGAAGAAGAAGAAGAAGAAGAAAACAAAAGACGATAATAATGTAAATTTTACACCCCCTCAATTTCTGAGCTTGGGACGACCGCTTTCTTCGCCCAACGCTTCGCACGGCTCTGAGCGTATATAAACCCGACTCAAACAGCATTCAAAAACACGCAGATTCCTTTACACATGTTTGGGAAGAGGCACGCCCAGAGTTAATTCGGACCCAAACTCTTCCTGTGAGTTCGCTATTTACTGACCTTCCTTATATAGTTCACTTCCTCGCATCCCTTAGGGATGCCATAAAATTAATTACAAAAGATATTTTGTTTCCGAAAGCAGAAGTCTTCACTCTTAAAAATTCGCGCCGTCATTTGTCAAAACTTAAGTACCCTCAAGCATCATAATAACAATAAAGTATCTTTCTTTATTCGCGTTCTCCTGTACTTTGCTCTTTAATATTCATGAAAAATAAACCAGATTATATTACATGCCGTAATCGTCAATATTAACCGTGATCAGCAACGAGTCACGTGAATTCCAAACCCCCCTCGATGATGGATTTCACAGGTGGATTCGTGGTCGATTCACTTCCGTAAATAAAAGTTGTAGGCATACCTTGAAGGAAAGGAAAGGAAAACTGATGATCACTGTGCTTTGATTGAAATGACCGCATTGGGAATGCGATTCCAGTTTCCATTAGAAGAAGATTAGCTGCTTTTAATATTTTCCAACAAAGTTGTAAAGTGTTCATGAATTCGGTTTGACTGTCCACGCTCTAACACGTGTAAATGTACTCTGATTTCCATATAATTGATATATGTTAGTGATGTTTATTATGGCATGGTCAGTATCGAATATGAAGTTTGTAAGGTTAATAGTTTATTTGGTTCGTTCGTTTCATTCGGTTTAACTGTCCACATTCTAACTTGTGTAAATAAACTCTAATTTACATACCGTAAAATGGGGTGAATCGGAACACTTTTCAACTTTAACGTTAAAAAAAAGCAACAACTGATTTTTTAATTTTTCTACTAGAAACTTCGGTCTTGTTTTGTTCTTTACTTTTTAAGCAAAAACGAAACATTTTTACTGTTTATATATAAATTATTTAAATTTTTAATGGTGTTCCGATTCACCCCGCAGATAGGGGTGGATCGGAACAAATGCTATAATCTTTATTTATTCCAATTCAAACTTTAATAGGGTTAATAAAAACAGGTAATAATGATAAAGGAGGAATAGGAACATGTAGTTACTGTGAAACCAAGCCTTTATTTTATATACAAGTAAGATATGCCTTTTTAAAAATTAGAAAACAACTTTTAAAACAAGAAAAAATAAAATTTATTTTAAGAAATTATATTCGAAATGGAAATGTAGAATTTAATGCAAATTTAGCCTTGTTATGTGTTATCCTTTACTAGTAGTCATTGGGTAAGTGAATCTATTGAGTAGCCCCAATCACTGCATGTATTAATACGATCTACTTTTACGCTCTCATCCCCAGCCCATAGTACTTTTTGCATCCCTCTCTTTTTTAATTGGTGTCAGGTTCCTAGAAAAACCTCTGCTCTGAATTAGAAAGGAATGACATTTCCTTATCTGAATATTTTATGTATTGTGGGTTGTGTATCCGTGAAGCTCGAAATACCTTTCTTTCTTTTCTATAATAACGAATGACAGATGTTGACACAGGTGTGCCGATGACGCACTCGTTGATGAATGAAAGTGATGGCCGCGGGGCGTGCCTCAGCTGTCATCTAGCTATTGGAGTGATGTGTAAACAGTAGATGTCATGACTCAAGGTCGGTATGCGGAATTGAACCAATGGAGGAACTCTAAGAGGCCCTGCTGGGGGAAGGAAGATCTCTGACAAGGTCAACTCTGGACTGAGAGGTTGGAGACAGTTCTCGCTTGGCGTTGAGACCGATAGGTCGCTCAGGATTTGTGTTCCTGTTGGATAGTGTATATTTTGAGCGTGGGACAAGGCGTCCCGGTGGATAGTGTTATAGGCCGAGAAGTGAGGCCTAGTACCCTTGTGTATTGAGATTCTGCAGTAATCTCTGATAAAGCGTATCTAACGTGCGTTGAGTGTGAGGAAGAAAGTATAAGTTGAACGGTACACAACCAACGTTTATGGTAGTTAATTTAATGTTGAACCGGATCATCTATATCCGAGTTGTAATTGTAGATAGTTGTAAATATTGTTTCTTGTGTACATATCTATATCTTAAATAAACTGTTAGTTCAGTTCATTAACAGCGTCAGTGTTATTTTACCCAATCCTCACAGCAGGTGACCGATATCACCCATTAATATCGGTGGTGGACTGAGAGGAGCGTCCGACAAATTGTTGGCAGCGTCGGGATAGAATCGCCTGAAACCAGTGACCAGCGAGCCGTGTTGCAGTCTGTTAATGCCAGAGTATCCAGTGGAATTCTTGTGTGGTCGTGCCATATCGTCGAGTATGTGCTAAAGCATCGTGCCGGATCGTCGATTGTATGCTAAAGTGTCGTGCCGTATCGTCGAATGTGTGTAAAGTGTCGTGCCGTAGCGTCGAATGTGTGTAAAGTGTTGTGCCGTATCGTCGAGTATGTGCTAAAGTATCGTGCCGGATCGTCGAGTGTGTGATAAAGTATCGTGCCATATCGTCTAGTGTGGACTAAAGTGTTGTGCGTATCTTTATTAGAAAGAACTAAACTGAACTGTTGTGCCATATTACCGCTACATCATGGAGCTACCTGTGATTAGAAAAGTAATCCAGCAAAGAAAGTATAAGGTAAGGTGTTTTGATCATATCTTTCTGCTGACATCTCGAACCAAATTATATTGTTGTATAATTAATAGTAATTTAAGTAAATTGTCTATGTAATTTATGTGCAATGAAATAATTGTGTTCAGATAGGTGTAAAGAATTAGTAACCATATTGCTATTGTTTTAAAGAAAGGTCATAATAATTTGAGATGATAATGATATGCTATTTATAATGATATTAGTGAACTAAATTAATGCATTAAATCTAAATTATTGTTAAAGTAATTGTTAAATGAAGCAATACTGTTTAAATTTTAAGAGTTACATTATCAAAATTCTAAGCAAATGAAGATTTTAATTGGCCAATACTAGTGAGAAAAAAAAAAAGGCTCAAAAGAGAGCCATAGTGAAAAAAAAGGCTCAAAAGAGAGCCATAGTGAAAAAAAAGGCCCAAAAGAGAGCCATAGTGAAAAAAAAAGGCTCAAAAGAGAGCCATCGTGAAAAAAAAAAGGCTCAAAAGAGAGCCATAGTGAGTAAAAATAAAAGTAAAGATTTTCAGTATATTTGTTTTAAGTGTAAGAACCAGTATTGAGTTCGGAAATATTTTATGAGGATAATTGTAGAAATTTATATATGCATGTTGTACAATTTTTCTTTATGTGGATTTCTTGATTGACATCAATACTTCTATTCAATATCAACGTATCAGTATGATTATATAAATTGTATGTTGTTATCTAAGTGTATATATTGGAATCTATATTGCATAGCAGTCAAATCGAATTATTGTTTTACTTTTTTGTTTTATTGGAAGTAAATTGTGTGATATCAATGGTTGAGAAAAATTAGAGTATTCAGTAGGTTAATTAGAAATGAAATGCATGGATTATCTGAAATGGTATTAATTAGTATAATAAGTGGAGAAATATCTGTACTAAGTTAGAAAGTTAGGAAATATTAAGTTGGTAGGTTTAACTATTCTTGTGGGGTGGTTATAACAATCGGTGAAGGTATGGCTTTCTTATTGAAACTAAAAAAGGTTGATCTTCAGGTGATAGCTGAAGAATTGGGTGTTGAATTCGCGGAAGATGATACCAGAATTCAGCTTAAGAAAAAGATAATGGACAGTGATGAGTATGACGAGGGGGTTATTAAGGAATTATCTGACGCTATTGTTGCAGAACGATTAGAACAAGAAAAATTAGAACGCGAAAAGTTAGAAAAACAGGAAAGATTAGAGCGTGAAGAAAAACAGGAAAAGTTAGAGCGCGAAGAAAAACACGAAAGGTTAGAAAGAGAAGAGAGGATAGAAAAATTAAGGATGGAACATGAATTAGAAATGGAGAGACTAAGGGTTCAAGGTTCGGCAAATAATTCTAATGTTAGAAAATCTAATAATGAAAGTAATATAGAAAAATTGATCAAAAGTGTTAAAACTCTATCTATCAAAGTACCAGAAGAGACTGAGGGATGGAATTTATTTTTCAACAGTTTAGAAAGGGCATTCCAAACTAAAGATGTACCGGAAAACCAGCAGGCCGAAATTCTACTAAATATGTTAGGAGATAAGGCGGATAATTTGTTAATTTATACCACTAAGGAACAAATGGAGAATTATGAGGAATTAAAGGAGTTAGTCCTAAGGGAACATGAGCCAACCCCGAAGGCATGTTTAGAAAATTTCCGGAAAGCTAGGAGAAATCCGAACGAAACCCATGTATTATTTGTATCGCGTTTAATAGCTACGTGGGAAAATTATTGTAAAATTAGAGGTGCGGACACTTATGAAAAGGTCAACCAGTTAATAGCTACTGATAAGCTAATGAGTACGCTAGATGAGGATACTGCAGCATATATTAGTTTAACTCACCAGGGTAAATGGTTAGAAGCTCCTAAAATTGCTAAAGAGTGTGATAATTATTTTGATGCTAAACATAAGTCTTATGCGGTTACGCATAAAAGCTTTAAAGGTAAAGATAAGTACGTAAACAATGAAAAAATGAGACCGAGGGAGGATAATAAATTTAGGGGTAGTTGGAGGCAAAATGGTAGTAATGAGTGTAATTCTTTTCCGGATAGGAAAACAGAGTTTAAGAAGACGAATGATGCTTCAGGGCCTAAATGTTTTAAGTGTGGTTTGAGAGGTCATTACCAACGTTTTTGTAATAAAGTGGGTAATGAGGGAACTAATAATGGCAATAAAGGGCGAGACCAGAAAGCAGGTGTTCATAAGATTATGGTGAAAGAAAATCAAGAGTTACCTAATGGGGCTATTGTGGCTAGAATATCGGCAAAGGCCGAGCAGAAAACTAATGTTATTGGTGAGAAATTAAATAAACTTGAGAAAATTGAAGTTAGTGTTAATGGGCAAAAAGCAAAGGGATTGATTGATTCTGGATGTGAGATTAGTGTTGTTCATAAAGATTTAGTACCGGAAGAGAAATTAAAGGGAGCGGGTAGTATTTATTTACAAGGGTTATTTGGTGAAGCTGTTAAATCACCGTTAGTTAAACTACCGCTAGCTATTCCGCAATTTGGGCAAACTAATATTATTCATCAGGAAGTACTTTGCGCAGTAACTGATAATATTAATGAGCAAGTAATTTTACATCCCGAGGTGATTAATGAGTTGTCAGGTGTCAATCTTGAGGAGCCATTGATAGAGTCCGAAGAATTAAAAAGTTCCGAAACTATTATTGATAACTCGAATGAAAAGGAAGATGTAAGTAACGATAGCTGTAATGTTTACGTAATAGACGCGAGATCGCAAAATGTACAAAGTCAGGATCCAGAAAAAACTGAAACGGAGGAAAATAATGAATCTATTGTTAGTAACTCAGATATGTTTAAGAAATCCCAGTTGGAATGTAAAGAATTAGAGAAAGCTTGGGAATTAGCTAAAAAGGAAAAAGGGGATTATTATATTGTAAACGGATTATTGTATCATAAAGAGAAATTGTTAGGCGAAACTATAGCGCAATTAGTAGTACCCAAGGTAAGAAGGGAAGAAATCTTAAAATTAGCGCATTCATCGGTATTTGGAGGGCATCATGCAGCCAAGAAAACGTTGCAGAGAATAAGGTATTCTTTTTATTGGGAGGGAATGGCAAAAGAAGCTAAACAGTTTTGTGAATCATGTTTAGAGTGCCAATTGACTAGAGGGGTTAAAGTAAATGATAGAGCTCCTTTTTCCCCAGTGTCGCGGCCGGAACTTCAATTTCAGGTTGTTAATGTTGATTTAATTGGGCCTATTGATCCTAAAAGTTCACAAGGGCATCGGTATATACTGACTTTAATTGATCAGCATACCAGATGGGCGGATGCGATCCCTCTAAAAAGTTTAACTGCTAAAACCGCGTGTGAGGCGTTACTTCAAATATTTATGAGGACAGGAATTCCTAATGTAATTGCCTGCGACAATGGAACCAATTTTACTGCCGACTTAACGAAAGAATTTGAGAAAAGGTTAGGTGCTAGTCCAAGATTTTCGACTCCACAGTATCCACAATCCAACGGACTGGTGGAACGATTTAATCAGACTCTTAAACGTATGCTACATCATACGATTAGGGAAGAAGGAAAAAAATGGCAAGAACAAATACCATTTATATTATGGGCGTATAGGGAAGTCCCAAATTCTACGACGGGAATCGCACCTTTCCAGTTATTATATGGTAGAGCGCCGGAGGGTCCGTTATCGATTCTTAAGTCGTCATGGGCAGGAGAAAATAAGGGAGCGCAGTTAGATACTACGCCGATTCATGAGTACTTGGATAAACTTAAGAACCGCTTAGAAAGAGCCGCAAATGAGGCAAAATTGTCGTCTGAGGTTCAACAAAATAGAATGGCGTATCATTATAATTTAAGGTCAAAAGAAAAAACGTTTGAGGTAGGCGATAAAGTTATACTGTTAATCCCCGATTGGACTAATAAGTTATATTCTAGGTGGCAAGGGCCGGCAACTATTGTAGAAAAACGAAACCAGCATTCGTTTATTGTTGAGTTAGCCGACGGGAGTAGGAAGCATGTGCACCAAAATAAGATAAGAGAATTTATCGCTAAATGTAATATAGTTAATATTGTTTTCGAAGGTGATGAGGAATTTGGAGAAGTTGGGGAAATTCCTATTTTGAACCGGGATCAAGAGATAGAACGGGATATTGAGAGGTTTGAAATAAAAGGGCTATCTAATAGTCAAGTCAAAGATTTAAAGTCCATTTTGAGGGAAAATAAAGAAGTGTTTATGGGTCCTGTACGACCAGCGGAAGTAGGGGAACATCGTATTGATCTGAAACCGGGTGTAGAAAGGAAAAAACCAAAGTTATATAGCGTGCCGGTAGCTTATAAAGAGGAAGTGGATAGGCAGATTCAGGAGTTATTAGAATGAAATCTAATCGAACCGTCGAATGCTGAAATTAGTCATCCAATTGTTTGCGTTGCGAAAAAAGATGCAACTGTCAGAATGTGTATTGATTACAGAGCTTTAAATTCTGTAACGCAGGTTCCCACCTTCCCGATGAAAGATTCCCAAGAAATTATGTATACCGCAGGGGCGGCTAAATATTTATCTTCAATAGATTTATTGAGGGGTTATTGGCAAATTAAAATGGCTGAGGATTGTAAACCTTTGACAGCTTTTACGACGCATAACGGAACTTATCAGTGGCGTACAATGCCTTTTGGATTATCAGGGGCTGCTGCTACGTTTCAAAAAGACATGAATGAGGTTCTCCAAGGTCATCGGAGGTATGCAGAAGCATATATTGATGATGTCATCATTTTCTCCGATACCTGGGAAGAGCACTGTGAGCATGTCAGGGCTGTCATTGAAGTGTTGAAAAATAGAAATTTTACGATTAGACTAGACAAATGTAAATTTGGAGAGAAATTGACTAAGTTTTTAGGTCATGTTATTGGGGGTGGAACTCATGCACCTGATGAGGAGAAAATCGGAGCAATAAGGGACTTAAAGAGACCAAAGACTAAAAAGGAAGTTAGATCAGTTTTGGGATTAATGGGATTCTGCCGATCTTATATTCCAAATTATGCTGAGATAGCTATACCTTTAACCGAATTAACCAAAGGAAATGTCAAAAATACTGTACCATGGGATGAAAGGGCAGAAAAAGCATTTAATACTCTTAAAGATGAGTTGTGTAAAGTGACGAGTTTGGCTACACCTATCGTAGGCCGGGAATATCAGCTTCACGCCGATGCTTCCGACCTTGCAGTAGGATGTTGTCTTACTCAAAAAGATGAAAAAGGTCAGTTTAAACCTATAGCTTTTGCCAGTCAGAAATTGTCAGGGGCTCAGCGTGCTTGGCCGAGTATAGAGAAAGAGGCTTGGAGTAAAGAGACCAAAGACTAAAAAGGAAGTTAGATCAGTTTTGGGATTAATGGGATTCTACCGATCTTATATTCCAAATTATGCTGAGATAGCTATACCTTTAACCGAATTAACCAAAGGAAATGTCAAAAATACTGTACCATGGGATGAAAGGGCAGAAAAAGCATTTAATACTCTTAAAGATGAGTTGTGTAAAGTGACGAGTTTGGCTACACCTATCGTAGGCCGGGAATATCAGCTTCACGCCGATGCTTCCGACCTTGCAGTAGGATGTTGTCTTACTCAAAAAGATGAAAAAGGTCAGTTTAAACCTATAGCTTTTGCCAGTCAGAAATTGTCAGGGGCTCAGCGTGCTTGGCCGAGTATAGAGAAAGAGGCTTGGAGTGTTCTCTTCGGGTTACGGAAGTTTGAAAAGTGGACTTATGGATCTCAAATTGAGGTCATTACCGATCATAATCCATTAAAATTTCTCACGGAAACAACCCCAAGGTCGCCCAAACTCACTAGGTGGGCTCTAGCCTTGCAACGCTGGAACCTGAACATTTCTCATCGTCCCGGAGTTCAACATTTGAATGCTGATGCAATTTCGAGGCTACAGAGAAAGAGCTGGGAAGAACAACCAGTTACTAGCCCATCAGTATCAATGTCAAAATAGTAGACAACTTTAAAGGATGTCATCACATGTCTAATTTTTTTTTGTGTGTGTAAATATCTTTTTTTAAGTTTTGTGTTTATGATAGTAAATTAGCATGTGTATTGTTTATGCAATAGTAGTATTAGTATAAGGTTCAGTAGAGATGTCAGTAGAGAATGTTCAGACACCTGAAGATGCCTATGTAATATTTAGAATGAAGAAATCTGCAAAGAGACTATTGAACTCTTCCGTAATATTATTATATGTTTGGGGAAAATTAGCCCCTAAGAGGCATATTTTCCGCTAAGGTGGGGGGTGTCAGGTTCCTAGAAAAACCTCTGCTCTGAATTAGAAAGGAATGACATTTCCTTATCTGAATATTTTATGTATTGTGGGTTGTGTATCCGTGAAGCTCGAAATACCTTTCTTTCTTTTCTATAATAACGAATGACAGATGTTGACACAGGTGTGCCGATGACGCACTCGTTGATGAATGAAAGTGATGGCCGCGGGGCGTGCCTCAGCTGTCATCTAGCTATTGGAGTGATGTGTAAACAGTAGATGTCATGACTCAAGGTCGGTATGCGGAATTGAACCAATGGAGGAACTCTAAGAGGCCCTGCTGGGGGAAGGAAGATCTCTGACAAGGTCAACTCTGGACTGAGAGGTTGGAGACAGTTCTCGCTTGGCGTTGAGACCGATAGGTCGCTCAGGATTTGTGTTCCTGTTGGATAGTGTATATTTTGAGCGTGGGACAAGGCGTCCCGGTGGATAGTGTTATAGGCCGAGAAGTGAGGCCTAGTACCCTTGTGTATTGAGATTCTGCAGTAATCTCTGATAAAGCGTATCTAACGTGCGTTGAGTGTGAGGAAGAAAGTATAAGTTGAACGGTACACAACCAACGTTTATGGTAGTTAATTTAATGTTGAACCGGATCATCTATATCCGAGTTGTAATTGTAGATAGTTGTAAATATTGTTTCTTGTGTACATATCTATATCTTAAATAAACTGTTAGTTCAGTTCATTAACAGCGTCAGTGTTATTTTACCCAATCCTCACAGCAGGTGACCGATATCACCCATTAATATCGGTGGTGGCAGCTTAAACTACCTAGGACATTCTTCTAAGTTTGGTGGACTGAGAGGAGCGTCCGACAATTGGTTTTTCATTTTGAGATGTTTGTGTAATGTTGTGGATTCCAGAGAATAATTCCGTACATTTTTCTAACTAATTTGCTATTTTAAAAGTCTTTTATTGTATGTTCTATGTCTGTTGGATTAGGCTTTGACTTTTTTGTTTAACCAAGCAATTTTTTGGCACCCTTAAACTCTTCAAGTAATAGAGCAAACAAAATATTGTTACAATACATATTCATACATATGTTTTCATATATTACATGAAAATATTATTGTATAGAAAAATTAACCATGAGAGAAAACGTGTTCCGATTCACCCCGTAAATCTTAAACCTCTGATGTTTCAAGCCATTTTTCATTTTTTTATTATCTAGTTTAGAAATAAGTAGAATTTCATACAGAATATCGTTAACAGGACTATCATTAATTAAAAATCCCTTCTCTTAGGTTCAGAATACGAAAAACACTGTAGTTACATACAAAGTTTTGAAGACGTTGCAAAAATGAGGTTTTTGAGGATCCCCTTGAAGTTTTTTTATATACCCCCAGTAGTTGTGAAAACATGTCAAAACTGAATTTCCCAACTCTTAATGTTATAAACTTCTTATAAAAAATTTGGCAACTAAAAATATCATCACATATATTTGTAATGAATTTATTTGTATGACTGGGAAGTTTCGTTCCTATTCACTCCTCTGTTCCTATTCACCCCATTTTACGGTACAGTTGATATATATTAGTGATGTTTACCATGGCATTTTCGATATTCAATATGAACTTTATAGCATTAATAATTCATTCTGTTCGTTCAGTTTGACTGTCCATGCTATAAATCCGGTAAATATATTCTTATTTCCATGCAAATGTTATATGTTAGTGATGTTTACCATGGCATGTTCGATGTTGAATATGAAGTTTGTAGCATTAATAGTTCATTCATTTCGTTCGGTTCATTCGGTTTGACTGTCCACATTCTAACTAGTGTAATTTACATGAAATTGATATACGTTATAGTGATGTTTACCGTGGAATATTCGGTATTGAATATAAAGTTTGTAGCATTAATAATTCATTTAAAGGGGCACTCAAAAGAGTTCCGTTACATGGTGCTCAATGGAGATAATCATTTCAATACAAAGTGATTTCAAGGCAAGGCGACAAATCACAGAATATTTCAATGGCATTAAACTATTTCAAATGTATAGAAATTTATATAAATCCCTGCAATCTGAATTTTACTACAAACATGGTTATTATAGCATATAGGGCATTCATTTCATTAACATTTAAACAAAAAAAGAAAAAAAAATCGGTTACAGAACTGTCTTTGAGAAATAATTGCTGGAAGTGCATTTTCAATTTCGGTATGTCTTTTTAAATTTAACAAAATTTTTGCATGTCACTCATTGTATATGAATTCTATACCTCGTATACAGAACTGCCCAAAAGAGTTCATATACTTTATTAGCGGGAACTACTGAAGAAGATTTTTCAACTGAGGCGTCTATTTCTTGACTGAACTAAATTTTGGCATGTATACGGTTAATGGATACAAATCTATGTGTCATATACAGGGCTGTTCAAAGAATTCGGATAATCTTTCGACTGTAGATGAGAATTGCTGGAAATGGGATTTTAAATGTGTTAATGCATTTCCAAACGGTTCAATTATAGACATCCTATTTCGATTTATTAAACGATGAAGTTTTGTTAGATTATTCTGAATATGTTGAAAAGTGTTTCATAATCTATACTTGACGCAGGTTTTTTTTTTTTCTTGTTATCTATAAATTTTCTCTTTACTGATTCACTTGCTGCTTTCTTTCAAAATTATGCGCTATTAATTTTGTTTTAACTCCAGTTCAGCCAGATTTAAAACCCGTAGAACACTGTGGGATCATTCATAAAAGAAATCACGCAAACATCATGGTTTTTATAAAACGGAGATGAAAAAAGTGTTGATATAAAAATAGCAAAATAATTTACAAAAATTTTACTTTGCAGTTGAGCAAATCGATGCCAAATCGTTTAACATATGTGATTTGCCACCGAAGAAAAGCTACAAGATATTAGCAGAATCTTTTAACATAAATAAATAATTTCAAAGTTACTTTTTGAATACTTTTTTGTTTTGTCATTACGGATGTTAATGAATTAATTACTATTACTTGCACATCACACGTAGTATAGGGTAAATCTTGCAATCGGTTTGAAAATCGAAGAAAAAATTTTGACGGATTTAAAAGTTTCAGATATTGGAGATTCCGAAGAATATTTATTTAAAAAAAATTGCCGTCCGTCTGTCTGTCTGTGTATCTGTAAACGCTCTATCTCCCGAACAAACTGAGATAGAGACTTGAAATTTTGTATGTACTTAGTATGTAAGAATAGGACGAAGCCTATTTAATATCAATAACCTCGATTATTGGGATTTTTTTTTTTTTTTTTTTTTTTTTTTTTTTTTTTTTACTCTCGAAAAATTCGTTCTGATGAAAAGTGTATAAAATTTTTCGAACTTTTTTACCTTAAGGAGTGGATGCAAAAGGCAATAAAATAATACAAATTTGCATAAAAAACAAAGTCGATCGGATTATTAGTTGCCAACATATTTCTAATCCTATTTTTCACATTCTTCAATTTTTCATGACCCTGCATTTCATTCAAATTTCAATTGAAAGATGTATTTTAATTGGAAATTAGGCGCTCAGTTTGACCCAGTATAACGTTAGTTACTATTATTTTTGGAGTAAAATAAACATGTTTTTACTGACGTATTGGTTAAAAAAATTTTTAACTATAAAATCAACAGTATCTTATTTTTTTTTCCTTTTAGAAATATTTGTGGCCCAGTATTTTTATTTTGCGGACCACTACGATGGCGTTATAAGCTAAAATTTAAAAGAATCTATCCGTTGTGAAAAATCGAGACTCTTACTGCCTTGTACATTGGTTCTGCGGAGCACATTCCGATGATAAATATTAATGTTCAGCTTACATTGGAAGTACTCATTAATAGTACAGAATATCCATTAAACTCTTCAGACCTAAAGTATCCCATACTATACACACCTTTACATTTGTTTTTCACGGATATAAATAATGTTAAAAAGAGAAATTGGTATGAATGAAGCCTAATAGATAACAAAAGTAAACAAAGTAGAGATTTTTTTCCCCAATAGCGCTTATAAAAATAGCTTGAAGTAGAAATGTACGAAATGTACAAAAATGAAACGTAAATATTTTTATTGTTCTTTAAGATAGCATTTGTAGAGTCCGTTTTTGCAATTCAAAAACTAAACTAAAATAAGATAAATTCTAAGAAACCGTCAAAAAATGTGCTGTTTGAGTACCCATGTATCATCAAATTTCATGTACCAAAAATAAATTTTAATTTGTTTCGTTGTTCAATCTTTCTTAGTTATCAGTTTTTTAATATAAATCCATAACTGAAGTTGAATATATATATATATATATATATATATATATATATATATATATATATATATATATATACCGGGTGTCCTGAAAAGGACTGAACGATTTTAAAAATCAATAACTTGCAAACTTTTACAGATATTTAAAAAATTCTTGCACGAGAGTCATCTAAAAGGTCAAAAGTTTTTTCCCTGCCATTCTGGATTTTAGTTCGAATTTCAAACAATAGATGGCGCTGACAGCGCTAGGTGCTGTGTTGTGATGGATATTGACGTCACTTGGTACTGAAGCGAAATAAGGAGGTTAAGGCTGTGGAGTGGGTCTCGTTTGACAATGAAATCTTGCTCTTAGGGCCGATTTTAAACTTTTGTTTATTTGTTTTTATTGAACAACAAACATTTGACCTGTGTACTCGACATGAAGCCCAATTTTTTACTCAGTCGGTATGATTTCAATGAAATGTGTTGTTGTCATGGAATTAATAAATACATATATAATAGCAGCGATTGAAACTGGGCATGAGTTTAACGAGCAGCATACGAGTTTTGCAGACGATTTTACATTTAAGAAAGCTGTATTTTCTCGGATTAAATTACTTTTTATCATCTAATTTAAAGAATATTTTGTGCATCATATTTTAAAACAAAGTGAAACGATTTAGTAGGTTTTTTTTTTGTTGTTGTTGTTAATAATTAATCAATTTTGCTATTTAAAAAAATTTGTTATATTCTAAGAAATGCTAGTTCTTTTAAAGAAGTTCTTTAGTAGAGTTTTATGTATGTTGTAAAAAATTGCGGAAATGGTTTATTCTTTAGAACAAAGAATATTTACAGTACAAACATTGAAAATTTGGTGCAATAGCTGTTGCACTCTTTTGAAAAAATACTTACATACAAAATTTATTACGATTATGTATATTAAATTCATGGTAATAGGGAAATGATACTACCTCCATCTTAAATGAGCCATAATCATTATGACAACCTAGAATCATCATATATCATTGGATATCATTGAATTAGTCACGCATGATAGGTTTTAATGGAATGAAGAAAACATTTATTAATATCCTTTTAAGCCTTGATTCGCTTTTCATAAAACTTTAAATGAGTAACGAAAATTCTGCAACGAGTATATATATTATAATTCAAAGCATTCTGTTGGGTAGTTTTTGCGTTATTATGTGCGGAGAGATAAAAGAACATTCCAGATGACGAATATAGGTGCTACATATATAATTATCCTCACAGAATATAATGTAATGGAATAGTTTTCAGTGTCTGTGTAAATGAATCATGAATTATGCATAGTTTGTTTACAATACCCAACACGACATAATAAATCTCATTAACATACACCACTTACAGACCAATTCAATAATTTTAACGCAAGTTAGAGTTTGGAAAGACAGAGAGGCAGACGGCTAACTAAATAAAAATCATAAACGCTTTCAACTATGTTGGAAAGCGTTAAAATCACATGTTAAGTTGAAATTTGATATTTAGCAATTTATTTAAATAGAGGGAAACTTATTTGAACTTTTTGTATAGCCCTGTAGTTTACCTACTATCTTTAAATGCAAGCCATCATTTAGCTAAAATCTATTTAAAACCGAAACATGCTTTAAACTAATGAAATCACACTTCCAGAGATTATCATCCAGAGCCGGATATTAATCTAATTTTTGAGTGCCTCTGTATATCATTTTATTTCTATTCTTTAAACATATCGTAATATACTTAAAGCTGTTCAACGTAAAAAAATGCATAACTCATTTACAAACCACTTTTAATACATTTACTTACACACTTAGTAAGGAGTGCGAATTCTTTTGTGTAGCCCTGTATATAATTTGCACCAATTAAATATACAGCCTAACATGCAAAAATTTACTGAAACTTAAAAAAAAATCATATCAAAACTAAAAACTTCAAGCAATTATCGTTAGCGTACAGCATTTTTGATGCAGCATAGTTTCCGAAATCCTTTGTATGTCCCTGTAAATACTTCGTATTTTCTATTACACAGTAAGTAACTCGTAGTAAACCTAAGCAATTTATAACAATTTTATTACATGTGTAACAAAATTGAAATATGTCGCAATGTATGTTCCCTTCTATACCGTTATGTTACATTATTAATTTGTGTGGCCCTGTAAATGAATAATAACTATTCTTTGTGCAGCATATTTTACATCATTTGTATTTTAATTTAATTCATAAATGCATATTAATTTCATTATGTTCGGACGGGTGTAAATCATCAAAAATCACTTGAAACTTTTTCCCCCGTCGACCATAATGTAACGGAATACTTTTGACTGTCCCTGTACTGGAAATACACATCCGATTTTCATAAAATTTGAAATAACTGGACAAAATTCTTCAACAAATATATATTTAAAATTTCAAACGATTCGACAGAGTAATTTTTGCACTGTTATATGCGGACAGACAGACGGACGGACCAGATACGAGTATAGGTGATACTCATTTATATAATTACTAACGAATCTAAAAAACAGATAAATTTAAAAGCGCATGCCGAAATTGAAAACGCATTTCCAGCAATTATTATTTAAAGACAGTACAGTAACCGATTTCTTTTTGTGTCCCCTGTAAATGAATGTTAAATGCTATAAATACCAAATACCCTATTCTGTCATAATCATCTTATGCTGAATTTCAGTGATTTTTATCAGTTTCAATACATTTTAAATAGTGTATTTCATTAATATACACTGCAAGCAATTTCCCCCCATAGACTATGATGTGACGCAATCCTTTGGGTGTACCTGTAAATGAACTGTTAATCCCACATACTTAATATACCATACAGGACATGACTAGGTGACATTAAAAAGGTTAAAAGATACTTAGATAAATAAATAGATAAATAAGATATTCTGTTCTCAAAAGTACTTACATTCTTAGAATGTAAAAAAAAAAAAAAAAAAAAAAAAAAAAAAAAAAAAAAAAAGTCGGTATTTCGAACGTTGTTGTTTCACGCATTTCGATTTCAAAGGACTCGTACCCATGAACATAATATTTTTCTCTATTTTTGCGCTGACGCCAGTAAAATCAAAATTGTATGGATTGCATTCAAAATCGGACGGTAAAAGCAAAAGTTCATTTTCGAATAAGATCTACTCCACAGCCTTAATCTCCTTATTTTGCTTCAGTGCCAAGTGACGTCAATATCCATCTCAACACAGCACCTAGCGCTCTCAGCGCCATCTATTGTTTGAAATTCGAACTAAAATCCAGAATGGCAGGGAAAAAACTTTTGACCTTTTAGATGACTCTCGTGCAAGAATTTTTTAAATATCTGTAAAAGTTGGCAAGTTATGGATTTTTAAAATCGTTCAGTCCTTTTCAGGACACCCGGTATATATATATATATATATATATATATATATATATATATATATATATATATATATATATATATATATATATGTATATATATATATATGTATATATATATATATATATGTATATATATATATATATATGTATATATATATATATATATGTATATATATATATACATATATATATATATATATATACACATAAATGAACCCTGGAGTGTGAAAAGTTTCCCTCTGACCGCCGAGCAAAAGGGCAAAATTGTAATTTTTTTTCTCTTTAATTTATTTTAAATGCTTATAAAAGAAGGGATTTTCTATCA
Source organism: Maratus speculifer (assembly GCA_964019185.1). NCBI lineage: Eukaryota > Metazoa > Arthropoda > Arachnida > Araneae > Salticidae > Maratus > Maratus speculifer. The sequence goes on from OZ025297.1 coordinate 329,785,747, forward strand.
TGGTATAATTTTTTTGTTACGTGTATGTTTATAAGCCTTGAAGGTATCAATCATAACTTAATTTCTTAAAATTGGATTATATTTGTAGAATTATATTAAAGCTTCAATTGCAGTGAAATCTGCAGCCTATAGTGAACGGATATATCCGGTCGCGGCAGTGAGAAGGTTAATGTATTGGTCGCAAATATAATGATAAACCAAGGCATTGATGATGTATAAAATACCAGGTTGTACAACTAAGGAAATCTTGTGTGGTAGGTCTATATTATTGTTAGTTAGTTAATATGAATTAAATAAAAATACACAGAACAACAAGTCAATCAATTAAAAAAAAAATAAAAGTGCAACAACCTTTTGACGAATTATCTAGAATGAAATGTTTTCTTTCTTCTCATCACGTTAGATTTAATTTATTTGATATGCCTTTAGATGAAAGATAAAAGTATATTCTTAGCTATTAAAAAAACATTTTATGTTGGCTTAGCCGTTTATTCACTTCCTACGTACAAAAATCTCTTTTATATCTCAACACGACGGCGCCTCTTTTACAAGGGAGTTTTACGCCATCTTTCCAATGAATCACATTCTGTACTTTTTCCTTAATTTTTTTTTTTTCTAAGTTGTGACCTTTTCTGATTCACTTAGCAAATATGTCGTAAAGCTTGTTTGGAACATATGGCAATCGCCTTATAAGGTGATCTGAGGTACCAAAATTTTTTTTCCTATTTCAAAACCATCAAACTATGTAGCATTTACAAAAAAAAAAAAAAAAAAAAAAATTGTCTGTCAAACTATCAAGTCTGTTCAATAATTTTTAAATCTTATACTTCAAATGTCTTCATTTACAAAATTTGCCTGCGAAACTGCTTAATTTTTGTACCCATATTTTTATTTTTTATGAAGGTGTGGAGTATTTTACTTACAAAATTTGTTTCCGAAACTAACTGTAAAGTTTTTTAGCATTGTCATAACCCTTGTTTTAAATGTAGGCTATTTTAGTTTCAAAATTTATGTATGAAAATCGGCAAGTTTTTTCAACAATGGTCTGTTATCAAACTTTTGATTATACTAAAATTTGTATTCGTGAAACAAACTGACAGATTTCTATTATTATTATTGGTATTACTCTGTTATCGCGTCGACCTATTTCGCCAAATTATACAAATCACCAAACTTATAGCCAAATTATGCCTATTGAAGTAATTTTTATTTTAAATAACAAAAACAACAAAAATAATAACAGTTAGAAGAATATTGATAAAAATAAAAATAAAAAGTCGAAATAAAAATCACTTAATGACGTTTTAAACACGTGTATCATATTTAATGTCACTGAATTGACATTCACGATCATCCATTATTGGCATTTAATCTTATAATTTGGCGATAGTATTTCGGTCGACGCGATAAGATAGTAGTACCTTATTATTATTATTATTCTAACGTTTAAGTATAAAGTATTTGAATTTTCTGAAAATTACTTGTTTTTCTGAAATACAAAACATTTAAATTCAGTAATAAATAAATAGATAAATAGAAAATGCTTCTGTTAATAAAGAGATCTCTTTAAAATATCATATATTTATTTCTTTCTGCACGGAATCGATAATCCTAGTTTGATATGCATTGGCATGTTGCATTATTTTCTTAGATTTTTATTATTGCTTAAATAATAAAGGGCTGATTTTAAATTTGCTGCGATTGTAGTCTAAGCATGGCAGTAAGTAGTATGATCTTCATATAAAAGTTTTGGAATTGCACAGCTATAATTGTTTGAAAGAAAATCTTTGGCTATACTAGGAATTCAAATCTACAAGCATCTCATTATGCATAAGGATTTAACATGAAATATCATTCACCTTCTGCAAACAATCATAAAGACACCTAAAATCGTCTTGGAAAGGGTGTTGAATAGTCTCAGATGTTCTGTTCAGTCATTGACAAGTATGTTAATATTCATGCTTGAATTATATAAAATCTCGTGCGTTACAAAGTGTTTGCGCAGATAAACCTACAGTGTAAGCGCACCGTTCTTTAAAATTTTAAAAACACCCATGACTGACATGTTTTTTTTTCCTTAGTTAAAATAACACCCACAATACATCAGCAGACAACTAAGAATTAGTTATATTTCAACTGAAAATATAGTAATCTGTCAAAACTAAGGTGATATATCATATTAATATGAGCAGGGTTCTTGCTGTCGCTCGCCATTGCGCCAAATTGCCACTAAATTCTTCATTTGGCGAATAAACAAGCCATTAGATTTGCCAAATGGTTAGTGCTCAATTTTTGCTTTTTTTCTTTCTTTTCTCTTTCGTTTTTCATACAGATGCATTTATACATAATTTTAATCTATACATATTTTTAATACATTTGTAGCGGATAGATGAAATTAGATTAACAACAATCGCTGTCGCAGTTATAAAAACTTAGGTTATTTTAGAACATATTGAAAAAAAGAGGGTACATTAAAGGATTAACGATAATTTTTTTGTGCTACACGGCGGATCTATTTTGCTAATACTTTTTTCATTTGGCGAATGTTTTTAATTTTTAATTAGCCAAATTACTAACGTTGGTCAAATGTCAGCGAGAATACTGAATATGAGATAATACGACCATTACACCACTATATTGAACAATCATTCATTTAAATTCTTAAAACTGATACTGTATACCTTTATTATTTGAGACCAAAGTCCGATTTAAGAAGGCCAAAAATCAAACGACAGGTCAAAGACAATTGCAGAGAATCTGCCACACGAACTCGCGTGCCATTCGTATATTGTTATGTCAGATTAAAGTTTTTTGATCTTGTTCGTAACAACAATATAATATGACGAAAAAGGTAGGTGTCTATGTAAGAAAGTGAAACTGTCAATCACAGTAATGATGTATTTTTTTCACGGATCATTAGCGCCGATCAAAATAGCTTTCTGAACCATGAAATATGTCACGTGAAACAAACAATGTGTTTTGTGAGGTGTCCAGTAGTTGTTTACATATCCAGTTTATATCATGTTCGTACATCCCTTTGTTTCTCGACAAACTTGATTGGATTGCATGCGTGAAATTTTGAAGTTTGGAATACCGGAAAGTTTATTTTTGGTCTACTTTTTTTAACATTGACAAAATGTGTGTTTTGACTCTAAGTTTACTAACCCTTCGTAATTTTTACTAGGCGATGTAGAAAAAATTGTTTCATGCAGGCGCCTGTTGTACACAGACCCTTTCTTTCTTGCTTCAAACTGATAGATTAAATAATTTGGTAAAAGGCCACTGAATTTTAATTATTAGAGGTATAAAATAAACAATATTTTAAATATTAAAGCACACATACACACGCAATTAACGTCTATATCCAAATCATAAAGGTAAATACAAGTACTATACAGACATGCATACAATAAATTCAATAAACCCATCTGAAGTGAAAAATTAGCCAGAGCCAAAAAAACGAACCCGGAACTACAGATTCCTGGCTGTTGCTGGAATTCTGTGGTCCAAGATATCGGCCAGGTGAGACCCGGGTATCGGCCAGAGTTACTCAATGAATAGAGCAACAACCTTTAATGTTATGGTCCCGGGTTCGATTTCTGAGTCTGGCTAATTTTTCACTCCAGTTGAATTTATTTTATTTATTGTTTGTATGTCTGTGTATTATTTGCATGCACCTTAATGTTTTAAACATTAAATTAAAACTGTGGCATGTTATCTAATAAGGCACACTTTCTAAAAGAACAATTATCCAGGCTAAAACCATTTTTAGAGAATTAAAATCGCAAGAAAAAATCATATGTCTATAATCAGCTGTATTGAGGTACAATTTATAGCGAGGAATAGGGTGGGCTAATATATGCTTCACCTACTATGCAAAGCAGAAGCGCTTGCTTTTTGGCAGCGCATATTGAAAATAATACTATTTATGGCTTTCTATGTTAAAAAATATCCCCCTTTCAATTAAAACAGAAACCTGCCTCTTAGTGATGTAGAAAATGAGTTGCAGCTAAACCAGTGTAACATCTATTTCTATAATTTTGTAACAATTTGTAAATGTGAAAAAATTAACAAATTTTTAACTCCTATATATTTAAAATATTAAACTTTTCCTTTCAACAGTTCGTGACCTCCACTGCTTTTTTAGGTGCGTTCGTAATTATGTAAAAAAGTAGCACCTATTGTTGTTGCTCAGTTTGTCCGTCTGTCTGTCTGTCCGTTTGTCCGTCCGCATATAACAACGCAAAAACAACCCAACCGAATCGTTTGAAATTTAAAATACATAATTATACCATCATTTTGTCGAGTCATTTCAAATTTTATGAAAATCGGATGAATAGATCAATTACAGGGACAATCAAAAGGATTCCGTTACATTGCAATCAATGGGGGGGAAAGTTTCAAATGCATTTTAATCGTTTGAAATTTAAAACATATAATTATTGCGTAATTTTGTCGAGTCATTTCAAATGATATGAAAATCGGATGCATAGATCAATTATAGGGACAATCAAAAGGATTCCGTTACATTACGGTCAACGGGGAAAAAAATTTTCAAATGCATTTTAATCGTTTGAAATTTAAAACATATAATTATTACGTAATTTTATCGAGTAATTTCAAATGTTATGAAAGTCGGATGCATAGATCATTTACAGGGACAATCAAAGGTATTCCATTACATTACGGTCAATGGGAAAAAAGTTTCAAATGCATTTTTATGATGTTACACTCATTCGAACATATAGAATCGGCATGAATCTATGAAATATATACTAAAATATGCATTCTGTACAATCTGTGATGCAAAGAATTTTTATTATTAAATTACAGGGTCACACAAAAGTATTCCACTGCATAATGCTACACGGGGAAACATTGTTTGGGCGTGTTTTAATTATATTCAACTATTTCACATTTTATGAATAAGATATACGTTGCTGTGGTGTAATAAAAATTACTTTCTCCATATTTACAGAAACACAAAGATTTCGACTACTATACTGTATCCGAAGTACGCTCTACTGTATCAGCAAGATCTGAATATTTTTAAAACTTCGTTATCGTACGTATCGTCATTTGCTACGTTTACGTGCAATTTCCAACTTATTTTTTTCTATTTTTATAAAAAAAAAAAAATTATTTGCAATCCATGTATTGGTTTACTAATGGAAAAAAAGTAAAAAAAAAAAATAAATTTTCAAATTTTCAGCTATTGTATTTCTATATTTTGCAACTGAATGAGCTTAAATTAATTTTATCTGATTAACACTTTGCAGTTTTTTATGTCAATATTTTTAAGCATTCGGCAAAAGTAATATAAATAAATTTTGCCTTAAAAGCTTGATCATTTTTTTCTTTCCAAAAAAATAATTCTTTTTTTTTTTTTTTTTTTTTTTTTTTTTGTCAAATGAAGCTTTTTGACATGAACAAAATTAGTGTTATTCCATTCTCTGGACTGTTCTTGATCTGGGACACAGATCATATTGGTCAAATACATAGTACATTATGAAAATTATTGTATTCTTAGGTATGTGCCCGATGTGGCACACGTTACAGTGAAAAGTTAAATGAAAGTTATTTGGCCACAGATTTGTTATCGTTCATTCGTTTCTTCAAAACTTTTATTAATTAGCCAAAATTTTCACTTAAAATTAACAATATGTAACAACGTATGTATGTATACAAAAGATGTACTTTTGGGCAGATGCGATGCGCATATTAAGCAGATAAAATTAATTAATTTAAGCCCATTTGATTGCAAAATATAGCAATACAATATCTTAACATCCTAATTATATATATAGGGTACACGCCATAAAATATCAAATTTTAACTAAAATTTTCAATTTGAGTTTGTTTTTCTATTCTTCCCATTATTAGACCGATATATAAATTTAAAATAATTTTTTATTCTAATGGTATAATGTTAAACAATCATTTGAATGGTAAAATAATAAAGAAAATAACTAACCCATTCACCTCCTATAGCACGTGTGTAAAAGACACAATGAAACTATTTTTTCATTCATGTTGTTATAAATGATAGCATGTTCACTGCCTTGTTTAAGAGATAGGCTTCATAAAGAAAGTGATTTTGGTAAACAGCACATGTCTACACGCACAGCCCGCGGTCAACTAGTAAGCACTTAAATAATAATTAAAAAGGTAGCATCGGAATCAAACTTGTTGAAAGAAAAAAAACCTACCATCTAAAACACTTTCGGAAATATTTTGTTTGGTACAAAAAAAGTTGTTCAGATCTCGACGAGTAGTTTGAATTATTTATTGCGGGCTTTAATGTAATTAGTAATCCAGTTGACTGAATGACAGTGTAGTAACTTAAGTGCAAAATCTTAATTCTGTAGAATTCGTAAAATGCAAATTATCTCAATAATGGATGCATAGATAGTTACTTTCATAGAAGTTTTATGATTATTTTCTCTTTTAAATTATTTTTAGAAATAAAATGTTCACATTAGTGTACTGTGCATTAGAACAATATATCTGTATTACGAGTTTTCGGGAAACGTGTGAGGGCTTGTATTATTTTTTTATACATATACTATTATTTATTGACCGAGAACAACAACCATTTGGAAAATGGTTGTTGTTCTCGGTCGAGAATGGACCTTGTGGTATCTGTTTTTTCTTTCTTTCTTTTTCTTTTTTTTTTTTTTTTTTTCAATTTGGTCGAGGAATATTAATATAATAATATATCTCATCCATGACGTACATAATGTATGATGTTATTATCTAAGCCACATTTTGATCATCATAAAAAATATGTTTTTACTGATATTTACTCAATATGAAACATTCAAAAATTTGCTTTAGGCAATGGATGCCCACATTTTATTTTTATTTATTTATTTATTTATTTATTTACTTATTCATTATTTATTTATTTATTTATTTATTTATTTTACGAAATTCTTTGCATTTAGATTTTTTTTTTTTTTTTTTTTTTTTTTTTCGAAATTCTTTGCATTTAGATTTTTTTTTTATTTGAATAGGAAATCGAAATATCATTGCTAATAAAGAAGACAGTAAAAAAGTTACAAAATGGGTAGACATAAATTATTAGATATGGGGAAAAAAAGAATCCAAAAAAAGATGTGGTATGAAAGATCGTCTTTTAAAACCATAAAAAGAAAAAAAAAGATAGATGAATAAAAGATGCTATTTGTGATCTAAACTTATGTACAGGACTATTATGTTTAAAATTCACTTATTAAGATGACTCTAGCAACAGTTCTAGTGATCAAAACAAAATTTTACTAGTATCTATAGTAGACTGAATATTGCAAATTAAAATGAGAGAATTAAAAAAAATAATAAACAAGTTGAATGTAAATTCTGCCATTGCAAAATTCAGTTTCGCCTCCGATTAGAAAAAGAAATCGATACAGGTTTTTTAGAAGGGTGACCCCGTTTAGAATGCAATGAACTAACTTCATTTTTCTTGTGTTTATCAATATAATAGCAAACAGAACGGCATAAAATACTCAATTGAATAGCAATTTCTCTCTGAGACATTGGAATAGCGGAATAATAAAGAGATACAATTCGACGTGCTACTTCTTGATTGACTAGATTCATCAAAAACGGATTTTTTCTTTAGTTTAAACGCTTTTTTATAGACTGAGTAAAAAGAAATGCAATTTAACAATAAAACGAGTGGAATCCCGTCAAATTCGACGAATGAAATGTTTAAAAGACTTGATCGATTTGGTTTTTTAAAAAAAAGCAAAAGTAATTATATTATTGAATCAATATATAATAAATATAATTACAAACTAAATGTCAAGTTTGCTAGTTACAATTTTGCATGCAAATATTCGCACATCTTCAGTTAAAATTGTAATCTGAGTGCCGGCGAAATCCAGAAATTTTATTTCATATGCACTCACAAAAAAAATAGTTTTATTTATTTAAAAAAAAAAAAAAAAAAAAAAAAAAAAAAACTAAATTTCATTTTTACTGTGACATTATTTTCACTAACTGAAGTCATCTGAAAGTAAAATCTCAATCTCAGTGTCCATAATGAAAAGAAATATTGAAATGTAATATCGGGTACTACCAGGTTATCCCGTCGACCAAAAAATTATCGCCAAACTATAAGATTAAATGCCAATAATGTATGATCGTGAGTGTCACATTCAATGACATTAAATACGATTCATGTGTTTAAAATGTCATTAAGTGATTTTTATTTCGACTTTTTATTAATATTTTTATTAATATTCTGCTAATTATTTGTTTTTTTCGTTATTTAAAATAAAAATTATGTCAACATGTATAATTTGGCTATTAGTTTGGCGATTTGTATAATTTGGAGAAATTGGTCGACTGGATAACAGAGTAGTACCTAATATCGTTATGAGTAAAAATGCGATGTTTTAAATAGTGACGTCATTTTCTCTTCAAATGTTTTTTAAAAGTTACTGTTATTAGTAATATGAAAAAGGCATCCGTAATAATATTGTAATTCCCATTTATCTGGTTGCTGAATGACATCATTTTCCTCATTTGAAATTTTTCTTATTTTGCTTTAGACATTAATTTTTATCATAAAGTATTTTCTGTTATTTTATTTACATTATTAATATTATTTCTCAGTAAATATATTTTTTACCTCAATTAGTACATAATTATACGTAATCATTTTGGAAAATAAATTTTTATTATCGAGAGAAAAGCTAAACTGATTTGCCACCATTTTTAAGAAATATCGTAAAAAGAATTTAAAATTAAAATTAAAATATAAAAATGGAAATGGAAATAAATTAAAAAATAACTAAAATGGGCACAGCTACAAATAAATAGCTTTCATTAAAAAAAAAAAAAAAAAAAAAAAAAAAATATAAATAAATAAATAAAATAAAAAAAAATATTATTATCAAAACCGGTTGAGTAGAAAATTCAGGGCTGATGACACGACATTTTTAGCTTGTCTGAAAGAAATAGCATCGGAGGCTAAAAACTGAGTCTATGAGACCGCTAGCAACACTTAAAATAGAAAAATACAGGGTGTATCTAAACTACTGGGCAAAACTTTAAGGGGTGGTAGTACACATCAAGACAAATAATATTAAATGGGAAACTAAGAGTCCAAATTGTCTTCCGACGGAGATAGGCGCCATAAAAGTTTAGGGTCCAAAATTTGAAATGATTATAAAAAACGGTAAAATCAGTCGATTCGTTTGCGGTTTTCACGAAAACTATTCTTTATGCCAGTATTGTCTTGAAAATAAATTATAAAGATAAATTTAAAAAAATGCCGACAGAGGGCGCTTTAGACTTTGGAGTAACGTACAACTATTTTTTACCGTTAACTTTTGCATCTCATTAAATTTTTTTAGAAGTTTAAACATAAACTTAAATTTTGAGCTCAAAATCTGTGGTTAAGTAGCGCAAACGGAACTGTGTTCAATGGGTGTGTGTAGGTTAAAATCTGAAATGATTATAAAAAACAGAAAAATCGGTCAATTGATTTGCGGTTTTCACTAAAACTATTCTTTATGCCAGTATTGTCTTGAAAATAAATTATAAACACAAATTTCCAAAAATGTCGATAGAGGTCGCTTTTAACTTTGGAGTAACGTACAACTATTTTTTACCGTAATTTTTTGCATCTCATTAAATTTTTTTTAAGCTTCGACATAAATTTAAGTTTTGTTCTGAAAATCTGAATCGTTGAGAGTGATTAAGTTGCGCTAACTGAACTGTGTTCAATGAGGGTGGGAAGGTTCAAATTTCGAATGATTATACAAAACGGAAAAATTGATCGATTCGTTTGCGGTTTTCTTTAAAACCATTCTTTATGTCAGTATTTCCTTGAAAATAAATTTTAAAAATAAATTTCAAAAATTTCCGTTAGAGGGCGCTTTAAACTTTAGAGTAAACAACAACAATTTTTAACTGTTATTTTTTGTATCTAACTAAATGCTTGCAAAAGCTTAGACTTAAATTTTGAGCTCAAATTCTGAATCGTTTGGGAGGGGTTAAGAAATGCAAACTGAACTGTGTTCAGGAGTTTAAATGATACCCTACGAACACAGTTCAATTTTTCGCTACTTAATTACTCATAACGATTCAGATTTTGAGCTCAAAATTTAAGTCTAAGCTTTTAAAACTTTTATTTAGATTTAAAAAAATAACGGTTAAAAATAGTTGTTGGTTACTCTAAAGCTTAAAGCGCCCTCTAACGGAATTTTTTGAAATTCATCTTTAAAATTTATTTTCAAGGAAATACTGACATAGAGAATGGTTTTAGAGAAAACCGGTGACGAATAGACCAATTTTTCTGTTTTTTATAATCATTTTAAATTTGAACCTCCCCACCCCCATTCAACAAAATTCATTTTTGCGCTACTTAACCACTCATAACGGTTCAGATTTTCAGCTCAAAATTTAAGTTTATGTCTAAGCTTCTTAAAAAATTTAATGAGATGCAAAAAATAACGGTAAAAAATAGTTGTACGTTACTCCAAATTCTAAAGCGCCCTCTATTGACATTTTTTGAAATTCATGTTTATAATTTATTTTCAAGACAATAATGACATAAAGAATAATTCTTGTGAAAACTACAAATCAATTGACCAATTTTTCTGTTTTTTATAATCATTTGAAATTTGAACCTACCCACTCCCATTGAACACAATTCAGTTTGCGCTACTTAACCACAGATTTTGAGCTCAAAATTTAAGTTTATGTCTAAACTTCTAAAAAAATTTAATGAGATGCAAAAGTTAACGGTAAAAAATAGTTGTTCGTTACTATAAAGTCTAAAGCGCCCTCTATCGGCATTTTTTGAAATTTATCTTTATAATTTATTTTCAAGACAATACTGACATAAAGAATGGTTTTCGTGAAAACCGCAAACGAATCGACCATTTTTTCCGTTTTTTATAATCATTTCAAATTTTGAACCCTAAACTTTGATGGCGCCTATCTCCTTCGGAAGACGTTTGGGACCCTTAGTTTCCCATTTAACATTATTTGTCTTGATGTGCACTATCACCCCTTAAAGTTTTGCCCAGTAGTTTAGATACACCCTGTATATGCAAACAAATTAAATGTTGCAGGTTATCTTCCACATACCATTAATTCCCTAAACATAACGACGTCATGGAATCTTCTAATACAATACCATGACATATACAGGGTGTATCAACACAGTGGTTATAAACTTTTAGAAGAGATAGAGTACACCAAGACGATGGGAAATCACTTAGTAATGCATGGCCGGAAACACTTTTTTGGCGAAGTAATGACGACACAAATGTAAACAAGTTGGAAATCGCACGTCAAGCGTAGCAAATGATGTGCATTCGTACTATAACAAAACTTTAAAATATTCAGTCTTGGTGCAATAGTATACAGTACTTCGGATACAATATAGTGGCCGAAATCTTTTGTATGTCCCTGTAAATACTATCTGCTTTCTATTATACAGGAAGTAACTTGTATCAAACCTCAGCAACGTGCATATCAATTTCATAAAATGTAAAATATGTTTAATAGGAATAAAACGTGCCCAAACAGTATTTCCTCCTACAACATAATGTAATGGAATACTTTTGTGTGACTCTGTAAATTACAAACAAATATTCTTTGAACCACAGAATGTGCAAGATGTATTTTCTAATACATACTTCATCGATGCATATCAATTATATTGTGTTCGAAAGTATAACATCATTAAAATGCGTTTGAAACAATTTTTTCCCCATTGACAGTAATGTAATGGAATACTTTTGATTGCCCTGTAATTAAACTAAACATCCTATTTTCATAACATTTGAAATGACTCGACAAAATTATGCAACAATTATATATTTTAAAATTCAAACAGTTCGGTTGGGTAGTTTTCGCTCTGTTATATGCCGACAGACGGACAGACTGAACGACGACTATAGGTGCTATGTATTTATATAATTACGGACGTATCTAAAAATTAAAGGCATCAACAGGGTGAAAAAACATGCTTAGTACCTCAAAAATTCTGATACCTCAAAATGTCTTAATTAAAAAATTAATATATATATATATATATATTTACATTCCTTCAACCCAATTCATACAAGACGAGATATCGTAGGCAGAATTAAGCAAAAAAAGAAAATAAGTCCATATAATAAATAATAATTAAAAATTATATGCAAGTCACGCATAATGCTTATCAATCGTAAAAATAATCAAAAGTAAAAAAAAAAAAAGTAATGAAAAAAAAAAAAAGAAAAAGTTAACTGGAAATAAAACAAAGATATTAATTCTCTGTGCAGAGTCACCATAATATTATAAAGTATCATCGTAAAGTGTGTTTCTTTAATACCTTTTTGATTACCGCATATCAAGTGAGTTTATCAATCTTTTTGACATAATGTTATTGATCACTGCCTACACCCTAAATTATTTGCCGACAAATTATAAGACATCCATCCATCTATAAACCTGAAGTTCTTCTTCAAATTCGAGATATGTCTTAGTCATGCATTATTATTTCCTTGTGTTATGGTGCACGCTGATTATGAAAAAAAGAAAAAAGAAAGGGAGAAAGGTAAAGCAATAATACTAATATTACTACTACTACTACTACTACTACTAATAATAATAATAATAATAATAATAATAATAATAATAATAATAATAATAATAATAATAATAATAATAATAATTGAAAGTAAAAATACTTTTATAAAATACCTTTTTTTCAATGAGAATACTAAAGTCTAAATGAAAATATTGCTTAATTGTTTGTCCGTTATTTATGTTTGTACCGTCATAAAAAAAATAATCTATGTTGGAGCAGAAATAATCTCTAGTATTTTGCCACCATTATTTTTCGGCTCGGTAATTCCCGAGAGTATACCCTTTCAAATTTAAAATGCGTGATGTGTTTATTATAGTGTATTTTTTCATTAATTTTTCACCCTTTGTTGTTTTAACTTTTCAGTAGCTCTATGTATTTTATTCCATAATTCAAAATATTTTATATTTTATTTTTAAAACAATCTTTTTTTCTGTCGAATTTCTTTGATATGGTCCTATCTTCCGGTTATATTTGATTCAAATCTTCGACATACGAGAGCCATTTGAGTCACTTTCAAACTGATCAAATAATAAACGTAGCATTTTTTAGGTGGGTTAGTAATTATGTAAGTATGTAGCACCTATAGTCGTCGGTCAATCCGTCCGTCCATCAGCCCGTGCAACAGAGAAAAAACTACAAAATCTGATTGTTTGAAATTTAAAATCTTATACTATAATGCGAGCAAAAATTGTGTGTGTGTGTGTGTGTGTGTGGGTAAATTTTATCTCAAAAACGGCTCTAACGATTTTCGCAAAAATTTGGATTTTACCATTTTCGGGCACGAGAAGACCATTGGGCTAGATCACATATTCGAGAAAATTCGATTATTGGGTCATTTTGGGTCATAATGGGTCAAGATCAAGCTATTTATATCTAGAGAACGGCTGGATCGATTTTAAGGAAATTTTGTAACCAATCGTTTTTTGGCACGAGAAAACTATTGGGCTGGGTCACATGTTCGAAAAATTTCGATTATTGGGTCATTTTTGGGTCATTATGGGTCAAGCCATTTTTATCTAAAAAACGGCTCTAACGATTTCGACCAAATTTTACATTTTATCGTTTTGGATTACCAGAAGACCATTGGGTTAGGTAACATGTTCGAGAAAATTCGGTTAGTGGGTCATTTTTGGGGTCATTGTGGGTCATGCTATTTTTATCTAGAGATTTTCTCACGCAATTTTGACTAAAAATTGCATTCTATGGTTTCCGGGCACGAGAAAAACATTGGGCTAGGTTACATGCTCGAGAAAAAATTTTAATGGGTCATATTGGGTCATTACGAGTCTGGGTCAAGCTATTTATATTTAAAGAACCGCAGAATCAATTTCATCGAAATTTTGCCTGTAATAGTTTTTTGACACGAGAAAGCTAATGGGCTCGCACGATCGAGAGATTTCGATTATAAGAGTCATTTGTGGGTCATGATGGGTCATAATGGGTCATAGTCAAGCTATAGCTAAAGAACCGCAGAATCAATTTAATCGAAATTTTGCCTGTAATAGTTTTTTGACACGAGAAAGCTAATGGGCTCACACGATCGAGAGATTTCGATTATAAGAGTCATTTGTGGGTCATGATGGGTCATAATGGGTCATAGTCAAGCTATAGATAAAGAACAGGTGGATCGATTTTAACGAAATTTTGTATACAACATTTTTTTGGCACGAGAAAACTATTGGGCTAGGTCTCAGTTCGAGAAATTTCGATTACTGGGTCATTTTGGGTCATAAAAGGTCTGGGTCAAGCTATTTATATGTAAACTACGACAGTATCAAATTTAATGAAATTTTGTATGTAAGTTTTTTTTACACGAGAAAATCACATGTTTGAAAGATTTCGATTATAAGAGGTTATGGGTCATTATATTATGAGTCATGATGGGTCATAACGGGTCATGGTCAAGCTATATCTAAAGAATGGGTGAATAGATTTTAACGAAATTTTGTATACAGCATATTTTTGGCACGAGAAAATCATTGGGCTATGTCACATGTTCGAAAAATTTCGATCAATGGGTCACTTTTGGGTTATTCTAATTTTATCTAGACAATATCTCGCGCAAATTTGACTGAATTTTATATTCTATCGTTTTCGGACACAAGAAAATCATTGGGTTAGGTCAGATGTTTCAGAAAACTCAATTAATGAGTCATTTTGGGTCATAATGGGTCAAGGTCAAACTATTTACACCTAAAAATTGGCTCAATCGATTTTATCTAAATTTTGTATTTAACGTTTTTCGGCACGCAAAAATTAATGAACTAAGTCACATTTTCGAGAGATTTCGATATAAGGGTCATTTGTGGGTCATGCTAATTTTATCTAGAAAATTGTTCTCACCATTTTCAGTATATTTTCTATTATATCGTTTTCGGGCAAAAGAAAACCATTGAGATAGGACACATGCACGTAACAATTCAGTTAGTGGGTCGTTTTAGGTCTTAATGGGTTCGGGTCATTCTAATTATATATAACAACGACTCAGTCAATTTTACCTAAATTTTGCAATGGAACGTCTTTTGTCACGAGAAGACTATTGAGCTGAGTTGCATATTAAACAAAATTATATTAGTGGGTCATATCGCTTCATTGCTGAATGCTGTCATGCTAATTTTACTTAAGAAATGGCTTAAACGATTTTGATTCATTTTATATTCTACTGTTTTTGATTACCTGAAGACCATTGAGCTAAGTCACATGTTTGATCATATGTGATTAGTGGATCATTTGGGTAAAAAAGGGTCAGGATCACGAGACTATGGCAAAAGTCAATAAGTTGGCGATATTTGACAAAATACTGACGAAATTTGGCCGAAAAATCGACTATTAAAGTTACGAAACCAAAACACATATTTGGCGCCAAATGAAAGAATGTGTCCAAATTTGGTTATATCTGGCAAAAAGTATTGTCTTTCAGAATGTGAAGAAATTTCTTATACATTCTTAATAGTCTTCGAAATGCATAGTTAAACTAATCAGAGTCGAGCTATTAAAGTGATTTGGATTGATGTCCTTTCTTTGTAAATTTTAAAATAAAGTAAAATTTATGAACATGTGCATACAAACATAGTTGATTGTTTTTATAAATAATACTATTATTAATAACATGTTTTACAGTAATAATACTATATCGAGTTGAACACAAAGTTAATTTTGACCGAGCTGAGCTCGGTCACCCCTGCTAGTATATAATTATTGCATAATTTTGTCGAGTCATTTCAAATTTTATGCAAATCGTATACATAGTTTAATTACAGGGACAATCAAAAGTATTTCGTTATATTACGACCAATGGAAAAAAATAGTTTCAAGTGCATTTTAATGATGTTACACTGTTTCGAACATAATAAAATTGATATGAATCTATGAAGTATGTACTACACAATTTTTTGTGCAAATGAATAACAAAGAATATTTGTTATTCATTTATAAGGCCACACAAAAGTATACCATTACATAATGTTATAGGGGTAAACATCGTTTGAGGCGCATTTTAGTATTATTAAACTACTTCACATTTTATGTAATTGACA
The DNA here is from genome assembly GCA_964019185.1 of Maratus speculifer. Classification (NCBI taxonomy): domain Eukaryota; kingdom Metazoa; phylum Arthropoda; class Arachnida; order Araneae; family Salticidae; genus Maratus; species Maratus speculifer. The sequence continues at coordinate 329,801,881 of OZ025297.1, forward strand.
TATGTTGCTGAGGTTTTACTACAAGTTAATTCCTGTATAATAGAAAACATACAGAATTTATAGGGAAACGCAAAAGATTTTGACTACTGTACTGTATCTGAAGTATGCTATAACATGAAGACCTGAATATTTTTAACATTTCGTTATAGTACAAACACACCTCATTTGCTATGCTTGACGTGCAATTTCCGACTTGTTTATTATTATTATTATTATTATTATTATTATTATTATTATTATTATTATTATTATCTATAAAAGACGCATTTGATATCTTCTTGCAAAATAACCATACTTTTATGCCATATTGGTCTCATTTTTCTATATTGATTAACAAAAAAAGTATAGTCAGTTTTATGAGATGTGATTCCACCGTCTCAGTCTTCCGACTTTTTATTGTTGTGTCCTAAAGATGAACATGGAAAGAATTCTATTTAATAATATTTCTGTACATTTTTTTTATTATTTCAGAAAACGTGGATGTATCCCGTGGAGTTCCTACCTACATAGTCATCTTGTCAGGCATAGTCATCGGAGTCCTCTCCATTGCCCTAGTCGCCACATGCTGCATGGTATCTAACCGGCGACGTTGCAAGAGGGTGAGTATTGTATCATGACCGCGATTATCGTATCGTTTTCAATCCATTAAAGAAAACAATATTTCTTGAAAAATAAAAAATAAAAATAAAAATAAAAATAAAAAAAAACGAAAAAAATTGAAAGAAAATTTAGATTTGATATTTTGCAATGTTTAAAACGTTACTTAAAATAATATACACATTTCAAATGACAAATGAGGGTTTTTCAATTCCTGTTATTAGTTCACATTCTCCCTACATATATATTTATATTTCTTGTTTAAATAATTCGAAATCAAATTTATGGTTTTTTGAAGTAAAATGTAAAATTATTCTAATTTAATTAAATTATATTAACATAGGTTCTTCTTTATAGATACATTAATGTTGATTATAAATAGCATAAAAACTGTTAACTTTTAAATAAATTACTATAACTTCAAATTATTAAATTGCAGACTTAAATATTATGTAAAGTGAAATTAAAATACAATTCAGATCTGACGCAAAATATACAGGAAATCTTTCTTTGAGAAAAGTTTATTTATACACCCGCTAAAGAATTTTTCAGTTGTCCTGTAAGTCTGATTGATGCCCTTACTATTTTCTTATTTAACAAAATTATTTTGAGAACATCAATGAAACCAAAATTTTACTTCTACGATTAAATTAAAAAATAATAATAATAAATAAATAAATATCGAAATAAATCAATGGAAATTGTGTAGGCGCAGCGATCAGATTAATGGGTGGGCTTGCACTTCACGGATCCATATCAGTTGGCGTCACTTGTATAGAGATCGGCATCTGCAGTTGCATCTTGTCTGAAACAGGAATCCATTATTTCAGCAGGCTCGAATGGACAAAGATCACTCTTACATTTATTTTCCTTCTACATACTAGGCCTACTTGGGCCTACTGATGTTATTCTGCATTCTGTACTTGCGAACAATATTCTATAATGTTAATTGTTCCTTTAATATAGACGCAGTATTCTACACGCACAAAAAAAAATCTTGATTGTATGTTAAGAAAAATCGCTGCTTTCTGTGGAATCTGAGACGGGTCTGATTTCATTGATTTTTCCACGGGTCGGGACTGTTTTCACTGATTTTACCAAGGGTTGGGCCGTAAACTTTTGCGGAAATACAAACAGACCAGGCCATAATAGCTTTTCATCGACTCGGTCCTGGAAATTACGGCCCATACACACTTCTTTTTTTTTTTTTTTTTTCTATCCTTGCTTCAATCAGTCGCCTCAGAACACAAATATTTTTAATAGACTTAATCCATAACTGTTGTTAGCAGTCTCCTAACCGCTGCTTTTATCTTTACAGTTTAATTTGTAATTCTCTGTTTACTGTTAGGCTAGTAAAATTGTGTTTCATTTTGAAACCTAGTACTATCGCTAGAGACTTTAGTGTAATTAGACTATAGTGTAATTTTAATTATAACAAACTTGTACATAAAGTTAAGTACAGAAATAGTACCCTCGTAATTAATGGAGCCTTTTCTTCATCGTCCAAACAAGCGGTCTCATTGGCCTATCTCAGTGGTTATGTGATAATTTCTGTTTACAATGAAGAGTTAATATGGATATTTAAATAACATAAGTCTTTTGTATCATATGACTTCATCATGAGTCGTAAATCTTTTTTAGACCACAAATTGTAATAGACCTTCTGCACACGATCTAAGTTCTAAGGTAAAATTCGCATGCTAGTTGTATTTGCTTTTGAATATTTGCATAGTTAGTGATTTATGGAGTATGTGTTATTAATACTTGTTTGTTAAATATACTGCAAGCTGCCATTACAAAAAAAGTCATTGTTGTAATGGTAGATAATTAATATGCTGTATTATAAATTCAAAAGTTACTCTGCATACCAGAACATTCCTTAAATTTTCAAAACTTTGGTTAAAATTTATGCACGCACTTGAGTCGAGACTAAAACTCTCCTACTGGCGGTGTTTGCACCTGTGCATACTAAAATTTTGGCGGTACAGTGGTTAAAATGACGGATCAAAATACTTCCAGTTTTTGGGTGTCATGAGGCTTATTGGTGTACTCTCAAAAATTTTCATACTTATTATGCAGTATATTAACTGTTTTTTCAACTTCAAGCCCATACAGTTGTAGCATTCCGACATGAAAAAATATATACGGAAATTCAAGCATCAAACCTTAAAGGAAAAAAAAAATAAATAAATACTCATTTTAAATGAAAAGTTAATATAAAAACTTCCACAAAAATTGTCGTTATTTAACGATGTTCTTTAACGTTTTGTTTTGCAATACATTTGTCACACACAAAGTCATACGAACACAACTATCATTTGAACTGTTCATTTGAGAAAATACCATTTCCTCCGTCGTCTGCGAGAATAAAAACACGGCAGTGAAAAAGCACCGGAGATAGCCCATTTCCGACTGCAAAGCATTCCGTAAAGAAGAGTGGCCTTTATCCAACCTTGCCCATCCTCGCTACGTTCGGTCGCCTCGGAACACAGGTATATCAGCGGATGGACATAATGTCGCTACCGGATATTATTCGATGTCTTCTTTCAAATGAGGTTGAGGAAGTGAAAGTTGGAATTGTAACAGGTGAAAAGATCTCCTTTGCCGACGACACCCATCCCGGCTTAAACAAACAAATAGATGATGTTTGAAAAAATTTCCTGTAACTTTTTCTAATAAATAACAACGTAGAATATTAATCAAAACTATTTTAGTGTATTGTCCAGTCATTTTTATCTTTATTCTTTTATTTGACATTAAGACCTGGTGCATATGATTTCGGGTCCTAATAATAACACTATTTTCTTATTAATTTATACCCTAATATCTGGTAACAAAATAAAATTGGGTCAATATTTATTGTTTTGTCGGCGTTATCTTAACTAATATTGGGAATATTGATCTGAAATATTACCCCCAATGTTGGATGTTCACATTTTCTTAACATCAGTAGCGTTGCTGCGATTTTTTACCTGGGATAGGTTTTCAACAATTTCGTTGCTTTACATGATTATAAGGTGGTTTTTAATGAACGTGCTAGATTTTAATGGACGTGTCACATGTAAAAATTAATATACCTAAAAGTATAAACAGCCAAAATAAATTTGGTATTAAGTTGCTTCAAGACTTCACAGAAGGAGCCGGTTCTTCAATCTTCAAAGCAAAATTAAAGATAGAAATTGAGACATTGCGGCAGCAATAACAGTACTTAACTGCTACTTTTCCTTTTCCTTAGTCTCTGTTTCACCCTTTCCGGCACAGGTAAATTCTGTTAGTTAATGAGAAATTATCTAATGACACCGGAATTTAGAAACAACTTTTTGAGACATTAAGAACCCCTTAATTTAAGCTTTCACTGTAAAACCAAAATTTTACTAAAATATTATTGGTGCCGTTTGCAAGTTTGGAATTAAAATTAGGTACCCCGGACTGGAGTACAGTGTGTCGGAAAGAGTTAATTAATTCTGCGCTTAAAAAAAAGAGATTTCTGTTATGAAGTGTTGAAACAGTTTCATGTTTATGATTGTAATGTTCTCCTATACGTTGGTTTTTACACATCGTGTATTTATTTTAACGTAAGAGACTTAATTTACAGTTTTTCAAGCTTTTAAGTGTTCTGGGAGAGAGTTTAACTCCTTAAGGCGCCATCTCTCACCTGTATCACTATGTCTCTTTTCGCTATGCCAGTGCAATAACAAATAATAACAATTCAAATAACTTTCAATAGCAAAATCTGAAGAAAATAACAGTAACTAAGAAACTTACAAATCACGCAAGAAAATTTTGTATAATAAATGCCAATAATTTTGTGACCCATTTTCTTAGATGACTTACAAAACAATACAAAACTCTTTGAATGAAGATTTTGGTTAAAATATTTTTGATAATACATTTTTTTTTCCCGTAATTTTAAGCTAGAATTATCCGGATAAATTTAGCACTTTTTAGTTATTTATCAAATTAATAATTCCGTAATAATTTTCAATTTATTTATTTTAATTATTATAAAAATTTCAAAATAAACATTTTTTGTAGTATAGTTTTAAAGATTTTCTTCATCGTTAACAAATAAACTGTTCTTACAACTTACAACGTATATCCGTAAATAAGCAATTACGTTTATAGATCGAAATAAATTATCAAAATTAATGAGTTGTTATTTATTGCAAAATAAATAATTGAAAATTAACCTGAACTGTTCCTCTTGTTAAGGAAACTCTGTTTATTATTTTTTAACTTTAATTGATAAAAAAGTAAGTTTATAAATCAGTGTAAATTAATAAAGTTAAACAGCTGTTTTATATTATTCAAAATAAACAATTGAAAATTATTATCCAAAATACTCCTTGTTATTAAACTGTTTATTTTTCAACTTACTTACTGACATACATAAGAAGCTATGTTTATAAATCGATGAAAATTACCAAAATTAAACAGTTGTTTTATTTGTGGCAAAATAAACAATTTAAAAAGTCAATTAATCATAAATGTTCCTCATTATCAAGCAAACTGTTTATTTCAACCTATATCCTCATATAAGAAGTTAAGTTTATAAATCAATGAAAATTATTAAAATTAAACAGCTGTTTCATTTGTTGCAAAATAAACAACTAAAACTTAATCTTAAATACACCTCGTTGAAAAGTAAATTGTTTATTTTTCTGTATTCATATCCAAACATAAGAAATTAGGTTTGTAAATCGATAAAAGTTATTAAAATGAAAACAACTGTTTTATTTGTTGCACCATAAACAATTGAAAATTAATTTGAAATCGAGTGAGAAGAGTTACTTGAAAATATCAGAAATATGCGGCATACATTTTTATTCAATTAACGCTTGAACAATAATAGATATTCAGTTTTAGATTGCTATTATTATTTCAATTGAAGTTTTGGGAGATCAAGAATTCGATCATTCAGACCTCGTGAAAATCGACTATTCGTTAAACAATCGACATTTGGACAACAGATTCTAGTTCATATATTTGACATCTCTTGTTTCAAATACTCGATTATTTGTCGTGCAGTTCTGTAGGCAGTTGTTGATTTGTGGAAAAATAATTATTAAGTTATTAGTGGAAAAATAATAACAGCAATATTTAAAAAAAAAAAAAAAAAAAAAAAAAAAAGACCATTTTCTTAAAAATTGAATATGTTTGAAATTAGTCATTTAAACATCTTTTTAATCGATTATCTGTTGATACTATCGATTGTTTTTTGGTCGAACGTGCTATAACAATAAAATTTCGCCATCTCTAATTATCTCTTGCTTAAAATATTCAACTTTACATATATCTCCAGGCAATGTTAGTGATTAAAATTAGTATATACGCGAAAAAAAAAAAAAATCTGAATTTTAGGGAATGTTGAAATTTAGTCATTCAGACTTCTTCAGAATCGATTCCATTATTCGATCTTTTACAACAATAAAGAAACAATCAGAAACAATATATTATAGGGTGTTATCGACGTCGCTTGTCATCTCTTATTTAAAATAATCGACCGTATGTCTTACATATCGGTAGACAGATGTTGATTCGCTGATTTGTATGTAATCATAAGCGAAAAATGATGATAATCAAAGAAAATCATACATAAAAAAATCGACCCCTTCACCAAAAAAAGAGCTCCTGACAAGTGTTTGCGTGGAAAAGAAGCCACCTGCTCGAGCCGTCTCTGTGTCGCCAAGACAAAACTTCTAGGCTGGGATACGAATATCATCTTTTTTTTTTATTCTCATCATCTGTGGTTCTTTTTTTTATTTAATTTTTACTCTTGTTTTTGAAGACAAAATGTTACACCATATACTTCTCGTATGGAGGCAACACCCACCTTAAACAGGTTTCGGGTGACATCAAGGCATTATTTTTCCCTTTTATTTTTAATCAGCCCCTGCTTTTCATGGTCTTTTCTTTTATGCTCAGTTGTGAAACAGAACAATCGAAAAATAGCAGACGACTTTTCATTAATAGATAAAACTGAGTTGAGATGACTCAATTTTTCTTAACAATCATTCCCACAGCCACAATATCTGGTTTTATTAGTTATTTAATTTGGAATAAAAATGTAAATTTCCAATTATAGGTAAATTTTATAACAGATTACTCAACTGCGTATGGCATTCGTTGCATAATCTCCATCTTTAAAATTGTTTATTTTAGAATATTAGTTCATTGACTCCTATCGCGAAGTATGAAATAAAATAAAACATAATGTTGTGTTTCTCAACTTCTGTTTAAATTTCGGCTCTTGTTAGTTTTGATTCAATATTTTCGTTTTATTTTTAGTGTTTTAACAATGTTTTAGATACGCCATTTATTTTTAGAATTTAAAATTATAAAATTAAATTATTTTTACTCCGTACATTTTCTTTCTTTTCCAGTGATATTTCAATAAAATAATGTAATAAAATTAATAATAAAAAGTTAGCATTCATTTTATTTGAAGCATTATTTTGTAAATAAAAATGTTTCTTTCTACAGTTCCGATGCACTTTAAAATGCAAAGTATCGATAATTTTAAAATAGCTAATAATTAAATTGAAACAGTTGTGGGATACTTTTCGAATTTTAAATGTACATTAAAATTAAACAGTTTTGCGATAGCGCTTTAAAAATGTAATAAAATACTTCATGATTTCTTTTTTCTTTTTAATTAATTATATGACTACCAGACAGTCATATTGAATATTAGCTGCGATGCTGTTCATATTACATTACAATCAAGACTCAATCCTGTTTTATTTTTCTTCACATATACCGCGTTTATTCGCGTAATAGTCGCACTTTTTTGCCAATTCTTCATTGTGAAAGTTTCGGTGCGACTATTATGCAAGAAAATCTACTACACAACATTTTACACTTTAATGCTAAAACCTTACTGGTATAAAAAAAAAAAAAAAAAAAAAAAAAAAAAATAAGTGCCATAATAAATTTAGTTGCTTATCTAATGTTTCCAGATTGTATGCTGTTTGTTAAATACCATATTTATTTTTATGGTAGCATTTTTACAGTCATAAAATTTACAATTGATCTTAGTGAAAATTTCGACAAACAATTCTCATACTAAATCACTTTCACTTAAGGTATCAGAATCACTAGTGTAATGTGAATCAGTGTCTGAAGAATTAGAGTGATCATTGGGTATGTCAATGAGAGTGACAGAACAGATGAATCCATTATAGACTGGGAGGCGGCAGCACATACAATCACCTCATCGAGTTCCCGTGTGAATATCTAGGATTACTTATATCTCGATTCACTTATTAAAACGCAACCGGTCTGCAAAGTCGTATCTTGATGGAAAACATCTGAAAACCCGATTTTAACGGTTGATTCACAGGTTTACCATTATGCTAAAGGTGTGAAAACATGAAGAATTGGGAGCGGAAAAACATAATGGTAAACCTACGTGTCAACCACTAAAATCGGGTTTTCAGATGCTTTCCACCAAGATACGACTTTGCAGACCGGTTGCGTTTTAATATTCGAATCGAGATTTAAGTAATCCTGGAATCTCATTCGTGAATTCGATGAGGTGATTGCCTGTGCTGCCGCCTCCCAGTCTATTAGAAGTACTACTTCTGAGAAGAGTGTAATGATAATTATCTATTTTTTAGATGAAAGTCAAATACGCGACTGCGACTTTTATACGAAGAAAATATTTTGACTATTTTTTTCTGCTTAAAACGGAGGGTTACGACTATTACGCGAGTAAACGCAGTATATATGAGTTTTTCAAAACTCGGCCAATCCCAAATTTAAAATGTCGAATTTTCTCTATCTACCTATTTTATTGATGAACCTGCATCGGAAAAACACTACAATCTTATTGGGGAAAAATAAAGGGGGGGGGGGTATATCAGCTATTTCTGGCCTTGAGAAAGCTTTGGACGCAGTCAGGGGTTTTTCGCGATTTCCGAAAATTCGATTTTTTGGATATGACGAGTTTTGAAACTCATGTTGTCATGTTGTTATATGTTTTCTGCACTACTTAGAGTTGCAGATTTGTACGTTAGTCTAGATCAAAGACAAAATATAATTCATAAATGTTTTTCGATCTTTGTTAGTTTTTAATTCTTCTCTCTCTGTTTATTTCTTTCTATCACTTACAATATGAATAAACATCTATAAAAGACGAAGCATACATGCTCAGGTGCTTTGTGTAAACAGAGCAGGGAAGTACAATAAAACCCCGATAATTCGGATTAATTGGGACCGGATCCAATCCGGATTATCCGGAGAATTAGAAAAAAAATGAAATAAAATATAACATACTAACAGAAAATCACCTTTATGTTAAACTTATTGAATATTTGCAGACAGTAATAATGTTTACTTTGCTTAATTATTCCGAAAACATGTCAGAAAAAGTTTTTTTTTTTTTTATTTAGAATACGACGATGAAACAAGTTAATGTTATGGAAATTAGCCAATCTCTTCTCAAACTTGAAAAAAAAATGACCAACCCGATCCGAATTATCCGGAGATCCGGATTATCGGGATCCGAATTAGCGGGGTTCTACTGTACATCCTAATCTTGGCTTAAAATGTAACGGAATAAATGGGAACAATGTTCCGGTTCGTGAAATTATGACCAATATTGTTCCAGCTCGTGAAATTCTGGCGAAGACCACCCTGGTTCGGGAAATTTTTAAAACATATTTCTGTAATTTTATGTCTCATTGTGCTCTTTGTTGACGTATAATAGACTAACGAAAAATTATTTATTTTAATGAATACATGATCGAGATTTATTCGTTTTTATTCAGTTAATTGATTGAAGCAGAAAATTAGGATGAAAATTGAAGTTGATATAGCATTGATCTAATATTATTTAAATATAAATGAATAATAAAAAAAAGTATTAACATTTGTAACTACTTTTTAAAAAATTAAGATACATGAAATAGAAAAAAAAAATTGGTATTAGCTCATCCAACTTGTTACACTGTTTTTGTATAGTTAGACATAAAATTTTATAATTCCAAAACGTTTTTAATCAAAGATAATTTTAAAATAGCATTCCAGTTCGTGGATTTTTTCATTTCGAGCCCTGATCCTATTTAAGGCTCAATACATATTCTTTTCATATTAGAAATTTGTAATTTTTTTAAAAACCCGGATAGTCTATGTATTTGTTTTGCTGGTATTGAAAATTTTAAACTTAAATTAAAATCGCATCATCATCTTTCTCAGTATAGATCAAACTAAACAGCCGTGTATTTTGTAAAAAGAATGAATCATAAAATACGATAAATATGATTAAACTATACAATAAATAATTGCTATGTTGCATATATGTGTGCATAGATTATGCTTATAAAAAGTTTAAATAAATTATACATGATAAGAAATTTTTTAACATAATGCATAAATAATAAATAAAAGTTTTATATTGCAGATAAATCACAATAAGCTTTCGTGCATTATATTATACAATGCAATAGCATTATATAATATACTTGTACAATACATATTACAACTTGTACAATACATTTACAATAGATATTATGATTTAGATATGCAACTGGCATGATTCTGATTTTCTGCATATGTTCATGCATATTGCAGAAAAATTAAATTTGTGTGTTACCTAACAGAATACAATTGATCTGATTTAATTGTGCAATACATTTGCAACAAATATTATGATTTAGATACGCAAGAGATATTATTCTTATTTTCTGCATATGTGTCTATGTATTGCAGAAAATTTAAGAAATCTTAATTTTATGTTAAAAATATTTTCAACATACATTCGAACACTACATTAAGGCTTAATGTTTATTGTTACTATGCACAAAATATTTAATGTCTGTATATAAACACAGATTGGCAACGGTAATTCTGCAATTTTCTCTTCCATAAAGCGATTACCCTAGCAACAGTCATCAGTCCCCAAACAGAGCCCAGACCATACCTTTTCAATATTATAAAAAATAAATCACGTGACTGAATGTTTTGAGCCCTGGATCAGGGGGAGAGAGAGCTTTGAATGGAAGGAGGTCAATGCTGGCCTACCCAACACCTGTCCTTTTTTGCTCTTCATCTGGGATGTGGAGGGGGAGTAGAGACGTACCTACGGGCTGTTTACGGTCTTATGTCTCATTTCGGTTTCGTTTTGTATTCGGACGAACTTTTCAACCGTGAAAAATCCGCGAATTGTAAATATCTGCAGTAAGGCTTCTACCCCTCCCACTCTCTTCCAAAATAGGACTCGATAGTCTTTTTCAATGAGGAATTCCTACAGAAAATATGGAATATTTGGTATTAAATTGTGTTTGTTTTGGTATACAATCGGAAGTTTTAAAACCTAAAGGGTGCTGGTCACTCAGCTTCTGAATGTATGCTATGTCTATGGGCGTTTGATGCATTTTTATACTCAAAATAAATAACATTTTTGACTATTTTTCCTGTGTACTCTTCTTTAAGCATGTCTCTGTGTTTCTTAGTTTTCAAAATATCTCTAAAAGCTACTCTTAATTTTATATGAAGCGTTAAAATTTTATTCTCAATTTGTCTGTTTTTAAAACATAAAATATTAAATCAAGTAAATATTTTAGAAATATTTTGAGAACTAAAAAACACAGAGACATGCTTAAAAAAAAGTATACAGAATAATAAATAAGTCAAAAATATTAACTTCTTGAAGAGATATTTCGAATACAAAATGCATCAAATACCCATAGATTTTACATTACAAAGTTGAATGCGAAGGCTGAGTAACCAACACCCTTAATTATGTTTCATTCAAAACTCATTTTGGTTTCAAAAAGAATAACTCAAAATTATTATAATTACATATTTTTTATAAAGTTAGTAAATTTAGTCTACATTCTGCTTGCTATTAAAAGTACTGAAGGGTTTATTATTATTATTATTATTTTATTATTATTATTATTATTATTATTATTATTATTATTATTATTATTATTATTATTATTATTATTATTATTATTATTATTGTTATCATCTCACAAATATTTTATAGATCATGGCTTATTAGTTGAAGAATAATATTGCAGATTTGTGGGGATGGGATAAATATTCGGTTTTATTCATCAAAAAATCCTTAAAGTTTCGCTCATGTAACAAAACTTTAAGGATTTTTTGATTCAAAATATTCATTTTTTAAATAACTTTTTTTAATTAAAATATATTTAATAAAAATTTAAAGTTAAAAAAAAGATACAGAAATAATTACCGAAAGCAATATTTCAAAGATAAGTAAAAAAGTTATGTGTGGCAGTTTTCCCATTTATTTTTAATATTTAATAATTTACTTTTCTATGCATAGAATGGAAGTGCACAGTGAATCTCTTTCAATATTTCATACATTAATTTTGATTTTTAAGGCTGTAAGAAGTAAAAAAGACAGTGTAGTATTACACTTCCACACTCAAAAGAAATGAAGTACCCAGAAAGACAAGGAAACGTGCACAAAACCGTTGTTTTAATTTGTGTTTATCACGCTTCTTTATATATTTATTGTTATAAAAAATGAACACGCAATTAATAAATATCCTGAATTATTCTTTTAAATGATCAAAACAGATCCAAAAGAAATTAAACTCTGAAATTGGTTAAGAAAGCAGATTATGCTTAAAAATTTTGGTTATTTCAGTTTTTTGAAAAAATAATGCAACAATAATAAATCTATCAACAGCCCGACATTAATAAAGAATGCTTTAATACCTTTACAATGATTTTGTGTATGTGTGTGGGGTGGGTGGATAGAGTTTATGTCGTATTTGAATATCTTAGGAATTGTTTTTCGGTTGTAATTCCTTTTTTTTTTTTTTTTTTTTTTTTTTTTTTTTTCTTTTTTGTGAAAGTTCCTCAGTAAATAGCTGGAAATCGTTAATTTTTATTTTAATGTACATATAATAAGTGTTGTTCCGGATTTAATATATTTTGCTTGTATCATGACTTGATACTCGATTTGTGAATTGGATGATAGTTTGTAGCATTTATATAATGATTAGGCGCTGTGCAAATGTAACGTTATCAATTTTTTGGTAATTTTTGAACCCCCTCCCCCTTCCAATATCATACGTTATCATACCTCGAACTCCCTTCCCATCCTCTTGATAATAATATGTTTATCAAAGTGTAATTTTATTTTATTATTATTATTATTGCTATTATTATCATTATTATTATTGCTATTATTATCATTATTATTATTATTATTTTAAGGGATGTACAAAACTTTCTATATTTATTTTTCGCATATTGATTCAAATGAAGAAAATTCAATAAAATATCACTTTATTTCAAATAACACTGAAAAGAAATAGTTACTATTTAAAAATATTTATAACAGCTTTTTGTTACATAATGCATTCAACACTAAATAATGTCTTGTTGCACTTCACTAAACGGAGGAGTGGGGGAGACAGAAATTCTTATCAACAAAACAAATGGACTGCATTATTTCTCTTTTATTTATTAGTGAACACAAGCTTCATTTCAAATATACTTCACATACGGTCTCTCGAACCGTGATTATATATTTACAAGGTAGAACTCGTCGAATTTCGACGAAGTAATATGTTTTAAGGAGGAACATTTTCATTTATTTATAATAAAGATACTATATTAGTAACAATAAAATATGCACCCTATATTGGTAGGTCTAACTGTTATACACATAATATTTAACCTAAAGTCAACAAACTACTATTTCCATAAAACTCAGTTGTAGAAATATCTAAAATTAAATTTTAATCGTATATGTAGGTAGTAAAATATAATAAAAATCAGTTGTTATTGTACAGTTATCAATTAAGACTTTTATGCTTTGTATTCCAAAATAAAAAACAGTAAAATTTATTGCACTCTGACTCAATCATGGAACTTTTCCCCCGTAAAATCTGAAACCGACATCATTTTCACCATCTCGCACCTCTCGTATCCGTATTCAATTTTTTAAAAAATTGGTATTTTAATTTGATCATTTTAAAATCATTTTAATTCAAAATTTGAAGTGTTGATGTTATTAGCTGGAAACAAATATTAAAATATTTATATTATTTTAAATGTAAATGAAAATTTCTGTTATAATCTGCATGCAATAAATATGATAGCCAATATTCCTGTGACGTCATATAAAGTTATCACCCTCATCACATCCTCGTCAGCCTCTACTGAAAACAGATAAATATTTAAAAATATTAATTATTACTGATTTATAAGTATTTAGAACGTAACGTAACGTATTTTTTAACGTATCATATTTGCTAACGTATTTAATTTGAAAACTTTTCACTTTTTATGAGAAAATGGCAAAAAAAAAAGTGCAGAAATCTTTTTTTTTTTTTTTTTTCCCTTTACTTTCAATAGAAATGGAGTACTTCTGTTGCCACGATCACAAAAATGGTATTGAAAACTACAAAAATAAATTAATATCTCAAAAATAAATTAAAATACAGTTTTCGAACAAATTGCGTTTAAAAGTGCATTTTTTTCTCCATACGTCGATTTAAAAATTAAAAACGTACAATATTTAGAAGCTTAAATATTTCCAGTTGTAAAAATTGCAAAACCAAAATTTCATTTCAAATTTAAAAGTGTTGCCATTCACAAAATGACGTATGTGTTACGCACAGAAACGTTTGGCCTTTATAATATAGATAGATACACATTTGAAGAAGAATAGTAATGTCAAACGTTAGGGTAGTCTGTGTTTTAATATTAAATAATCTATCTATAATAATAAAGAGAGAAGGATGTTTGTCTGTCAGCGCTGTTCTGCTGCACGTAGAGTTACTGCTGCACGTAGAGTTACAAAATTTGGAGGGAAGGTACTTTTTTACATGTAGTTTTGCACCTCGAAGCCCGATTTTTGATTTTTTATTTAGATTTTTTTTAATAATTTTTTTAGGCGATTTTTAGCGTTATTTTTGCGGTTTTATCCCATTAGTGAAAGGAATACGGTTTCATTCTTTTAACCCAAAATAGCAATTTTTTTTTTCTCTTTTCAACAAAGTTTATTTGGAATTTGTACAGCGATTTTTGAATTTTTAACGAATTTTTAATGCGATTTTTAGTGTTTTTTTCTCATTTTGCGGCTATTTTTTGAGATAAATAAAACGAAAATCGTTTTAAATTTTTAGCCTAATGCCCTAAATTTTGTGTTTGTTACGATTTTTAGATTTTAACGATTTTTAATGGGATTTTCAATGCGATTTTTAACGTTTTTTAAAGATTTTTGCGTTTAGCATCTAATTTTTTTCATAGTTGTTCTATCAAAAACTTGAGCTGTTGAGAATGCAATAAGTAGTATTTTTTTGTGAAATCTATCTAAAATGTCAAAAATTTAGATACCACTATTTTCGAATAGCAATTTCATAAACTATCTTAAATTCTTGCTTAAGACCGCTACCCCCTCGAGTTATATATCACCTGATAGGTTATTTAACAGAGTATGGTTTTGATAAAGTTTTTGAAGAATAGAGTGCTCTACCTGGTGGTGGAAAATGGTAATAGAACGCTATTTTTTAAAATCTGTAATAATAAAGAGACAAGTTTGTGTGTGTGTCAACGCTGTTCTGAAGAGTCTGCTGTACGTAGAGTTACAAAATGTGGAGGGAAGGTATTTTTATACATGTAGTTTTGCACCTCGAAGCCCGATTTTCAACTTTTTGATTAGATTTTTTTGATAATTTTTTTAGGCGATTTTTAGCGTTTTTTTTTTTTTTTTTTTTTTTTTTTTTTTTTTTTTTTGCAGTTTTATCCTATTAGTGAAAGAAATACGGTTTCATTCTTTTAACCCAATACAGCAATTTTTTTCTCTTTCCAGCAAAGTTTATTCGGAATTTGTACAGCGATTTTTGATTTTTTAACGAACTTTTAATGCGTTTCTTAGTGTTTTTTTTTTCTAATTTTCCGTTTTTTTTTTTTTTTTTTTTTTTTTTTTTTTTATGAGATTGATAAAAAGAAAACCTTTTCAAACTTTTAGCCCTAAATGATTTTTAATGCGATTTTCAATGTGAATTTTAACGCTTTTTCAAGATTTTTTGCGTTTAGCATCTATTTTTTTCATAGTTGTTCTATCATAATCTTGAGCTGTTGAGAATGCAATAAGTAGTTTTTTTTTTTTTTTTTTTTTGCGAAATTTACCTAAAATGTCAAAAAATTAGTTACCACTATTTTCGAATAGCAATTTCATAAAATATCTTAAATTCTTGCTTAAGACCGCTAACCCCTCGAGTAATATATCACCTGATAGGTTGTTTAACAGAGTATCGTTTTGATAAATTTTTTGAAGAATAGAGTGCACTAGCTGGTGGTGAAAAATGGAACTAACAGAACGCGATTTTGTTAAAATTTGGAAATATAACAATGTGATTTATTTTAAATTTTAAAATGGTTTACAATACATGATAAAAAATGTAAACAAAGAATGGTGTGACACATTTCAGGGTGCATGAAAGGAGGGGCGCGAACAAAATTAGGAAATGTAATAAGGAGATCTGTTTTACACTTTAAGGTAGTTTATAACGCATGTTAAAATTTTTAAAATACTGGCGATGCTCTGGAGAGACCGCTGCACGAAGTTATGTATGAAATTTTACACCTTGAAGGCCGATTTTCAGTTTTTTTAATTTAATTCGTATGCGAATTTTAGTGGGTTTCGAGGCGATTTTTCGACATTAGCGAAAAGGAAAGAGGATTCATTCTTTCGACCTAAATTAGTGAATTTTGTTCTCTTTTCAATATAATTTATTTGGATTTCGTGCAACGATGTTTGGATTTTTAATGAATTATTTAATGTAAATTTTGCCGCTATTATTCGACATTAGTAAAAGGAATTTTGCTTAAAACTTTCAGGCTAATGTATTAAATTTTAGCTGTTAAGGTTTATGAATTTCAGCTAATTTTAATGCGATTTTTCGAGATTTTTTGCGTTTGATGTCGGATTTTTGTCATTCATGAGATATTTCCAATTACAACGTTTTACCCTATTAGAGTAAATTTTGACCCCTGTGATTTTTTAATATTGATTTTTAATGCACTTTTCAATGCAATTTTTAGAAATTTTTCGAGTTTTATGGTGGTTTTTTGATATTTGGAAGTAAAAATTGATTTCAAACTTTTAATCTAATATAATTTTAGAGATTTTTAACGCGATTTTTCAAGAATTGTTGTGTTTCGTGTCGATTTTTTATTATCTATAAAGGATTTCCTTTTACTACGTGATTATCCTGTCGACCAATTTTGCCAAATTATTTCAATCGTGAAACAAGCCAAATTATGCAAATAAATGTAATTTTTATGTTAAATAATGAAAGAAGAGATAATTTAGAAAAACATTAATACAAATACATAAAAAAATAAGAAGTAAAAACCACTTGATGACGTAACAAACATATGTAACATGTTTAATGTCAAGTGAATATGGAATTTACGATCCGCCATTATTGTAGTTTAATCTTATGGTTTGACCCAGATAGTTTTTTGGTCAACCGGATAATCAAATAGTTCAGATTTCCGATTAGAATGTTTTATCCGTTTGATGAAATTCTGATTACTGCGATTTAAAAAATAACTAGCGATATTTAGTGCATTTTTCAATGCGTTTTTAATGAACTTTTTAATGCGATTTAGTACTATTTTTTTCGATCCCCACCACAGTGGTGTTTTAACAATAAAAAAATTATTTTGGTTTCAAACTTTTAGCCTAATATAGTAAATTTCACCATTTACCTTTTTTTAATTTTGTCGATTTTCAATGTGATTTTTGATATATTTTGTGTTCTGCGTCGATTTTTTTGTAATTCACGTAAAAAAGAATGGTTGCTACGTTTTACATGACTAGAATATTTTTTTATTCACGGGATGTATTTACATTTAGCGATTTTTAATGAATTTTTCAATGATTTTGTATTGTTTTTTTTAATCTCACGGCTATTTTTTGAAATTTCGAAAAGGAAATTAATTTCAAACATTTACACTTCATTTGCGAATTTTGAAATTTAGTGATTTTTTAATGCAATTTTTAGCAATGTTTTCATTATTTCTCACGCTTTGCGCCGATTTTTTCACTCGTATTTAAGAAATAATTCAGATTACACTATTTTACTCTATTAATGTAAATGTTGTCCCCCGCTATTTTTAAATTTGAAACGATTTGTAATGATTTTTTGAATACAATTTTTAGATGTTTTCGAGTCCACGGCGATTTTTTCACAGTTGGAAAATAAATTTTTAAATAATTTGTAGCTCAATGTAGTAAATTTTGACATCAATGATTCAGATTTTTTGTGTATATTCATAAAATGTTTAGTAAGTTTTCTGTCGGTATTTTTTAAGTAATGAAAGAATTCAAATTTCAATGTTTTGTCCCATTATGGTAAATTATGTCCGCAGGAATTTAATATAAATGTTTATCTTACTATGGCAAATTTTGTCCGGATTTTTTAATTTTACTGATTTTTAATCTGTTTTATAGTGATTTTTCAAGTTCTGTGACAGTTGTTGACATCGGTAAAAGAATTTCGGTTTCTAACTTTTAGCATAAATAGTATAATTTGCTCTCCACGCTTTTATGAAGTTTGCCAATTTCTAATGCGATATTCAATGTAATTTTTAGTTAGTTTGGGGAATTTTAGGTGTTCCGTGTTGACTTTTCCTTATTCATGAACGATTTCCGATTACAATATTTTCGACTGAATATTAAATTTTTACAGCCATGACTTTTAAATATTCAGCGATTTTTAATATAGTTTTCGATACGATTTTTAGCTATTTTTTTAAGTTCCTTGGCGATTTTCTGCCATTCAGAAACCAATTTTTATATCAAACATTTTGTTTAATGTAGTTATGTTTCGAATGCAATGTTTTATCTCTTAATATGATTTTGGCGTTCCATGCCTACATTTTGTAATTTATGAATGATTTCGATCATAACCCCCCCCCTCCCTTCGCCCTGCTTTAATATTATTTTTTTAAGCATTGACTTCCAAATATTTAGCTATTTTTAATGCAATTTTCAATGTCATTTTTAGCCATTATTCAAGTTCCGTGGCGATTTTTTTACATCCGGAAATCGAGTTCGATTTCAAACTTTTTGGTTAATATGGTTAATTTCTTGATTACAATATTTTATATTATAACAGTGAATTTTTACCCTAGGGATTTTTAAATGTTTTACGACTTTCATTACAATTTTCAATGCAATTTTTGGGCTTTCTCAGTCTTTTTTTAATTTTAACATTTTTCAAAGAAATTCGATTTTAAATTTCTAGACTAATAAGAGTTTGGTTTAAAACTTTTATCCTTTACGGTAATTGTTTTGCTCTCTTATTTTGATCTACAGTAATTTTTAATGCTGTATGCCTTTTTTTTTTTTTTTTTTTTTTTTTTTTTTGAGTCTACGCCGATTTTTTTCAGATATGGAAAAGGAATTCGGTTTTTAATTTCTTTGCTAATATGATAAATTTTCTCCTGTGCGATTAAAGATTTTTATTGTAATTTTTTAGCAGTTTTTTTCGTATTTCAATGCTTTTTACATTATCAAATTAATTAGATTCAAAACATTTATCCAAGTAGAGTAAATTTTGAGTTCCGTGATTTTTGAAAATTTTGCCATTTTTAAAGCGATGTTTACGTTTCTTCGCGACCCGCTTCGATTTTTTAGAGGTTGAATTTTTGGCCGAATTTATTAAATTCTGATCTCTTTTTTTCAAAGTTTATTCGAATTTTGAAACACAATTTTTGAATTTTGTTTTATATTTTTATGAGATTTTTAATGTTTTTGGCGATTTGTAAGATTTTTTCACATTAGTAAAAATAGTCCAGCTTCAATTTTCTAGCCCATCTCTTTTCAACGAAGTTTAGACGAAATTCGTGCAGCATTTTTTTAATTTTTCGAGGTTTTTACTATGATTTTTAAAGTTTTTTCGCAATTCATGCTATTTTTTTTTTTTTTTATGAACCCGGGCAACGCCGGGCAGAACAGCTAGTTTTATAATAATTTAGTGATTTTAATAATAACTTTGTATTTTCATGAAAATAGATAACAGACTAAAAAAAGATAGCATATATTACTTTGAACCGAAGACCATGTTATAATAAAAAGTTAATTAAATCCAATTGATTTTTTAAATCATCAGATTTTAAAGCATTCACCTTTTATATAAACATTTTAATAACAATTTTAATTTTTCTTAAGAAAGGTGTTATAGTAAAAATAAAATAAAATACATTGACATGTTTTGGAACCGTCAAATTGACGGTTCCGAAACATGTCAATGTATTTTATTTCATTTTTACTATAACACCTTTCTTAAGAAAAATTAAAATTGTTATTAAAACCATGTTATAAATCAAAAGAGAAAATTTTGATTACATCAAAAAATGATATCGATATCAAGCGACAAACTCCCCTTCCCATTAGAGATATCTTACGATATCATGTGGCAGACACCCTCTCCCCTTCCCCCCTAAAGTGATAACGATATGTATGCACAGTCCCTTATATATATTATTATTGCGGAGTTTTGTGCACCGAATATTCGATTAATGATTTTTTTCTTCTTTGCAGATTGATCACAGATATGAAGCTGTCGCAACACAAGAAGCCGTCATGTTATAATGAAGACTTTCACCAGGTAAATTGTCATTTTAGTGTCTTATGTTTACAAATAAAAGGGGGGAGTGTGTAAAATAATGAGATAAATTGAATCTAATAATGGTATGGTGATGAAACATGCCGGTAGCCAACGACCATTTTTTCAGCTCTTGTCATTAAATTTATTGTTGTCGATTACTGGTAGGTTCATCTTAATTGATTTCCTCAATAATTATATTTCTAATAATGGGATGTTTTGATTGATAATTAATCTCCTACAGTTTTGAATGTTTGGATTTAATTTTCGCGTTTGATAATACATTTATGCAACTTATTGTAGAGTTCGACAAACCGATTGTCAAGTTATATGAATAAAAAACTGTTAAAAAGCTCTGCTATAAATCTTCATTACAATAAGTGATATAAAAAACCCGCTTTTTAAAGGGCTTATTCTTTTTATTTATTTGTTTTTAAATCTATTTTACCTATATGACGTTAGATAGCGCCACTATCACTTTATTAAGATGAAAATTCCCTGAATAATTAATATTTACAGTTATTTTTAAATTTTGCATTTTAGTTAAATAACTGTGCTTTAAGTTTATTAAATTTTTACATACTTACAAAGCAACATTCATCTCTTTTCGTAGTGTAATTTTAACTGAAAATCCATGAAAACGGGCTTTACTTTTTTGTGCTCCAATTGATTTCCATTTGTGATACTTCTTTGATTACAGTTTAATTACAATTGACTAATGCCTCTTTAAAGCTTAAGCTTTTAAAATATTTAAAAACTTTATTTTATTCTTTTTTTAAGTACGCAACACCTTTATAAGTTCTCACGTTAAAAAGTATAATTTTATGTATTATTGTAAAGTAAAATTAGAACTTCTTAGTTTTATAAGTTTCTAGATGATAGTTATTTTCTGGTTATAGTTTATAATAAAAATATTTAATTTCCCATAATTAGCATCTAAACATTTATTTATTTATTTATTGTTTATTATTATTATTATTATTATTATTATTTGTGTTACTAATATCAGATTCTTTTCTTTTAAACAGATGGATTTGTAAAGACGCACAATTCTTCTGGTGCTGCCATCTATTGTCGCTAATCTGTGATAGCCACACAAATTTCGTTCCTCGGCTTCCACTGGTTGCAATTGATGCAGAAATCAAAAGTGGCCTGCTGTGGCTTTTTTAAATACGAAAAAAAAAAAAGAGATAAATATTTTTTATATGTTTCATATAAATGAAAAAAAGTGCAAAGAAAACTGATAAAATCTTTTTGACTAGATTTTTTTTAGCATTGTTTTCTTTAGAAGACTCAGTATGTGTTTATGTTAGAGTGTATTATAGAAGAATTCAGTGACGTGACGTTTCAAAAATTATGGGAGGGGCTCAGATAGTCATTTTTTGAATGAATTGAATAATTAGGATTATAAGTTTATGAGAGTAATCGATCTTTAAAGCTAATTATTGATTGATTGTCATAAACTAACATTTTAATTAATGTACATAGAAGATTTATATAAGATTATGACACTGGGGACTGGGGGCTAAGAAAGACCCCGCCCCCATTTCCCGCAGAGCATAAACAATTTTGGCAAAGAATGGACAGGAATTTAATTGTATTTTTACTTTAGAATTCGTAAGATTTAAATCTCTAAAATTACTGGAAATTTTCCTTGCAGCAATACTGATATGGAAAAAATAAATGAAATTGGGGTTTGAAAGTTTTAAAAAGTACTTAAGTAAAATTTAGGCTTCAAAGCAGGTGTTGCGTCACATGATATACAGATTTACAAATTGCAGATGTAGTTAATAGGTTTTTTTTTTTTTTTTTTTTTTTTTTTTTTTTTTTGCATACAAAAATGTTTATTTGAATTATAAAATTCTGAAGACAGAAAATAATAGTTCTTAGGATAGCTCATGTGACTTAAATAAATGTCTTCATTTATATCTGATATGAGCTCCCTGAGCCCCTCCCTTTCTCACGCCATAGAAAGAATTTCAGTTGTTTGAAATATTTGTACGTGCAAAATATGTCGTTTTTGGATCAAACAGAGTGCTATATTGTTTTCGTAAATTGTTTATGACTAAAGAATTATGATTTTTTTCAATTTTTTCATTTTGTTGTATATTTTACATTGTGCTTTCATTCATATGTTTTCATTGAAAAATGTACATACATGTGCAAGAGTGATTTTGAAAATTTTAGTGTACATATTTTATGTAAATATTGTTTTCAAAGCTATAAAATTAATATTTTGTTTCTTTCATCAACATGTATATGATGCACTTTTCTGTCTTTCCGAATTTGTGTTATTTTTTGTTGAAAACTACATTTTAAATTATGGATATATATATTTATATATTATATTATATACATATATATATATATATGTACAGTTTTCTCATAATATTAACTGTAAAATTAATAGTAAAGCTTCGCAAGGCTTTAAAATTCTGATGATACTATACTTATAAGGCATTTTAAGGACGGTGAAATCATAAAAATATTCAAATAAGTTTTTATTATAAATTATTTTTACAAAATCTTTTTGTTTTAAAATTTTTGTAATGTATCTAAACATTGTCTCAGTTAAAATAACATTTTATTGTTCTTTCTTCGTGAATTTTTGTGAATCTTTTTTAGCTTTATGTTATGACTGCAATACAGTTTAGCAATGTAAAGCAAAAGCTCAAGTAGTCAGCCAAATGTTGTCGGTTCACTACTTGTTGTTATTATTATTATTATTTAGAATATATTTTTAATGTGTGTTCCAATCAAGCAATCTGATTTTAAAGTAACGATTTGGCAACATTGAGATAAATCAAATAATTAAAATTGTAATAACCCAAAATAAATGGCTAATGATCTAATGGCAAAAGATCCACAATTCTTTGTTAACCATTTTAAATGATCAATATTTAAAAAAAAAAAAAAAAAAAAAAAAAAAAAAAAAAAAATTAAATAATGCCTATTTATTTGCGCCTTTTACAGAATTTTTAATCTTTTATCACCGATTTTTTAAACAGAAATTTTTTGCCTAATTCAATCAGAAAAATGCTCAGATTAATTAATGCAAATTTTACAATAAAAACTTACTGGTCGGAATAATAAACCATGTTTGAAATCCCTTGAAAAACACGTATCCTGTATGACGTACAGGCAAATCAAGGAAGCGGTTAATACGTGAGTGGTTCAACAATTATTGACCCTAGTGTATATAAAATATTTGTACTGCGATGGTTGATGTGGGATATCGAAGCCATGTGCTCAATTTCAGAACCGTAGTTGCTATATTAGCATATTTTTGGAGGGAGGAATGAAGTTTTAAAGACCTATTTGTAAGATATAAATAAACAATAATTTCGACTCATC
This sequence comes from Maratus speculifer, assembly GCA_964019185.1. Lineage (NCBI taxonomy): Eukaryota > Metazoa > Arthropoda > Arachnida > Araneae > Salticidae > Maratus > Maratus speculifer. The sequence continues at coordinate 329,825,448 of OZ025297.1, forward strand.
AGTGTATACAATAGATATTAAAAATTTTAATTAAAATTACATACTACTTACAATAGAAAGAATAATAATTTCCTAACAGTTTCAGATGATAATACTTGTCCATCATCAGGGAAGCACTAAGAAAAAACAACAGTAATGTATAAAGTATGTAATTTCAATTTAAGTTTTTAATATCTATTGTATACAGTGAAGAGCCGAAATTATTGTTTATTTATTATAAAACAGCGTAATTAGTCCTTTTAGTAGTAATATTTACTTTTAAGTGATTTTTTAAAGGGGAGGGGGGTAGAGGGAAAAATTGGTTTAGAGCTTATGAGACCAGATTTCTGGCAATGGATGAGACATTGTCACATCAATATGATCCCAGTCCAAACAACTATGGCCATATCTTATCCATTATCTCAAATTTAGCCATAATAAATTCCAAAACAACCTTTTACCCCCACTCCCTCTTTCACACCTCCCTCCAAAAATATGTTAATATAGCAGCTACGGTTCTGAAACTGAGCATATATGCATCTGAGACATTAGGCTTCAATATTCCATAACAACCATCGCAGTACAAATACCTTATATACACTAGGGACAATAAATATTGAACCACCCACGTAGATCTAGGATTTGTATGAATTGACTTCACATTAATAAATTATAATATTCAATTTTGAACCAAACATTAACTATTTGCTCTCATTTCACTATTTATTTCAATTTTGGCTGATTTTAATTGGCTGAATCCAAGAACACTTACCTATTAAACAAAATATATCGATTATAAGTTATCAAACATTTTCTACTTTATAATTTTATCAATTATATTTCATCAAAATACAGCATATGGTTTAGAAAAAAAGTTGTTTTCTAATTTGTTAATTATGTGGAAAATCAAAAATGTTGTATTTATTCCTATAAATTGTAACAAAATTGATAATTGTAGCAAAAATCAATAATACAGTGGAATCTGTCCAAAGTGACCACCTTTGGGACAGGCTAAAATGGTCACTATATACAGATGGTCACTTTATGGAGTGTCTTTCAAAATGACACATTAAAATATTGTGATCGCAAAAAATAAAATTTAAATAAAGAAAATGCACTTACATTAAGTAATAAGCCGATTAATTAACAAGAATAAATCTGAATCACTAATTCAAAATATATTTCAAAGAAGATAATTTACTTAAATCTCACATTATTTCTTTTGAATGCAGTTGAAATTCCGTAGTAAGTGATTTAAATAACACATTACTACAAGGTACTTTAAAATTTATACGCTTTTTTATTTTCATTATAAATGTATAATAATAATCACGTTTCTATGACTGGCAGTAATAAACTTTTCAGTAAAAATCATCCTACACAAGTGCAAATATCATTATAATAAAGGACAAAGTGGCCACTTTATACATTAAGCAAATAGTCACTGTTGGAGATTAAGAGGTACTTTTTTAATGGATCAAAATATAACTTCAGAAAATGACCACTTTAGTCTTTCTAAGTTCAAAATTTTCAGCATGCAGAAAAAAATAGATGGTCACATTTTACAGGTTCAAATAACGCTGACAGTGACTGGCTAACTGGTCACTTTACACAGGTGGACACATTAGACAGGTGGTCACATTACCAAACAATTCTCATATTATTTTATATGAGCACAAGTAAAATTTTTCAAAAGCGGTCACTTTAGCCAGGTGGTCACTTTAGCAGATTCCACTTTATTTTGTTTATTCTTCCAGGCTGTGTACAAATATTTTCTCTATTCTTTCAAAATGCAATTAATATTTTATACATTCTCCTACAATGTAAACAATAATTTCTGAATTCTTCCAATTATGAAGATCAAAATGGAAATTTAAGTATTTTTATGATGTAGTTTTTTGTAAATTGTACAAAAACAGATTAAATAAATGAATTTTCAAACAAATGAAACTTTTTGTAATTATTTGTTTTACCTTTAAGATTTAGAAAATGTCTTTTTGTTTATTTTATTCAAAGTTTTGTAATTTGCGAAACTTCTTAACACGTTGAGTGCCACGTCTATTTTCTTTGTCTTTCCGTTTGAGCCATGAAATAAAGATTCCTGTTACACATCCCAATACTGTCAGTCACTGCTGACTGGCGCGGCCAAAATGGCAAGTTCAGTGTCAGTCACCCATGACTGACCTAGCATGCAAATGTGCTAGTGACAACAAGCTAATAGGCTAAAATAGACTGCATTGTTTCTGCTTGAACCAATAAATGTAAATTAAACATATTTTAAGGAAGTTGATATAAAATTAAGCAGTACAATCTTTGTTTCCAGTATTTTAATTTCTTCATAATAGATCGGGAGGCACCAGCACAGGCAATCACCTCATCGAATTCGCGGATGAAATTCTAGGATTAGTGAAATTTCTATTCGCACATCAAAATTCAATGTGACTGTCAAATCATATCTTTGTGGAAAACCCCTGAAAATCCGATTTTAGCGGTTGACTCGTAGGTCTACCATTGTGTTTTCCTGCACCCAGTTCTTCGTGTTTTTACACCTTTGAGTGCAGGAAAGCATACTGTTAAAATCGGATTTTCAGGTGTTTTCCACTAAGGTATATTTGGCAGACCGTTATGTTTTAATAAACGATTCAAGTTCTAACTAATTCTGGAATTTCAGCCATGAACTCGATGAGGGATTAGTTGTGCTGTCATCTCCCGGTCTATAAGTTTACGAAGTGTGAATCATATTTCAGTATTAGCAATCATTATACGTTCTTTCAATTGCAATCCTTACAATATAGCTTGACAAATATCTACATTATAAAGCACGTCTGTAAGTAACGCTGACGTCAAGCGTTGAAAACTATCTCATTTTACTTTTTTTTATTGTTTAAAAATAGTTTTCAAGAATTACTTTTTAAAAAATCGATCTATATCGCGTGCAGCCAAATTACAAATAAAATAAACCGTTTGCACTTAAACCAATTCGCGTTTGTAATGACCGAAAGGTGGCGTTGTATAGACCTGATAATCGTTTGTTTACGTAGTGCCGTTTGCTCCATGATGTAGCATAGCGAAACCCGTTTAAAGAACTATTTAAAGTGTAGTTTTTTATCTTTTTTATTTAATTATGGGAGATAAATTACAAATATCGACAATTTTAGAATTTCTAGATGCTGGAAAATCTAGTAATTGCTTTAGAGAAGCTGAAGCAATTATTGATTCAAAGAGATTAGTAATGTGGGGCATTAAAGAATGCAAAGAAGAAGAAATAGAGATTGTAGGCTCGTGTTTACAAACAAGCCAAACAAAAGGAAATCCCCATTTTATTTCAGGTTTGCTAGTAAAGGAAAACAAAAATTTGAAAATAAAAAAAATTTTTTGCTCTTTCAAAGCTGGAGCAAGCGAATCATGCAAGCATTGTGTTGCTGTCATGTTATTTTGCCATGAGTAAGTCAAATGTACTTTTTTATATTATAGATCTAAACTTTGTGTATAAAATTTTGATTTTAGATAATTTTAATACAAAGAACCCAACGTTGCATGCGTTATAGAACTGTTTATTTATTTATTTATTATAGAACTGTTTATTTATTTATCGGAATTTTAAACACTGATTTTAGTGGAAGATGCTCACGGTATCAGTTCTATTTCGTTTCAGACTTTGTCCGCGAGACGGCGTCTATTTCATTTCAAACGCGAATATAAATAGTTAAGTATTTGTTCTTTGCTAATACTAATACATTGCGAAATTAAAAGTTCGCCAATGAATAAATAAATGAATATATTTCAATATAACTAAAGTCTGATATGTAATCAAATTACGAGCCTAATCTCTTTTCGATTAACGTCTCATACAAGAATCTTATTTAGTTGGCACCGCTTAAATAAAAAAATAAATAAAAGTTACTTTTACTTTTTTGATCATGGAAATTGCATAATAAAAGGGGCAGATATTATATAATTATTTATCTTTGTTATTGGTACCAGAAACAACTGCTGCAGGCACCTACAGTCATGGATATTTTAAATACTGAAATAATAAGAATGAAAAAGGAATAAATAACGAAAAATTGCCATTTTCTTATAAACCGGGAGGCGGCTGTATAGATTATCACCTTATCTACTTATCACCTCATCACGGCTGAAACTCCAGAATTACTTAAAACAAAACTTGATTCGCATATTAAAACGGACGGTCTGCCATATTTTGATGGAAAACACCCGAAAACCTTATTTTAGCGGTTGACTCATAGGTTTACCATTATGTTTTCCTGCGCTCAGAGGTGTGAAAACATGAAGAACTGGATGCCGGATAATACAGTGGTAAACCTACGAGTCATCCGCTAAAATCGAGTTTTTCAGGCATTTCCCATCAAGATATGACTTGGCAGACAGATTGAATTTTAATAGTATGATCGAGATTTAACTAATCCTAGAATATCCTCCATGAATTCGATGAGGTGATTATCTGTGCTGCTGCCTCCTAGTCTATTCTGAAACCAATCAGGAAAGTTCACAAGTATTCTAATTTTTTGAAACATCTATTTTAGTATTCTGATATTTTGAATAATGAAAAAAATTTTACAAAAATACAATATTCAATCAAAATTTAATTTTTTACAGTTTAAAATTTTTTTAATAATATGAAATTTATTGAAACATAAACCGTTCTCTTTTTCAATTGTACTACATTAAATTAAAGCTAAATGAAATTCCATATACAAATGAAATGAATTATTCTAATGTTTTGACTTAGAGCGATAGCTGTTTTTTATTTATTTATTTATTGAACTGACAGTACATCTGACTTGTGCGCTTGACATGAAAGCAAAATAAAAGCAGTAGAGTGACTAGGCAGCAAAAGCAGCAGGTTTTTAACAGTGTATGAAAGTAATAGAGTGATTATACAATAAAAATTGCAGATTTCCATCAGTATAGCTCCAACGAAAACTTTTAACCTGAATACACTGCACTGTTAAAAATTTGACCTTTTGCTGCATCATCACTCCACCGCTTTTATGGAAAACGATTACTTTACCGTATTATAAAATGGAGCATTCTCATGGGTCAAAATAGAGATATTCTATAAAAGCAGGGGAGTGACGATGCAGAAAAAGAGTCAAATTTTTAATAGTGTGTTGAAAATCTGTAACTTTTTCTGTATAGTCACTTCACCGCTTTAATAGGAATTGATAAATTGACTATAAGGAAAGGGCATGTTTACAAACAAACACTTTCATTAACCAATCTACCACTATGACAAAACATGACCCACGTTCCAGAATTTCGTGATACATTATTAAAATTTTGCGACTTTAATTGCATAGTAGCTCCACCGCTTTTGTAGAATAAATATCTCTGTTCTGACCAATGAAAACTTCATAATTTCATCAAGTAATCGTTTTCTATAAAAGTGATGGATTGACTATTTAGCAAAAATCGCAGGTTTTATCAGTGTAGTTGAACCAAAGATCTTAGAGGAAAAGATGTGAAGGCTCCGTAGGCGTAACGTAAATACACAGCTGTCAGTGAAACAGTGCAAATAGCTAGGCAATAGAAGTCGCATACAGGGGCGAAAGATAAGAAGCGTTCACTTGGCGCGCTTTGGCATTATCACCAGTAGCGATAATTATCAAAATGTGGAGTAATGATGTGGTCATCGCTGCCCGCTTCGGTCCCTCGGGGTCCCCGCGAAAACACTGCGCGCCCCCCTCCCTCTCCATCCCTTTTCGTGGAGGGAGATGAGTTAGGTCAAAGTTCATACAATACGTTACAGAAGACTACCTATAGATGAATATGTTCGTTGTTATGTTAGTTTTCGAGTGAAAGTGGAACTTTCGATACATAAAATTTATTATTTAACAAGTTCAGCATCACCGAAGACTTTTCAGTTGTACGTGTTAATCGATTTCTATTTGCAATATAAAAAATATATCACAACAAACAAATAATATTAAAAAATCTCCCACAATCTTTAAGTCCCAAGACGAACTGCCAAAAGAAATGGCGTTTTGAATTTTCACGGGGGAGTTGGCGCAAGGAGGTTTACTAGAAAAATATTTGGCGAATCGGTGGATGCACTGAACCAGCCTACGATTGGATCCCCCCTTTGAGCGTGTTTCATCGCAGTGCTATTTGCACTGTTTCAGTTAGTTACGGTTTCCAAAGCCTTCATGTCTTTCCCTCTAAGGTCTTTGGTTGAACTACACTGTAAAAAATGACTGTTTTGCTGCATCGTCACTCCCCCTCTTTTATAGAATATCACTCTTTTGGCTAATGAGAATACTCCATGATAGCTTGAAGTAGTCGTTTTCTATGAAAGCGGTAGAGTGACGATGCAGCAAAATAGTTATATTTTTTACAGTGTACATGATTTCTATTAGACTGCAGTTTTCGTCCAGAATCCTAGGCGGTCTACACTGTTAAAAAAATGAAATTTTTACTGCATCGTCATCGCACTTCACCGCCTTTATAGAATATCTCTATTTTCACCAATAAGAATGCTCCATAATACAATGAAGGAATCGTTTTCTATAAAAGCGGTGGAATGACGATGCAGCAAAAGTTTCAAATTTTTAACAGTGTTACAGTGCCTACACTGTTAAAAATCTGCTGCATTTTGCTGCAACGCCCTCCACCACTTGTATATAATATCTTTATTCCAACCAATGAGAAAGCGCCATTTCACGGCCAAGTAACCGTTTTCTATACAAGCAGGGGAGTGCGTTGCAGCAAAATGCAGCAGATTTTTAACAGTGTAGAAGAGATAGTGTGGAAATCGCTAATACCGGTATAGCTTTCGATCGCATCCAAAAATTTACATTTTCGTAGATGGCGCTGCCGACAATTTCATTGCGTGAAAGCTTAGGTTTTGTTTTTTGTTTTGGTTTTCTTATTGTCATAAACATTTTTAGTATTATGTGCAGTGTTTACAAATGTTGAAAATTTAAGTGAAAACATGCAAAATTTATCTAAAACGATGAAAAAACGAGATTCACATTGTTTTGTTCCTGGTTATACTACACAATACAAGAACAGCAAGTTGTCTATTTTCGGTGTACCCAATCAAGATCTTTTTGAAAAATGGAAAAAAATTATTCCTCGTGCCGACAAAGAATTGAGCTTGCATTCTGGTATATGTGAACTTCATTTTGAAAAGGAATTTATTGCCAGAAATTATGAACATATAATTAAAGGTGAAATTGTTACAATACCTAGAGGTAAGCCAATTTTAAAATCTGATGCCATTCCTACTATATTCCCAAATTTGCCAAGCTATCTATCAATTTCATTGCCGAAAAAGCAAGTTCGTTTTGTTGTTGTTGTTGTATTGACCAAAATATTGGCCCGGTGAGCAGCTTTATATTTCTATATAGCTGTCTTACTCCGCTAAGCTGCTTAAAATACCAGTCCCTAAAATCAATTAATTGCCATACAGATGCCTATACAGAAATTCGCAAAATTAACTCCATCCAACACCACAAACAGAAAAACACAGAAAATCCCAAAACCAACCTACTATATTACACCAATCTCCTTACACCGACAATTACACAAAAACGAAAACACAGACTAACTCACAATACAACACTTCTGCTCTCCAAAGAAAACCCCACCAAACGATCATCTCCATCCTTAAACGAGCACCAGCCTAAACATTACCGACCCACCTAGGGCAATGCATGTATATTTCATCCAGGAATTTAGAAATCCACATTAGATATTCTCCCCCTTTTCTACCAGCTATCTCAAAAATATCTGTATATGACGCATTTCCCGAAATATGAAATTTTTTATACAAATTTAAACGAGCATCAGTGAATTTTTTACATCGTAATACTAAGTGTTCCTCTGTTTGATCTTCATCTCTACATAGATTGCAATTCGCATCACCACCTTTGAGAAATTTTTTTTTTCGATCCAGAGTAAACACAGTTTTGGTTAAAAACCTGATAAACACTACGCCATACTTCCTGATTAAGTTGTGGTGAGGATAACCTATATCAACATAATTCCAACAACGCCTACTATTGTTCTTTTGATATTGCTCCCACTCCCAATCCATCTCTTTTACTTTATTATGTTTGACCTCCATTATCCAATCTTCTGGAGATATCCAAGGGATTCAAATATTACTGTAAGGCCCATTCCTAGCAAGGTTATCCGCGATTTCATTAATTTCAATCCCTTTATGTCCCGGAACCCAAATAAAGGTTATATCATAGTTTTCTAACTTTTTTTTATTAATTTCATCCCTCAAGCAGGTAATTATAGCAGCCGATTTACGATGTATATTTTTTAAAGCCACTAGAACACTTTTAGCATCGGTGAAATAAAAATAATTACCCCTTTCCCTGGTATAATATTTTATAGCCACCAGTAAAGCCATGGCTTCGGCAGTAAAAATCGAATTTATAGTAGGAATGCGAAAAGCCAAACGACTACCAGAGTGTTGGTTCACCATACTTATAGACGTGAAATGATTATCCTTCGAAGCATCAGTCCCAATAAAAATAGCCTTGTTCTTATAAGTTTGAAAAAAGTGATGAAAAGAATTCTTAATGACCTCGTCAGGGAAGTCTTTATTTTGAAAAGCCCATGTATTGATGAAAATTTGAACACCTTTGTCCAGTTTATTTCCCCACTTATATATCACCATTTCATTGACATTAGTATTATAACTTTTAAGCCTATTAATTTCTTTGTACAATAAGTCTTTTGACAAGATATCAGTGTACTCTTTATGTTTGTATTCCGATATCGTCCGTTTAATCGCTAGAAACTCCCTACGTAAATCATTCCTCCATATCCTGCTCTCTTTTAATAAAATTGAAATAGGGCACCATTTGGATAATCCAGTAGCCCACCTGAGTCCCATATTTTGAATAACTTGAACCTGACTACTTTCTTTTTTTGTGCAGTGCATCAATATCCTCGGGTTACCGTCTAAAACAGAGCCAATGATACTCTTAGAAATTTGTATTAAGTATTTTGTTTCGGTCCCCCAACTAATGCCAGCTATCGCTTTGAACGTGTTCAGTCTTTTACTTGTTTTTTCTTTTAACATTATTATATGATCTTTTAAATTACCTTGTTTATTAAAATACACTCCTAATATTTTAATTTTTTCCAAAAACCCAACTTCTTGCCCCCTTATCATAAACTTTTCTTCTTCAATTTCATTCCACTTTCCAATTTTCATAATTTGGCATTTGCTAGGGTTGACTTCAAGATTCCACGCCCGAAGCCAAGTAATAACTCTTAATATATTGTCCTGTAAAATCCTTTTTAACCAATTAATATCGTCATGAAACCCGTATAAGAAAATATCATCTGCGTAAATTACGCACTGAATCACAGAATCGAAAATTTCGAAAATATCAGCTAAATAAATAGCAAAAAGAAACGGTGACAACGGGCTACCCTGCAGAAGACCCCTATGATAGTTAAAAAACCTAGAAAAACTTCCCCTCCAATTAACCACAATCCTCAATTCCTGTATCAGTTTCCGAATTATTATACAAAGATCAGCCCCCAAACCTAATTTTTTCAATTTAAACAGCAATCCATCCCACCACACATTGTCGTAGGCACCTTTAATATCTAAAGCTATGAAGTACCCCTTCATCTTAGATTGCCTGGCCCTCCTAATATCTCTGAAAATTTTGTAAGAAGCTGCTTCACAATCTCTAAATGGAATAAAACCATAATGATTAGGGTGGAAAATATTATTCTCTATACTCCAATTGAGTAAAATATTTAAAATTAATTTTTCAAAAATTTTTTTGCTAGTGACAGTAAGAGCTATTGGTCTATATCCATTAATATCATTTTTATTTTTCCCAGGTTTTTTAATCGGAAGCATTATGACCTCTTTCCAAATTTCCGGTATAGTTTTTGTTATCAAAATCTGATTGTACATTTCAAGAATCTGATTCAACACCCGTAAATTTAACTTTTTATAAAAATTCATTTTTATCCCATCAGCTCCCGGAGTAGTAGATTTGCTTTTCTTTAAAATATCTTGTAATTGATCCAAAGTGAACTTTAAATCTATCCCATCCTCCCCAGAAAAATCAATTGGAATGCCCTCCCTCACATACGAGTTCTGAAACACAACAGCAAGCGAGTTAGCTTGGGAAGAAGCATCTGGTGGACAGTTTGGAAAATTAAAATCAATGTTTTCTTGAACGATATGATCTCTGTTAAAACTTTTAATAATTTTGTAAATTTTTGGCCCCCTACCAGCCTTCCTAGCCATAGTATCCCAAAAGGATTTATTATCCTTCTTTATTTGCTTTTTAAGTTTAGCATTATATTTTTTGAATTTACACCACAAATCAACGTGACAAAGACGAATCGCCTTCCGATGATAATACCTTTTAAGTGCTAACAACCTCCGAGTAACGACACTCCACAACAGAGGAAGAGTCCCCCTATTAACAGGAACCATATCCGTACGTCCCCCGATAACATTGATAACCTCTTTAGTCCATAAATCAAAACCATTCTCATAAATCTGACTATTAAAATTATTTACATCTAGTCCCACCCCTTCCCAATTTATATGATTCCAGAAATCACCCCTCCCGATACCCCCACGATGTAACTCCTTAAAACAGACCGGGTAATGATCTGATCCCATCGGATCCGAAACCACCTCAAAAGCAAAAAAACAAGCCAAATTTCCCGAAACTATAGATAAATCTAAAAGAGAAAAATCCCCCCCAACATTAAATCTAGTAGCCTGATCAGTGTTCATTAATACCACATCATTACTATTGATCCAGTTTATTAAATTGTCCATTTTCTGCTTTTTCGGATTGTTATGCCAGTTTAAGAAATTAATGTTAAAATCACCTATAATAAAATAATAATCACCAATTAAATGTTTAATGTTTTCTAGCCAATTAACAGCAGTAAATCCTTTAGGAGCATAGATATTAATAATGATAATCCAACGTTTCTTATACCAATTTTGAATCGCCTGAAATTCATGTCCATGATCGAATCTGGGAAGCTTTAAAATTTTAACAGGGATTTTATTATGAACAGCCAATAACAGACCTCCTCCATTTCTCAGAGAACCACTCTCTCTATCCGTCCGAAAAACACTTCTGTTTTTTAAAAAAATAGTAGACTTTTGATTGAGAAACGTCTCTTGAAACGCCCAAATCAAACTATTACGAAATATACCCATGCGAAGCCAGGGAAGATTAGATGTAAACCCTCGGATGTTCCATTGTATCAAAAAATATTCCATACAAACAGAGAAACAAAAGACAAAAATAAAGCAACAACTGCAATAACAAACAGACTATTACGTAAAAAAACACTTACCCCAACTTCAGCAGCAAAGTGACAAATTCTATACATCACAGGTCAAAAATCAAAAACGATATCACAACACCAAATAAACAAACCATCCCTTATATCACAGTCCAAAAATTATGAAATACTTTCAGTGTCCGTTATCATATCCGAAACTTCTGGATTTTCTACATTCTGAGATGCTTCGTTATTTCTATTACTGAGCTTTATTTTTTTTCCTCTAATAGTGTTGCAAAATTCTGCTATGAGGTCTCTGTTATTATGCTTTTTTTTCAGTTATGTTTTTCTCCTTATCATCTGCTACATTATTTTTGTTAGCTTCTTCTTGTTGACTCAAATTAATACCCGTGAACAGCTGTAAGAGGTACTCTATTAATTGCTGAAATTTTAAATCAATTAAACTGGCCATTTTTAGTAAACAATTCTCGACATTTATTTGTTCTGAATGCTGTTTGACTTTAGCAGCATAAGTTTTAACTTCTTTTGAGTTAAATTGTCTCCTGGCTTCTGCCAATGTTATGTGTTTTTCGCTTTTATAGATTAGGATCTCTTGCTCTTTTATTCTTATTTCACATTTTGCGTCATCCGCTTCATGATCTTTTCCGCAATTTGGGCATTTGACTTCTGTTTCGTTACAAGTGAGTTCCAGGTGATTTTTTCCACATCTTTTACATTTTTTCTCGTTAGTTGGACATTTATTTGCACCGTGTGTATAACTTTGACAAAGGTTACATCTTCGGGGTCTATCTATGAACATTTTGATTTTGTGTCTTACGTAAAACAATTTAATATACTCCGGTAAATTATGTCCATATATTGTGATCATAACTGTCTCTGTAGGAACCATTCTTCCACCTTGATTTCTTAGAAATCTCTTAACATATTGTACTTTGACATTATTTTCTTCTTCAATTTCTTCACGTATTTCCTCAACAGTTATCTCGTTATCTATTTGAAATAATAAAAATCTAGTGGTGATATTTTCATTCATGAAGCGATGTTTTACATCTCTTTCAAAAAGTTTCTTTTTGTTAACTATTTCTTGAGCGCAATCGTAGCTTCTTGTTGTAGTAAGCACCTTATTATTTCTAGTAAATCTGAACACATCTATATCTTTATATCTTACAAATTCTTTAATAATTTCTCTTTTTACTTGAACGGGTGATAACTTATGAAAATTTCCATCTTTGCATTCCGTAATAATTACATATTCCGGTAATTCCGGTATAAATTTTATCTGTTCAGCTGCATTTCTTAAATCATGTACGTTATATTTCTTGAAATCTATATTATTAATACCTACACTATCTGAGATTTTTATCTCTGTCCCCGACATGAGTCGAAGTTACCCAGAGACTTATTTCTTTTAAAATAAGCCAATACTTAAAACTGGAAAAACAAATACACCCTACTTTACACAGATACCAATACCAGCTATTTAAAAGAAGAGTCAAACACTCGCAAACAACTTTATAGAAGACAAAACCACTATAGAACACACCACGACTCACACGAAGTATCCAAAACAGCCAGACACAGAAAGCAAGCTAGCTCACCGAGCCCAACCGAAAATTTGTTTGTTTGTTTGGAGGGGGGGGGTTTTGAGACTTATAGCGGCTGAGCTGTTGTCTCGAATGATCCAATTTCAGAAAAACATCAACCAAGATCGAGAAAGAGATTAAAAGCGATCAATACTATGTAGAAATTTAAGAGTTGATCTCCGAAAAGATTCAGAATTGCAAAACTCCTTAGAGAACTCAATAAAAGAACGAAAACAAGCTCCACTCAGAGTGGAAGGATCCCAACACAGAGAACGATGTGAATGATATTTTAGACAGGAAAAAAGAATATGCTCCAGGGAGTCAGAAACATGGCACCTGCTACATCTATCATCATTCATCAGGCCGAAACGAGAAAGGATGGCAGGGGTGACCAACATCTTGCTTAAAAGACGCGAAATCAGGACATCATCTCTACGATTCGACGCCCAAGCGTACGTCTGCTTGACCAGGGGGATGTTACCATGAGAGCTAATATATTTGCTCGATCTGTACTGTTGATTGAGGGTACGATAGATTTCTTTTTTTCTATAATGGATGAGATCCTCAGGAGAAATCCAATTCAGCAAAACATCAGCGTCACTTACGCCTTTAGCCAGATTATCGGCTTTTTCGTTGAGGTGAATTCCACGATGACCCGGCACCCAGCATACCCAGATGCTCGGGGAATGCGAAGCAATCCTTTGAATCTTATTAAAAAGCCACAAAATGACTCTAGGTGACTTGATCGAAACAGACTGAAGGGCGGTGAGTACCGAAAGGCTGTCAGTAAGTAGCAGAATGGGGCGACCCAAGGAGGCCAGTTCGTCTAAAGCAGTGCCAATAGCTAGAGCCTCAGCTGTGAAGACGGAGTTGATTGTGGGGATTCTGTAACAGAACTGAGAGGTTTCCGAGCACCCTGCAATGGAGGTATTAGAGGAAACTTTAGACGCGTCAGTAGCAATGACCTGCCATCCGCTGGTGAAATTTTGCATGAAATCCTGGAAGAGCGGGACGATGATGCTACCATCAAGGTCCTTATTCTGGAAAGGGAGGTCGTCTAAGTGAAGTTGCACAACTTCCTGGCTGTTCGGCAAGGGCATCTGGAAGGGAATCAAATGTTCTAGTCGACCATCAATTTCTTCTAGGATGGTAGCAATACCGGGAATGCTTTCCACCAAGCAAAACATGTTGCCCTCTTGAAAATCCCAGAAAGGAGACTTGCTGCCTAAAGAGCACTGCTTTATCCAGAAGCCAAACGCCAACGAATTGATTCTATCAGCCAGCAAGGGAGAGCCGGCGTGCTGTCGAAGAATAATATTTGGCACCCATTTCGGGAGGCCGAGAGCCGTCCTGAGAGCAGTAGTCTGCAACACTTCAAGCTTCAAGAGGATGGAATCACATGCCGATAACAGGGTGGCCGCGCCATATTCTATAATACTCCGGATGGAGGAGTTGGCCAAAGTGAGAAGATGATAAGATCGGGCACCGTAACGAGTATTGCAGAGGGCCTTTAGGATATTGATACGGTTAAAAACTTTCTTCCGGATGTAATCTGAGTGTTTGCGAAAACCCCCGCGCCTTGTAATATAAAAACCTAGAAACTTTAGTTCGTCGCACCACTCAATCAGACCTCCATTGATGCTAAAATCGAATTCACAGTCTCCACGTCTTCTAGAGAGGTTGATAGCGTGACATTTATCTGGACGTATAGACATCTTCCAATATCGGCACCATTGAGCAATTAAACGGAGGGCTTCTTGGAGTTTAGCTTGGCATAAGAGCAAAGAAGTCGCTGCACAATAAATGAAGATGTCATCTGCGTATAGCAAGTACTTGACTCCAAGTCCATCCAAAACTTCAAAGAAATCGTGCATGAAGATGGAGAACAAGATAGGACTTAGAACTGCCCCCTGGGGCACCCCTCTTCCAAGGCTGCGATTTGAAGAAAAAATTCCTCTCCAAAACACCTTGATACTTCTATTTTGCAGAAAACGGTGAAGCCAGCGAAGGATCCGTCCTGTAATGCCGATTTGTGCGCACTTCAAGATGAGGCCGTCCACATAAACTGAATCATACGCAGCCTGCACGTCTAACGATATCCCCAAAATAAAATTCTTATCCTTCTTTGCACGAACGGTGTCAAGATGTAACATCTGCAGAGCGGTCTGGCTGTCCCGGAAAGGCTGGAAGCCTAAGTGCCTATGGTGGAGGATATTATTTTGAAGTAAGTAGTTGCTGATGCGATTTGCAATCATGCGTTCGCAGATCTTACACATTACAGATGTCAGAGCAATCGGGCGATATGAGGCAACATCTTTTTTAGATTTTCCAGGCTTCAAAATAGGGATAATTACAGCAGATGTCCAATTTAGAGGAATTTCCCCAGAGTGCCAGATTTCGTTGTAAATATGAAGTAGGTGCATCATAGACTGCTCGTTCAACCCCTTAAAGAAGGCAGCAGTGATCTTGTCTTCACCTGGGGATGAGGATTTGGTGCGGCGAATAGCATCCTTTAGTTCGATGATCTCAAAGGGACGATTTAATTGAGTACATCCTTCTCCACCATAATCCAACGGGATTGGCTCATGGCTAACGTCTTCGCTAAAGTGATCAGCCAAGATTTCAGCCTGAGATACAGCATCGGAGATCAGGGTCTCATCCTGGGCGAGGCAGAAGTGAGCATCAGGGGGAGAACAAGAGCGAATTTTGATCTTCTTAAAAACTTTGTATAAGATGCGAGGATCATGTGCCTTCTTGCAAGCCGAATCCCAAAAATGATGCTTGGCATCCTTGATGACTTTACGGAGTTTCGCAGCCACCTTCTTATACCTCATCCAGTAGTCCATGGACACGAGTTGACGAGCTTTCCGCAGCAAAAAATTTTTTTGTTTGTAAAGGTTGTTGCACCTTGCTGACCACCAGGCAGGAGTGCTTTTAGGATGCGGAGTATTAGATATTTTATGTTTTCTCATGAGGTTCTGTACCAAACTAATGAAGGAAGTGTAGTCAGCACTTGGCTGGGAGGCGAGAGTGGTATTAGCTTCTTGACAGATGCGGTGCCATCTAAAACGAGAAGTCTGAGGATGAACAGGAGGCGAAAGAGTTACAGTGATGGAGACGGGAAGATGATCACTGTCAAACGGATCATCTACAACATGGATAGAAGAGCAGGCTAAAAGGTCAGCAGAGCATAACGACAAGTCAAGGAGGGAACAGACTCCACCAGGAGAGATATGGGTTGGCGACGAAGTATTTAGAAGGCAGAAAGAACTATCTGCCAGCCAATGGACAAAATCTTCACTGACACTAGAGCAATAAGGAGCACCCCAAAGAGGGTGGTGCAAGTTAAAGTCCCCCAAGATGAAGGAGGGACCCGTAACAGCCTGACACACCTTGACCAAATCATTAACTACCCTGCCTGAGCTAGAATAGATGTTAATAAGATTAATGGATGAGCCGCCTTGAAGAATACAAACACCCATGATTTCATTGGTAAAATTAAGAGAAGTGAAGTCGAGAAGAAAAGAGGATAATGTTGAATTGACAGCAATAATTAAGCCACCACCTCGGCGGTCAGTTCTGTCTAAACGGTAAACTATTTTGCCAGGAATGTTGAAAGTCTTGTCAGAAGTGAGGTAAGTCTCTTGGAGGACCAACACATCAGCGGTGGTGAACGGGGAACAATTTAGCCAGGCTGTTTTATTACTGACAGACCTGCAATTCCAATGGAGCAAATTTAGACCCATAGGGAAAAAACACAAAAAAGATGAACACAGATGAAAATATACAGTGAAAATAAGCCCAACCCAGGTGAAATACAGTTCGTATCCACCAATAAAAAAGAATAAAAACCTTGTAAAAGCAGGAAAGTTTCATCATCTTGAACTTCCACCCTGGTTCGGGCGTTTCCGTCTATCTGGCGAACTGTCGCTTAACTTGGCTAAGACGTTCATGATCATGGTGGATAAGGTGGTAATAGACTCGATTATTTTTTCTGTTTGCTGATTGGACTGATTTATTATGATTTTAAGCAAGGAGTTTGTGCGGTTTTCAAATATTTTTTGAATTTGATCTAAGTCTGTTTTTTGTGAGCTTGCTGTTCTAGCGTATGAATTTGGTTCAGTTTTTTGTTTGAATTGACGTCTCGCGTCAATGAATGAAAGGAAGTTTCGACATTTAAACTTAAGCAGTTCAACCTCCTTGAGGCGATGGGAGCATTGAAGATAGTCCGCGCGATGTTCTTGGCCGCAATTGCAGCACTTCATGGGCTCTTGACATTGCCCCGTATGCTGAAAACCACATGTTACACATAGTTGTTCGGAAGGACATTTCGTAGTAGCATGGTTGAACTTAAAGCACTTTGTGCATTGTCTTGGCCGATCAACAAATTGATTTATTTTCTTTATAGTCATCCACATTTTAATTTCGGAGGGGAGAGTGGTTCCCAAAATCGTAACAAGTACAGGAGAGACTAAATTTTTGCTATCTTTGCGAATGAATCTTCGTAGTTCAAAAACATGAACGTTATTTGAATCCATTATTTCTTGTCCAATCTCTGAAAGTGGAATGTCAACAGGGACATTGAATAGTAAGAAACGATTGGTTATATTTTCAAAAATAATTCTAGAGGAGACGTCAGCTCCCAAAAAAGATGACACCTGACAGATATCGATAGCACAAGACACATCTTTAGTGCTAAAAATAATACTGCCAGTACGGGTGTATCGAACATTATCGATATTTTTGAAGTGTTCAATTTTGGTCATAATTTCAGTTTGAACAGCACGGGGATCGCGCTTAGGAACAGCATTAGTCGAATTACTAGCTAAGAAAATATTGAAATTGTTTCCTCCATTTTTTGCTGCCATTTGCAGAAGAAAATCATTCGGTGCTAATAACCGAGCCACATTTTGATTATTTTTGTCAAATTCCAGAATGCTATCTTGGGTGTCTAGCATTTCAACATTGACGGGCGTTGCCTCAGCAATATTATCTTGAACAACATTTAATATAGTATGCGACATGATAGCAAGCAGGCTGACAACTCAGCACTATGTTTCCAATGTCAAAGTCACAATAAACACAACTCGAACAATTCGAAAAATTACAGCAAAGAAAAGAAAAAATCGCTTACCTCAAAGCGAAAAAAACAAAACAAATTCAGAAAATGGAAAACAAACCACCAGAAACCTTGAAAAACCAACACTCTATCCACTAACTCAAAAACCGCCCCTCACACGTCCAATCGTTTAAACTTCCCCAACCGAAAAATCAAGACCCAAGTTCTTTTTACTAATGTAAACAAAAATATATCAAAAAGAATTTATTCGGAATGCACACGATAAAATTAGTTAAGCATAAATTATTTTTATTAAAATAATTAAATTATAATAATTCCAACATATTAATAATAAAATACTTGTACTTTAGTGAATCTCTAGCCTAAAATAATAATTATATGTATGCTGATCACATGAAATATTACATGAATTATAATTAAGCAATCCGAAACTAGTGTTCTGCAATTCGTACGAGTGTGAAATACATTTAAAATATATGCCTAAATTTTCGTTTATCCCTAATATATCGTGTATAACAAGCTAATTTTTTTATTCTGTTTTTCACAAAATTTATCTTTCTAAAAAAAGTTTCCCATACTTAAATTACATCAAAAAAATATCTAAAACACATTACGTTCCTATTCATTCATAGCAATGAACTTGAAGTTAGCGCCCTCTGGCGAAATATGTAATTTTTTGGATATGGTTTCGTTGGTTGATTTCCACACTATCTCTTCTAGGCACTGTAACAGTGTGTAGACATGTTTCTTTATTTATCCTCATTTGCCCTATTTTTGGGAGCCTCTATATGGAAATGGCGACATACGCTCAAAGCGTTTTCTCAGATTACTGAGCTCACAAGGAAGGTCTCCATTGGGGGCATACTCAGAATTTTTTGAAAAAAATACGAATTAAACTACTCATGTAGGTAATAAAGGATCAGTGAAAATTAGCGGCGGAATAACATTATTACATATGTAAAAAAATAAAATAGTTTGGAATAATTGGCGTGAAAAGCTGAAAGCGACGCGGGATTTGGCGTACAGTGCATTTCCTCGCCAAAAGCAGACGATTTTAACGAATCTGAAAATTGATTTCAATTGACTTCACTGTTAAAAATCTGCAGCATTTACTGCAACGTCACTCCACTACTTTTAAAGAATATCTTTCTTCTGACCAATGAGAATGCTCCATAGCACCGTGAATTGGCCGTGTCATACACTGTTAAAAATCTGCTGCATTTTGTTGCAACGCACTCCTCCGCTTGTATATAATATCTCTATTCCAACCAATGAGAAAGCTCCATTTCACGGCCAAGTAACCGTTTTCTATGCAAGCAAGGGAATGCGTTGCAACAAAATGCAGCAGATTTTTAACAGTGTATTTTTCAATTTGGAACAATTTTAATCAATTTAAATTGTGTTTTAAATGATAA
Organism: Maratus speculifer; assembly: GCA_964019185.1. NCBI lineage: Eukaryota > Metazoa > Arthropoda > Arachnida > Araneae > Salticidae > Maratus > Maratus speculifer. The sequence goes on from OZ025297.1 coordinate 329,844,791, forward strand.
AATATATTAATTTCATTTTGTTTAAGTACGTATAAACGTATGTGACAAAATTACACTTAAAGTAAAGTAAAAATGCAAAACTAAAATTACTTAAACTAAACTTATTTAAATAAATTGAACATAGAAAGTTTTTTCTTTAAAAAGTATTCGAAGCGTAAAAGCGTATTTTTCAAAATTTCGTTTTTTCGCCAACCGGAGATAAATCGCCAAATAAACGAAATTTTTATTATTTTTTTACGGACGTTATAAGGAGATTCCGCCGAAATTTTTTTTATAAACATGTATAACTATATGAGAAGAACATTCTGTAATTTTTTCAGATTTTTCTGAGTATGCCCGTATGGAGACCTTCCTTGTCAGACAGAAATGCTTGCCTAAATTATGACAAACCTAAGTTTCATAACTTCTCGATCTACGTAGTAAGAGTTCAATTAGATGAGTGAGAGAAAGTTAAAAAACATGGGCGCACCATGGCCGAGTGGTTAAGGCCACTGAGCTCCATATATAATACGGAGGGCTAACTCGCCGATCCGGCCAAACTACTTTCTGCCGGGACCGCATCAAACTTTTCTATGCGCGCAAGTAATGAGTCCTCTATTTTTCTTAATATTACAAGCATTTTTTGAAGCTTTTTCGCAAAGTTTTAATTATTTTTGTTTATTTCTATGTGTTTTTGATATTTTTATGAGCAATATTTAATAATTTTCTTCTTTATTTTTTGTTGGGTGAAGCTAAAATTTCCTTTTAAACTAATATCAAATTGAAAATTTGCTATGAATTTAAGTAAAATCAATAGATTTTTAATAAAAGAATACATACCAGTGAAAATTGTAGCAATTTCGTCCTAATTTTCAAAGGAAATTCAATTTGAAAATATCTACCCCATACTATGCTATGGTAGGAAATCTATGTTTTGCCAAAGATTTTCGTCGGAAAATCTTTGGTATTGTATTCATGGGCGGTAGTTGGTATTGTATTCATTGTAGGTGGGTTGCACACTCTTTGTAGAGTCCCCGACTGTAATTTTCTGATGTTGTACATTTCTTTATGCTGTCTTGTCCATGTATATTGACAACAGACTAGTTTCAACTGATGTCACACCCTAGCAATTACCTTAGCAACAGGGATGTAGTGGAGGGTATGCGGGAGTATACGCCGTATATCTTCTGGTTTTTTAAGGAACACCTTATACCATCTGTTTCTCATGAAAACTATAGCATATACACTCTAGAGTATACCCTGTTCTTTGAACGTAGCAGTCTGCTTTAAATGTATAGTTTTTTTTTTTTTTTTTTTTTTTTTTTTTTTTTACGACTAGAACACTGTTTAGCAACCAGATGTGTTTTTTGTTTGTCTCCAAATTTGACTGATTGTGATTGATTGCCTCAAAATATGGGCTATAAACCGTCGATTATGATTGATTAGATAAAACTTGGAGGTGGGGCAAGTATTCACTTGGCTGAAATTGATTCATGACTTATAAGTGAGCACTCGATGTAAAGTACTCAGGTCAGATGTATATATTCAATAAACCCTTAAAAAACATTGGCCGGGATCCAGATCAATTTTTCGCTGTCTAGCGAAACAAGATTGACCAATCAGAAGCCTGCATTTTTGCGAACTTTTCACTGTTTGCGAAAATGTAAGCTTTCCATTGGTCAATTTCGTTTCGCTAAACAGCGAAAATTCCATCGGAGTCCCGTCCATGATATTAGTGATAACGGTCAGTGGTGTAGTCATAAAGTAAACAGAGGACATACGCTCTAAGTATAGAGTATACGCTCAAAACATAGGGTATACCCTAGAGTGTATATACTATAGCTTTCTTGAGAAACAGAGGATATACGGTGTTCCTTAAAAAATGCAGAGAGTATACGGCGTATACCCTCCACTACATTCCTGATAACGATAGGCTGATGAAGGAACCTTGGCCACATTTTTTTTTTTGCGTATCCCCACTCTCATATTGGCGATTCAAGCGCTTGAATATGACACCTGGTGGAGAAAATATCTAACTTCTCGCTCCAGGATAGTGCCGTGTAATCGCATTGCATTACATGCATTTTAATTTTGTTCAGAATAATTATTCTTTTGCACAATTTCAAATTTCCTTTGACATTTGTGTTCTGTCTTATATGACGAAGTAAAAATTATACGAATTTGAATATCTAGGACTTTTAAATAAATTTACAATAAAGAATTGTTTTAGTGGGACTTTAACATTAGTTTGAGGAAAATTAAAGGGACAATTATCCTGTAGCGAAGGCTGCGAACATCGCCTGTAAAGGCCGTTTTTGTTCCCAATAGATGAACTAACATTACCGCTAAATCAATCAAAATCAAATGAACAAACCAGCGATAACTAAGAACAAATATCGATCATCAGCAGATCGATCATTCGTCTCAAGAACAGAGACCAATGAATGATCAGCTAATGTCAAATCTGCCATGACGTCGAAATCGAACTTGTCGGCATTGTTTATACTGTTAAACATATGCAGTTTTTGCTGCATAGTCATTCCATCGCTATTATAGAAAAGATTGCTTGGCTATATTATGAAGCATTATCATATGTCAGAATAGAGATATTCTATGAAAGTGATGGAGCATCAAAAGATGTTTTTTATTTTGTCATATAAGACAGAACACAAATTTCACAGGAAATTTGTAATTGTGCAAAAGAATAATCATTCTGAATAAATTAAAAATACATCAAATACAAAATGTTTGCACAGCACTATCCTGAAGCGCGAAGTTACATCTTAAGGTGCGTTTTCACGGGCCGCTCTAACTATCTAACTTACCCAAATTACCCAAAACCTAACCTAAGAGCGTTTTCACTGGTTACGGATAAATCCTTATGCCAACCAATCAAAGGCAAGTCTTCACTGCGCAAGCGTCTACTTTAGGGCTTTAACAGTCTACAGACCGATCAGCTGATATAAAATAATAAACAAATAACTTTTGTTTACGTTCGTCGTGATAATCGTAAATATTTCGTATAAAAAATAATAGAAAGTTTTGACTGTTTTTCTTACTAAAACAGTTTTAAATAATGCTCCAAAAATCATTTTTTATCAAAATTTCAAAATGAAAATACATAAAAGCACACAGTTACTATGATTAATGTATTAAAAAACACAAGTAAATTTTCACTTATGAAAAAGTGATAAGTTACACACTTTGATCAGGTTATTTCATGTGCGCAAATGTCATAAATTTGTCAAAAATGTTGGGAAAATTGTTCAATTTGTACAAATGGCATAATAATGATTACACTAATTAATATATCTCTATCCATAATATGTCAATGAAACACATTGTGTTAGGTATTTCTTTTCAATTTGTTTAAAAATTAAACGTTATTACTAAATAAATATAAAAGTAGAAAAAAAAATATTTTTAACCATTCTTTCATAAATTTAAAATATTTATAAATATCATGCCTAATTTCAAGACGGTAATTCATGATGGATCAAAAAACTTCTCTTCATTAACTTGGCATGGCTCTAATTATGAAAAATTCATCACAATGACTTGGTAGAAAGCATAAACTGCTGAATTTATTAAAGAAATTATTTTTTCTTTCTTTTTTTCTGATATGACAACAGAAAAGGTAAAAAACTAAAAACCAGTTTTTAAACTATGAATTCAGAATTTTTAAATTATTTTTCAAAGTTTAATAGAATTTACTTAATGCTAAATTATTAGTTGATAAAAACAGATACAAAAATTATTTCTTTATTTTTGTAAATAAAAATTATTTCATCATTTTTATTTATGTTTCATTTCTTGCCTTCAAATTATTTAAAATATTTTGTTGTTACAGTTTTACTGCCAGTTGGCATATTTTAATGACACAGTTTGATGTATAATTAACTCTGCTTGTTGTTATTGTAACCTTAAGAAATATTTGCTTTTTAACAAGTGGTTAACAGAAAAATGTTTTAAAATTCACTTATTTCTTAACCACTTAACCGGCGATGAGTATGGGGAAACAGTGCTTTAACCCCCAACTTATCTCGAGGGCAGCCGTTGAAGTGGTTAAAATAAATTCCTAAAAAAAGAATTGCTGAGAGAAGCACACAGGTGTAGATTTTTTTTTTGGCATGTTCTTAGAACAGCCAAGGCACTTGATTTTGGCGATTTTTTTAACATGCGGCAAGCACCCATGAGCGCCAAAGGAGTTTTCAGCAACTTTGAAATTCTCCCCAATCACAATGCGCATGTTTTGGCAGACAATTAGCGATATGCACAGCTTCAGAGATGACTGCTTTAATAAAATAAACTTTTACAAATAATTTACAACTAGTTAACTTCTTTTACCGCAAATTTTTGCTATGCAAACAGTTTTCTCGATATTTTTCAATTTTTTAAAATTTGCAGATCTCCATTTTTTGATTTTAAGAATTTTTTTCATGTTAAATATACAGAACTTTATATACACTAGTTTCTAAAACAAAAAAAAATACAATAACCATCAAATAAAATCAATTAAAATTCACCTACCTTTGCTTCTTCATTAACATTAAAAATCTTATAAAAAGAATCTTTTATTTATTCTACTTATTACTTTTGTTCAAGAAAAGAAATCACATGTTCCAAACTAAAAATCTAGCAAACAAACAAAAAAATTCCTTCAGCTTCTAGATATCACATGTTGCAAATGATTCAGTAATTAAAAAATTTGAAGCTTTTCTCGAAATAAGCTAAAATCAATACCTTGTTTTCATCTAATGTCCAGTATTCTCGTGGAATTTGCGAATAAAGAGATAGTAAAACAACAATAAACAATCAGAATTCGGCATTTTTACAAAGCTTTCCATTTTCTAAGTGATAAAATTTTCTGACAGGTCAATCTTGTTTTGCCAACAACACAAATTCTATCTAGATCCCGGCCATGAAAACTACTTTTGTTCCTTTAAAAAAGTCAGTATAAAAGAACCATGTATATTATTAATTTTATATATTTTATTTGTATATAGCAAGATAAGTAGTTTCTTTACATCTAATTAATAATATAAATATTTTCTTACATATAAGAAAATGGTTGAATAGGTTGTCAGAAAATCATAGGTGTAACTAAAACTATTTTCTGTGATGTGCACAGCCCCCCCTCCCCCCCCCCCCCCCCAAGTTCTTTAGGTGCATTCAATGTCATTTTATTTGCTTCACCCTACAAAAAACTGATATGTCAGTCGTTTTTTCTTTCCCAAGCATTTTGTGGTTATCAATGAAAGAGATGGAGATTTATGTGTCAACAATATCGATAAAAAGTCATAAAATATGAAATGGACCACCTGGCCACATAAAAGCTTTCAATGTCAAGAGTTTTGTTAGGAGCTTTAAGATCCAAACTGATTATCTTTCTTGATCATGAAACTTTTCATGTTTTACAACTTTTGTCAGATGTCTAGAAGTCACACTATACCAGTGAACTTTGATGACATATCCATCTCCACTTCTTTCTTTTTTTGATGACCCCGGTAGCAGAAAGTTCGAGACGGGAGACGTGCGTCGCAGATTTTATTTTCCCTTCTTTATATTATGTTTAGATCTTTGTTATTTATCACAAAATTAAGATATTTATTATTTATAAAAATGAGTAAAATGCATAGAGACATTAAAAGTAAGCGATTAATTAATTAATGGCTCATTTGTAAGATTTTACCTGCAGATTATTTTCTGTCTGTCGCAGACATTCGGAGAATTTTCTGCTACTGGGCATGATGACTGCAGATCACTTGTAAAAGAAAGACCAGTTGAAATTCATATAGTGTTTTTTGGATGAGCAAATAAAATGAACTCCATACTGTTTAAAAACCCACGTAATAAATTTTTTAACTTTCTTTTCCAAAGTTTTTGTGGTCATTAACAAAACAAATAAATGGAAATTAATTTGTTGACAAAAACATCCTGATCACTTCTGATCTCCTGATATCTTATGAAAATCATAAAACGGTAAAGAAATTTTCCATACCACATCAATTGTTACAGTGAAAAGAAAAATAGTCTGGATCCAAACACACTAGTTTTCTTTTTTGTTGTCATGTAAAGAACTGAACAGCATAACACACTCACAACAAAAGCTTGGTGCATGACCATAAAATATTTTTATGCGAAGGTTACTCTACGATCAAACACTTTTCATTTTCCCCTTTATTTAACCCATTAAATGGCTTAATTGGGGTTTTCCATAGCTTAACTTTCAGAAACAATGGCTGATTTAACACAAAATCAATATTAAAATTAACTTTTTGAAGTGAATAAGATAAATAAATATGTAAATTTGTCAAATAAATAATTTCATACCAATACCCTTTATAAATACTATTTTATGAATTGTTAAATATGAATTGAATATTTTGCACCGTTTAAAGGATTAAAATTCACTGGATTCATCAATACTGAAATATTTCTATAATTATGCAATAAAATCTCAAATGTTTACATGAATAAAATTCTTAAAATTACATTACTTTTAAATTGTGATGGTGAGATATTGTTGAAACCAGGGTTCGTGATTTTTTTGATTTTTTTAATAAAAATCAAAACAATCGGATTTTTTTGATTTAAATCGGATTTTTTTGATTTTTTTAAAAATTGCCACACAATATTATTATTTTATGACTTTTTGTTTAATTTATGTAATATAAAGTTACATACATAGAGATGCATATTATAAGTATTATCTATTACTAATATTACACAATTTACATAAATGATTCATATTATTTCAAGGTAAAATTTTAGGCTATGAAAAAATCTTGATTACACAAAATGCATGAAAAACTACAAATCACATGTCAAAAATTAATTCAACCTTCAATATTTTAATTAAAATAAAAAACATCTGCAACACAAAAAATTTAAACAAAATTCGAAGTTTTTAACTTTTAAGTGTTGACTGAGAAAAATGAGTTCAATTGCTGCCATCAAAATACTTATGGCCAGAGGACACAAATTGAGATGTCATCACTAATCGACTGACTTTTCAGTAGTGTTGGAATTTACACAAGAAAATTTTGAATAGCAATTTTATTTTACTTGTGGAATACTTATCATCTTATAAAATAATAACTATTTAAACTCCTAATAAGAACTTGGAATCCCTAAATAAAAATTCAGCCAGAGAAGGAATGCTACAGTGTTGCCGCATCTGGATATTTTTTTATTGGGGGATTCCAAATTCTCATGTGTATGTTTAAGTTTAAGAAGTAATTAATCATAAGTTAATCAGTATGTTCAGTGTTTTATACGATGATTGATATTCCACAAATAAAATAAAAGTAAATTGTTATTCAAAATTTTCTAGTGTGAATTCCAACATAATTGAGAAGTAAGTCAATTAGTGAATACCTCACAATTTGTGTCCTCTGGCCTTGAGCATTTCGATGGCAGCGGTTTAACAGTTTTATCTGTTGATTTCTAATTTCTGAAAGTATCAAACCAGAGGCAAAAAACATTTGTTCGATTGAAGCAGATAAATCTATTGCAGTAAAAAGCTAGTTGATCATTAATTCTCTTTTTAGTATGAGCTTTTTTGATAACTGTAACAAAAATACCTTCCACCATTCTAAAAGGCTGAGATCAATTATATTAAATTAAATAAATAAATCAATTGCTGATTCAGATTTTGCTCAAATCTTTATATAGCAGGCTTCACCAAAGTACAGCACATAAAGTCATACAATTTTATTTTACCTCAACTGTCAACTTGCAAAAGTTTTTCTAAATACTAATGAGTAAATATTCAAATATTTAGTATATTTCTGTTTAGATTTCTTTACCGTTGCAAGATTATTTTATAATTTGATTCAAATGAAATTTGAAAGCATTTTTTTTTTCTAAACTTTACATTTATTTTAATTTTTTACTAAGCTTAAGCTTTATCTTTCTGAAAGTTGTTTGATTATATATGGTATATAAAACTAAATTATATTAAGGCACATTATTATGTTTGTTTCATCTGAAATTTATTAAAAAATAACATAAAAGAAAAACTGATTTAAATCAATGATTTTTTTAAAAAAATCAGTTGATTTAAATCGTGATTTAAATCATGATTAAAATCAAGCCGATTTAAATCAACGAACCCTGGTTGAAACAAGCTGACATATTGTTAAAAATAGTGTCAAATTTTCAAAAAATATATCAACAAAAAAATATATATTTTTTTAAATTCAATCCTTAAATTTTAATAATAGAGGAAAGTGAGGAAGAATGGGATACTTTTTTACAAACATAAGAAAATCAACTTTGTTTGTCAAAAAAAAAAAAAAAAAAAAAAAAAATTCAATACAAAATGAAACATTTTCTAATATCTTTGAACAATATAAAAACATAATTTGCAGAAACAATTTTTTAATTAAAGAAAAGTTTCAAAATATCTCCCATACCTTTCTAATAGAGAAAAAAATGCATGGCATGGGACAGCTATAAAACAATACAATACGAAACAAATAATGCCTAGGTATATACAGTCTAATTTTGAATTTATCGTTTACTTTAATACAACTGTAAGCTAATGCAGATAAAAAACTTTTTACAACTGAAAATTGTGCTGCCATTAGTTCATCTAGTGTGTAATTGATGAAATACTTAGAATACACAAGGAGAAAATCCTACAGCCCCACTTTCCCCTACATATTGTTGTAAAATTATGCTGAATTCTACAGTTGTAGTATGCTATTTTAAAATTTGATTATCTCTAACAGAATTCAGTATGAAAGAGATTTGATTAAAGAGAACATGCATAGAAAATACATTTATCTAAAATAATTTTTACACAAACTAAATAAAGTTTTATTTTCTTTTTCAATGAAAAAAAATGATAAAAACAAAGTATTTGTTAAAATTATTTCTATCACATTTAAAAGGTATTTATAGGTATACACCTATTGGTCATTTTGGCCGAATACTGAATATTCGACATACAAACACAAAATATTTAACTGGCTAAATATTCCAGTATTAAAGAGTTTAAATATATATTTATATATTAAATCTTAAAGCAATATTATTTCATACTTAGCACAAATACTTCCATAAACTTATTTCCTTTCAAAATACATAACCATATACCAACATGAAATACTTCATTTTACAAGTAAACATTACACAACAAGGAATATATGCTTTCATTTATTATTCAAGAAGAGAATAGTTTTAAAAACTTTTAAATTAATAAAATGTTAAATTCCATAGCTTCTTATACAAATTAAAATAATTTTTAAAAACTTTTGTTTTTGAATCAAATATTTTTAAATTGAAAAGAAAAAGATATTTTTAGACTTTTAAGAAAAATTGATAGTCATATCAGTGTAAATTTTTCAGAAAATACTAAAGGAAGGGGAAAAAAAAACAATAAAAAGGTGGACACGCAGCTAAAAGATCTTTATTGCTGCTTTTGATTTATATATTAAGTTTTCAAATGCACTAGAGGGGGTGATTGTTTTCAGAAGTTGTAAACATACGGAGTATTCATAAAATTTTATAAGGCAATCAAGATAAACATTTTTTGTACTGTAAAACAGTATCGCAATTCACTTTTCTACCAGAAATATAACAAGAGTCAATAAAAAATATTCAGTGACTCGCTGCAAACTGAACTTGAGTTTTTGTATGTAACCTTATCAATAATGAAGATATTTTATTGAGATTTTCAACATATTAATCTTCTGTATGAAATATTTGTTTCTTAAAGTTAATTATTTGCTTAGTTGATTATATTCGATTGTTTGATAGGGTACTTTTGATCTATTTTGAATTAAATATCTCTTTGCTCAGTTAAAATAATTATAAGTGCTAAGAAATATGTTTACTGTAGCTCATAGGTTTTTAAATCGAAAATTAATTATACTCAAGCTTCAATACAGTTGTTAATAGTTCATGATTATGCATATTTATAAAGACATGCAATAAAATTAGTTATGTAAGAATATCTTCAGTTTGGCCCAATATTTGGTAGTATGACCTGACCAAATGGAGAGCATTTAATGTATCCTTAGTTTTTAAAAAGATATGTATAACATTGGTATGAAACTCAGATGGGTAAAAAAGTGCATTAGAATATATTACAATGCTTATCATAAATAGACATCTCCCTCTAGTTAAACTTATGCAGAAAATATGTATGATAAATTTTCCTTTTCATACCAAGGTCCCTATAGTTGAAAAACACTTGCATTTCGAATATATATAAAATTTTCAGACAAACCTATAAAATATTTACACTGAAACAAAACATTTTATTAGTGTTGTTATCTAAAAAAGTAAAAGTAAAATAACATTTGAAAATCCCAAATGAACTTAGTATCAACATATTAATGTGCTATGAAAAACATCCATCAACACAAGTTGCAGCTTCAATGAAAAGTTTCCTGTGGCTTAAAAGATGTCTCAAGAGCTAGCAGGTTACGTTAACAGACAGAAAAATCAAATGAAAAGTCTGCCTGAAAATGTACCCTGCTGTCAAATATTCCAACTGAAGACTTCTTCGGTATCTTAGTTCCTTGACTTCTGAAGTGGCTTCGTAATTCAATGTAGCTTCATAGCACTTTACTATAAATTAATAGCTTGTTACTAAGTTCATTTAGAATTAGCAAAAGATATTTTAAGTGTATATTTTAAGATAACAGCTTTAAAAAGTTCTTCAATTTTCAGTAAATATTTTTATTTTACACTGCTGTATGAAGGTATATGCATTGGAAATTATAAAATTAGTAAAGATATAAGATGAAATGATTCATAAACAGAAAGACATTTTAGTATTAATTACAAAAGTTATGAATAATAACATTTTGAATAAATTTTGTTGTTTGCACAATTTTCAACTATGATTGTATTGCATGTCTTTATAAATATGTATAATTATAAACTATAAACAACTGTATTGAAGCTTGAGTATAACTAATTTTCGATTTTAAAACTCAGATCAAAAGATCATACATCAAAAGTACCCTATCGAACAATCGAATATAATCAACTAAGCAAATAATTAACTTTAAGAAACAAATACTTTTATTCTTTGCATTGTTAACTTTCAATAAAATAACTTTGAGAACAGAGTACTATATCATCATTATTATAATGAAACGAAATCCTTGAACAAACTATATAATTAGCACATAAACATTAATGAAATGAATCTGAATGATTATTAAAAACAGATATTTATCCTGCCTTCTACAAAGATGCAACATTTATACAATCTTTACCGTTTATTATTATTAATATTAAATGAAAAGACATTAATTAAAAATGATATATCCAACACAGTTTAATAAAACTTACCATTTTTCTGCAATTACGAAATGAGATTTTGATATATAAACAGAGTTAATATTAAATTTAAAAAAAAAAAAAAAAAAAAAAAAAGCTATTTAAAACATAAATACTAAATTGACATATTAACTCGCCGCCATATTTAGCGAAAGCTATTCTCTGATTGGTTGCGCTTAGGTAATTTCTGCTTAGGTTTGAACATGAATCAAACCTACAAAATCGCGTTCTAACTACCTAAAATCTTGTGCTTAGGTAAAGAGTTGGGAAAGTTAGCGCTTGGGTAGGCCCGTGAAAACGCAGCTTTAAGGTCCCCACTAGAGTTTTAAGTTTGTTGCTAAGGTCTTGGGTCAGGAGAAGGGTAAGATGAAATTAACAAAAATATGAGCCACTTTCATTACAACATCTAGAAGATATAATGTAGAAACCGACTGTTTCAATAATGCTTTAAAAAGTGACGATAAAGAACTATCTCCCATAAATATTGAATCATCGCAGCGTCATTTGCTTTTCTTCTGCGCTTGAATTACCAGATGTCACTGCGATCGCAATTTATCGTTCCAGAGTTGCCGAGATTTTTTCAGTGAATGGCAGCAATCCAAATGGCGGGATTTTGTAAACACGTTTGTTTGTTTAATGTTTACATTTTCTGCTTTGCGAGCTTATTTCGGTTTTGGTTTCCAATATTATAAAATTTAGCCGGCGTTTATATTATTTAAAAAAATAAAGAAACGATTTTATAGACGCAAGATACTTTTGTCAATAATGGCAAACAATGACGATGACAGCTTAGCTTATGCGACGAAAAAAATTGAACTTGCGCGATTAGATCTATGCGAAGTTCTTCCAGGTATCCAAAGTTTAACTGTGTGCGAAGAACAAGAAGAATTAGTTTTACTGCAGTTGAACCCAGATATTCAAAAGCATCTTATGGAAGGCAATGTTTTAACAATAAGAGGTGATCCGAATGATTCTGCAGTTATTTGTACAGACACAACAACTTACGAGTTAAAAGAAGCCGAAACGTCGAATTCTTTATTACTTATGCCAGATCTCGAATTGCCTGATGAATGTGCAAAAGGTGACATTAGAGTTGTTCCGCAGAAAGTGTGTGGTATATTTCACAATTATCTTGAACTACGAAATTATAAACCGAGTTTTAAAAAGTTAAAATCTGTTCTACAAATGAATGCATATCGAGGGAAAGAGTACGAAGAAGATAATGTTAAGAATTACACATTCGAAGACCTACTAGATTTTATTCAGGCTAGCAAAGAAGAGCTTAAAGATGCTTTGAAAAACCTACAAACAATCAATATAGATGGTTACGTTCGCATTTTAGATTTTGATTATAAATTTTCTGTGTTAAGCACGATCGTGGATACAATTGAATCGAAATCTATGCCTTTCAATAAATTTTCTAAAGATTCTGTTGTAGAAACTTTGAAAGAATTAATTCCTGTAGAAATATTGGAAAATTGTGTTTCTTGGTTTGCTCATGAAATCGAAGCGGAAACTGAAGATGGACAAAAACTTTATTCTTTAGATGAATTACTTGTTTGTAGAATGTATGCAGAAATTTTATTACGGGCAGCAGGAAAGTTCCACTTGAGTGAATTTTTAGAAAGCTGGCAAAGGAGTGTTCCAGATGGTATGATCTGTGATCTTTCGCAACTGCGTGGGCTTGCTCTTACTGACATGAACTACAGTCCTGAAGTTATTTTCCATTTTCCCTGTGATGATATGCCTGACAATATTGCCGAAAGGTTCACAAAACTATTCAAAATAAAAGAAAAGTGGTCTTACGATGAGATAGTGCCTTATTTAGAAGATCGTGCAATTGCTGGGAATGATGTTAAGTCTTTATTAATTAAATACACCAGAGAATCAACAAAAGATGGTGTGAAAATTTACAGTTCAAAATGGTGATAATTCTTATGTAGATAAAGTATTTAAAAATATTTTTGTAATTGAAACTATTTTATGAAAAATTTTTCCATGTGATGATATGATCTTTCATTATGGTTGTTAAACAAACGAAAAACTAAGCAGAAATGTTATTATGGGCAGCAGGAAAGTTCCATTTGAGTGAATTTTTAGAAAGCTGGCAAAGGAGTGTTCCAGAAGGTATGAGTTGTGATCTTTCGCAGCTGTGTGGGCTAGCTCTTACTGACATGAACTACAGTCCTGAAGTTATTTTCCATTTTCCCTGTGATGATATGCCTGATAATATTGTCAAAAAGTTTACAAAAGTATTCAAAATAAAAGAAAAATGGTCTTACAATGATATAATGCTTTATTTAGATGATCGTGCGATGGCTAATAATGATGTAAAGTCTTTATTAATTAAATACAATAGAGAATCAACTAAAGATGGCAAGAAAATGTATATTTCAAAGTGGTGATAATTGTTATATTTAGATACAGTATTTAAAAAATATTTTTGTAATTGAAACTGTTTTTTGAAAGAAAATGTTTTCCATGTTGCATGCATCTGAAAAGATCTTTCATTATCACATTCGCTGCCGGTCATGCACTAGTGCATAATCATTTAACACAGTGGGCGGAGTTATTGGCAGCGAACGTGTTACAGTTGTACAAATGAAAAACTTTGTAAAAAGTAAAATTTTTACAATAAAAAAAATTGTCTTTATTAATATTTCACCCTCATAATATTTTATAATTTTTCATTCCCTTTTTGTAATTTCTTTTTTACATTTTTATTGTTGATTTAAGCTAGATTATTTAACAATGTCTGTTATAAATAATAATCGATTGTTTTTTTCTTTATTATGTGTGTGAATATATTGATTGAAACTTTCTTTTTCTCAATTGCCGTCTCATTTATTGCGGTTTATTTACATTTATCCTTTTATTTTATATTTAATAAATTTTTATTTGGCAGTTGTGAGCAAGATTTTATCCATCATAAAATATATTTCAATTTTAAATCTTTGTTTTTACAACATTTTCAATTTTTAAAAATGATGCAAAATCATTGATTTATAAATAACATAAAGATATAAATGTAATGTTTTTCCTCCATTTTGAAAAATTTTCTATGTTGCCAAAAAAGACATTTTGGCACAATTTTTTTCCCCAGCATCGCAGAATATAAGACCCCCCCCCCCTTATTTTTCTGACAAATACTAATACCCATGATTGATGTCACTGCTCATAATAGGTCCTCAATGATGATAACAACAAATCACAGATCAACTATGGTGAGAATAAAGGAGTCCTATACACATGAAAAGGTTCTCATTTACTTGTATATGAAAATGAATGGATCAAAACTAAAGATTGACTGAATGGCTATTTGGTATTCTATGATTCAGCATGTAAACTGAATACCCTATATCGGGTGAATGTATTTTCATTTCATAATTTATTTAATATCATGGAATAATTTAGCTATCAGTTCAATTCTAATGGTGTTGGTGTCTTAATAACAACAGAAAAAAAGCATCTGTGTGGAAACAAATTTTTTTCTGTCAAGATGCGTAATAATTAATAATAACCAGGAGTAGGGAAATACATCATTTTACTTGCCATCTGTAAATTTTGAGGTGGTCTTCAAAAACTGAGAATTATAGAGATATGCTGAAAACTTTATTGTTATTATTATTTTTTTTTTTTTTTTCAGTAGTTAGCTATATTTTGAATCTTTCCATATTACTACGAAGTAAACATGGTACAGTAGTATCCCTCCAATCTGATCTTGAAAATCTACATGTTGTCACAGATATAAACAATAAAATTTTAAGTTCAGACGTAGGGACAAAATTATAGAATTCTTTAGTTTTATATTATTGTTTATGTATTTTTATATAATTCTCAATAATATTACTGAATGTAGCCACAAGGCTGAGTGGTTAAGGTACTAAGCCGCTAATCACTTGAGAGCATGGGTCTGTAGATTCAACTCCTGCTGGCTCCATTCCACATTTTTTGGGGAGCTCCTGGCTGTAATTTTCTGATGGTGTAGATTTCATTGTGCTATCTTATCCTTGCATATTGACAAAACTAGACAACAGTTTGTGCAATTATTTCTGCATATACAATAAAAGCTATTCTAAGCAGGGTTGTTAAATACCCGGGTTTTTTCAGAAAAAACCCAACCCACTGGGCTTTTTCAGGGTTTTTGGGGTTTTATCAGGGTTTTTGGGGTTTTTCAGGGTTTTTCGAGGTTTTTTGGGGGGTTATGGGAGGTGGTTCAGAATGCTTGAAAAAAAAAAAAAAAAAGTACTTATTACTAAATTTAAAGTAGCTAATTGATTACAAATATATATAAATCAATGACAGTAATCAAAATTATGCTTTGCTTTTAGATAAATTGTTTATCACATATATTGTTTGGATATTAGTAATAATTTATAAAGTATTTTTTTGTTATTACTAAATAATAGAATAAGCCAAGTAATTCTACATGTCTACATAATTCAATTAGGATTCTAAGCATATATGGTATTTTGTTATGAGTTTCTATTGTATAACATAGAACACATTACACATCAAAGTATTTTTTTTTTTTTTTTTTTTTTTTTTTATGGGAAAAAATTTGTTTGTGTTTCTTACACATGCTACAGAGATTAACTAACAATTATTTCTTTTAAAAATTGTGATGGTATAATTTGGACATTTCTTTTCTTTGGGGTAGGGGGTGATGGTTATAAATTTTATGAGTTGTGTATTGATATTAAGAAATATATTACAATACATTATATATGTAATATAAATGCATTATATATGTAATTTAAAGTTGAAATTTTGAAAAAACCCACTTGGGTTTTTTCAAGTGGGTATTTTCAGAAAAAACCCACCCGGGTTTTTTGGGCTGGGCAAAATCATAACAACCCTGAAAAGTGTCAGTGATTTAATCAGTTAATTTAAATTGATTACAAAAAAAAAAAAAAAAAAAATCATTGATTGAAATCTATTTTTTTAATAAATATTTAGGATATAAAAATATTAAAATCTAAGATTAATATGGAATTTTTCTACAAGTATTTTACCTTAAAAAAAAAAAAAAAAAAAAAAAAAAAAAAGGCTTTAAAAATTTGTTTTAAAACTTAATTTTTGAGAATTGTGAAACATTAAGTACAGTAAGTTTTTAAAATCATTAAAAGCATTTCATTCAAACATTTTATTTTTTATTTTAATTTAACATAATTTGTGATGTCATAATTTCCTTTAAGTAATAAAATTATTCACTCTTTTATATAAAATAAATGTGGCGAATATAATAAATTTCTGCAAAGTAAAAGAGCAAACATTTAGAAACTTAACTTCCTCATTCTGCTTTTGTGATAATAAATTTATATCAAATATTGGAGTTAAAGAAGAATGGAATAACATCCACTCAAAAGCTGTTGTAAAAGAATGAATAAGAGAAAAAACTAATTAGTGAAAAAATGTTAAGCACAGCAAGAGTTCTTAGTTAGCATATACATGTATATGCTATGCATGTATACACATCTCATTTATACATCATCATATTCAAGTTAAGATTTAGGCAATTAACATTAATTTTTCTTGGTACAAAGTAAAATGAGTTTTTCTATAATATTTGTTAGTTTTATTTTTTGTGCTAATAACTAATGAAATTACTTAATTGCGATTTTTATTAACCCATTTTAGGCCAAGCACAGAAATTTTATAAAATGTAGCATTATTTTTATTGAAATATGCTTAAATTACATACATTAAGACACAAAAAAAGATTTGTGCATGAAAAATAATATTTTATATAAGAAATAATATTTTATATAATAATATAAAATATTATTTCTTATAATGAATAATATGAATATGAATAATATTTTTATGACTTTTGTTTTATTCTTATTTCATGTACAGAATTTGCAACTTTAATCTATTTTAAAAACATATAATTCATTTCAATTGGAATAATAATATATTTTTAAAATGTCAAATTTGTCAAAGGCGTTTCAAATTAAAACTCTAGCGTATTTTGAAAAATTTTTAAGAGAAAGTGTTTACTCCAATTGAATTACTAATATTTTATGGATGTCTTCAAAAGCCTTAAAAAATAGAAGAAAAATAAAATTCTTGAAAAAAATGTGTCAGAGTGTTAAAAAAAAATATTTATCGAAATGTTTCGTATACGAACCTTTGGCCGAAAATGGGTTAATTCCATAATTAATTGTTTCTTCTAAGTCATTTTTAACAACCCTTTTTAATATTGACAGCATGCACCCTGCTTTTTAAAAAAGGCAGTGAAACTTCTTCATACCACAGTTATTTTGAATGCATGTGTCCAAGACCTTACAAAAGTATTTTTTTACGGTCGGAACTACAAAACGGAACTTTATTTCTTAACAGAATGTTGAAAAAAAAAACACATTGTTACTAAACTATGTTATTTAACATTATTTTTCAATTTGTGATTTATAAAAATTTTAAAAAATAATGATTTTTTACATATAGTAAAAATTTATGTATTTTTCCCCCTTATTATTACTAAACTCTTCTACTGATAGATTTTCTTATGAAATAGTGCCCTTTTTGAGCTAACATCCTGCCTTTTATCCTTTCAAAATGAATACTAAATTATAAATTATCACTTAATTAAAGATTATTTTTTAATAATTATTAATTTCAAGTAGTGTTAACAATTTCAATGCAATTACTAATAGAGATGAGATGAATATTCGGTATTCGGCCCTTTTGCCAAAACATTTTGATAAACATAAATATCACTATTATTTTCTATGATTTTACATAATTATTACAAAATATAACTTTGTATATAGCATATAACTTGTTGTAATCTTCTAACTAATGAAACTATTAATTTGCAATTTTTATAATTTCTGTAATTACTAACTAATAATTAAATTTTATTAATTAAAGATTAAAAACATAGATTATGTTAGTAATTAGTGGATTAATTATTCTGGAAACATAAAACTGTTGATTATTCAATGTTTTAATGCTAAAATAATAATAATAATAATAATAAAAATCTGAAAAAAATTGACTTTTTCATTTTATTATACCTTAATTCTAGGCGACAACTATTGTAGCTATAGGCCACAAAGCATTTTTCACTTTGGTGGACTATGAACTCATGCATTTTCATGAAGGAAATATAATTTATTTCTGAAATAAATAAATAAATAAATTACTGATATAATTGGTAATCCCAGTAGCAAAAAGTTTTCCAAGTGTCTGTAACAAATACTTTAGAAGTGGAACATAACCTGTAGATTAAACATTTTACAATTGAAGCTTTAATTGAACGGTCACAATATCATTTTTATGCATTTTATTCATTTTTATTTAAAATATAAGTTTTTGTATCATATATATTATAAAGCAGAAGTTCTGAAACTTCCAAACGAGTGTTTTCAAAAACTACCCGATGGATCTTTTTGCAGATTATATCATTTGATAGGAAATATTTTTGCGGAGGTTTATGATACAAATATACAGGGATAACTCTGATTTTTCGTACTGAATTTCGTATTTTTCGGTTATTTTTGACGGAAGGGTTGCAAAAACTAATTTTTTGGCGATAATTATATTTTAAAAAAGAAATGAAATGCTTTCTCTAATGGAAAATAAAATAAACATTTAAAAAAAACCTGTTAATTCATTGATTTAAAATAAATAATGATAAAAAAAAAAAAATCCGTTTAATGCAAAATAATATTAAGAAAGGAAAATATTTATCTTTAACGAAAAAAAAAGAATATTTATAATATTTAAAAAATAACTCAATGTGAAAGAAAGTTTTGAAGTGACACAATATTTGGCTATTTATTTCTTTCGAGCCAGATTAAAAGAAAACATCTCAAAAATTTCATTAGGTAAAACATAAGTATTTTTTTTCTTTCTTTTTTTAAAAATATTTTTAAATCTAATTTTCCCGTTATGGGTTTTACAGAAAAAACTCAGATTTTTTTTTTTTAAAGGCTCTAATTGCTATTTGTATGATGTTTGTTCAATTGGGTGTTTCAATCTACTTTTGTCGCCAATCAATGCGATTCTAAACCAAAAAAAAAAAAAAAAAAAATACATTTAACTTAAATACATATATAGCAGTTAATACCACAAAAATGAATAATATTTAAATTTTATGGTAAATGTCTTTCCACATACATAGATATTGTAAAATAATTTAACTGCAACTTTTATTTTATTTATTTTTTTTGGCACAGATATCTTATACGCACTCATTGGTGCGATTTGTCTCTTACGCCAATACCATATATACATCTGGGTAATTAACTGATGCCAAAGTGTCATTATTTTGCTTGATATGGCAACCCGGATGTTATTGTGTATTTATTAATAAATTGTCTATTTACAATTTTTTTCTTTTTTTTTTTTTTCTAATTATATAAACTATTTTAATCTAGGCACATTTGTCATACATGCGCCACATTTGCGCGACTGCAATAAAATGGTGATTTTATGCCTCACTTGGTAACCTGGCTGTTGTTTATTTATTAATAAATTTTTATTTTATTTTATTTTATTTTTTAAAGGATATAAATAGTTTTGTTTTATAATTATTAACTAAACTTTTTAAAATTTATTGTTATTTTCTATTTAAAATAACAGAAAATAATTGTAAACTATATATGTAACTGGTATGTGAAAACAAAATTTTCTCCGAATCGGCATCAAAAGTAAAAAAAAAACGCGCCAATGTGTTGCGTATGTGTCATGTATACATTTTTTTTTCACTATACTACAGTATTTAAACATGCTGTATAAATAACGATTATTGTTTTTTCCAAACATGTTTGGCACAGATATTATATACACATTGAGGTATCTGACCTATCGCCAAAACGGTGTTATTTTGCCTGATATATGCCAGCAATAGTTGTTTCTGTATTAATAAATTGTTTATTTACTTTCAATTTCTTTTTAGAAATTCTATAAATTGTTTTGTGCTATAGTAACTTTTTTTTATTTATTAATATTTTCGTTTTAAAATAACGAAAATAATTTTTAAAAATGCACATTTCTTCGCTATTCTAAAATGAGGATTTTGCCGCATTGGTATTGGAAGGAAATC
Source organism: Maratus speculifer (assembly GCA_964019185.1). NCBI lineage: Eukaryota > Metazoa > Arthropoda > Arachnida > Araneae > Salticidae > Maratus > Maratus speculifer. The sequence goes on from OZ025297.1 coordinate 329,865,129, forward strand.
TTGAAAATCCGGGTTTGTGCCAGAGTTTTTTATGAAATATGATATTTTCAAATGTAAATTGTGTGCTACTTGATTAACACGTCGGCCAGTTTTGCCAAACTATTCAAATTTACATAAATTCATTTTAAATAACGGACGAACAATAAATATAAACAAAAAATACAAATTAAAAGTCTAATTAAAAAGCACTTATGACTTAAAAAAATACGTGTAATATCAATTGCTATCATACTTACGATCATTGATTATTGACATTCATTCCTATAATCTGCTATTAATTTTTTTCTTGACAGAATAATCAAGTAGTACCTTACATTGTACTAACTCCAGTTAATATTACAAAAATAGAGCTAAATAATTAAATTTAGGTGCAAATGCACACACCCATGTCGTAAGAAAAAGGTACAAATGCCATATATGCACCACGTTGGGGTGATACATTTCTGGCGCCACTTTAACGGAAACTTCGTTTTCAAATGACAGATACATTTCTATTTTCTATTTTACTTTTCTATATATAGAGCATAACATTTTGTATCATTTAAAATGCAAATGAAAGTAAATAAATAGTTCATTAATAAATTAAGAACAAAGATTACCATAAGAGGCATAAAATGTTCATTTTGTTTCAATCACGCCAACGTGATGCGTGACATCTATATCAAAAAATGAATTTCACACTTAAAAAAAACATTCACCTTATTTTTCTAAGGAAAACTTTATTTAACTTTATTTATTCTGCTGCATTCCAAAAACGGAACACTGTAATAGATTTGTCAAGAGCAGATGTACGTTGCGAAATATAATATAATATTGATAGAGGATGTATTAAGGTTTCCACAGATACCCATATCTTCAAGTTGAGAGGTTTAGAGTTCAAAAACTATCAAATGAAAATGAATCACTTGAAAATTGTTTAAATTCAATGGTAAATCTCTGCGATCATAATGCTCGCTATTTTAGAAGTATGGTGAACAATATTTAAATTGCTCTTTTCATAATTGCCTCATTTATCTATCAAACTCTACAATAAATGGTCAACTGAAATATTTTTCTCTTAAAATCCCGAATTTTATCGAATGCATAAGCTGATACAACATAATATTTTATTATTATTTTAATATATTTTGGCGTCAACGGGCCTTGATTCCATTGTTGTTGTTTTTATTTTTGGCTCAGTTTTGTTTTTCTAGCTCGCTGAGTTTTGCACTGATGAAGAATCTCGACTGCTAACTTTTAATGCATTTTTGGTGCATTTATAATCGTTGGTTTTCTATCTTTAAATACAATGACGTTTTGTATGATTTTCAGAAATGTGAAAGAGCATTCGAGGTGAAGTTGCTTTAAAAAACACAATCATATTCAATCAGGGCTAGAAAAATTTGAAAAAAATTACATGCCCAGTCGGGCATGTGGTAGGGAAAAATAGATGCCCGAATAAAAAAGTTACATGCCCAACTTTTTTGTACTTCTAAGTTTTATGATTGTAACTTTAAAGCTGGTATTTTTTATATATCATAGTCCATAAAATCATAAAAATACATACCAAATATTTTTTATTGAAGGAAATATCAAACTCGTATGATTAAAGATTTCTTTATTAAATAATTCTCATTTAATAAATAAATTTAACCTTCTCAAATCGTCAATAGCGTACATTATGCGAGCCGCCATTGCTGCGCGGGTAAATATGTTGCTCCATAACTTTTGAAAACCGTTATTAAAGAATCACTGGTACATCGGCGATCACGGCACTTAGTTACGTGAGTGACGTTCTATCTTGGCAGCCAATGCGGTAGCGGCTAGCGGAGAGTCTTTCTCTGCCGTTCCATCGGAGAAAAGGTGTGTACGCGCAACGGATGTGTGCAGCAAAGGCTATGCTCCTCTTCTATTTTCACTTGTTTTGACGAAAGCTCAGTCGTATTCCGGCGCTGACCGATTGTATTGTAAATAAAATGTCTACTTTTCGTAAGGCGTCCATTAATTTACGAAGTTTGATCATTCTTCTTCATGATTTAGCTTATGCCAACCTATTTAAATTTAAATGTGGTTAAGTAATAAAGAAGTAAACATAATATAAAATAAAATAAAGCTTCAATGGAAAAATATCTGCAAAAGAAAATCAGTGTTCTCCATCTTCCTGGGTGCAGAATCGACACAGTGCTGTGACGCATGCCACAGACTCCAGAATATCAGTATCCTAATTATCAACTGTTAAAATTTAGAGAAAAAAAAAAATTGCTACAAATTATTTGCCATGTGCCATTGTGACATGATCCACGCTACATGCAATTGATGATGCTCTGATTCACGTCAAACTAAAAATCAAGGACGATTTTTTTTCCAAAAAATTAAGGCAGTCATTTCTAAAATTTAAAAAAAAAAAAATCGATCATAAATGTAAAAATTAGAAAAATTGCCAATTTTGCCATAGATCTCAGGAAAAACACAAATTTTGTCAGAAGATTGAAAATAAAACAAAGCAAAGTTTATCAAAGGATCGTGAAAAAAGGCAAATTTCGTCAAAAGATCATGAAAAAGCATTAAATTTCGTCAAACAATCCTAAAAAAATGGCAAATTTTGTCTAAAGATTGCAAAAAAACAACAAATTTCCTTAAAAGATGGCAAAAAACCCCACAAAATTTGTCAAAAGATAGCGAAAGAATGCACATTTTGTCCAGGTAACACACACACACACAAAAAACGAGAATTTCATCTAAAGATCTTAAAAAATGGCAACTCTCAACAAAAGATCGTAAAAAAAAGCCAAACTTTATAAACAAATCCTGAAAAATCGGCAAATTTCATCAAAAGATTACAAGAAAATGACAAATTTCTTCAAAAGATAAATAAACCCCATCAAAATTCATCAAAAGATCATAAAAACCTGCAAATTTTGTCCAGGTAAAATGAAAAACTGTGAATTTTGTCAAAGGACCGCGAAAAAACAGCAAATTTCGACAAAATGGCAAATTTTATAAACAGAATGCAAGAAAACTGCAAATTTTGTCAAAAAATCTTCAGAAAATAACAAATTTCATCAAAAGATCGTGAGAAAGCGACAAATTTTCTCAAAGGATCGCAAAAAATACCCACAAAATTTCTCAAAAGATCACAAAGAAATGCAAATTTTGATAAAGAAAAAAAACGCGAATTTCGTAAGAAGATTTTGAAAATGACAATTTACAACAAGAGATCACGAAGAAAAGGCAAACTTTGTAAACAAATTGCAAAATATCAACAAATTTTGTCATACAAATTTCGTCAAAGGAGTGATAAAACCCCACAAAATTTATCAAAAGATCGCAAAAAACCTGTACGTTTTGTCCAGGTATCACGAAAAAAATGTGAATTTTGTCAAAGGATTGCAAAAAAACGGCAAATTTCATCAAAAGATCCTGAAAAGAAAGACAAATTTTATAAACAAATCCAAAAAAAAAAATGACAAATTTTGTGAAAACATCGCAAAAAAACAAAAAATTGCAACAAAATGACAAATTTCACCAGAAAATTGCAAAAAAAAAAAACCCCACAAAAATCATCAAAAGATAGCAAAGGTAAATTTTGCCCAGGTATCACACACACAAAAAAAAATAGATAAATAAAAAAATAAATAAATGCAAATTTTGTCAAAAAGTTTCGAAAAAACTGCAAATTTCATCAAAAAATCGTGAAAAAGATTTGTCAAAAAATCGTGAAAAAGATTTGTCAAAAAATCATGAAAAAAAAAAAACAAATTTTCTCAATTGGACACACACACACACACAAAAAAAAACTTCCAGAGTAGATTTTCTCTACCTTTCAGACAATGTATGATGGGGTTAAAAATTCTGAAGATAAAAGTAGCTTATTTTTAAAATTCCTTTCCTTTTATGTTAATTACAAATACATGGGAGATTTGAGTGCATGTGACATAATGCATGGAGCTGGAAAGCGAGCATTTGTCCTTAAGTTTTACAGACTATTTTTAAAGTTTCTACTTGTGTTGTGGACTGTCTAAAAAATTCTGTTGCTGGGCCCATCTTGAATTTTCTGCTACTTTGCGACTATTCACAATCAGGGTTGGCATATGATTTAAATCAACCGATTTTTTTAAAAAAATCATTTGATTTAAATAAATCTTTTGCAATATCACATGAATGCACATATCAAAAGAAAATTTTGGCTAAAAAGTTAGAAAATGTATTAGATAAAGATAGAATTACAAAATTTAAAGCAAGATATGAACAAGCTATTAATGGCTGTCATTTTGCTGGAGTTTTATTAAAACCCTCTGTTTTAAATGGAAAGAAATTTCACTTAGACTTAGTGTAGAGGAAAATAATGAAGGTTTTCATTAAAGAAAATTGTCCACATCGTCTCACCACTGTAGCACATTTTCAAGCAGAAAATGACCCATTTCAAAAATTACCATTGCTTGAGGAAAAAGTTTCTGATATTATGACAGATTATGATTGGTGAAAGTCCTTTTATGTAATGGGAGGTAAAGAAAGAATTAGCGATACAGTAGACTCCCTCAAATCTGCATAGCTTGGGACCAGAGGTTGTGCAGATTTTAGAATTTTGCAGATTTCTGGTCATTGTTTTGTTTATATTTTTTATAATCTTTAGGTCAAATTAATAATCTATAAAGTGCAATTTAATAATCATTATAAAGATTAAATGTGTTTTTCCTAAATTATTCAATGAAATTCGCCTCATAAAGGTACATTACAATTTCACATCATGATCATAAAATAACGCTTTATTTCAGGTTAAGTCAAACTTAATAATTATAAAAGCGTATGCATGAGATGAATATATTCATTCATAGAGGCAACATATGCAGAGGGCATATATGCATTTTTAAATAACAAAGAGTTATTAAACATTTTTATTCAACAAATTTTATTAGAACATTTTTTGTTGTTGTTTAATTTTATATGATTATGTATTAAACTCTCCTCAAATACTGAATCCTTCCTAATTTCTCTTTCAACATTGTTCATTCTATTACTTATTCTTTGCATGTAAGAATGTTTCCATGAATGCTTTGATGTGTTACATTTTGTCATAATCAAATTAAATATAATTCTTAAGAATAAGTTGAACTATGAAATGTAGAAGTTTAAAACACATTTTTTGAGTATATTTTCTTTTTCCCAAGATTTATATATATTTTTCAGATATAAAGCCTTCATCTTTGACTTCTAGCGGTTATAAAGACTTATTTATTTGAAATATTAAGAAGAAATTTATAACTTTTTTAGTAGTAAATAATTAAAAATGTATTAAAATAAATCAATCCAAATTTAATATTGATTTGATACAAATTAACACTTTAAAAATAAAAGCCGGCTTTTTTTCAATTTTAGCCAGTTTTTTTTAAGTGGATAAAACCAAAAAAAGCCAGCTAGCTTTTTTTGGCCCGGCTAAAAGCCAGCAACCCTGATGTAGGGCCTTTCAAATATAATTTAAGCTTTTAATCCTGAATGTGCCATTTACAAAAAAAAAAAAAAAAGTTTTAACAATTTATTTTATTAAATTTGCATAGAATTTTATCTTTTAAATAGCAATTTTTTTAAAGTGGTAAATTGAAATGCTCCATATTCATTGCACGATATATCTAGAGTTGCTTACCATCTGGTGTTTTTGCAAATCAAATAATCATGTTTTATATCTGAAATTTAATATAATAAATGAAATTAAGAGCCCACACTACTCAGTGAAACAGTAGAATTATAATGTTAAGTCTATGGGAGCGTTCTTTTTAAATATCTCGCTCAAATTTTAATATTACATTTACAATTACATTTACATTAACATTACATTTACATCTCAGTTATGTACTTAATTTAAAACATCGTATATATTTTACTCATATACAGTAGACTCCCTTAAATCTGCGTCCCTAAAATCTGCGAGTGCCAGAAATCTGCACATTTCTTTAGATGTAAACAATGAAATTAAAGATGGCCCTGAAGTCAGCAGCTAATGCAATACAAAAAATTCTACAACAATATCTATTTTTAAATCATTTTCAACTTCTTCCTTTTTTTTAAATGTCTTTCAAATGAAATTCTGCAGTGTTAAATAATGTTTCTTAGACGTATGATGCTCAATATTTAATCGAAATAATCATTTCGTATTGTAGTTGCAGCGTAATGTAAATTTCAATGGCCGTTTGGTAGTATTTGTAATTTACGTGGCAGAATAATTTTTGCTATATAAAATTATTATTTTATAGTTCTATTACTATTTTTGTATCCCTGCTAGTTACGAAACGAATTTGGGATTTACGTCTGGTTTATTAGTTACGATGATCGGTATTTAATCAAAATAATCATCGTATCGTAGTCACAGCTTTTCAGTAATTTTCAATGATCATTTCCTTGGTAGTGTTTGTAATTCGAGGAGCAGGATAATTTTTGCTGTCATAAAATGAATATTTTTAAATTAATCAAGCTTGTTTTGTTTATTAACAAAGGCAATCTAAATTTTTCTTTATAAAAAAAGATTGATTTTTCCTCATCATTATTTATATTTAGTTTTGTATCTTAATTATTTATTTTATTTTAATATTTTTCTAAAATTTTATTTTACTTAATTATTTTAATGTTTCAATTTATTATATGCATTCATTATAATAAATACTTAACTACCAATCAATATAATGTTTCAAAAATGTAAACAAATCAATGACTAAAAATCTGCAAAATTCTAAAATCCACACAACTCCTTGTCCCAAGCTTTGCGGATTTGAGGGAGTCTACTGTACTTTAAACATACCAACAGCTCAATTTCTCTGGAAAAAAAATATATAATTCCATGAAATCTATCAATTGCTCAGAAAAAAAAAAAAAAAAAAATATATATATATATATATGTATATACAGTAAAACCTCCATAACGGACACTCCCAAATAGCGGACACCTCTATTTAACGGACAGTTTTCCAATCCCCACTCCCAAAACCTAAATTTTTTATGTTTAACCTCTGAATAACGGACATTCCGAATAGCGGACAGTAATTTTGGCAAAAAAGAATAAAAAATTATTTTTTAATGAAGAAAAAAAGTTAAAATATTTCTAAATTTATCAGGGCAATGTAACACAAATACTGTGATCACAGATAAATGTGGTGATGAGCTGGAGAAAATCCCCCCCGCCCTCGGATTATTGGAGATTGTATGCTTTGAAGAAGCAAAAAAATACAATAAACAATTATACATTTATTTATTTATTTATTTATTTTTAGAAAAAGATGATTTAAAAGATTAAAACTACTGACAGAGTTAAAACTTCACATTGAAAAACAAATTACATGTAATCGCAAGTAAAAGCATACTTTTGTCACTTTTTTTTTTTTTTTTTGTAAGAATGTAATAAGCAAAGGATAAAGGTACGCACAATTCTATTTCAGTTTTATTGCTTTAAAAATTATTTTAATTTCTGGTTTAATCATATAATAGAGGTTTTAGTACATATTAAAATCGACTAATGAAACATTAAGCATTCATTAGCAATTTTTCTGTCTCTGAGGTTTTCCCAATAGCGGACACCTCCGAATAGCAGACAATTTCTGCGCTCCCAAGCTGTCCGTTATTTAGAGGCTTTACTGTATATATATATACAGGGTGTCCGAAAAGTCTGGAAACAGTCGAATAACTCGAGAAATACATATGATATTGAAAAACGTAAATATACGTGTTAAATATTTTTAAATAAGCTACTCAGTGATACCAAATTTGACCTTCGTAACCGACCCCCTGGGGGTCAGAGGGGGTCCAACTTTGAAATCTTAAATTATAACCCCCATTTTTTATTGCAGATTCGGATTCTACAGAGAAAAATACATAACTTTTGCATTTGATGTTTATTTCGAATCCTCGTTTATCACGGTGTAATTGAGCATATTAAATCGATACATATTTCGGCTTTTCCAACGGGATTTTCCCTAATCGAAACTAATTGGGGAGAATTTATGACATCAAATTCCTCGTCTTTTGCAATAATAGCTTTTCCTGAAAATCACCCGTGCCGATTATTTCGGTAGTGCTACACAGTTAAAAATTTGATCCATTTGCTGTAGCGTCACTCCAAAGCTTTTATAGAATATCTCTTTCATGACCAATGAGAATGTTCCATAACACAGTAAAGTACACTGTAAAAAAATTTACCCTTTTGCTGCATCGTCACTCCACCGCTTTTATAGAAAACGATTACTTTACTGTGTTATGGAGCATTCTCATTGGTCACAAAAGAGATATTCTATAATAGCTGTGCAGTGACGCTGCAGCAAATGGGTCAAATTTTTAACAGTGTAGCACTATTGAAATAATCGCCACGGGTGATTTTCAGGAAACTCTATTCCTACAAAAGACGAGGAATTTGACGTCAAAAATTCTGCCCAATCAGTTCTGCCCAGTAATTTTTTATACATTTTTTACGCAAAGAATTAATTATGAGATCATGTAATATCTAATTATAAATTAAAGAATATATGAATTTTTTAGGATAACCATTATTTATAGCATCATATACAAGCTTTTTAATATTAGTATTAATTAAATAGGAAGAACATAGACATTTTATTCTATATAAATGGTTATGTATTATATTACGATATACAGAATTATAAAGACATGATTTAAAATTAGTAAAGGTATTAACTTTAAAATTAAATTCCTTCCTTTTGTCATAAATACATATATAGGTGAAATTTTTTTTTTTAATTTCCTTTTAACTTGTTTTTGTTATTCTACATTCAGGGCTCATGTCACATATTTCATTGATTCTATTAAAAGGAGCCCCACACTCAAATGTAAAATTCAAATGAAACAAATTGTATATTTTGCTGAAACTAAAGTAAAAGAAATAAATATTTAAGTATTCTTTGAAGTTGTCACATAATTTTATTTTTAAGATGCATAAAAATAAATATCTAGCTTCTTAGAAAGGTAAATTATACTCCTGTGTGCAGTTCTGTAGATTTTTTTGATTAAAGGAGTCAGAGTTGAGTTCCTGAAAGTATACAGACTCTGGTCATCTGTTAGAAAGTTTAAACTGATTAGTTATACTTCATTTTAAATTTATAAACTGAATTATTTTCACTTTTGGACTGTATCTACATTATAAAGCAAAAATGTGTCCATCAGTAAGAAGCACCTTATCAATGATAGCTGATAGCAGTGGCTTGAGCAATCAATTTTGTTTTTAATGGAAATTTCAAAGCTTCTGAGGATTACACATTTCATATTTTTACACTATCAAATCGAGGAAAAAAAGTACTTATTTTATGAGTAATTTTTTTAAATACTGTATAATGTATCTAATTGAATTTTTTTTAAAATTTATTTACTTTTTTTATGGTTTTTAAACACAAAATTCATGCTTATTAAAAAAGAGTTAATTTTTAGGATTAATATTTTTTTTCATACCTACAATTAATAAAATGTAAAACCAGTATTGCTCCCCTCCTTCCAACTTCCACCCATTGAAATCTTAGAAATAAGAAAAAATAGATATGTACAGTGCCGGTCAAAAGTTTCTGGCCAGTTAGTTTCTTTGTTTTATTTATCAGAAGATTTCAACGAAGGAGAAGCACAATTGCTCCAAAAGTTAGGAATATGTGAATATCCCCTGACCACATGATCATTTTGATTGGATACTGAAAACACTTCATGGAAACTGCCATAACTTGAAATTCGTGTGTGCAAAAGTTTCCAGCCACTCATCATTCCTTAGTTTTTTTTTATCGATAAAGTGTTTTTAAATGTGTTTGTGAATGAATCAAAATGAATAGCATAGTTTAAATACAAAAGTGAAAAGTTCAAGAATTATTGTTCGTAAATGGGTGATTAGTTTGTCGCTAAAGGGCCAATCTTCTTGAGATATTGCAGCAAAGTTATCGATCGGTAAAAACGAACTATAAACGATATTTAAAAATTATATAAAGATAGAATTAGTCTTCAGGACCTTATGACATCCTGGAGACTCTGGAAAATGTCTATTTTGGTGGAGGAAATTATCAGGTATGATCAGTTGATGACCCACATAAAAGTGCCGTTGCAATATCCCGTGATTTAGGGAATAAAAATATTGCTGAAATAAGTCAGTCTACCGTATCGAGATGCTGTCCTGATGTAGAACTTTATGGAAGAGTTGATGTTAAAAAAATGTTAGATGTAAAAAAAATACCAACGTACCCGACTGGCATTTTCCAAGGATCACAAAGTCTGCTCAAGTGAAAACTGGACCAAAGTTCTATTTTTCCATCATTTGAATTTCAAACTATTTTGGGAGTAATGGCAGACACTACATGCGATGACCTAACAGCAAAAGGTATGATTCTACACGTTTTCCTATAATGAAGCATGGCGGAGGACACATTATACTGTGAGGAGTATTTTCTTCAAAAAGTGTTGGTCCGTTATTTGAAATCTGCCATAAGATGAATGATGCAATGTATAAGGATATCTTGCAAGAATATTTGCTGGTTTATTAGAGAAAAAATTGTGGTAGAAACTATTTGTTTTAAAATGATAATGACTTAATGAATTTATGCAATCTTTACAAGCAATGGCATTTGGACAAAAAAATTCCGGTTTTGAAACGGCCAGACCAAACGCCTGAGATTAATCCAATAGAAAATCTATGGAAATGAGTTGATAAACATCTGCTGAATTATAAATATTCAAACTCAGTCAAAATTGCAAGAAATATGGAAAAAACGTACCATAAAGGATCTTTAACCATTGAATGTATGAATGTCACGTATGATTGTATGAAATTTGCTGCAATATTTATTACTAAAGTTATAAGGATGAAATACAAATTATAAATGTTGTTGATCACTGTAAATTTCAATTGCAGTACCATGTTTTTCCAAACTTGCGAAGGTGTCGGAAACTTTTGAGCACATGCATTTTCCTTTGTACTTAATTTTGTCGATTAAATTTATTAATATTTATATGTTATTCCATAAATAGTTTCCTAACTATTATGTAAATAAAATGTATAAGTATCACTTTGAGATTTCTCTTTATATGGGTTATACTTAAAAATTAATTAAAAAAAATTTACTGGCCGGAAACCACTGAATAAAAAAAATATATATATTTAATTTCTCATAAATATTTGCTCAGAGATCTGCTGAATCATATAAACACATACATACTCAAAATGAATGTCCCAAAAATGGGGAGAAAAAAAAATATATATTTATGAATACAAAAACAGAATAGTACAATAGGTTATCATAAGTAAAATTATTGATTATCATAAAAGAAACCTTGTCTATATTCTCCAACTGTGCTATTTAACATTTAAAAATTTTTTCAAGTTCACATATTTCTGTATTAATTTATTTTCCATGTTGCTTCTTTTGTCTTAGTTAGATTTCATTATGATATCAAGATGCATGCATATAGCAGCATTTTCTAAAGTAGCTTGTCATTTTCTCAAAAATCTGTTTCTTTGAATGGAAATAAAATGATATTTTATGAATGGATTTTTTAACTATTTACAGGAATACGAAAATAATTTTTAGAATTTCTGAAAGGGGAATTTTTTCTGCATTTAGCTGTCTAATTTTTGAGTTTTTAGGCCCAGAAGAATTTAAAATACAGCTGTTTATAAAATAAAATCCCAGTACATTTATTGCCATGACAGCCTTCTATTTACATTAACCCTTTTCCATCTCTTCTAGTTTTCGAAGAAATATTTTGTGATTTAATAAAAATCTATGCTCTTATTGAAATATGAATACTTTTTCTTTCTTCTAATTTAGGGATTTTAATTAATTTCACAACTAATTATTAGAATTTTAAAATTCTGAGGCTCAGGTATATTAGCGGAGGCCTTGGATAATCTTCACAAAAAATTTGAGCCTCATATGTGGCATAGTTTTCACTAACTATCACAGACACATACACAGACAGAGTGATTTGTTATTTTATTAGTATAGATTTCTGAGCAGTTTGATTGTAATAGCAATTTTTTCATTAAAAAATTAATTGTTTTATAAAATTATCTTATAAAATTTATTTAATTAAGGAGATAAAGTTGAACTGATATTTCAAATTTAATCTTCTAGAAAGTAGCATTTTCTTTACAATGTAGAATGGAGCTACTTCTTACTAGTAATATTCACTTTTACGACAGATGTGCATTATATAGAGAATGTGTTATAAAAATCTTTGACTGTATTATCAGAAAGATTTAAAAAAAAAAAAAAAAAAAAAATTATCAGTGTCATATTTAAAAGAACCCCTCTCTATTTTGGATATAAGTTTTTAAAAATCTGACTGAAGTGTTATTAAAGCACTATTAAACAACTTCAACAGGAATTGATAAGAATTGATTGATATTTTGACTTTAGAAACTTTATTATTGAATATGGTGACTAACAACATTTAGTTACTCCAAATTGACAGTAATTATGTACTGATGGACAGCAGTCCACCACTGGCCAATCATGAAATTCGACTAAAGTGTTTTGGGTTGGTGTTTTAGGATAACATTAAGGCTGTTCTCAAATTCACTACTTTAATTTGCGGATACAATTGCAAAATCATTTTCACTTCCATATACATAAAATAGTCTGATATTCTGAAGTAGGTCTCTTCACTGCTCAACTGCCATGGAATGCATCAGAGGGGAAAAGAGCTGCCAGGTGTATAAAAGAAATAAAAAGTTGGAAATTGCATGTGAAGCGTAGCAAATGAGGTGTGTTCGCACAATAAAGAAGTTTTAAAAATATCATTCTCATGAAATTGTAAATAGTTAATTACAATTAAAATACACACTAAACAATATTCTCCCTATACCATTATGTAATGGAATAGTTTTATGTGGCCTTGTAAATCAATAACAAATGTTCTTTGCCTCACAGATTATGCAAAATGTATATTATAATATGTACTTTACAGATCATATCAATTTTATTATGTTCGAATGAGTTTAACACCATTAAAATGCATTTGAATAATTTTTCCCCATTGACCGTAATGTAACAATATTTTTGATTGTCCCTGTAATTGAACTATGCATTCAATTTTGATAAAATTTGAAATGACTCGACAAAATTACGTAATAATTATGTATTTTAAATTTCAAATTATTAAAATGCCTTTGAAACTTTTTTCCCCATTGACCGTAATGTAATGGAATATTTTTGATTGTCCCTGTAATTGATCTATACATCCGATTTTCATAAAATTTGAAATGACTCGACAAAATTATGTAATAATTATATATTTTAAATTTCAAACCATTTGGATGGTTAGTTTTTGCATTGTTATATGCAGACAGACGGATGGACTGAATGATAACTACAGGTGCTACGTATTTACATAATTACGAACGCACCTAAAAAGGGCTGCAGGTCGTTGCACCCAGCTGAAACGGCTTAGAGTCAACACTAAAGCTGGTGTACTTTCCATAGGATTGCACTCAGTCTTGTATTTACTTAAGGCTCTTCATCAGTCAAACTGGAAATTCTCCTCTTTAATGCTAAATCATCCATATTTTTCAAAAATTTCCTCAAGAAATTAAATTTTTTTTCTGATCTTTTCTGTATGCTCTTCTTGAATAATGTTTACTTCCTTTTTATTGGGCAAAATATTTTTTAAATACACTGCTGCTTTATTTAATGTGTTAAAATCCTATAACTCACCTTTAATTATAAAATTAAATTTATATTTTAGAAACATACTGGCAGGTAAAAATGAAACATTCAAGAAAAATATACAGAAAACAGAAAGTAAATTTAATTTTCTGAGGAGAAATTAAAAAAAAATATAGATGCATTTCAAATCCACCGGTTTAACATTAGAGAGAGAAATTGCATTTTGACTGATAACAATACTTAAACCAATCACCTAAGAAATGTTTCAACTGTAAAAATGTTTGAAGTGTTGTTCTGCAGCTTAACAGCTATATAAATTAAAATAGTTACATTCTATGTAAAATTTACAAAATTTAAATTTTTATATATCCACTGTGACTTTATAGTAAGTTATATTTAAAGAAATATATATTTTATGCTTTAAGAAGTAAAACAAAAAACTCATTTTAATACTTTGTATTTTATGATTTTTCAGTATTTTTTGGTATACTGAAAGCATGTTCATTTTAATGTTTGAAAATACTGAAAATTTATAAAATTTTAAGCATCAAAACTTGATAAGTTTTATCATAAAGGAATGAGATTTTTTTCATTATTATTTTACTTGTTAAAACATGATGTTTTAAAAATACACTTTACTCACAAGATTCAGGGATGCAAAATTTTGTAACTTTTTCAAATTTATTATATAAATGTAAAAAAATTTCAATTAGATGGAAAAGAATATTTGATAATATACCTCTAAAATGTACAGTTTAAGTATATTAGTTGCTGAGGGACGATAACAGAATGTATCTTGTATGAAAATTATCTGCTTTTAAACTGATCTGCTTAGGAATAAAGACTTTTTTTTAAAATGCAAATGACTAATATGTAATGTTGTATTGTCAAAATTTTTTATTATTATTAATTAGACAAATAATAAGCTTGAAGCTGCTGCGATCTGTGTGACAGCTTCATTCGATTCTTTGATTTAATCAACTTTTCTTTTAAATTTGTCTGGTCCAGGGCCTGTTTACCGAATAGGCCCGTGAAGCCCGTGCTTACCCATTGATTTTTAAAAGGGCCCCAAAATTTACTTTTCAAACTTAACTTTTAGATGAAAAAAAATTCATGATAAAAAAAATAATGGATTTTTTTGCATATGGATTTTGTTTTTCTTATTATGTTGTAATTTGAAAATCATAAAAAGATATTTTGAAGTTGAAATATTCTTAATTATAGTTTCATATTTGTTTCTTACAAAATTAATTTGTTATATTTAATTATGTATCTAATAAAATACTTTTTCTTATGTATAATAAACATATAATCGTTTGAGTTTAATATTAAAAATGTTATTTATCGAAATTTTGATAGCAAAATTTCATATCATCTAAGCATGTGAAAAATAGATTATTAAATAAATAAGTTTAAAAAAATAGTTGATTAATAGGGGGCCCCCAATTGGACGCCGGGCTTCCCCTACTTCTAATTCATAAGCGGGCCCTGGTCTGGTCTTAAATTTTCTGATTAACTTGACTCTCACAAGAGTTTGAGTTAAAAGATTGCAGGTACCTCTGGTGGACACACATTCCGTCCGCAGTCCTTTCGCTTTTCTTCTGTTATTCTGACTTTCTAGTGGAAGCCAGGAAAAAAAAAAATATCTTCATGCACTTGACAAATTTAACTGTAAAATTAGACAAATTTAACACATCAAAAAGAAAGAAGAGATAGGCTCTGGGCATTGGAGCTATTGAATGACTCTTGGGGATTTTAGCTTTATGTTTGATTAATTAAAGTTATCCTGAAGTTAATACCTATCTGACAAGTACCAGATACACCAGCAAAAGATGTATAAAAGAAATATTATTGTATGAAATATTGATGGCCAAAAAATGACTGCTCAGACGCTTGTATATGCATATTGCCAACTTGTATACATTTTTTTTTCTTTTTTTGCCTGTAATTATGAAAAATAAAATTTGCTTTATTTATTCATACAAAAAGGATTACATGGTAATAAATTATGATTTAATAAATTTTTTTTAAGCTTTTTTCTTTCAGAAATAGAGATAACAAATAAGCATAAAAGACTATTGCAAACATCTTGTTTACATTTGTGGTTTTAGAATATAAAACTTTCACTTGTCACTATCTAATAGAAAATTTTAAACTAATTTAATATTTAAACCAGTTAATACCACAATTACTTAAGTTATTTAAAATTACTTTGAGGATTTTAAGTTACATATAAGGTTTCTTATTGTTTGGTATGTGATAAATTAAAATAAAATATAAATTAGAGATTTTCATTTATAAGATATTTAATGAACTCTATTGATTAGATATTTTTAAGTATCTCTGTAGATTGATATGAGAAACTGTATTTGATGACATTTAAAGTTTTTTTTTTTTTTTTTAGAAAAAATGTTTTCCTAACAGCAATAATAATAGCTTGTTATTTATTTATTTATTTATTTTTTTTTTGTTTATGGATCACATGATAAAGCATCAAGTTAACAATAAAGAAAACTCTTAAATATAAATAGATTCCTTAATAATATGTTATTTTTTGCATTTTTTTTTCTTTTTACAAGTTGTATGGCATCATAAGAAAAAATGCACTTTCTAATTCAGTTATACAAATATAAATAACAGAAAAGTACAAATTTTTCATCAAAAACATATATTTAAGTATAAAAATTTAACAAATGATTTGATATCTAAACAAAATAACATTCTTTTAAAAAATGTAACAAAATCTTTTTAGATATTATGCATACAAAAATGTGAAATCATAATATTAGTCTTCATCAAAGACAACTCCAATCTGTCGGCGTATTTCATCCATGATTTCAGCTAACATTTCAGTATCTTTCAATGGCATAACAGAACTTTCCAGCTTTCCTATTAAACAGCAGTTAAAAAAACACAAGTTAATAAGTTATACATACATTATTAACATAAATGAAAATTGTGATTTTAAAAATTTATACTTTCAAATCTATTATATATATTATAAATGATATATGAAAATAAAGAATAACATTTCAAGTTTTTTTTAGATACAAATGTTTAATGTGTGAACCTTTCATAATATGACAAAACACCTAGCCAGTAACCAAATTCGTTCTACACATTTCACAATTTTGCACAGTCAATGGTTTTTAATGAGGCACTGATGCTCTGTATACATTTACGTATGTATGAGGAGTATGTATGGTGCAATATGTAGCATACAAAGGAGTTCAAACAATAAGTTTTAATATATAGTAAAAGAATACTAATATGTACTGTGTTTTTAAACATTTTGCATGTTTCAGGTCATTTCTTTAATCATTATATATATGTAATAAAATAAAAAAAAAAAAAAAAAAAAATTGCGCCATTTTTTTTTATTCTCTCTTAGCTTCAATTCTAAATTTGTGGAACATATTTTAATCTTAGTTTCGTAACTTGTAACAGCTAAAATTCTTTTTCTTACTTTAGTTATTAATAAATTATTTCTTTTTCTTGCATCTCAATAATCTCTTTAACGTCAAGAAGAAAAGTAAGGGGCTTACAAAAATGAGAAATAGGGTTTCGGGACAACATGTCGGCTTCGACATTTGTAGATCCCTTTAAGTACTCTATTTTGTAATCGAACATACTTAACTTCAATGACCACCTAAATAATCGACCTCTTAAATGTTTGACATTTTTTAACCAAACAAGAGATGCATGATCAGTATGGATGGTAAATTGTACACCGTGAAAGTAATGATAAAATTTATCTAAAGTATCAATGATAGCAAGACACTCTAGTTCGGTAATGAAATAATTTTTCTCATAACTTCTCAATCCTCTAGAAAAATAAGCAATTGGATGTAAAAAGTTATTATGGTCGGGTTGTTTAAGAACTGCACCTACCACTACCTGAGAAGCGTCAACAAACATGTGTAGGGGTAATTTTGGGTCATAAATCTTTAAAATTGGTTTAGCAATGAGGGCATCTTTTAATTTTTGAAAAGAGTTTTGACATTC
Source organism: Maratus speculifer (assembly GCA_964019185.1). NCBI lineage: Eukaryota > Metazoa > Arthropoda > Arachnida > Araneae > Salticidae > Maratus > Maratus speculifer. The sequence goes on from OZ025297.1 coordinate 329,882,744, forward strand.
AGTATTCCATTCCCAAATAGTATCTTTCTTAAGTAATTTATTTAGGGGGTGTCTAATTTCAGCATATTTGTCAATAAATTTATGATACACATTTATAGAACCAAGAAATCTTTGTAATTCTTTAGTGTTAGTAGGAGGTTTTAATTTTTTAATCGTTTCTATATTAGTATTAGCTGGAGTTAAAGTTCCATTTTGGATTTCATACCCTAGAAAATTGATTTGTTTTTGAGCAAAAGTACATTTAGATAATTTTAATTTAATATTTTCTATTCGGCATAAATCAAAAATTTGGATGAGATGCTGTATATGTTCATCTATTGATTTAGAAAAAATAATTATATCATCAAAATAATAACAAGCAAAGTCTATTTTATATTTTGTAAGAATTCTTCTAATTGTCCTGTTGAAAATTGGGGGGCCTACCTTTACAGCAAAGGGGAGAACATTCCATTCCCAGAGCCCACAATTAGTAGTAAAGGCTAACTTTTCGTTTTCAAGAGATCTGGACCACACCCTTCCAATATGTACCTGACATTCGAACCAGAACTTTTTCCATAAAGATAGTTAAATAAAACAGAGAAATTAATTTAAATTTTTTTTTTATTCAGTATCTAATTATTATTACTTATATCAACAACTTCGTGAGCTAAGTCTGCATCATCTCCCTTTCTGTGAAATTGCAGGTCTCAGACCTACTTTTTCACCCGTCTTTCTGGGAGGGGGGATTTGTAATAAAATAAAAAAAAAAAAAAAAAAAATTGCGCCATTTTTTTTTATTTTCTCTTAGCTTCAATTCTAAATTTGTGGAACATATTTTAATCTTAGTTTCGTAACTTGTAACAGCTAAAATTCTTTTTCTTACTTTAGTTATTAATAAATTATTTCTTGCTTCTCAAAAAGGCGGGAAGTATTTCGTAAGCTTTTTACTTTCTGGCATATTCCTGCGATTTTAATTTAATTTTTATTTTTTAACATCGCGTGACAAGTGTTACTACGCGTTGCTAAAGGGCTTAGTGTTCCGAGGAAAAAATATAGTTCTTGCCAATAGACCGCCTATTACGGCCAATTAGAATTGATCATTTTGTCCGTTAGAGGCTCGAGTCCATCCTGATTGGATTTTTAAAATGATTGACGCGGAGTAGGAGGGCGCTAGTTTTGTCGTGAAAATGATTTTTTCATTTGGCTTTTCAGGAGAGTAGAATGCACCTTTTCTTTAAACTATCAAGACGCGCGTTTTATTGCTCCGCTGAATTAGAATGCATTTTTTCTTAAAAAACTACTCGGAAGCCATGTCATGTTTCCCGAGAATGCGATTGACTTTCAAAAATTATTAGGATGCTGTTTCTTCTTTCTCCCCAAAATTCTAATATTGTGGAATGTAGCTTAATCACGGAGTTGGTGAAGTGGTAGTTCCCATGTCCCTAAGAAAAAAATTGCTTAATGTTGCTCATGAACAGTTTGGTCACCCTGGTGTTCAAAAAATGCAAAATTTAATTTCTCCTAACTATTATTGGCCAGATATGACCCAAGACATTACTAACTTTGTTAAATACTGTGATATTTGCCAGAAAAATAAAAAACCTAGACAGAAAAAATTTGGCTTATTACAAGCTATGCCCACTACAGATGTGACAATTTGTATAAGTTTCTGTAGTGACACTTTTGGAAGGAAATGCCCAAACATATCTTGTGGCATGGTCTATTATAATATGGAGATATTTTTTTGTAGAATTATAATAATTGAACCCTCCTACAGTATCAACAGACAGACAGTCAAAAGGTTGATCTGTAGTGGGCATAGCTTGTAATAAGCCAAATTTTTTCTGTCTAGGTTTTTTATTTTTCTGGCAAATATCACAGTATTTAACAAAGTTAGTAATGTCTTGGGTCATATCTGGCCTATAATAGTTAGGAGAAATTAAATTTTGCATTTTTTGAACACCAGGGTGACCAAACTGTTCATGAGCAACATTAAGCAATTTTTTTCTTAGGGACATGGGAACTACCACTTCACCAACTCCGTGATTAAGCTACATTCCACAATATTAGAATTTTGGGGAGAAAGAAGAAACAGCATCCTAATAATTTTTGAAAGTCAATCGCATTCTCGGGAAACATGACATGGCTTCCGAGTAGTTTTTTAAGAAAAAATGCATTCTAATTCAGCGGAGCAATAAAACGCGCGTCTTGATAGTTTAAAGAAAAGGTGCATTCTACTCTCCTGAAAAGCCAAATGAAAAAATCATTTTCACGACAAAACTAGCGCCCTCCTACTCCGCGTCAATCATTTTAAAAATCCAATCAGGATGGACTCGAGCCTCTAACGGACAAAATGATCAATTCTAATTGGCCGTAATAGGCGGTCTATTGGCAAGAACTATATTTTTTCCTCAGAACACTAAGCCCTTTAGCAACGCGTAGTAACACTTGTCACGCGATGTTAAAAAATAAAAATAAAATTAAAATCGCAGGAATATGCCAGAAAGTAAAAAGCTTACGAAATACTTCCCGCCTTTTTGAGAAGCAAGAAATAATTTATTAATAACTAAAGTAAGAAAAAGAATTTTAGCTGTTACAAGTTACGAAACTAAGATTAAAATATGTTCCACAAATTTAGAATTGAAGCTAAGAGAGAATAAAAAAAAATGGCGCAATTTTTTTTTTTTTTTTTTTTTATTTTATTACATATATATATTTTAATTTATGTTTTAATATGTAAGTGCACTTATGAATGAACAAGGGTTTTAAATTAGATTAATTTAAACTTTAGACATTTAACTTAATTTAAGTAATATTCTAACATGCTTACCTTCTTTCAAGCATTTCCGTACTTCCATTGCCTCATACATCAATCCAGAACTGTTTTCAAAATTACATGGCAAAACAGGTTCAGGTAAGGGGAATTCTAATTTTTCTTTGTCAGTCTCAATAGTTGTAGCACACCACATGTTTTCAGGAAGCTGGATTAAAAATCATGTAAATCATTAGTTTCACATTGAAACATTGTATGATATGTTATTATGTCTTCAATTTCGATGTACTAAATATTAAAAAGTAATTTTATTTAAAAACTAGCTGTACATGTAAATTACTCACTCATAACAAATTTTAAAAAGAACGAATGCAACTAATTTAAAGAAAAAAAAATCCCAGTAATGATAAAAATGACAAAAAATAGTAAAAATTCTGTTACTAATTGGTTATCTGGTACTGTGTAATTACAATAACCAATAAATATCAAAAATTTCTTTTTCAAAGTTAAAAAAAAACAAAAAAACAAAAAAAATTGAATTGATTTTTGAGAAAAAAAGGTAAAATATTCTCAGTTTAACTGCTAATGGTGAAGACAGATAACTCATACAGACAATCAGAGCATCTGAGATGAATATTAAATGTAAGAAACATTATGCATTGTTGACCTCTATATTTGCAATTTAAACATCCCATTTTTTAGGGAGCGGGGCTTAAAATATCAACATGGAAAAAAAAAATTATATTTATGTAAGATTTTGTCTTTTAACTACTTAAAATATTCATTTGGCTTATAACTATAAATAAATGCTTCAAACAGCTTTCCAATTTCATACAACATTTATTATTTACTCGAACAAATAATATGCTAGGTAGATTATGGTAATTCGACTGCATCAATAACATAATACATTTGTAAATATAAATACTGCAATTCACCTAGAACTTTTGCTTAAATTTTTTATTTCACATTTAGCGAAACTTCAATCTTTATGTTATAATAAAAAATAACTATGCATTTTACATATCGCATTTCTCTTTAATTCACTTTTATTGAAAATTTTAAATTTTGCTCCATAATCATCTGGTGATTTCACTATACTCTTTGTGTTATGCTTTTTTATATGATATCTTGCATCTATTAATTAAACCTTTGAATTTATTATGCTGCTCTGTTGAGGATATTTATTATTCCACATTTATAAGATTCAAGATTTTTTTTTTTTTTTTAAATTGCTTTCCCTATTATTGTGCTATTTTATTAAAAAAAAGATTTTTTAAAAAGTTCTGATCACATGGTAACCAGTTTTAATAAACTTTGGTACACTGATTCAATTTATAATACAACTGATGCAAAATATCTTGACAAAAGCTAAAATATTTAGGTAGTTCTGGGTATATAAAAAACTTGTGACATAGAATGATATATATGCAATCGTCCACATATCTTGAAAAACTAACATAATTAAAAAAATCTTATGAATATTGCAAGTGCTGGTAAATTATGTTCATATTTATTTTGGATAATAATGATTTGGTATCATTATGGTTAATCTTAAGTTGGTTGTAAAAATTGAAAATTTCTCAATTTTGAGAAAATGAAAAATGTTGATGAAATGGTGATTAAAAATGAAAAATAAAAACATTTGTAAAATTGAAGCCTGATATAGTTTACGTATAAAAATTAAATTGTTCAAGTTTGGAAATTGCCATTTATTTCTTGCATCATCAAAACAGCTTAGAAACCTAGAAATCACTTTTTTTTTTTTACTCTTTTTTAATGTAGGCAAAAAAATCAATTAAGAAAAAGTCAGACATTGACAATATTAAATAAACATAAAAATCAACAAATCTTAAAAAAAGAAATGCTTAAAAAAATAAAATAAAGATTGCTTTTTGATTCCAAACATAACAGAATTGGATTGAAAAAGGTACTATATTTTCCTGCGTATAATCCGCAGATTATCTGTTAAAAAACTTCGGAAATTTCAAGTGTGGATTATCTGCTGGTGCAGATAATCTGTTGAAATTCTTTTTAAGCAGAACTGTTTTTTACCAGCAATTATAAAATGTAAACATATCAAATGTTTGTTTGTTTGGGAGACCGCATGCAGAGCTGCTTGTGATTGGTTCACATATGACGCATACGTTCTAGTGGGAGTGGCCTCCAATTTTTAAAGAATATTTCTCAAGTCTTTTAGCAATTTGCTTCTATGCAGAATACAGAGTTTCTCAACTCATCTCGATCAAAAATTGCAATCTAATCATTTGTTATATGAATCTTCTTTTATTTGTCACGTGGAATACATATAAGGTAAAGAATCATGTCTAAAAGAAAATGTGTAAGTTACACAGTTGAATTTAAGCTGGATGTAATACAAAAGGCAGACAAAGTTGTAATAGATCGAATATGATCGATTGCCATAATCGAATATTTGATTATGGGAAAAGAACAAGGAAAAAATTATTATTCACAGAGTAAGAGTCTCTTACTCCATATTATTATTAAACTATTGTCAAATATTATTGATAATAGATCGAATATAATCGATCACCATAATCGAATGTTCGATTATAGCAGAAGAACAAGGAAAAAATGATTAAACTACTGTCAAATATTATTGATACTATTGATTATTATTTTAACTTGCAATTATCCTATAATTATTTATTTTATTTACAATTATCTTTTAAATAATACAATTAAATCAATAGAAACTTTATTTATTAGTATTTTGGAATGCTGAAAACAATGAGCAATCATTGTATAACCCGCGTATTATCTGCTGAAATTTTTTTTTAAAGGCTAAAATTTACAGCCGCAGATTATACGCAGGAAAATACAATAATATTTGTTACATTCTGTGGCCCATTACAAGAGGTTGTTTTACATCTTGTTTCATAACATTATGGTTTTAATGTTTTCTAAAAAATCACAATGTATCTTTAAAAGATGGATTGGATTATGTTTTGGCTTTCAGTTAGACTATTTTATGGAGAGTGATTGCACTCCAAATTTGTGCACCTTTTTTAACATATTGCAAGTAATTTCAGGGAAAAAAAATAGTCTGCCATCTATATTGATTTAGGATTACTATATAATTATTTGCTCAATTTTAAAATTATTTTTAAGGCCAAAGAAAAAAAAAAAAAAAAACTGAAGGCAAGAATGAAAATTTACTTATTCATTCTTAATGATAAATAAGTTTTGATATAATCTTTCCATTGATAAGCCTAATAATTAAAATTGAAATTTCAAGCATGTAGACAAAGCCTTGATTTTGTATCAGCTTTTAATGCAAGTTTTAATAGGTAAATAAAAAATCCTGAAATGTATTATTTGTCTTTAATCATAAATAAATATGGTCAACTTATGTGCAGACTTTCATTGGAATCTGTGACATGTCAGCCAAAGCTGATTTGCCTATTTTGCAAGGAACGCCATTGTATTTTCTAATCATATGTTTTCGATTTCAAATATATATTTGATTTATAACAAATGTTTTTGTCACAAGTTTTAACTGTCTAATGAGTTTTGTGATATTCTCTCTTTCTCTTGACAAACTAACAAGTTTAAAGACCACATCTCATTCCAAGAAGCATTTTTTCTATAAATTACAAAGATTAAAATATGAACATATTGTTGGTTTGTTTATATTTCTAAAATTGTGCCTTGTAGGGGCATTGACACAAGAGAAGTAAATATTTCTCAGAAAAACAACCTTTTTTGATTAAGGGCAAACATTTTTTTTGAATTGATTATATCATTTGAGACCTAAAAGTACAATCTTTTGAAATATATTTGTCAAGTTTAACTATGACAAGCTGTTTGGTTGATTTGGATTTAAACAAAATGATCCAGAAATAAACTTGGAAAAATGTTCCTTCCCTCGTTTTGATGTGTAAATGTGTTTGTGCACATGTGCAAGCGTTTTTGTTTCCCGAATATCAAAGAATTGACTTTTTGATGAGAGTAAGTTGCATCATTTGAAATAATGTAATTTTTTTTATCATACTGCTGTACATTCTATGAAAGCCTTTTTAAAACACCACCCTATTCAATTCTGTAAAAAAGTCCTTATACATGAATATTTTATAGAAAAATAAAGAAGTAAATTATTATGATGTATAATAGATCTACTCTAATAGAAAATGCTATGGCTCATAAATGTTTCACAAAAGATAACATAAATAAATGTTTTTAGATAAAACATTACCTTTATATGTCCTTTTGTGCCGGTAATTACTAAAGTATTTGGCAAGTTTACAATAGCACTAGTTGTGATACTGGCTGTACGCTTGTTGCTGTACAATAAACTAGCTGTCACCGAAACATCAATTCCTATTATCAAACATCAAATGTATAAATATGAAGAAATATAATAATTTTAATTACATAAACAATCACTTAAAATCTATAATCACAATAACATTATTGAACCAAATACAGTTGAAACAACTTTCTTAGAAATATTAAAAAGTAATTTTACTGCAAAAAAAAAAAAGAGTTATAAATGAAAGACTCTAGCAGAAATACAAAACTGTGAACTTTAGATATAAAATATAATCATAATTAATATACTTTATTCACCAGAAAAAAGAATATAAATAAAATAAAAGCAGCAAAGCAGGACGCGTTTCAGGCTAAAACAAAACAGCTCGTCATCAGCTGAAGGAGACACGTGTTTGTAAGGGCACAAGGTCAAAGATAAACTGTCTCTGACCTTGTTTCTTTATGGACATGTGTCTCCTTCAGCTGATGATGAGCTGTATTGTTCTAGCTCGAAACATGTCCTGTTTTACTTTTTATTTTCTGGTGATTTTTACAAAATCTATTATGATTTTTAATTGCCGCCAGTCTATTCAGTGTTTTTTTGCTATAAAAATATATTCTTAAATTATGTTTTTAGATGTCTTTAACAATAGAAATGCAATTTTTATTGTAAAGTTTAAAAACTTATTAATGAAATTTTATAATTAGAGGTGTTTGGGGTTTAGTTAAAAAGTTCTGAAGTTACAGATGAAAAAGACTTGAAACTATATGTGGGGAGGTAGATGATTGAAACGTTTGCTGCAACAATGAAATACACACACACAAAATAAATAAATAAATAAAGTACAATTAATATGTTAAAGATACTTCCTGAATTTCTGTAATACAGTACTTTTTTCCCAATAGTCAGAATAGTAAAAAAGATTTTAAGTTTCTAGAAATTAAAAAATATATTTTATAACATTCCCTGAAAACAGAGAAAATTTTTTTAAGGTCAACCACCTTTTCTTGTAGCCAAGCTCACGGCTGAACTCAATGTCCTCCTCTCCCTCTCTTATACAGCCGTAACAAACACTCGAAAAACCTTTGTTTTCGCGGAATTCTCTTTCACCCCGGAGAATTGTAGAGGGTGCTTTTTAACGACTGAGTCAAAAGGGGGAATTTCCTTATCGCCTTGGACTGGACTATTGTATTTCATTAAGCAAAACTTGAATGAAAGTGAGATTTCAGATTTCAGAAAAAATCTGAAAATCATTCGCAATGTAAATGTATGTATTTCAAATAATTAAAAATCGTGTAAATATCCGAGTTTAAGATATATATTTATAAGATTTTGATTGCCGGACAAGGACGTAAAAACTTTTATTTTATATAATAATTATAAAATACATTTTTATTTCCATCATACATTTTTATACAATGACTTTCCAGAATTAAAATAGTTAATTTTACATTTTCTTTCTTTGTTTCTTTTTTTTTTCTTTTTAAAGATCAGCACCTCTAATGGTTAAATTATTTGAAAAATTGTTTGCAATGTACAGATAATTAATATTTTCTAAATAATTAAAATACATATAAATACCCATGTTTTGGAAAAAAAAATCGATATGATTTCATTGCCCGATATTGGCGAAAAAGCTTGCTTCATTTGTTTATATTATGAAACATGTAAATGTATTTTTATTTTCATCGTACACTTTATTGCCATGTCTGTCCAAAGTTAAAATATTTCATTTAATATGTAAGTGTGTTGTTTTTCTATACCTTTGTAACTTCAGAGCAGCACATATAATGGCTCAAATTTATTGAAAATTGTTTGCAATGTATATATATATATGTATATATCCATATTTAAAAAAATAATTAAGAATAGTGTAAATTTCCATGTATTGAAAAAAACTGGTATTATTTTCTTGCCGGATAGTGGCAAAAAGATTTGCTTATGTTATGAAACCAACTAGTTACATTTTTATTTTTATCATATACTTTAATCCCATGACTGTACAAAGTTAAAATATTTAATTTTATATGCAAGTTTGTGAATTTTTCTATATGCTTGTAAATTTTAGATCAACATATAGATATTTTTTTTTTCTTAAATGCATTATATTCTTTATAATATGACTGTCCAGAATTCGAATATTTGATTTTATAATTTCTCTTAAAGTAAAATATTTTTATTTTTTTAAACATAATAGAGATATATAATTATATATAAATATACATATATATTAATATTTCCCAGAGCTCTTCATCTTCTGTACCTCAAATGTTTAAAATTATAGCATGAATTATCTGCAATTAACTTTATATATCTATATTTTTCATTCGAAGTACGGTATTAAGTATTTTAAAAAGTTATTTTTATTTCAAAGAGGTTTTTTGAAGTTTTAAAGTTTTGGTTAATTTTCTTGATATTTTGAAACGGTAAATATTATTTTTTAAAAAATGTTTTATTGTTTATTTTACGGTCAGAATTTTCAGTGTTTCAAGTAATCAAGAATTTAAATGTAAATAAAAGTAAAAATTTAATTATAATTTTTGTTTTTGATGCTATGGTAGAGTGTTATGAAAAATATTTTTAATTGCATAAATTAAGTATTTATTTATCTCTAAATCTTTCAGTTTTTTCTGTCTGTAGAAAAAGAATCGCCATACAAAACATACATACATAATATATGTCTTTAATAACCCATATACAGCGAGGCTTTTCGTATTTTTATGTGTAAAAGTAACGTTCAGTAAGCATTATTTACAGTCAGTATCAAACCACCTAGCGGTGAATGATGATTCCGAAACTAAGGGGTGATTGTGAAGGCCGTATAAGGTACGGAAGTGCTCATGTAGTTTGGCCGTGCCAAGCTTTACTTAAAAAGCATACACAAAAATTGTTTTTATTTATAAATTTTATTATTATGCTATATAAATCTAGCAATTATGTGATTTTAACATTGTTTAAATCACAAGTAATATGTAGATTTCAAGATCAGACCCTTTAAGTAATAGTCCAGGCATTTGGTAAAAAATAAATATAATAATATAAAAAAAAATCGATATGATTTCATTGCCCGATATTGGCGAAAAAGCTTGCTTCATTTGTTTCTATTATGAAACATGTAAATGTATTTTTATTTTCATCGTACACTTTATTGCCACTTTATTCCCTTTATGTTTTTTGGGTCGCTGAACACGAATCTGGCATTATCCAACAAAATTTCTCCCCGGAAACACGTTTTTTTGGCAAAAAACGTGTAAAAAACGTGGCTTTTTTTCGTTTTTTCTAAATAACTTCAAGATTATGCATTTTACATAAGAGTCATCAATACATAAATTAAAGAGCATAAAATTTCCAACATTTTATGTATTTAAAGTTTTTTTCTATGATCAATGGTTTAGCCATGAGAGAGCCGCAAAAATGGGTGTGAAAAGCAAAAAATCCTGAAAAACGTGAATTACAGCACCGTACGTTGATGAAACATGAAAAACAACCATTTTACACAAATTTTTCTCCACTTAATAATACTAAATATATTACTATTGACTATATTTTATTAATCTGATGTTCATCGTTTCTTTCATAACTAAAAAATAAATAAAAATGAGTATATCTGATCAAAATCTTCATTTGCTATTACAAAATAATAATAGTAATAATTTCTAAATTTGACTTTTAAATAATGTAAACAAAATAACTAAAACAGGCTTTAACTGATCCCATCTGCACTTTCCCTCTTGATTGAAGGGGTACAAGTGTGAAATAACGTTGTTCAAGCGCCCACCCTCTCATCCCATGTCCACGTTCAGTAAAATACTACCCCCCACCCTTCCCCGCCAGTCTCGCCTCTGTCAGAAATATGCGTCGCACAGATCACTAGCTTATCAGGAGGACACATTCCTCTCAGTTTCCATATGCAACTGCTTACTTATAATTTAGTAATTCACTGTTTGTGTCTTCGTGAATATAGTGAACAGCTAAAGTGATTTTGCGCGATGTCGCTGTGTTTTATTTGTGACTCTCCTTTAGAATAGGGACCGTCAATGAAAGTTATCGAGGTATTGCAGCGTTAAGCAAGGCAAATACAGAAAGAAAGGATGTAAAGGCAGTTTTCCTAAAGGAGAAAATCTCAGTAGATATACATGTTAAGTGCAGAAAAGCATACGTAAATGAACGGATGATTACTGCTTATGTGAAGACAGTTGAGGAACAAAGTGCTAGCACTTCTCAAATTTTAAGATCATCAACTCCTCAGTTTAATTTTTGAACTAATTGTTTTATATGTGGACTGTGCATTTCGGAAGAGTTCATTGCAACACAAGCGAAAAATCCACCAAGCGAACGCAATACTGTATACAGTGTGCGACACATGGGAGTACAATTCTGAAAGCAGCAAGAGCTCGCAATGATGATTATGGGCAGGCTCATCGAACCAGTGAATGATTTGATCGCAGCAGATGCTCAATACCACATCAAATGTTTTAAATATATTTATAGGAGGCCGAAGGTCCAAGAACAGAAGAAACGTGGTCCGTTTGCCGAGGCAATCGACAGAGCAATGCAAAGTACCTACGATTACCTTGAAAATCATGATGACGAATGTCAATTCTCCATGGAAGAGCTAATGAAACAGGTTACAGGGAGTTATCAACCTAATATGAGAACTATAAAGTTTAACCTCATTGAGAGATATGGAGACGACATACTGATCACAAAGAATCAGAAAAAAAACTCCATTGTGTGTTTCAAGAATATAGGAGGGAAGATAGTGACTAATGCATGGTATCAGCAAACATGTAAATCTGATCGAGATGAGAGACTGCGAGTGCTTGAAGCAGCAGCAAAAATTATTTGCAAAGGTATCAGATAGAAGATTTGCTTCGGGAAACTGCAAAAACATCGCAGTTGTGTGTCAAGACGAAGAGGAGGAACTAGACTTTGAAACCGATCTGGAAATGGATTGCCCACACAATGAATCAGAGGACCCAATGGAAGGGGAAATAGTTATGCCGCAAAGTATCAAATATTTACTATTAAATAACTTTTATTTATAATATTGATAGTTATAAACACACCCACTAATTCCATTCGTCTATTTTCTATTTTGTAGATGTCGGTGAAAAGCAGGGATCCTCAAATAAAAGAAAGCGAAAATAGAACTTTGTTTTTTAAGTAAATGTACTTACTAATGTACATAATTATTTATTATTAAATAATAATTAATAATGAGTCGTCGTTTTTATTGTTAGGAACTTCATTGTAAATTATAGTCGATCATAATATCTTCAGTATCATTTAAAGTCAATCTTTACAAAAAAATGGTCATTTTTCATGTTAAATCTATGTACAGAGCCATAATTCATATTTTCCGGATTTTTTTAATTTTCACACCCATATTTTGAACTTCTAGAACTTTAAGAACTGGAATCCGTGTCAGCTTTTATATGTCAAAGCCCGGTTTAGTTATTTTATTTACATTATTTAAAAGTAAATTAAGAAATTATTACTATTCCTATTTTGTAATAGCAAATGAAGATTTTGATCACAAATATGTTCATTTTTATTTATTTATTAGTTATGAACGAAACAATGAACATCAGATTAATAAAATACAGTCAATAATAATATATTTAGTATTATTAAGTGGGAAAAATTTGCGTAAAATGGTTATTTTGATGTTTCATCGACGTACGGTGCTGTAATTCCCGTTTTTCTGAATTTTCTGCTTTTCACACCCATTTTTGCGGCTCTCTCACGGCTAAACCATTGATCAGAGAAAAAAACTTTAAATACATAAAATGTAGGAAATTTTGTGTTCTTTAATTTATGTATTGATGACTTTTATGTAAAATGCATAATTTTTAAGTTATTTAGAAAAAACGAAAAAAAGCCACGTTTTCTGCTAGTTTTTTTGCCAAAAAAACGTGTTTCCGGGGAGAAATTTTGTTGGATAATGCCAGATTCGTGTTCAGCGACCCAAAAAACATAAAGGGAACCAAAAATCCAAACTACACCAAAACTTGCATTTATTTGTCCTTTTTGAGCACGTAATGCCTGGACTATAAGATTTTTACATAAAAATTGATATAAATTATATTAGCAGGTACAAAAAAGGAATATAAATAAAATGCTGAGACATTTATTACCGTAATAAAAACAATAAATCAGAAAGAAACTGTATTTATTAAAATTAGCTAAAATACATAGGCTAAAAAAATTCTTATTTATTAAATTTAATTAATTTAAATTAATGCTCTCTTTTTCAATTAATTTTATTATTTTTTTTATATAAGGTATCTTTTCCAGTTTAATTTGTAATATTTTATCTTAGTGAAACTGAGATATCTTTTTCTTGTTGAATATTTTTATTTTAAATTCATGCTTAAAAGCAGTAATCTGGTCATGGTAATATCCAATCTTAAATTATTTATTTTGCCTAATTGGAGCCCGTCTAAGAACCTAACGCTCTTAAACCTTCAGAGCAAACACATCATATAAGAATTTTTTACTTTTTACTCTACTGTTTTCAAATAGTAATCTCTTCTTCATTTAATCACAAAAATTCTTTGATTAGATCAAGTAAATAGTACTATACAGAAACTGTGGCAGTTATAAATAAGTAATAAATGCATTTTGTACTTGTACGGCATATGTCTGTTATATTCATTATAAAAAAAATCTATAAAAAAAAAATCTTGAAAAATTTTATTATGCAATTAACTTTTCAAAGAACAGGTGTATGGTATCCTGTCTTCATAATTATAACTATCTAATACTTGCTAATCTTTCTCTCTCTCTCTTTTTTTTTCTTTAATAAAGAAAATTTACTTTGAAGTAGAAAATTTGTTAATTTAAATGCATTTTGTCTTAAATGTGGTTGTCAGTTGAAATCTACTTAATTTCATTCTTTAAAGAAATTTTTGGTTTGAAGTATGTTTCTTTGATTTAAAAAAAGATGGAGGTTGGCATATGTGCTGCCTTTTGAAACTAACCTTTACAGTCCCTGGGTCCACATTCAGGAACCTCTGTTCTTTTACTTATAAAAACTAAATTGATTTTTTACATTTTTATATCATTTCTTAAAAACTAAATGTTTTTTGTGTTGAAAACAAACAGATACATGCCTGCATCTAAGCTGAATCCCTTATAAAATAAATATTATTTTCATCCAAGTTTGCTAAATGCTTAAAAATGTCCAAAAGACAGTGTGACCAAGAAAGTGATAAATTTTCTTAAGTATTTAACTTAAATTTTTTTCAATAATCTTTTTTGAGAATTTGTAGATTATTTACTTGTTTAAAGCTCCTAAATTTGTGATTGTGATAATTTAGGTTAATGATTTTTAAATTGATGTTTGTAGTTTTAGTTCCATATTTTTTAATCTAAATTACTGAGAACCTAAAGGATCAATTTCAAAAAAAGATATTTTTTCTGCCACTTACAATGCGTTTTGTTTGGAAAAAACTAATGAATAAGTATTTGTATTGTTATGTAACTGAAGAGGTTAATGAATTTTCAGTGTTACCTTTCTCAAATTTAAATATAAATTGTATGTTTATTTATATCATACAAATATATATATAGGATAAAAAAAATACCATCATCATTTAAGTGACCAACAGCTGCAATTTTCTCTGGTTTCTCGCCATTGTAAACCATGCTAACTGCATTCAGGGTGTATATTCCTATGTCCAAGAGACATCCACCTCCTTCTGTCCTTTTGGTGATTCTCTCAAGACCTTTGAGATCTTTCCCAAAGTTGGCATTAACATGCAAAATGTCACCAACAGTTTTCTCTTTCAATAACTTCATCAGGTGATTATAGGCAGGTAAAAACCTACTCCAAATTGCCTAAAATTAGAAAATACTTGATAAGTTCTTAACAGGGAGATTTTATAATAATTTAGATTATATTACAATTTATGTTTTCAATTTTTTTTTAAAAACTGTTAATAATTTACATTTGCATTTTTCTAAGAACATACTTAAAACTTTGCAATGAATTGCCTCACTTCATATAAGTACAGTATTCCACACCCTCTTCCCAATCATACCATGCTATGCTATACTAGTTATTTGTATACAGTGTAAGTTCATCACATATATAAACTAAGAAATTTAGTGCCCCAAAACAAGGTACAAAGTAGGGTGTTGTGTTATGGAAAATACAAGGAACCAAAACATCCCAAATTATAAAATGTTTCTCCTAAAACAATAAACTGAAATACAAATAAATGTTTAGGGACACTAATTTTAAGACATTCAATATAATAGAAAAAAAAATAAAATAAAATAAATAAAATAAAATAAAATAAAAAATAAATAAAAAAATAAAAAAAATAAATAAAATAAATAAATATAGATAAATATGTTTCAATGTTACAGTCTTCATATTTCAACTTTTGCCTAGTGATTTTTGCTTTCTGAAACAAAATTTTAGACAAAACAATCATATAAAAAGTTTTAAATTCCAATATTGTGGGTGAGGTTCTTAATATTACAATAAAAGGCTGTATAAACATAAGATTTTTTTTCCGGAAAAAAAGCAGGCTTGTAAAAAGCAGGCTTGTGTCGCATGTAAGGGTGGTGTGACTAGTTTAAATTTTTAACCTAGCAGGCATATTAAAAAATTTACATGTTTCCCTTTGCGACGTACCTCATCTCCAAGGCTATTTTGGATACTTAGGGCTCGGTTCAAACTCATCTGCGCTGTCCACAACATCAGACGAGTCGGGCCAAAACGAGCAACCAGCCTGCAGAGAACACACACTGGAAACAGGAACTGGGAATACAGGGCGTCATATTTGCTTCTACAAAAAAGTTTGGATGAATGAGGCTGATATGACCAAGAAATGGCAAGTGCAGACAATCACCTCATCGAGTTCATTGATGAAAATTTAGGATTAGTTAAATCTCAAATTGCATATTAAAATGCAATTGGTCTGCCAAGTCATATCTTGGTAGAAACAGAAACCATCCAAAAACCTGATTTTAGTGGTTTACTCATAGGTTATAGTTTATATGACCTATAGGTCATATAAATATATAATTTTTAAATTTATAAATCACTTTTTAAAATATTTAATGGTCTGCCCTTTCTAACTGTTTGAATGCAATGTCTGAAGATACTGAGATAACTTGATCAATTCAAATAATATAACTGAAACCATACATAGAAATCTGAAGAAGACAGATATTAAACTACTTGTATGATGGATGAAAATACATGGGGCAGATATAACAAGAAGTAGGAAAGTGTGATAGTAGATATCACAGAGGGTTTCATTTAATATTTCTTTCAAAACAACTTATCCTTTAATTCATAATTCCAAATAGTTAATTTATAATTATTAATTTCTTCCATAGATGGTAGCACTAACAAATTAAATTTAAAAATAATTATAAATGGAAGGTATTTATTTTAATCAAATTAAAAATATCCAGAACAGTGTTAGAAATTAGCAGTCGTTAGTCGTCAAATGCAACTAAAAAATTGAATTTGACGACTAGAAAATTATTCTTGGTCGTCAAATTTGACGCCTGCCTTTTTAAAAAATTTATTAGACATTCAGCTCTGAAAATTAAAAAAAAAAAAAAAAAAAAAAAAAAAGGTCTAGTCTGAAAAATCAGAACTAAAAAAACATTTTGAAAAATAGTCGCAAAAAAAAAAAAAAAAAAACAAATTTCATCAATTGCTCGTATACGAAATCGCCACTTTCGGCACAAGATGGGAGAAAAAAACTATTTTTTTTTTCTTTTTCAAAAAATAACAAAAAAGCAAAAGTTTTTTATACAATAGCGTAAAAAAAGGCAAATTTCTACAAAGTATTGCGAATAGAGATGCAAATTTCGTCAAAGAATCGCAAGAAAAATGCGAATACCATAAAATAATCGCAAAAAAAGTTAATTTCGTCAAAAAAAATCTTGGGAAAAAGACAAACTTTGTTATAGAATCACAAAAAAATGCAATTTTCTATGAAGGATCGTGAAAACAAATCTTAATTTTGTCACAGAATCTTTAGTAAAAAGCTAATTTTGTCAAAGAATTACAGAAAAAATAAGAATCTTGTCATAGGATCACAATAAAGTCTTAATTCCATCAAAAGCTCGCGAAAAAACGCAAATTTCTTCAAGGAATCCCAAATAATCAGTAATTTTCACCAAAGGGTTGTGAAAAAAAAAAAAAAAAAACAATTAATGGGGGGGGGGGGGGGGGTTCCCAGCCCAGCAGAAAACGACAAATTTTGTCAAAAGATTGCGAAGAAATACTGCCGATTTCGTCAACAAATCTAAAAAAACATGGCAAGGCTTGTCAAAAGATCGAAAAAACGGCAAGTTTCGCCAAATGATTGCGAAAAACACGTCAAAGTTTGGCAAAAGATCGTAAAAAAGGTAAATATTTTAAAAAATCGCAAAAAAACTAGCAAGTTTCATCAAAAGATTACAAAAAAACCGGCAAGTTTTGTCAAAAGATCACGAAAAAACGGCCAGTTGCGTCGAAACATCGCAAAAATAGCTGCAAATTTCGTCGAAAGATTGCGAGAAAACAGAAAATTTTGCCGAAAGATAGCAAAATATGCAAAATTCGTAAAAATAGTGCAACACCCCTCCCCCCCCCCCAAAAAAAAAAAAAAATATTGGTAGTGGATTTTTTTCTTGTCTCTGTAGTAACCTTAAAGAAAATTTGATGCGAATTTCAAAATTATTCTTTTACTCCAAATCACTCCAAAATTATATGCAGTATTACAGTAATATTAATATGAATTTTAGAAACTGCAACTAAAAATCTTAATTTGACGTCTAAGGTTTTTACAGTAGTCGTCATTTGACGCCTCCCTTTTATCTCCCAATTTCTATCACTGATCCATAATCAAATTATTTAAGTAAAATCTTAAATCCTAAATTTTTTGAGAATCAAAATTTAAAAAATTAGCAGAGAAATAAATAAAATTTTTAATTTCTAAAAACAAACAAACAAACAAAAAAAAGTTTAAAATTAAACTTAAAATACTGAATTATTAATTAATCATAAAAGTTTTTAAAATAGAAAGAAAATGGAATTCCAAAAAGTATTATGAATGTCAAATAACAAAACCCTAATAGTATAAACCCTTAAATTAGCCAAAAATACTAATTTTTTTTAATATTAAATCCACCTTAGATTAACAGACAGAGGACAGAGATAAATATGTCAAATAAACAAAATCCTTAGAAAAAAAAAAAAAAAAAAAAAGCAGTTTACTTAAAAAAGTTATTGAGGAATTTATGATTTCTGAATAGCTTTGCGCTGGTTTCTTTCTCTTAGTGTTTTTATTTATATTTCTCTCTCTAATGCGTGTGGAAAAGCCTTGAAAATTTATATAAGGAAATAATGTGTAATTACATTTGTTTATTAGATAATTCAAACCGATTTTCCTCTTTTTATTTTATTTTCTATTGCATACAGTTCTTTTTCCTCCCTTGAATTTCAAGTACACAACAGGACAATTCCACTGAAACAGACTAACAGACATAGAGGAAAAAATGGCTTTTCATTATTTAAAAAATAATAATTGTGTAATTTAAAGATTTCTACGATCAACATATGATATTAGATTATAAATTAATATAGTTTCTATGAATAAAATAATGTAAATAATTATGATTCAACAGATTTTCAGATAACGTAATGTGTATCTTTATAACTTATACACTGGTATCCAAAAGTTAAGCATAATTGGTAATTAAGTAATTATTTTCAAGTAATGAAAGAAATATGAATCGGAATGTGCTGAAACTCCAGGTGTGTAAACAAAATAGTATGCGTCACATATTTTCGCGAAGAGTTTTCCCCGAAATCGAACAGGGGACCGTCAACAAATTGAAAAAAAACGAAGATCTTTTGGATAACCCTGTCAAAACTAATGTAGCAAAAGCGTTCAAACTGCACATTATGATTAATTGGCTTATTGTAATGTACTGTGTTAATTTTTACAAGGATAGCATGTATAATCGTAGAGAAATTAAGGTTTTTATAAAAATAGTCCTAAGTTTTTTGCTTATAATTTGCAGAGTTCTTAATATAAAATAATGTTCTTTTTTGAAAAAATGACAAACATCATTGTACAGAATACCCTGTCATCAGAATTAAAAAATAATAAAAATTGTATGACAAATGAGCAGGTTTACTAAATAATTTTTTACTGTGCATGCATGAACGCTATTAAAATTTCATTTGCATATTATGTTAGTTAAATGTATAGAGCAACTTTTGTGAAAGTCTCAAAAACATAACTTAAAAATTCTGAAAATTATCGTTGATAGAATGAGATCAAAATCCTTTATTCCCTAAATGAAGCAAAAAGACGAGGGGCTGTATCCATATTCCATTGTTTAGTGCCTACACAATATTGCACTACAACTATATTTAGGTAAAACCCCTGATTTTTTTGCTTCCTTTAGGAATAACAGATTTTGAGTTGATTCTATAGGCGACCATTTTCAGAATTTTCAAGCTATGTTTTTGAAACTTTTACAGAAGTTGCTCTATACATTTAGCTAACACAATATGCAAATGACATTTTGATATCGTTGACGCATGCGCAATGAAAAATTATTTACTAAACATACTCATTTTTCATACAATTATTATTATTTTTAAATTCTGGTGACAGGGTATTGTGTACAATGATGTTTGTCATATTTTCAGAAAAGAACATTATTTTATAATAAGAACTCTGCAAATTATAAGCAAAAAACTTGGAAAAATTTAGGACTGTTTTTATAAAAACCTTAATTTCTCTACGAGTGTACATGCTATCCTTATAAAAATAAACACAGTACATTACAATAAGCCAATTAATCATAATGTGCAGTTTGAACACTTTTGCTATATTGGTTTTGACAGGGTTATCCAAAAGATCTTCGTTCTTTTTCAATTTGTTGACGGTCCCCTGTTTGATTTCGGGGAAAACTCTTTGTGAAAATATATGACGCGTACTATTTTGTTTACACATCTGGAGTTTCACCACATTTCGATTTATATTTCTTTCATTACTTAAAAATAATTACTTAATTACCAATTATGCTTAACTTTTGGACACCAGTGTAAAATAGAATACATTTTATTGTAACAAAAATGTATTTTCATTCAGAGGGAGCTCAGAAACACACATCTTTCAAAAAATTTAACTATTGCTACAATATAGTTATGAAAAATATGTAACTGTCCCTGTGACAAACTAACATCAAATACATAACAGACAAACAAATAAATGCATAAAAGAAACTATGCTGATTTTAATTGATATTGTTGGTTTTTAGTACAGTATAAGACCTCAATGGTACAAACACAAATGGAAAAGCCTCAAAAATTCATATAAAAAATAATGTACAATTACATTTTTTTATTCGATAGTTTAAACCGATTTTCCTCTTTTTATTTAATTTTCTATTGCACACAGCCCCCCCCCTTTTTTTTGAATTTCAAGTACACAACAGGACAATTCCAAATTTAAACTCAAGAAAAAATACATATGTGTATATTTTTAAAAACTAATATAAAAGTATACTTACTTCCATTAGAAAGCACTTATTCTTTCTAGCTAATTCAATCAGACTTTTAGTTTGCTTCAAATTTAGAGTAAAAGCCTTTTCCATCAGGACATTTTTGCCATGTTCTAACATCAGTTTACACACAGGATAATGAAAAGGAGTAACAGTACCAATGTACACCACCTCTACAAAGATACCATAAAATCAAATACCATGCTAAAAAAAGATGCAAATTAAAAGACATTTAAAGTTTCATTAATGAAAAGAAAAGAAAATTAAATGCTGGCTAAAAATTATGGCTCTACATTATATCACTCTCAATTCATAAAAAAATTCTATTTTAATCAAACTTTTCAAGAAACTTTATTTTATATGTTGCTCACTAACATTAATACTCTGCTGAGATCAGATACTTAAGATATCTTACGCTGTACGTACTTAGGTAGGTGGTATCTCTTGAAATTGAATGCCTATTCACATCATAAAACTCATTTAAGATAACTGAATAAATATTAATTCTGAACAAATGTAAAGTGTGTGAATGCACATAAAATAAGATCGGTCATAACAGCATATCAGTTAAAATGTAGCTTTATAGCCAATCATAATGTGTGGTAATGGCTCTAAATAGTCAAAGAAAGTTAAAACTTATTGAGAGAACTCTCTTAGAGTGTTTGGTGGTCTAAGAATTTTTAAGTATCAGATCTGAACAAGATAGAAGATTCCTTTAAATTTGCAACATCCATTCATTCTAAAAATCTTATAGTTAGTGGTTCGTTAAGGTGTTCGTTATTCAGAGGTAAAATTAGACTGAGAGGCAGCAGCATAGACGATTGCCTCATTGAGTTTACAGTTGAAATTTTAGAATTAGTTAAAACTTGATCCACATATTAAAACACTATTGGTCTGCCAAGTCATATCTTGGTGAAAAACATCTGAAAACCCGATTTTAGCAGTTGTCTCATAGGTTTACCATTAAATTTTCCTGCACTCAAAAGCGTGAAAACATGAACATGGGTATAGTAAAATATAATAGTAAACCTGAGTCAATTGCTAAAATCAGGTTTTCAAGTGTTTTCCACCAAGATATGACTTAACAGACCAATTGAGTTCCAATATGTCAATCGAGATTTAACTAACTCTAGAATTTCATCGATGAACTCAATGAGGTGATTTTCTGTGCTACTGCCTCCTATTATACAAGCAAATACAGGGTGAACAAAAAGTCCTAGCCCATTTTGCAATTAATGCATGGATTTTATATTACAGGTGAATGATACTCTGAGGATATGCTAACAACAGAAGAACGAATTGCGGTTGTAGCAGCACGTTTGCGTGGTCAGACATTTGGAGAGATCAGGGAGGCGTTTCGTGGAAAATTTGGAAAAGAGACCCCAATATGAGGAAATATTCATAAAATGGTGATCAAATTTTTGCGCACTGGATCAGTGCTCAATGAGAAACGTACAGGTCGACCATTGATGTCAGCTGAAACAGTAGTGAATATCCGTGAAGCCACTGAGCGTAGAAATGATCACCGTGGGGATGTAGGGAAAAGTGTTTCGAGCTACACTGAATTGGTGGGAAATTTTTTTCGAATTTGATGGGCATCACGTTGAAAAGTACTAATATGCTGTATAATACTACTGAAATATAAAATTACTGAATAAATTATTTCTACAAAATGGGCTGAGACTTTATGTTCACCCTGTATACTAGTTTTGAGGTCTAAAAAGTGTATGTTAAATAGAGGTGTCTTCTATACAGGAGTATCCATTGTGTTTGCTATACTGTAAAATAATGTAAGAAAAATCACTTTTCAAAAAGAAAAATGGGAATATTTTAAGAAATGTTATTTAAAAAGAACATTTTTAACAGCATTTATTCAAAAGATAACATATTTTTGTATTTTTATTTTTTCATCAAAATATAAAATCAACCTTGCCAGAAGCTTAATCACAAAATTTTGGTGATTATGTTTCATCAAAAGTACGTTTAAATTACATAAAAAATTTAGAAGAAAATGTAGTTATGTAGAGAGACTACATGAAGCATCATAAGTTAAAATAAAGTCAGAGGGGGGAGGGGGAAATTCTAAATACAACTGTGCTAAGAATCTCTGTAAATAAACTATGAATGTTACATACCTTTTTTTCAATATCAAATATAGCATAGTACATATCAATAACTTATATCAATTGCATCCAACTATACTAACATATGTCACAGTTCGGACAGACATACAAACTGAATTCATAAATATTTTCAACTGTGCTGGAAAGTGTTAAAAACACATGATTGGTTAAAATTTGATTTTCAAAAATTTATAACAATAAATGGAAGCATATTTGAATACTTTTGTACAACCTTGTATTTTACATACTATCTTTACATACATGCCATTATTTAGCTAAAATGTAATTAAGACTAAACACAATTAAAGCTCGTTAAATCACACTTCCAGAGATTATCTTCTACAGACAGTCATTTATCTAATTCTTAGTATAGCTCTGCATATTATTTTTCTATATTCTATAAGGATATCGTAGTTTAGTAAATGAAATCCAGTATAAAAACACATACTTGTATAAAAACCACATTTAAACTATTTTCATTCATGCACAGCAACCCTTATGAATTTTTTTGTGTAGCCCTGTTATATGATCATTTATACACACAACCTAATATGCAAAAATTTAGACTTAAAAAATCATATCACAACTAAAAATGCAATTCCATCAATTATCTTTAATACATAGTATTTCGAGTACAGTTTAGCATCAGAAATCCTTGTATCTATAAGCATTATGCACTTTCTATTGTACAGGAAGTAACTTATAGCAAACCTTAGCAATGTATATCAATTTCATTATACGTCAAATAGTTGAACACAATATACACTGCAAACAATATTTTATCCTAAGCTATTATCTAACAGAATTCTTTTGTGTGGCCTTGTAAGTGATTAGTAAATATTCTTTGTGTTGTATTCTTTACATTATTGGCCCTAATGTAACAGAAAAATTTTGATTGTCCATGTAATTAAACTATACATTCAATTAAAAAAAAACATTGAAATGACACAACAAAACTTTGCAACAATTGTATATTTAAAATTTCAAACCATTTGGTTAGGTAGTTTTTGCTCTATTATATGCAGACAGATAGACAAACAGACTTAGCGATGACTCTAAAGAGGATTTTCACTGCCATTTGCCATTGCGCCAATTTGTGAAAAAATGCTTCATTTGGCGAGTAAACTAATAATCAGACTCACCAAACTGCAAGAGCTGAATTTCTGATTTGTTTGTGTGTGAACTAATACAGTTGATATTCTAATCCACATTTCTGAACGATTCATGTCTAATTATGCAGTGCCATTTACATTGCTCTTTTTTATAAAGATACTAAATCAGTGCCAATTCAGTTTAGCAACAACCAAAGACACATAGGGTTAAAGATATTTTTTAGTGTTTCACACCAAATCTTTTTGCTAATATTTCTTTTCCTTTGGCTGTGTGTTTTATTTCTTATTCGACATACTGCTAATGTTCATCAAAAGCTAGCAAGAACCCTGACTATAGGTGTTACACATTTATATAATTACGAACACACCTAAAAAGGATTCTAACGAATTTCACTAAATTTTGTATCATCTGCATTACTAGAAGACTGGGTTACATGTTTGAGAAAATTTGATTAGTGACATGGAAAAATTGACTTTCTATGAATGAAAAATAACATGATGCTTAGTGCCAAATGTAAGAAAGTTGTCAAGTTTACCAAATTTTGATGACATTTGGCGAAAAAGTTGGCTTACAGAATCGGAAGGAATTTTCTAGATCAATACATATGAATCAATACATATGATTCAACCAATCAGAGTTCAATTAATAGAAGTTTCTTGAAAAACAGAGACATTGTTCCATATAACGCATGTCTGCTGAAGAAATATAACAGTCACATCAACATCGATTTTTTATAGAATTGAACAAAAAAGAATTTTCAATGGAGTTCAGTCTTCCTGCTGCTAGTATATATACACTATACAGCCAAAGGTGATCGGCCACTTGCGATTTTAAACATTTTGTTAAATATCTAAAAAAATACATAAGGAATTATCCTGAAACTCTAAGTATGTAAACATAATAGTACAGATCATACATTTCTGCAAAGATTTTCCCCCTAAACCCTATAGGGGACCATCAACAAATTGAAAAAGAACGAAAATCTTTTAGATAACCCAGTCAAAACAAATATAGCAAAAGCATTTAAACTGTAGATTATAATAAAGTGGCTTATTGTAATAAACTATGTTCATTTGTATAAGGATAGCATATATACTTGCAGAGAAATTAAGTTTTTCAGAAAAACAGTCCCAAATTTTGCCAAGTTTTTTTTCCTATAATTTGAAGAGTTCTTAATATAAAAATATGTTCTTTTCAGAACATATGACAAACAACATTGTTCACAATTCCCTGTAATCGGAATCAAACTCTGCAAATTAACAAAAAGCTTGTCAAAATTTGGGACTGTTTTTATAAAAATCTTAATTTCTCTATGAGTATACATGTTGCCCTCATAAAAATTAAAGTTTATTACAATAAGCCACTTAATCATAATCTACAGTTTGAATGAGTTTGCTACATCAGTTCTGACAGGTTTATCCAAAAAACATTTGTTTGATTTCAATTTGTTGATGATCGTCTATTGGGAAAAAATCTTTCCGGTGTAATACTGTATTTACTTGTGTATACCACACAACCTGTATTTTACAAGAAAAAATGATGATTTTTTAAAATCTTGTATATAACGCGCATCATAAATTTTATGTGCAAATGAATAAATAACTAATGAATTTCAGTAAAGAAAGTCAAAACGAACATTACATCAGGCAAAAAACAAGGCGAATATACATTTTTCGACTTCGGATAGGGACTGAATGACGGTAGTGAGAATTGCTAATTAGTGTTTAAAAAATGTTACTACCTTTGCTGTATAAAAAAAGTACAAGGAATGAAAAAAAAGATACAGTATTACTTCAATTAAGTAAGATTTACTAAGTAATTATGTCTTCTTTGAATAAATTTTATGATTCATATGTATCGTGTGAATACATAAAGAGTAAAAAATTATTCCATGTATAACGTGCACCTAAAAGTTTTGCCTTAATTTTTTGAAAAAAAAGTGTGCATTATACACAAGTAAATACGGTAGATAATCTGTACTATTACAACTATACACATAAAGTTTCAAGATAATTCCTTATGTATTTTTCATGACATTTAATAAAATGCCTAAAATCAAGAGTGGCCAGTCACCTTTGGCCATATAGCATATATAGTCACCGCAAAAAAAAAATCTTGACATTTGAGATTTCAGATGTTTTGTTAAATATCTAGAAATATACATGAGGAATGACTCTGAAACTCCAGATGTATAAACAAATTAGTATAGGTCACATATTTTCGAGAAGATTTTTTTTCCAAAATCCAATAAGGGACCGTCAACAAATTGAAAAAGAATATCTTTTGAATAACCCTGTCAAGACTAATGCATCAAAAGCATTCAAACTGCAGATTATGATTAAGTGACTAATGGTAATAAACTGTGTTCATTTTTATACGGATAGCATGCATACTTGTAGAGAAATTAAGTTTCTTATAAGAACGGTCCCAAATTCTGCCAAGTTTTTTACTTATAATTTGCAGAGTTCTTAGTAAAAAACAATGTTCTTTTCAGAAAATATGAGAAACAACATTGTACATAATACCCTGTAATCAAAATTAAAAAATATTAATAATTTTATGAAAAATGAGCAGGTTTACTAAATAAATTTTCACTGTGCATGCGTCAGATCTATAAAAATTACATTTCTATAGTGTCTTAAAAATGTATAGAGAAACTTTTGTTAAAGTTTCAAAATCATTGCTTGAAAATTCTGAAAATTATCGTCTAAAGAATAAGATAAAAATCCGATATTTCCAAAATGAAATAAAAAAATGAGGGCTGTATCCATATTCCATTGATTAGTCTCTACACAGTATTGCATGTACTACTATATTTGGATATATATATATATATATATATATATATATATTTACCTCATCTTTTTGCTTCATTTTGGGAATAACGGATTTTGACCTTCTTCCATCGACGATAACTTTCAGAATTTTCAAGTTATGATTTTGAAACTTTAACAAAAGTTGCTGCATATATTCAGCTAACACAATATTGAAATGAAATTTTAATAGAGTTGACGCATGCACAGTAAAAATATATTTAATAAACCTGCTCATTTTTCATACAATTGTTAATATATTTTTTATTTTGATTATTGCGTATTATGTATAATGTCATTTATCATATTTTCTGAAAAGAACATCTTTTTTTTTATAAAGAACTCTGCAAATTATAGGCAAAAAACATGGCGAAATTTGGGACCGTTTTTATAAAAACCTTAATTTCTCTACGAATATACCTGCTATCCGCATAAAAATGAACACAGTTTATTACTATAGGCCATTTAATCATAATCTCCAATTTGAACATTTTTACTACATTAGTTTTGACAGGGCTATTCAAAAGATATTCGTTCATTTTCAATTTGTTGACGGTCCCCTATTGGATTTTGGAAAAAAAATCTTGAAAATATGTGACCTATACTAATTTGTTTATACATCTGGAGTTTCAGAGTTATTCTGCATGCATATTTTTAGATATTTAACAAAAAGTCTAAAATTGCAAGTGTCAGGATTTTTTTTTTTTTTGCGGTGACTGTATATACACATATGTATAAAAAGGTTACAAGTAGTTCATATCAAAAGAAATAAAAAATCAAATTAATATACATGAAATACATTAAAATTTGTTAAATAAATTTTAAGTTTCTGTTTTTAAAACATTAAAAAAAAATCAAACAAAAAATCAATAGAACAGCAGTAAACATAGATCGTAAGTTATGTAAAAATTAAAACAAAACATCATAGAACTTTTTTTTTTCAGAAAAATAAAAATCAGTGCTTAGCTTATCTACTTATTTCATTTTAATTTATAACAAAGTTGATTTGAAAATACAAACCAATATCAGAATCCTTTGCTATTTCTTCATAAGACCCATAAGCTTTATCAATTCCATGTCGAGCTGCAAATTCTTTAGCAGAATTTAGATTTCTGGCAGCAACTGCAACAAACTGAAATAATTTGTTATTTAATTTCAATTCTTTAGTTAAATGCCTAGCATTTATTCAGTAAAAAAAATCAAAAATACATTAGAACTACAATTAGATATAAAATATTTATGTAGAAATTTTTAATGGTGGTTCTTGACTGACTTTTTTTGAATACTACATGCATAACTACAAAGTTTTACAATAGCTTATTACGTCTATTTTAATAAAAATCTTATCTTTATTCCATTACAAAATTTTGTACTTAGTTATGCACAGGGTTGCGGAATATGTCTGATCCACCAAATTAGGATTGGGAAGAAATTTCGAAGAAAAATATACAATTGATTTCAATTTTAACAATGAATTACATAATTCCCCAAAACAGAAAAATTTCACTGCAAATAACAATATCCATATGGCAACATTCACAAAATCAATCTCAGAATAATGTGTATCATATATGTACTCACACATAAATTGAGAATTTTTGGAAGAAAAAAAAAATCTATACTTACAGTAATAGAGAATTTATGTAAGCTCATAACAAATCATAAAACTTTGAGAAAATTTTCCCATGGATTGTGGGAAATGTTGGGAGTAAAAACATTTTCTACACCTTTGATTATGCACAGTTTCCCTCCAGACAGTTTCTGGCAGGTGCTGCAGACTTTTGATATAAGAAATAATGCTCTTTTTGCCCCTCATCTAAAAAATAGCACCTTCTTTGTCTTTTTGTAATAATAATAGTTCCTTTACTGCTTTTTATATTGAAAAATTTGCTCACATAGCAAAAAGTGATTTGCTGTTTCTTGAAATAAGTTCCCTTACTTTTAAACATTAAAAAAAGAGATGGGAATGCTCGGAAAAAAACCGGAAAAATTGAAAAAAAAAAACCGGGTTTTTTTTCCCAAAGGCTTATTTTTCAATTTTTCCGAACTGGAAAAATAGAAATTTCATTTATGAAATAATATAGTGAAAATTTTGCAATAGCAACATTTTCATACTTTTTATTTATTTATTTTTTTTATATTGAGTGTCTCACATGAAAATTTTAATGTGGGTAATCTGATCTCTGAGCAGAAATCTGTTTGAGAAGACTTGAAAGGATCCTTCACACTTTTTTCTTGTTTGAAACACAAGACCCTTTTTAAAATTTCTCTTGAAAATTGACTTTTCAGAAAAAGTTTAATCTACAAATTGAATCTTTCACAAATGCAGTGATTAAAGAAAAAAAAAAAAAATCTCATGCCATACAGCAGCTGAATTTTATTAAGTTGCATATATGTATGTAAATAACCTTATTAAAAATGTCTAAATAGGAACCTAAATATAGTAATAATTTCTTATTCAAAAATTCTGAATATATTTTGTAAAAGTATATACAAAAAGCTCACAATTTTTACAAAAACTTGATTACATAAAAAAAATCTAGATATGTAATTAATTGCAACTTCTCTTTTTAAAAATTAATTCATATGTAAAATTATTGCAATAACATGCCGATTAATGGAAATGATAAAATTAAAAATTCAACATAAAATTTTGAAGTATGCATTTATTACTTTAATCTATCTTTTCAAGAAGTAAGTATTGAATTCGTGAAAATTTTGACTTCCAGTTTTTGTGTATTTAAAACTTTTAGAAGGTCCTGAACACGTTTTGATGGTTTTTGGAAAATATCTGTCACTCTGTGAGTCTGTATGTGACAAATTTTATGGGCACTCTATCTCAAGAACTGATGCACATAATTTCACAAAACTTTAGATTCAGTTACACCTTGATATAAACTTGAGATGTTTAGTTATTAGTGCATATCGCTAAACCGATGGCGCTGCTATGCTGCATTATTCATAATTTCCACAGTAGTTCTATCTCAAACTAATGTATATATTTTTATAAAATTTCAGATTAAGTTAAACTTTGACGTAACTTCGTGCTCATTACTTTTTGGCGTAAATTGCTCAACAGATGACGCTGCTATGCTGCATTATTCATGATTATCGCAATAGCTTTACCTCAAGAACGATTTAAAAAAAAAAATATCAAACTACAGTTTCTGATATATATTAATGTTGTTTAATTTTTGGTGTAAATCCCCTCTAGGTGGCACTACTATGCTGCATTTTTTAAGATTTCATTATAGTTGATTAATTTAATGTTTTTTCAAGGTGTTGAATCTAAAATTGACCTCCATTTACCACCATAATGTACAGTAATGTTGCAAAAACATGGGCAGTTTGCATTAGAAAAGTACAACTGCAATGAAAAAAAAAAAAACTCATATTTTATTACAAGTAACTATGTTCCAAATTATACTTTGATTAAACTTTGAATTTTTGTAGTTTTCTAAAGCACAGTAGAAGTTTATCTCTGTATGTAACTGCTTTTGTTAATTCCTCAAATAGTGAGCATTTTCTATTTGTAGCGTTCTGTTTTCATAACTTTTGAGTTCCACTCTTAGAAATATAAAATTACCTTGTGGAAACATTATTGAATATGGTTTCTTACTCAAGAATAGAATACCAGATTTCAGGGTAAAAAGAAAAAAATTATATTTAATTAAACTTAATATATATATATATTTCTGGTTTCAATGAGTAAAAATCTAACAGTCAATAAATCCTACGCTATTTTTTAGTTGCAGACCTTAGTAAGCCAAAGTAAAACTTAGTTTTATTTGAATTTAGATTATAAAACTAAATCAAAACTTTGAGTTGAGATTGGAAAGCTATATCAAAATTAAACATATTTTATAAAAGAAATAAAATTCTAATTCTAAGAAAAAAAAGTAATAATGTAAAAATATGCATTTTTTAAACAAACAATGGAATTTTTGAATCCTGATATTCATAATAATGACAAAACTGCAATAATTTCTTTAAACTAGTAGTATCATTTACTTAAAAACTATACTTATGTAAATGGAATGCATAATTTATTTCATTCCAAACTGCAGACATACTGGCTCAGATTTTTACATTAGGTCAATTGGTAGTTAAACATGTAACTGAAAAATCATTTCAACAGAGATATGATGTAACAAACAATAGCATTTAATAAAAAATTCTCAGGCTGTGGAAAAAAAAAAAAAACTAAACTTTTAAAAGCAGGCTTTGCTCTTTTCTTTTTATTTTGTAATATAAAGTGAAAATAATTTTCATTTAATACATATAAATGGGAAAAAATGTTTAATATTTAATATTCTCTAAGAAAATATAATTTATTTGGGAGAAACAGTCATGTAAAATCAATTTTTCCAATTTTTCCGTTTTTTTCCGAAAAAACCAGTTTTTTTTCCGACACTTATATTTTTCCGGAAAATTTACATCTCTAATTAAAACTACATTTAAAAATAAAAAAAAGTGCTCTAAACTATAAAAAAGACCATTAAGAATCTAAAATGTGGTCTTATGAATATAAAAAATGTGTCTTTATGAATCTAACAAGTGTCTTTACAAATCTAAAATTGCTCTTTTTTCCACCAGCAGCACCTTACCCTTTTTTAAAACTGGGGGAAAACATGCATACATAAGGTGAAGTTAATTAGAAAACAATGGCAACAGAAAAGTGTAAAAGTTAGAGCCAATGTTTAGACTGCACTATAAAATAGCCAGTCATTAGCTATTACTGGAAAGTTCTGAATTATAAATATTACTTGCAAAATATGATATTCTATAAAAATGTATTTGCCAAACTAATTTATTTCATATAAAATGTGTTCAAATAAGCTCAAACAAACCTTTAACATATAAATAAACATAATTTGATTCCATTAAAAAAAAAATGTTTTTCTTATGAATTGATAATTTTAATTTTATTAATACAGTAGACTCCCTCAAATCCGCACAGCTTGGGACCAGAGGTTGTGCGGATTTTAGAATTTTGCGGATTTTTGGTCATTGCTTTGTTTACATTTTTTAAACAGTAATTTGAGTGCAATCTGAACTGTAATGAATGCTTACAATATAATAAAGTATTAAAACAAGTAATAAACTAAAATAATAAAAAATTAGATAATTTTAAAAAATGATTAAAGTACTAATAACAAAGGTCAAATTAATAATCAATAGTGTATGATTAAATATTCATTATAAAAGTTAAATGTATTTTTCCAAAATTATTCAACAAAACTTGATTCATAAAAGTGCATTACTAATTCACCTCAAAATCATTTTTTTTTTCAAGTTTAGCCTGGCTTAATAACCAAAAAATCTTGATTAATGCATAAATATATTTGGTAAAAAGATTTTAATTACCAGTGATATCAGCAATATCTTGAATTTTTTTCCAAAAAAAAATTATTTTTCCTTGATGAAAAAAACATAAATAGAGTATTATTAAGAAAATTACAAATTAAAAAATATATGAAATTAATAGAAATCTCAAAAAAAAAAAAAAAAAAAAAAAAAAAAAAAAAAAAAAAAAAAAAATCAAATTTTGTCCCAATATCCAAATTGAAAGTTTCATTGTTTACATCCATAAAATATATGCAGATTTTAGAGAGTTGCGGATTTGAGGGAGTCTACTGTAATTAAAGAGAGCTTATACTAAACATTTCTTGAGATTATTGAAGATGAATAAATATTAAACTAACAACAAAAATCAATTTTAACAAAATATTTAGTAAATTATTTTGTTGCCAATTATCACAATAAGAACAAATATCATTGAAAATTCTACGGGTAATTTAAAAAATAGGTTGAAGGAGAGAAAAAGAGGGGTGGGTGAGTGGTCTAGCAAAATTTAAGACAAAAAACAGATTTGTAAAGTATGAGAAAAAACCTATGTTTAACTAATATGCAAAGCATCATATACAATACATAGTAATCTAGTATCAAGAATCTCTAATCTGCAAATTTTGAGCAGATTATAAGTAAGATAGCATTTTTCATTAGCAGATACAAAATAAGTTATCTTTATTAATATAATATGAATATCAAAATAAAAAGAATGATTTTAAATATTTCTTTCAATAAAATATTTCTTCAATATTAAAAAAGCTTATCACTTTCATTAAAGTAAATAAAACAATAAAATAAGCATATAAATTTAAATTAGATATCCAAATGAGCATTCATCACTCATTGGTATTAATTTTCCTAAATAATGATGCAATTTTTTTAAACAATATTTTAGATTTACTTAATTAAGTTATCTTTAAGAGGACAATTTCATTTAATAATTCAAGGAAAATGTATTTCATCTTTATTATGAACATTCAATCATACATTATTGTTTACTTGACTTTTACTTTTAATAACTTAATCATTTTTAAATTAATCTTATGTTTTATCATTTTAGTTTATTAATTACTCAATTATTTTATTGTTTTATTACATTACAACCATTCATTATAATTTTGAACCTCTTATAATTTTGATAAGCTTGACCTCTGGTCTCAAGCTGTGTGGATTTGAGGGAGTCTACTGTATATAGAAATTGCACAAAAGCTAAAATAAAAATGGTCAAATTTGATTACAATAAAGCATTAACCTAAAATAAATACTTTAAGCACAAAAACTAGTAGTTTATCTTAATATTCCTAAAAACCTTACTATTTTAACATTCTGAAAATGAGAAAAAATTATTAGTAATAAATAACAAGTAAACTCTAATTAATAACTAAAAAAAAACAAAACAATTATTAACTTCTTTGGTTCCCTGCGTCCTCAAATGGGGACTTCAGTTTTGTCCCATTTTATTAATGATGCACAAACATTACTACAATTTCATATAAGAATGATATGGCGCATAGTCTAAGATTCAAACTAATGCAAATAAAATGCAAGAAGAAATAATTCAGTAATAATTAATAATATTGCATTAATACTTAGTAGCAAAGAAATTAATTGCTTCTTAAAACTTCTAAGCTTTTAATAGCTTCTTACTTGATAAAATAGAAATTACTTTTTGTTTGTAGAAAACTTTCCCCAAAATATATTACCCCTTATGCCAAAAGAAAATTTTGAAATATAAATTCTGTTAGTATTTTTGAAAATAAGCAAATGTTTTCCAAATTTGGCTGGCACATTGGTTAATAGTCATTTACCTTGTATGATTTTCAATCTATCAAATCCAGATATTTTAATAAATACAATTGGGTCATTCCACGTGAAATCAACCAATTTAAGGAAAACTTGTTGCATCATAGTCACAGATTTTTTTTAAATTTTTATCATAGACAGACATAGTACTGAAACCCTCAAATCTGAAATTTAAAAGTAATTTTCACAATATTGGCCGAGATATGGCCATTTGAAAACTGGCCATTTTTACAAAATGGTGGCCATCTTGGAATTGTATCACTGTCTAAATATGGCCATAACTTGACAACTAATGGCTCAAAGTTTATATATCTGGTACCAATTTGAAGCTATTTGTACAAAGAATGAATATTTCACATCAAAACAATAATAAATTTTCATTTTTTTACTTTTTATTATGTGCAAAGTGAAAATTTCACCCCAAAAAAGGGCAGATTGTAATGGCTCATAAAAAAAATGAATCATCATGAATTTTTCTGAAACTTGGTAAAAACGTTGCTCCATCTGTGTGCTTTAAATAAAAAAAAAATTGGAAAGGTAAAATTTGTTGTTTTAAAATAAATGGTTTTTTACAGATAAGGTGTCATTAACCAAATAATGATATTTTTAGAATCTGTGAGCATTCCTGATTCAAAAAATAATGGTTAAAATAAAATTTTCTAACATCTAAATTAATGTAAAAGTATAATCAAAACCTCATTTGTACTAATTTTGTAGAAATCTGCCTTCAGCCCCCCTCCCCCCCCCCCAAAAAAAAAAAAAAAAATTAGACAATTCAAAAAATTGTACACTGAAAAAGATAAGATAATAATTAAGGAATATAATGTATAATTATAAAATACCTATAAATGCAATGCATACATATGGTGATTTACTTCACATATAGGGGCAAGTGGGGTAGAATGGGACAGTAGGTTTTTCTCTTTATGTATCATTCTAAATATTTCATCAATCACATATTAGATGAAGTAATGGTATCCCAATCTTCAGTTGAAAAAAGTAGCTAATTTACACAAGCTTGCAATTATATAAAGAAAAAGATTATTTCAAGAATCAAAACATGAATTCAAAATTTTAAATTTTGAATTCAAAATTTTAAATTTTGAATTCAAAACATGATGTAAAAATTTCATTATGTTTCTATAAGCTGATGTAATATTGCATCATGTTCTATATAAGCTGATGCAATTTAAAGAAAAGATTGCTACTGTACCTTCATCTGCTTCTTAATTGGCTATAATCAAAGTATGATGCTATCTTGCATCATGTTTTATATGAGCTGATGCAATTTAAAGAAAAGATTGCTGCTTTACTTCATCTGCTTCTTAATTGGCTATAATTAAAGTATGATGTAATCTTGCATCATAATGTCCAAGAAACTTGAGT
The DNA here is from genome assembly GCA_964019185.1 of Maratus speculifer. Taxonomy (NCBI): domain Eukaryota; kingdom Metazoa; phylum Arthropoda; class Arachnida; order Araneae; family Salticidae; genus Maratus; species Maratus speculifer. The sequence continues at coordinate 329,917,898 of OZ025297.1, forward strand.
AATTCCTTTGGGAATCAGTGAAATTGTCAGACCATTGACATTTAAAAGTGAACAATATGTTGCATGTGTATATGGGATAAATTGGTGGATTGGGAAAATTTTAGATTACTGTGAAGAACTGAACGACTATAAAATTATGTTCATGCATCCTAATGGCCCCAATTCTTCATATTCATGGCCAAAATCCTCAGATGTTTGTTGGATTCCGTATGAACAAATAATAAAAGAAGTGTCTATTCCTTTAACTGCTACAGGAAGAACATATACTGTTCCACCAGAGGAAACTCGAACAATTCAAGCATTATTTTTAAACTTTAAAACTAATTAAATCCATTTTAGCTTAAATCTGAAGAAAAAACTGCATTATTATAAAGTTATATGCATGTAAGTAAATATTTTCTTCTTATTTTGTCTAGATTTGTTCCATGTGTAATTTTAAACTTTGGCTTATTTCTCATCATATTCAATGTTTTGCCCTGAATTTGTATTATATTATTGTTATTTATTTTTTTGTCTCATCATATCTAGATTTTTGTTCATATAAATTTTAATTCAGTGTGAACAAAAAATAACAAATGTCAACTCAATTAACTCATTTATATATATTTATTGTATTTAAATTACACAATTGAATAATTTAACTCTGTAATTTACAGCTAGTATTTCTCCAACATTTCTGGAGAAAATATTATGTGCCTTTTTTTTTTCATGCATTCCATAGTAAGGTATTTAAAATATTTATGTAAATGTTTTGAGAATTATATTATCATATTTTGAATGAAATGAAATAAAAAGTACTGTAAAAATAAATATTTAGTGTAAATAACTGAAAATTGATATTTCTTTATTGAATTATATAATATAAACACAATACTTTAATTTAGATGCTAGAAAATTTCATTTTAACCAATATTTCTTAAATTAAGAATACTTACAGATTTTAAAATAATCATTATTTGGGTCAATGACATCTTATATGTAGAAAACCATTTTTAAAACAACAAATTTTACCTCTCTAATTTTACAGTATAATGTTCCATATATAGAGAAACTGTTACATCTATGCATAATCAAATCATTATACAGAAAGCGTAAAAAGTATATGAACTAAATTTACTTTTCATTTTTGAAATAATCTTTTTCTTTATATAATTGCAAGCTTATGTAAATCAGCTACTTTTTTCAACTGAAGATTGGGGTACCATTACTTCACCTAATGTGTGATTGATGAAATATTTAGAATGATACTTAAAGAGAAAAACCTACTGTCCCATTCCACCCCACTCGCCCCTATATGTGAAGTAAATTATCATATATATATGCACTGCATTTATAGGTATTTTATAATTATACATTATATTCCTTAATTATTTTCTTATCTTTTTCAGTGTAAAATTTTTTGAATTGTCTATTTTTTTTTGGGGGGGGGGGAGGGGGGCTGGGGGCAGATTTCTACAAAATTAGTACAAATGAGGTTTTGATTATACTTTTACATTAATTTAGATGTTAGAAAATTTTATTTTAACCATTATTTTTTTAATCAGGAATGCTTACAGATTCTAAAAATATCATTATTTGGTTAATGACACCTTATGTGTAAAAAACCATTTATTTTAAAACAACAAATTTTACCTTTCCAATTTTTTTTTTATTTAAAGCACACAGATGGAGCAACGTTTTTACCAAGTTTCAGAAAAATTCATGATGATTCATTTTTTTTATGAGCCATTACAATCTGCCCTTTTTTGCGGTGAAATTTTCACTTTGCACATAATAAAAAGTAAAAAAATGAAAATTTATTATTGTTTTGATGTGAAATATTCATTCTTTGTACAAATAGCTTCAAATTGGTACCAGATATATAAAATTTGAGCCATTAGTTGTCAAGTTATGGCCATATTTAGACAGTGATACAATTCCAAGATGGTCGCCATTTCGTAAAAATGGCCAGTTTTCAAATGGCCATATCTCGGTCAATATTGTGAAAATTACTTTTAAATTTCAGATTTGAGGGTTTCACTACTATGTCTATCTATGATAAAATTTAAAAAAAAATCTGTGACTATGATGCAACACCCATTGGTTGAATTCATGTGGAATGACCCAATTACAAATTTTTGGATTTTATTTTCTATAAAAAAAAAAAAAAAAAAAAAAAAGAAGAAGATGGATACAGTCAACTGGGGTTATTTTTGCCTTTTAAGTGCAACTTAGGCCCAAGAGGGAAAAAAATAAAATCTGTAATATTTCTTATATTGCTTGAGTTTATTGACAAAGTTTTAATTTCAAAATATAGGTGTTAGCATTAGCTTGTGGCAGGCAGCTAATTGAAAGTAATTTGCCAAGTTTTCATCACAGCAGCACAAATCAAATAAGAACATATAAAGACAGTGAGAATTTGGCCCTGACAACTTTTGTCTGCCAAGCTGTAAATTAATACATTTGGACCTTAATAAGTATGTATTGTTATAATCTCATTGTCATTAGCATAAATCAAATCCTAATGTAAGATTAATCGTTGTCTTTCCAAAGATAAAAAATAAAAGCATTTTTCTAGTTGGGATAATATTAGCCCAATTATTTAAAATTTTGTGCATAGTTTCTGTCAATGAATAAAAAAGGTTACATTTGAAAGGGAGCTTTTTCTTATTTCATTGAATTTAAACATTGATGTTCTTGTTTATTTTTGGTATACTTATGAAAATAAACATTTGTGCATATACAAATAATAGGTTTGCTAAAAATTGATCCAGTGTATAGGTTCCAACTGAACCAAACAAGAAAAATATTGACAAAGATGACTTTTCTACTTGTGCTGTTTAAGGACAATATCTATCTTGGAAGGATTAATATGAAATCAAAGGAGGGTTGCGTTGTTGACTACTTGGAAAAGAAGTTAAAGAGTTGACCACATCGACCAAACTCTATGGTGTATGAATGGAATGATATTGTTGCAAAAATTAGTCAGTCTAAACTTATTGAGTGAAACCAGTATTCAGCATCAGATAATTCATATTAAACAATATTTATAAGTTTTGTAATAATTTTTTTTTATTAAATACAGTCAAACCTCATTAACATGAACACACTTAATATGAATTATTTTTAACATGAATTGTTTTCACAGTTCCTTTTAAAAAATGAATGCAAAGATTTGATACTGATAACATGAACAAAATTTTGATTCTCCCTTGAGGTTCATGTTAACAAGGTTTGACTATAGATGCTAATTTACTGTCTTTTTACATGCTTATGCTTCTTATACTCACTCTCCTGTCATTTTCAATAGTGTAACATGTGGTCCACATCATATTGTAGGCTCTATAACATTTGTTTTGACACATGGGCCAATGCTATTCCAATTAAGGTAACATATTGGTTCAAAACTTTAAAAAATATGTTATGTCTCCCCTCCCCCCCAACCAAAAAAAAAAAGATAAATGTCGACAAATTTATGGTAATAGTATGGTTCCATATGTTCTTAGCAAACAAAAAATTAACAATTACTTTTAAAATAAAATAAGAGAATGGAGATAGAGATGCAGAACATGCCATAAACAGAGAAATTTGGGACTATGTTACATTGGTTGATGGTACTTAATTTTAGGGATGGGACGAATATTCGGCCACTATTCGGCCCTTTTGCCGAATATTCGGTTGGCCGAATATTGAAGGCTTGTTGACCAAATACTTCGGCCGAATACCTATAGCCGAATATTTAGAGATATCTCGCCGAATATTGCTTATATCTCGCCGAATAGTGAAAGATATCTTGCCAAATAAATTTAGGATTTGAAGAATTTCATTTCTTGCAATTTTTTTTCCTCTAATCCAAATTGGTTACTTCATTTATGAAGTCATTCTCATTCTTACTTGCAAAACATACAGTTATTCAGATACTAAAAAGTATACAGCCTTTCTGTATTGCCTATAAAGTTTGGTGATATTTTAGAAAATGCTGCCCAAGTTGGAGATTTAATTGTACAGGAAATGTCTTCATTAGAGAATATGTTACAATTCAAGATATAAAAACACTTATCAAAATAAATAAATAAATAAATAAATACTACCTTATTTTAAAACACTCGAATATTTATTAATGTGGTCAAATTCCTTGCACATGTAAAAAAGGCTCTTATGAAATTCATAACTTATTTTCTATGAAGTGAGAAATGAAAAAATTCATTCACTAGGTGTATTAACGAAGATTCATTTTCAAAATTAAATATCAAATATTACTATTCCAAATACAACGATACATCTGAAAACAGAACTGGTGTCAAACTAGATACAAATTAGATGACACAACTTGCTTTATGAAGATGGTTTTATAAATATTTAAACAAATTCTAAATGCTCAACAAAATAATTTTTTTATTCTATAGTTTTCACTTTTAAATAATTATTTGCATAATTACTGGCTTAAATATGTAACATTATGTATATATTTTTAATTTACATCTTCCTTCATGCATGTTGTTATCAATATCTGTTTATCCTTTTAATGCTTGTTGAATAAGTGGAATATTGTATGCGCCGATTCAAATGTCAAATATTTTGTTAACATATGCATTCTACTTTAAGCATAACCTTTTGCTTTAACTTAATTTGTAATTTAAAGATTGACAGCTGATTTCCAAACAGTCTCATTCTTACGAATTTGCTTATTATTAGAGACACAAACTCTTAATGATCAAATTTACTTCATTAAAGGTTACTTCAGAAAATATTTCCTTGTGAATTCTGAGAGAGAGAGATTAAGAATATTATTAATTTTGGATGCAAGAAAAGAGAAAAGTATCATTTGATAGTAAAAGTGAAATACATTGTTTATATTTTAATGGAAATATTTTACTGTCCTGACTTACTGAAAATCAATTTGATGTACATTAAGATAAAAGAATATAATGCAATTTCATATATTTTTTTTTGTGTTAAAATAAGTGTTTCAAATTTAAGAATACATTTAAAAGCACATTTAAGAGTAATATTTATTATTGAGTGCCTATTTTTAAAATTATATATAATCAAAAAATTTTTTCTTTATTGGGAAAAAAAGTTAGTATTCGGCTGCCGAATATTCGGTATTCGGCCTAAAATTTGGCCGAATATTCGGTATTCGGCCTAAAATTTGGCCGAATATTCGGTATTCGGCCAAATCACTATTCGTCCCATCCCTACTTAATTTAAGCAATAACATACTCACTGTGAATAAAAAATATAATAAAATAAAGCTACTGACATTTATGTAAATGAAAATTTGAATTTATATAGTAAAATATACTTTACATAAAAATAGAATACCTTATGATTATCTTCATATGCAGGAGAACTTCGAACTGCAGTAACAAAATCATGGCAGATTTTTCCAGCACTAATGATTCCCCACTGTGTCGCCATAATAAATTATCTGCAACATTAAGATTAATTAAAACATAATTAGGAATTTTCCCAGATTCATAAAAATATAATTTTAAAATTTAATCTTAAATGGAGTGATGAAAAACAATGTATAATGTGAATTGATATTAAAAGGCTTTGTACATAACAACATTCTGTGAGTGTTGCTTGTACCAATGGATAGTGTAAAAGTGCAGACTTGGGAGCAATGTTGTAATGTAAAAAATACACAAAAGCTATATGCTATAAGCAGTGGCAGAGCCAAAATATTTTTTATGGCAGAAAGTGGACCACTGATTCTTACCTTCCATAAGTAACACTAGCATTAGCAGTCTTTAAATCATACAGCATATTCCTGCTACTACGAACTAATTGGACATTGTCCGGTTTAGCAGGAATTCAGAATAGACAGATTTCATTAATAATAATCAACAATTGATTTGTTAAAGTGTAAATTAAGTGCAGTTACATCTGCTAATACAGCATTGATCAGCTCGTGGTGAACAGGTTGTCATTTCTAATAATTTAATTTAAAATTCACTGTTAATATAATAACAGATTATTCAAATAAAAGCTACAACAGTAGTATCTTAGTAATAAATAAATTTTTTCTCCACACATAAATTTGAGTCAACAATGACAAAAAAAAAAAAAAAAAAAAAAAAAAAAAAAGTTATTCAGCCCGCTACATGTATGACCATTATTTATGATATATTTCATAGATTAAGTTATTTCTTTTTATCAATGTTAATGAATCATTTACATAAAAAGCTTAAAATTTTAGTATACTTCTGCTAGAAAAAAAAAAATCCATGCTGCTTAAATATTATTTTGTGCTCTATGTCAGGAAAAAAATCCCTGACATTATTTCTTAAGTGTGTAAATTAGTTATTTTTTGTGTTTAGCAAAGATTAAAAATGATTCTACAGAACTGTATAAATAGAGCTGACATGTACTGTAACTAACTAGCTTTCATTCCAATTTGGTTTCAGGCATTTTCATTAAGCTTAGACTATGTATGTCTTTATTTAATTCATTTGTATAGTAATAACAAACATTACATTTCTTGACAAATGTAATTTTAATTTTTAAGTTAGAAAAAACAATATTTTTTCTAACTCTGTTCAGAATAGCAGTACTCTACTATATTTTTCATTTAAATAATTACACCATAGTAAGACTCTCGTCCAGTGTTAAATCGGAAAGGAAAGGAGGTGTTTTCTTGTTATAGCTTGATTGTAGATTCAAGAGGTGCAAAGCAGTCAGTTATAAGACATGTTTTTCTTGAAATATTTAATTTAATCTTGACAATCATTGCTTTATGAAGAATAAATTTCATGCATAGTTTTAGAGTACAGAACTTATTAAAAATCTTCGGGACCGAAGGCTTTCCAGATTTTGAGTCTTCCCTAATTTAAAATCCCCCCCCCCCCCCGTACCAATTCGAAAATTTTCAAAAAGAAAGATAAAAAATATATAAATAAACAATTTCATGTGAAACATAACTTTTTTTTTTTTTTTTTTAAATAATATAACCAAAAATTCCTACACTGTTCAATAACAACAATCAATGAATAAAAAAAATAAAATTGTTAACTAATATTATTTTATCAACAACCTCTACCATTTCTTTCTTTACAGTTACATCATTAACATAAAAAAATTTGTTTGCTATTTTTAAGAACTCTTTTTTTCTTAAATAAATCCAGAATCCCACCATTATTTAAAAAAAACATAAAAATAACAAAAAACTGAAACAATCATATGTAAGATATGAATAAAAACTTTCTTTTTGCATTTTTTTTAAAAATTAAATAAATTTTATTTTTTTGTTATTTTTTAAATACTTTTGCAATTTGAGGTGGGAAAAATCTGGATACATGAGCAGATCATTCTCGAATGTATGAGAAGAGAGGAAAGGCATAAGCAAATAATTAGAACTCTGTTATTATATCTGTATTGAAGTACAGTAGAAGATCTTTATAACGCAATTCTCCATATAACGCACAACCTTTCAGATGTAAACAATGAATTTTGTCATGAAGGAGCACCTGAATTTTAAGACTGTAAAAAACTGCTACTGTCTGAAAACTAAATTTAATGCATTAGTACAATTTTACCTCCTTAATTTAGAACTTCTAAAAGAAAAAAATTATTATTACAATAAATGTTTTTGAAAATGACCAATATAATGAATAAATTGAGTCCAGCTGTATCTGGACCATTTTTAAAACGTATGTTTAACAAAATGTTGAATGATCGCAATAATAGAAAAATTAATCTGGATAAGGAATGCAGTATAAAGGTAATTCTAATGTATTTTGGTGTGTTTCAGACATATTTGTCTATATTTATGAGGTAAATTTGATGACGCGTGATATGTGATCCATATAACGCACAACCTTGCGTTTTTAGGTTTGCGTTATATAGATCTTCTACTGTAATATTTCTACAGAATGTGATAAGGCAGGGAGGATAAGGGTAAAATATCTGACAATTTTTTAAAAATGGAAAATGGTATAAATTTTAAATTAAAATTTAACAGAATTACTTTTTTTTCTGATTTCAAGGAGGGGAGGTTACTCTGTATTCCGCAGAAACTGAAATAATGCATTTTAACAGTTTAATGACACATTATTTCCACATTTTTCATAAACATGGCTTACCATGTATGGACACAATGTTTACATGAAAGGCAAAGTGATTTGTTTTTTCTCTTCAAAAGAAGATGAAAAAATGCATTATTCATTAAATATATTTGCCATATAAAAACCACCATTATCTGAAAAATATCTTTTACCAATTAGACATAAGAAATGCAGATGGGAGCATAAAGTAATACTTTTTACAGTCTATTGGCACAATTGACCAATTGATCTATTGGCACAATTGATTAAAAAAGAGAATATCCCATATACTGTATAGTCATCAAATGCCCCAGAAATAAATGCAAAAAATCATTTGGTGGAAATTTGTCTTATACTATAGTTTATGTATACATAAAAAAAAACCTTAGGGGGGGGGGGGATTCATGCAGAAATTTTCAATTCGAACACCTAATTTTGACAGCATATTTGGTTTTACAGTAAATTTCATCTCAGGATATGTAAGAGAAAGTCATTCATTCAAATAGTTTATGAATTAGGAAGGTTTCCAAAGTTTGGAATGCCTAATGTTAAATACATTTCTAATCATTACAAAGCATATTACATCCAGAGTTGTTTTTTAAACACAACTCTAAAACTACTTGGCAGAATGAGATGATATTTTAGATCAGCATATTAGAAGTTTTAAGAAAGCTACTTCTGTCAAAATAATCGAAGGCTACAAGTCAGTTTTTTCAAAAACTTCTATTAAAAAGAATATATATATATAACTAAATCATGAGAACAAAAGAAAAAGAACTAAATATTTCTTACATGTTTCATCAACATTAAAAAAAAATAGTTACATTTTTCAGTTTTACAAAATATACAAGACTTTGTTGAAATTCATAAAAGTTACAATTACAATCATCAAAATTGAAATCAATCAGTGATGCTGTAGATGCATTATTGCTCATCAATAATGTAAAAAAGTGAACAAGATATGCAAAAAATAAATTGTTTAGCTTATTATACAAATTTTAGTAAGTAATTTTAACTGAATCCTAAAACAAGCAAAACACTTGGTCAGTATTGAATTCAGAGGTGGCCCAGGGGGAACCTCGGGGACACATTTTCTAATTTTTTTAGGACTATGGATGGGGATCTGTGATACTGGGGATTCTTCAGGCATTTTGTCAGCATAAGCACTCTGTAGTGCAGCACTTTTATCAATTTATTAGAAGGTGGAATTTTTTAATAACTTTTTCTTTAGGTTATGCAAAATTTCAATGATTCAAATTTTGACTTTTTAATTTCTTTAACTCATTAATTATTTTTAAAGGAAAATTTTATTCAAAAATAGGGGTCGAGTTCATCGCTTTGCTATTTTATGTAAAAAATAAACTACAGTATGATGTCATATGAATGAACTGTTTCAAATAAACAATCAGTTCAGAGCTAGATTTACCGGATTTACCATTATGTAATGAAGTTACCACCAAGAAAAGTACAGCAATGACTTCATGACTTTAAGTATTAATATAACCAGAAGCGGGAATCTTAAGATACACGCGATTTCAGCCTCCACAATTATACTGTACTCGTTTCCTCCTCGTTGATTGATCCAAGGATAAAAACCTACATATTTTAGTTTAAAAATAAAAAGTGGGGGATATTTTTCCTAAAATTAAATTTTAAATAAATCAAATAAAAACACATCCCACAAAGCAAGATTTTAAATTTGAACTATTAGGCAATCAACAAACAATTGTGCTTTATTCATAAATAAAAAAGAATCTCAGTCTAATTTTAAAATCCTAGCAACACCCATGAATGCATACCATATAAATAAAATAACAGATGAATTAGCTATAAATGAAATTATAAAACTTTAAAAGAACATCTGATTCTGGGCCCAACAGGTTGTTGCTCTGAATATGCCTTGCTACACCGCGCAAAAAATTAAAAAAAAAGGGGGCAAATGGACATTTAAAACTCGAATAAATTCGATTTAAATTTCGATTAAAATTCGAATTTCTCAACGAAATTGCTAATAATTGCCTTTGAAACTACGGCGGGTTGCCCTTCCCCCGGGACTTGTTCTCAGTGACTCTCTCAGGTCGACTCATCCTCCCGATGGCCTTGGCTCTAATTGGGCTCGCCTCTGTGACTCCTTGTCCGCCGCTTATGGCTTTGATTGTTCTAAGATACTTCAGTTCATCTGGCCTCCTCTTCCTCAGGAATTGACTCTTCACATAATTACTGAGGGCCTCCCCTTTCAGGACGTCTCGCTCCCTGATCGCGTCCTTGCAAGCGAATGGGTCCGCTGGCGCGAGGCCCACCGCTACTGTACTGTCTTTTCCTCCGATGCCTCCAAAGACTCTGCAAAGACATCGGCGGCGGCAATTGATGCCGACTCCGACCGTGCCGTGGCTGCCTTGCTCCATCATTGTAATTCCATTTTCACCGCCGAGGCGATCGCACTCTGGTTGGCCATTACTCACCTTCCTTCGATACACAAGACTATTTTCCTTTTAACGGATAGCTTGTCTGTCTTGCGAGCTCTCCAGGCCTATTCACTTCGTTCTCCTAAGGTCATTCTACATCTGATCCATAGCATTTCGGTTTTGAGTAGTAGGGGCTACTCCGTCACTTTGATCTGGTGCCCCGCCCATAAGGGTATCGTCCCGAACGAGAGGGCCGACGTTCTGGCCAAAAATGGTCCTTATCTCTGCCAGTCCTTCCCTTGGGTGTCCCCGGAGGACCTACGCTCGCACATCAAGAAGAGCTGGCTTATTGAAAATGAGTTCTCTTGGCTCAACAGTGATTACGCTCCTACTTACCCTCACCTCACCACTGACCGGTCTTATTCGTTGTGGACCCCCTCCAGACGAACGGACGTGCTTATTGCCCGATGGAGGGCTAGGATGATCCTCACCCAGCAGCGTCTCTTTCGCATGAACCAAGTTTTTTCCCCGCTGTGTAGGCATTGTTTTGAGTTGGATACCCCGGAGCACGTTCTACTACATTGCATGGTTCTCAAAGACCCTCGCCGTCAGCTGCTCTTGTTGCTCAAGCTACCTGCCTCCTCGAGCTATAGCGAGATCATGTCTGTGGCCCTCTCATCTCCTCATGGTGTTGCGGCCCTAATCCGCTTTTCACGTGTGGCTCTTCCCCATCTTGTTTGACCGCTCTAGCTGTTAGCCTGTGTGGGCTTATTATTGTTTTGTTTTTTCTTCCCTCGTCTGTCTGTGTCGTACATGATTTGACCATGGCTGATTAAGTTTGTGTTTACCCTGGAGTTTCGAGACAAAAGCCTCCCTAACGGGTAGTAGCATACGTCTCAGTACTTGCCCACCAACCAACCAACGAACTACGGCGAATTTTTTGATTTTTCTTAAGGGGAAAAAGAAAAAAAAAAAAAAAAGGAAAAGAATTCAAAGTAAAATTTGAAATTTATTTAAAAAATAGGTTTTTCCTACTTGCCAGACAAGCACTTGAACTTCAGTTTCAATTATGTTTGTTTACTAATTCGTTGACGTCTGCGGCTGATTGCTATCTTGAGAGAAGTTTTTTTTTCTTGAAATATGAAATAACTTAATTATAAATGAATCTCTTATACTCCCCGAATGTTCTAGGAACTTGTATTAATAGTGAACTGGCAAGGTATAAGTCAAGGTCAAGATGTAGTGATTATCAGTGCTATTTTGTTATAGTATTTTGATTAATGGGTGATTGAGATAATTGGACGTTATTTTTATCCACAAAAGCATCTCTAAGATAATCTTTGATTTATCACATTTATGCTTGATGAAGAGAATAGCTTGTTCTATCGTTCTTTTATCTTCACTTAAGCGTTTATCTGTAAGATCATTTTAGATTTAACGCTTTTACGTCAAATTGAAGTTATTATCGTAAAATTAAATTAGTTACATATTGATTTGACGTGTTTTTACCAATATTATATATCTTCAATATTTTACTAGATAAAAATATTGTTTTGACTCAAATACATAAAATTTAAAACTCTGCATAAATTATATTGCTAATGATTTTAAGACTTTTTTAAAAAGTGATTCGGAAATTAAATGTTTCGCTAATTTTGACAAATGGTTGCTCAAAAAATAAATTTTGTCAATCGTTCGAAATAAACTCACCAATTTCATCATAAATCTTGAGAAAAATGTGAATTTTGTCAGAGAATTGTTAAAAAAAACTGCAAATTTTGTAAAAGAAACGCAAAAAAAAACAAGAATTTCGCCAAAAAATTGCAAAAAAATACGAAAATTTCGTTAAAAGATCTTAAAAAAAAAAAAAAAAAAAAAAAAAATCACGAAAAAAAAAAAAAAAAAATTCATCTAAATATTGTGAAAAAAAGACATATTTCAACAAGAGATTATGAATAAATGGCAAAAATTTTTGTCAAAATATCGCAAGAAATGGCAAATTCCATCAAAAGTTTGCAAAAAATGGAAAATTTTGTCAAAAGATTGCAAAAAAAGACAAATCTCGACAAAAGATAGCGATCAAATGGCAAATTTTGTCAAACATTCAAGAAAGAAAAGCGTATTTTACCAAACATTCATGAAAGAATGGCAGATTTCATTAAACGATTGTGAAAGAACAGCAAATTTCGTGAGAAATATGCAAAAAAGCAGCTAATTTCATAAAAGGGGCACAAAGTAATAATAATAATAATAGTGCCGGAAGTGAATTTTCTCCCTCTTTTAGACAATGTATTCCCTGCTAAAAATTTTGAGGACAAAAGTAACTTATTTTTAAAAGTACTTTCCTTTTATTTTAATCACAAATACTTGGGGTAGGGTTTCAAATCCTGCGCAGATCTGCACAGAAATACAATCCCCCGCCCCCCCCTAATGTAAAGATTGTAAAGTCTATGGGCGTATGAAGCATTAAGTATTCATATGTTTAAAAATCTCCAAGGGAAATTAATATTTTTAACTTTTATTTTTTGTATACACTTCTTATAAGATGTCTCTGTTTTTCTTAGTTTTCAAAATTTTCTAAAGTACATACTTAATTTTACTTAAAGCATTAAAATTTTACTTGCAGTTCATCAGCTTTTAACACATAAAATATTAAATTAAGTATAGGATTTAAAAAATATTTTAAGAACAAAGAAAGAAAAACATCTTTTAAGAAGAGTACACAGAAAAAAAAAGTTAAAATATTCATTTTCCTGCAGAATATTTTAAAAATATACATGCACCAAACATCCATAGACTTAACATCACAGAGGACAACTCCACAGGTGAGTAACCAACACCCTTAAGTTCTACAGACTGTGTTTAAAATTTTTACACATGTTGTAGACTTCAGAAAAAAATTCTGCTGCTAGGCTTCATAATCTCTTGACAGATTGGGTATGACAGGTTAAAAAAAAATTATATTTGTCAATTTGCTGTAAAATCTCTCACAACAGCAAAAAAAAAAAAACCTTGGCACAATATTAGAATAAGTAAAATAAGACACCTGATTTTTGGCAGCAGTTTTGATCAGTCAGTTGAAAATTCAACAATTTCAAAGTTCTTCATAATCATAATGCATGCCTTACAGCATACAACTCTCTATTTGCACAGAGACTTTATTTCTTAAAGTAAATATTGTACACATTAAACTTGAGCAATTTACAAACTTTTAGCATTTTTCAATTTTCAAATTTTTCACACTCAATTTTTCAGTCTTTACACATTTTTCGATCTGATTACTTTCAAAGTTCTATAATCCACACAAGTTGGGGCCAAAGGTTGTGTGGATTATGGATTATGTGTCATTTTGTTATTCCTAGATGGTGTTTTAATTCTATAATCAGTATCATATGATAAAATAAATACGAAATCTAAAAATTAATTTAATAGGCTATCTCAAAAAATTCCCTTTTTAAGTTATTTTATTAAAAAATTTATGTGCATTTAAATAAAAATAATTACATAGGTTCTGCAATACAGTTTGTTTTTTACTGTTAATAAAATAAGAGTTATATTGAAAAAAAAAAATGTTCTATTATGATTTTTTTTAAAAAGAATCATTTTTGGATCACTAATTTGTAAATTTTCTTAACTGTTTATTTCATTGTTTACATTCGTAAAGTAACGTGAATTATAGAAAATTGCAGATTATGGGTGTGCGGATTATAAAACTTTGACTGTACTTCAATTTTTAAAAAAATTTTTCATCCGATTTTTTATACATTTTTTGTTTCAAATATTTCAGTTTTTTTTTTTTTTTTTTTTTTTTTTTTTTTTTTTTTTTATGGATTTTTACAAATTTTTATATTTTTTACAATATTTTTCTCAAGACTTTTTGATTTTTACAATTTTTATTAATCCTGAATTAATTTTTTTAAGCTTTTACTCTGAATTTTTTAATTTTTTATAAATTTTAATGGAATTTTTTGGTTAGCCAGGCCTCAGTGTTATATATGCATATATATCCATTACACTATATGATAAAAGTTAGTTGCAATTTTAGACATTTTGTTAATTATTATAAAAAATACAGTGATGCCGCTGAACTTGAAAAATCCTGGGTCCTGGGGACCCAGGACTTCTAAAATTCCCTTTTTTAAAAAAGCGGGTCCCCACTAATAAGTCATATTTTTAGACGCAAAAATTGAACTTGTTCATTTGCAAAAAAAAGTTAAATGCAATATTTATTGTTTTAATTAATGTATAAATAATTAAAGCCAATATTATTTTTTAAACTATTAAGAGATATTTACTTTTACTTAAAAAAAAAATAAATGTGCAAGATACAAAGTATAAAATAATGCTTATTTGAGTGTAGAAGATAACAAGTATCACTATTGTTCACATTTTTTTTAAAAAGGGGTAAAACTGATTTATTAAAAAAGACATTTTTTTCTAAAAAAAAAAAAAAAATGCTTTTTAAAATAATCAGAACAATCAAAAACAGATTGTGAAGCAGGAAAATCTGTTTTTAGAGCAAAAAAATAATTAAAAAAAATTATTTGGAAGCAGGGAAGTTAGTTTTCAGAACAGAAAAATTCCATTCTGTCATTAACTTTTTTTTCGTACCCCTTTCACGAAAATTACATTTTAAAGTTATTTTTTTTCATGAAATTTGTCGTTTTTTTCGCGATTTTTTGATGAAATTTGCCGGGGTTTTTTTTGCGATCTTTAAACAAAATTTGCCGTTTTTTCGCGATCTTTTAACGAAATCAGACAGTTTTTCGTGATCTTTTGACAAAATGTGATATTTTACCACGATTTTTTGATGAAAATTGCTGTTTTTACGAATTTTTTGACAAAATTTGTCATTTTATCACGACTTTTGGATGAAATTTGTCGTTTTTTTTTTAGATTTTTTTTTAAGAAATCTGCTTTTTATTCAAAAATTCAAGATTTTGTAATAAAATTAGCCGTTTTTGCGAATCTTTTGACAAAATTCGCCGGAAATTATTCGTTATTTCGTGATTTTTTTTAATGAAATTTGTCTTTTTTGCGATTTTTTGATGAAATGTGCCGTTTTTTTTTCGCGATCTTTTGACGAAATGTTCTGCTTTTTTCCAATCTTTAGACGAAATGTGCCATTTTATCACGATTTTTTCATGAAAATTGCTGTTCTTAGCGAATCTTTTGACAAAATTTGCCGTTTTATCGTGATTTTTGGACGAAATATGTCGCTTTTTCGCATTTTTTTTTTTAGCAAATCTGACTTCTTTTGGGATTTTGTAACAAAATCAGCCATATTTCTCGTAAAATTTTTGACGGAATTTGCTCTTTTTTTCGCGATTTTTTAGCGAAATTTGCATTTTTTGTGAATTTTTGACGAAAATTACCCGTCCCACGGGACGCGTAAGCTCTATTTTTTTGTATCCTGTCGCCGATTTTTTGCGTATTTTACTCGCTATAGCACGTCCGCGGCATCCCTGAAATACATGAGAAATTATCCTGAGACTCCAGGTGTGTAAACAGAATAGTACAGGTCATATATTTCCAAGAAGATTATACCTAATTTTAAATGATAAATAAATGAATGAAAGTTTAATGAAATTTAAAAAAAAAAAAAAAAAAAAAAAAACTTCATCAGTCTTATTGGATTGTATAAAATCCAGATCATCAAGCTGCTATTATTATTTTTTTTTTCAAATGCAAATTGAATTAATTTTAAAGAAAATTCATAATTTAAATAAAGTGATAATTAATCTAGAAAGTTATGTTTATTATTATTTTGAAAATAAGAAATTTTCTTCTTTTTTTTTTGAGGAGTTGGGGTTTATATTTGAAAGTAAAAGGAAAATTAAAATTGCTTAAAAGTAGGGAGAGGGCTTATATTCGAGGGAGGGGGGGGGGAGTACTTTCAGAATTTTATGCTATTGTGTGTAATGATGCTTTATCCTATGATATACCTCATATTTGGTTTCATATTTAAAAAATATCGAGCTCTTCAGCATAGTAACGAATCATTTTCATGGATTCTCCCAACAAATAACAGGCTGTTCCTTTTTCAGATTGGTATATAAAGAGCATAGCAAATGCAACTTGTCAGCTAAACTATATCCTTTGAAAATGTCGTGTTTGCAATCAAAAGATCTCAGGAATCTTTTCTATTTACATATGGTTTTTAACATCATTGATTTTAATTTTGCAATGGAAAAATTTTAATAAATTTTTATGCACCTTTTTTAGTAAACAGTTTTATTTTTTAGTTATTCTACTGACTTCATTCAAAATGACTCAATGAACTGAAACAATTTTAAAGTCCTTTTTGCCCCCTTCCCTTGAAGTGAAAATCCTTATTTCCTTATGAAAAATTTGAGTGTATAACTAGTGTAAAATAATACATCATGTTAGCTTTATATGTGCAAATAGGATGTGTGAGTGTTGAAACACTTATTTTAGTTACAATTTAGTATTTCTGAAAAACTGTGAAAGGTCCTCAAAACTAAATTAGATTTTTGAACAAAATTTCATTTGGATTTCTGGAACAGAAATTCATTTTATGACCTTGGAATCTTTTTCTAGGGAAGGTTCAAAATGTTTTAGGAAGGCTGTCTCTCTTTCAATTTAAATTACTAAGATAAATGAATTTCATCGTATTTTTTAATTTCTAAGTGCTGCCTCCTCTTCATAAACTCGGATGTATTGGAATTTTGTTACCAAAAGTAAAGTCTTTTATCTAATGTTCATCTACTAATAGATTTAGAATAAGATGATTCATTATTCCACAATTATTCTCATCATTTCATTTTTCAACATTCCATGAATTTATGAAGATGGTTTTTATTTTTATATTTTATCGATCATCTAACTTTTTTTAAGAATGCAGCAATGATTCTTAACCCTTTACAGTTCCATAATCATTATTTGTTTATTTTATTACAGGTAAACACACACAAGTTAACTATGGCAAGTTTGTCAGTAAAGGCTACAAACTTATCCTATCCAGGATTCAATAAAGGTAATTTAACTTTATATCTTATACATAAGATATGTATTTTTCAAATCCTGTTACAGTAGAATTTCATTTTCCTTTTATTCAGATTTATGTTTTCAAATCAATTTTATGATATTTGTGCAAGGTTCGATTTAAGCGGTATCATATCGCAATTTGCGATTCAAATTTAACTAAAATGCGACCCAAGAAATGCATTAAATCGCAATCATTGCGATGCATATTTCCCACACCCTTTGTTACGTCATGTACACTTAAAGTTAAAATTTAAAGATCTTTTGCACGACATACGTTGTGTTTTCACTCTCCCCAAGTGTTTATTTACAATGGAAGTACAGCGAGACGCCATTGCTGGGTGCAGTTTTCCCAGTAAACACGATTTGTTCTCGCCCTGACGCTGTGATTGATTACTGAATCACTGTTACTCGCTAATCATGGCGTTTGCTCATAGAAGTTTGACATGCATGTTGTAGTGGTTCTAAAATGAACACCGACTGTTACGATCCTTTTACTTTATTTATGCATCGAAACAGACAGCGCAGATTCTGACCCCACTTCTTCGCCCCGACCGTACTATGCTTACTGTACACGTTTGTTTCTCTCTCGCTTTCAGGGAGATTGCCGTAGCCATGTGACCGTAGCAACACTTAAAAAAAATTGTAAATTTTCAAGATTTAAAAGTTACATTAGCTATTTTTTACTTGCTATACAAAAGTGTCTAACTGCTATTCAAAACTGACTTTGTATAGCAGTTACTGCTATGCAACTTTCTTTTTCTAAATCAACCCCTGTATATGTGTGTGCATTGAATTTTCCCAAACATGTTTTTTTCTACTTTTGTGAATTTCGATAGAATGCATATGATTTAAAAATAAATTTTCGCTCATGAAATAGAAATTTATTATTAAAAAAAAAAAAATCTTAACACAAGTGTTCCAAGACAATATCTTCAATATTTCATTGAACCTGCCTTAGCAGCGATTACAGCCTCCTTTTTAGCATGCTCTGTATATATTTGTAGATTTTCTGTCATTTATCATCATGCTGCCAGACTTAAAACAAGACTTCTGTTAAATTTCTTCTGCTTGTTGTGTTTTCATTTGTTACTTTAGGCTTTAGAAGCTCTTAGGCATTCTCATTATCTCATTGGTTTAAATCCAGAAAATTGCCTGGTTATGGTAAAACATTTAGTTTCTTACTTTCTTAAAAATTCCGTTTCTATCTTAGCTTTTTTGTCAGGGTGCCGAATCACGCATGAAAATACATTTGAAAGTATTAGAAAAACATTCTTTTAGTTGAGGGTCAATCTTCCTTCGAATACTTTTTGTACTGGATCTGATTCCTCATGTCATCTTTTTGCAGAATCCCTTCTTCTAATGACAGACCATACTATGACCTTAAATGAATGCTTGACAGTCTTTGTTGTAATACAGCCTGGTTTGACAATTTTAATCTTTTCTGTGTTAAACAAATAAAGACTTGCGGGTCATTCCATGTCATATCAACGTGGGGTCTGGACCTCGACATCTTAGATTTCCGTGATTTTTGGTTTATAGTTTGTATTCATGGAGTATATGAAAAATCTAATTTTTAAATTTTATCCCCCCTTAGTGTTTTTTTTTTTTTTTTTTTTTTTTTTTTTATGGAATTTTAAAAATGGCCAAAAGTTACAAATTTAACCAATTTTGCAATCACAAGATCCTCCATAATTCTTTAACAAATTGAGCTAGAGAGCTCCTTTATGTCTTATTTTAAAGCTATTTTTATTAGCTTTAATATGATATGATATGTAACACTAACTATTTTGAGTAAAATGTTTTTTTTGACAAATTTTCAAAATTTTTTAATTTAAATTTTTCAAAATTAATATTTTTAATTTTTTTCAAAAAGATATATGTTAATGTTTGAGTTCTTGACTACAAGTATGTAAAATTTCAAGATGGAGAAATGATGGGATTTTTAGTTATTAATTTTTGAATAATAGTTATAGATAAAAATTTTCAAGTATGAAGGAAAAATTAATGTTTGTACAATTTCTTTCCATTATAATTCACACTTCTTTTTCATTAAAAATTTCAAAATTTCATGCCAAGCATATTCAGTTTTAAGGCATGGAAAAACTAAAAGCATATTTCTCAAAGCATAATTACATAATTTGCCCTTAACTTTTAAACATCTATGTAGTCAAAATATATCTTTATTCAATAGTCATTAGCTATCGGCTGTTTTTTTATTGTCATCAACAGTTATATAGTATATAATTTTTAATTAAACTTACCTGGTATGTTAAATCTTCTAGTTGAGAGTAAACTTGAATACATTATTAAATTGCTTAAAATTTTGATTCCTTTTTATATTTACTAATTATATGGTACATGTCATTTATAGTCTTGTCAGACAATAATCCAAAATATTTACTATGGATTTGAAAAATAAGACTTCTGCACTGCTTTTTTTTAATTTTCTTTCATATTAATGATATTTTTGGAGTGAATGCTTTAATTTTTTTTCATAATAGCAGATGTCATTACCATTTCTTCCTGTGTAAGTGTGTACATTCTTTCAGTAGCTGTGCAGGGATCAACCCTTTTTAAAATATCATCTAATGGAATTTCCAAAATGTCAGGGCGGGGTTTGAAATAGTAGAATGATGGAGCAGGCCCTTTTGGGTGAAGAAAGCTAACTTTATAATAATTTGACTCTTGGTTTTTGGCAAGAATGCACGCAAGTCACCAAGAACCTTCATAATGAATGGTAACAAATCCAGACTGAAGTTCACTAAGTTCTGATATATCTTTTGAAGGAAGAAATGACACATTATATTCTTGAGAACTAAAGGAATATAGTTTTGTAAGCATTTGTGATTCTGACAATGGAATAACAGCATGAATCCTCTGAATTCCCGATACTGTATGGGAATCATCAAACCATAAAAACAGTTTTTTTTTTCATTTTCATTGTACTCTTCATTTGTACAATACATGGAATTTATGCCAGGAATGTTTTTATTTGCAAAATCATAAAGTTGCTGGGGAGTGATTATGTGATTCTCATAAGGTCTTTGTAAAGTCGCTTTGGTAGCAAGTCTCTTGACAGTTCCTCCTAGACCATCACAGGAACTTTTCCCATGTGATGTAGCAAAGAAATGCCACTCGACATCAATACCAAAGTCAGTTTTGTGCAAGCACATGTTTAAGAAGTTCTTTCTATTTTTTTATTGTGCAGCAGATCCATCTGAAAAATAAAATATTTTATTGATTTTGAAATTTTTCTTTAGTTCTGCAATAAGATGGGTTTGGAACAAATTAAATGCCACAGTGTTGTGCTTCAAACATTCTGAAATGGACACATAATTGAGATGCTCAATAGTGTTGCTCCCAGACTTATACTATACTATAAAAGGATGAATGGTTGCCTGGGTATTAGTCCAATGATAGGACTGTACCTCATCTTGTAGAACAAAAGAATAATTTTCGGAGAAATCGCAAGTTACCAGTATTTTTCCATTTTTTAAATTTTCCTTTACATAGCTGTAAAATTTCTTTTGTTGGTTTGCAATAAATGAATGTTTTTTTTAGCTTTAAGAGATTTGAAGTGAAATCATCAATAAAATCCTCCATTGTTTGTATAACACTCTCCATTGTGCATCGATCAGTTGCATTCAATTTTTTATAGGTGACACTATCAATCATTTCATCTTCAAATTTTTGAAAAAGTTTATTTTTAAAAGTTTCTATTCCTGGACAATTTTTGCATTCATCCATATAACATTTATCTGATGGTGTATTGCACATTATTTTAGCCAGACAGATTTTGTAATCTTTTAATGCTGTTTCATCACCTTCTAACACAAATTTATTTATTCCGGATCCATTCAGCATTAACTTCACATTCTGGTGACTAGTGCAAACACATACTGTGTGAGTACCACTTTTCCCAGCCAAAATACAATTCTTAGGTCTCATGCTACAAAATTTTGAAAAGCCAACTTTTTTTTTCGGGTGCTTCTCTTTAAACATTTGATAAATTTCTTTCAAGTTGGCCAAAATTAATCTCTTAATTAATCAGCTGATTTAACTGACACAAAGTCTTTTTTCCCTGGCATAATTCTGCTGATTTCATCATTGTTATAAAAATCAATCACAGCCTTGAAAGTTTCTTCATCCAGTGTTTTTCCTGGCTTGGGATTTGGCGTTGAAAGAATTCCTCTCTCTTTAACTAACTTTTTAGCTGTCCTGATCATATAGTCATTCACTCCAAATTCATTTTGTATTTTCTTTCGACTCCAACTTGCAGGTAAGAGAGTTAATATCATGATCTTTTCACTTCTTTTTTTTTGTTAGTGAAAATTTTTCCTTCAACTGCTGTAGCATCTCTGATTGATCACCACTTTCTGCACTTTTTTTTGGAAATCATTAGAGCAGGACTGTTTAACGCAGCACCCGCGGGCGCCATGGCACTCTTTGAAGATTTTCATGGTGCCCTTTTGAAGGTTTCCTGTTACCGATATATTAAAATAAATAAATTTCCCTTTTAAAGCATGCTTTATTTAAAATCCTTGATATCTGCTTGAAAGATACCTTTAAAACCTCCGCGAGTGACTTTCAAGCATAAAAAATTAAAACGTACTTAAAAAAAAGAATATATATATATATATATATATATATATATATTATTGCATTTCTTCTCTAGTTCAATTTCTCTCTAAAATCCTTGATATCTGCTTGAAAGATATGTTGTCTAGTGTTAAACAAGCTTTAACCCTTTTGGTCTCATTGCCTCATTAAAGTCTTTTCAGTATATAAATAACATCTTTTATTTTATTATATTTTTATTAATCATTCGGTTTTTATCAATATTTTAAAATAAAACTTACCTTTTATTAGCCAGGTCCCATTCCTCTAATCTATTTAAAGTTTTTCATCTGTTTAAATCTAATCATCAACTGCCGATTTTTAATAGACTTCCGATAAACGACCTATCATCGTAAGTAAACTTTTCCTTATGGCGTAGTATGCCGATACGCCCATAGATGGCGTCGCGATCTCGTTACGTCGATCGCGTCACTCCCGTCATCCCTATCCGTGTAGTGGACTGATCCTAGATTGTTCTAGTGAGAGGGCGTTGTTTCGGCACGTGCCTGTTCCTTCAGAGTATAAATACCGGTGAAATCTCTTTCAACTTCGCTTGTTTTTAAAAAAGGTTTTTAACCTCTCTAGAAAATGGGAAGCTCTTCAGCTTTCCTTGTTTTTAAAATAAGACCCTTTTACAGTCATCTCATCTTATGAAATACGGCGTTGGTAAATATGGATTTCTGTCTTAAATTAAATTATAATAGTTTGTTTATTTTCAAGATATATTTCATAAAGTAATTTTCCCATAGTGCTGGACACTTTTTAAAAGTTATGCTTTGGATCTGTGAAAGATTATCTGGCTGTCTAAAAGTTACCATCTATTTTTATGTCTGTCTCCAACGAATAAATAAACTGTGGATTGTTATATTTTAAGAACTGTTTCTTCATTGTTTAACTTAGTTTAAGTACACATTTGCACTGTTACATCCTTCATACTGCAGTTTCAATAAGTGGCTTCTCATAGGCATAAATTTGCATTTTGTTTCCACAAGCGCTGATTTAAATGACTCTGCTAACGTGTTAAGTTGTTTAAAGTGAATGTGGTTCACAGTTAACCTCATTCTCGATAGGTTATGGGCTGAAAAGCTATAGAGCAAGCCCAAAAGAATTTAAATATGCAGTATGGTAAATTTTATATTGTATAGATCGTTTAAGTGCAAAAGTGGGGGGGGCAGATAGAAAGTTTTTGAAAATGAAATCCTGATGGTGATTGATTTTGAAGATAGATGTCTATGAGCTGAAATTTTTTTGATTATCAGATAATAATAATAGAGAAAAAAAATTAAAAATGATGGCTGCTATAATTCATATTGAGAAATTAAATTCACGAAACTATGCAAATTGGTGTACGGATATCAAGTATGTTTTATTAGAGAAAAATCTATGGGAAATTATCGAGAAATCAAAGGTCAGACCAATAAAAAGTACAACTGTAACTGAAGCTGATATAGAAGCGTTTAATCAAAAAGCGAACCAAGTTCTTTCAATTCTCTATTTAAATATTGAACCTGATTACCGAAGAATAATAGAAGGCTGTAGTGATCCCGTAGATGCATGGAAGAAATTGAAAAATAATTTTTGTCCTGACTCCAGATCATACCATATGAAAGTTTTTAGCGATCTGATGGAGTGTAAGATTGCCGAAAATGAGGGAATAAATCTATATGCATCACGCCTACTTCGTGTTTCAAATGAGATTAAGTCCATTGATCCAACGTTTAACGAAAAATATACAAGCTTTCAGCTCCTTCGTTATCTGCCTAGGAATTTTGATAGTATTGTTCAAAATATCTTGAGATGGGAAGAAAATAAATTTGTTTTTGATGAAATTGTAACGGAATTAGTCGCAGAGGAAACAAGATTAAAAGTCAGAGATATGGATAGTGGAAAAGTTGTCCCTGAAATCCAGATGACTAAAGTAAAGAAATTTCCATTTCGTAAACAAGTTAAATGTTGGAATTGCAACAGATTAGGCCATGTCAGATCACACTGCAATTTACCATTGAAACAACAGTACCAGAGGACTGGAAAAAGCAGAAATCGTTATTCTTCAAGTGAACTTTTTCAAATCGTCGCCCCTCATCTAGTGACCGAGGTTCTTCGCCCGAAGGTGGAAGGCATGGAGATTACTCTGATGATGATTCGTCACCTTCTGCTGACCCCTATGACCGAAGGAGTGCAGACAGATTATCCCGTGACCGAAGGAGGAATGCTGACCGGAACAACCATCGTCGAAAAAGACCTGTCTCTAAGCGAAGTCCCAGTGGCAGCACACGTAAGTCATCTTTGTATTTTGTTTCTCAGGCAAATTTAAGTAATTTTGGTAAAGGGGCCACCTGGATCTTTGATTCAGGTGCGTCCCACCATTTTTGTCGTGATAAAAATTTGTTTACTGTATTTAAACCTTTAAATGAGGAAAAGATGACTGTTGCTGTCAGGGGAATTTCATTCCCAATTGAAGGGAAGGGTGAAGTAAAACTTCGTTTTGGTAATAGAATTGTTACTCTTACTAATGTAATGTATTCTAGCCGCTTAAGGCGTAATTTAATCTCTGGTCCACAATTGGACAAAAATGGTTGTATTTTTCGTGGTGGTCAAGGTGCAGTGGAAATATCCCGAGAGGGCGAGTACCTATTTAGTGCCTTTCTTGAAAATGGCGTTTATCAGGTCTTTCCTTGAATTCCCAATGTTAATAAAAAGCATGTAACTTTTTCTATAAGTAATGTTGAGAATATGAAGCTGTGGCATCGCCGTTTTGGCCATGTGAGCCCAGCTATTTTATTGCATACATGTCGTAAAAGGGGGGTTCGGGGATTGCCTGATTTAAATGACTTAAATTTTAAATGTGAAGTCTGCAAATTAAATAAGTTTAAACGTGTATCTTTTCGTCCTCTTGATGGCATAAGATCCTCTCAACCTTTAGAATTACTGTATGCCGACCTGTGGGGTCCTTGTAGGACCGAGGGTAGGCAAGGTGAACGTTACTTTTTGTCCATCATTGACGACTTCTCTCGCCGTGTTTCTCTATACCCAATTAAGTTTAAATCGAATGCTTTTGAAATTGTTAAAGCTCACATAGCAAGAGCTGAAAATTTTTTGGGAAAAAGAGTAAAAAGTATTCGTACGGATAATGGGGGAGAGTTCGTCAATGATGACTTTAAAGAATATTTTGAAAGAAGGGGGATTAAACATGAATTGTCCAACCCATTTACACCTGAACAAAATGGTGTCGTTGAACGTTTTATGCAGACTGTGGTAAACGGTGCGAGAACTATTTTATATGAGAGTAAATTAGACCCTAAATTTTGGCCAGAAGCCATGAAATACTATGTGTATACATGGAATCGTGTCTGTCCTCGAATTCTGGATAAAACGCCCTTTGAACTTTACGGTGGTAAAAAACCGTCAGTTCGTCACTTAAAGCCCTTTGGAGCAGTAGTTTACGTTGGAGTACCTAAACAGCATAGATCCAAACTGGAGGCTAAAGCTAAGAAAGGAGTCCTCGTGGGCTATGCTTTTAAGACCAAAGGATATCGCGTTTGGTTGCCGGAATCTGATAAAATTGTGGAATCTATAAATGTTTCATTTGATGAGAACTCTAGTAATGATTTTGGGCGCAGAGGAGTCGTGATGGGCCTGGAAAATTACATTCTTTTTCCCACTGATCCTGGTGCTAATCGTGATGATGAAATTGCTGAGGTAGACTCAGAAATGAATCCAAGTCCCTCCAATATTCCACAAGATTCCCAGGTCAGTGAGGATGAAGAGGTTGATTCCGAGTCCGATAGCAATGACAGTTCTCAATCTATTTCCTCATTACGAGATGTTAGGTGGGAGCGTCGTGCTGTTCCACGAAAAACCGGAAATAAAGTAGATATCTATTATTATGAAAAGGATCAATCTACGCGTCTGAGATCATTACATGATATCGAAAGATACTGTGACAGGAAAAATATACGTTTTAATCCTGATCTTTTTGATTTTAAATCGTCAAATCATTATTCAGGTATGGTTCCAGTGGATACATTTTCAGAAAATGATTCCGATGATCCAGAGTCAAGTCATTTGCAACCCTGTGCATGACTAGACGGCGAGGAGATTCCTAAAACATATAGACAAGCTTGTAAATCACGACAACGCGCGATGTGGTTTGATGCGATGAATAAAGAAATACAGGTGATGTCCGAACGGGGGGTTTGGCATTTAGCGAAATTGCCTGCTAGCGTAACTCCGGTGGGGTGTCGGTGGGTTTATACGATCAAGAGAGATGAGTTTGGGAGGATCGCCCGCTACAAAGCTCGGCTTGTTGCCCAGGGCTTTAAACAGGTGAAAGGTGAGTCGTATGACGAAACCTTTAGCCCTGTGGTTAACTTTGGGGTGATCCGACTATTTTTCTCTCTCTTGGTTTCGTATTGCAAGTGGCACCATATTCAATGCGATGTCACAAGCGCCTACCTGTACGCTCCATTGAGAGAAGACGTTTACATGTCCCAACCTCCCGGGTTCGAAGTCCCTGGTAAAAATCATCTTTTCTGCAAACTAGATCGCGCGTTGTATGGATTACATCAAAGTGGGAGGGTCTGGTTTTTCGAAATAAATAAAATTTTGTTAGAAATTGGTTTTGTAAAATTAGAAGCTTGTAATTGCGTTTATGTTTTTAATTCTGAAGTTGTTTTGCTTTTGTATGTTGATGACATTATTATTTTTGGTAAACGTAAAATTAATATTGATAGGGTTTTAAATTTGTTAAGAAATCATTTTGATTTAAAAATCCTTGGAAAAACTAAGAAACTCTTGGGGGTTGAGTTTGTTGAGGGGGAGGATTCACTGGAAATCCATCAATCTAGTTATATAGATGAGATTTGTGAACGTTTTAAAAAGTTTTATATTCCTCTATCAACTCTCCCAATTAGTAAGGGTGTAGTGTTTTCTAAGGTGGATTGCCCCACTTCAGATGAAGATATTAGGAATATGTCTAAATTTCCATATCGTAATGTTCTCGGCTGTTTATCCTTTCTTGCTAATAGGTCTCGTCCAGACATCTGCTACGCTGTTAATATTTTTAGTCAGTTTCAGGTTAATCCTGGCCCTGCTCATTGGAAAGGTTTACTGAGGTTGCTTGGTTATGTTAAGTTAACTCGGCATTACCATCTCCGGTTACGATGTAATCAGGGGACTTTGGTCGCTTACTCTGATGCAGATTTTGCTGCGAACCGCGATGACCGAACATCGGTTGGCGGCCAGATAGTCATGTTAGATGACTCCCCCGTTGACTGGCGTACTTTCAAGGAAAAGTGCGTTAGCCTGTCAACGATGGAATCGGAGTTCGTCGCTTTGACTGAGGCTGCCAAAAACCTGGTTTGGTTTGACCGGATCATGCAGGAATGCCGGAGTAAGCAGATCACTCGTGATATTGGTAGTAGTTCGATACTTAAAGTGGATAACCAGGCACCTATCGACTTTGTCAAGTCTCCAATCGAGAATTATCGTAGTAAGCATATAGATGTTAAACTTTTTTTTATCAGGGATTTAATATATCAGGAAGCTTTTCAATTAAGTTTTGTGCGTAGCAGATGTAATCTTGCGGATGTTTTTACTAAACCGTTGACCAAGTTTGATCTATTGAAATTTGTTAAAAGTGTTTTCAATATTAATTCTTAATTGTTTGTACAGTGTTTATACATAAGTTAACGTACCAATTATTCTACTGTTTTAAAGATTTAACATGTTAATAAGATGTTTTTGAAATAAATTCTAGCATGTTATTCTTACCAGCATCATGCCACTTGACCTCTCGTTATGAATGAGAGTGAAGTCTCAAGGCCTTGAGCAAATTTTTGTGATGGAATTAGCGTGAGTGAAACTAAAGTTATGTTTTGTTAGAACAGAGTTTTCTGGTTTAACCAGTTTATGATCTATTTAGTTTTTGAAGATTAGTTATCCATCCTTTAAAGTCACGATCTTTTAAGTTCTTTTTATTTTTCTGTGATATTAATATCTGTTTCTTTAACAGGCATCTGATGTTCTTAAATGTGTGTAAATGAGAAAAGAATCCTAGCGCTGGGAAGAATGGAAGAAATTTGAATGTATTTATGCAAGAGTTGTAAGTCTGAGCAGCTTGTAGTGTCCCGTTCTTGATCAGATGCTGAATCTTGCCTTTGGACTGATTTAGCGAAGAAAGAAGTTTTTTTTTGTGAAAAATATTGTAATTAAAGTTTCAATTTTTGTTAATTATTATAATATTGAAATGAATGGAGTTAGAGGTCAAGCTGGTGAATGTGTAAGCTGAATTAGTCCTTCAAATAGAAGGTTCTAATTTTTTCTGTAATGGTACGTATTTATTGTTATATTCATTGTATTTAAATATGTTTAAAATGTAACGAACTTCTGTCAAGTCCAGTTACTATAGTTTTTCTATTTAGTGAGAAATTTTTTTTAGGGGGGGGGTTTAATTATGTCCCATTTTTTTTTGTCTGATAGGTAAAGTTTTAAATTTTTCTTACCTTATCGGGCATTTAACTTTTGACTAACTTTTTGGCGTTTAAATTTATTCAAATTTTTTTTTTTTGAACTTTCTTGAGGTTCAGATTTATTCAAAGTTTTTGAATTTTTGAGGTTTAAATTTAATAGTAATTGTTAGATGTTGGAGTTGGTGGAGATCTTACATTCTCTGCGAGTTTTTGCGAAATTAGACTTGTTTGTCATCGATGGGATGATGAGATGCGAGTTTAAAATGTTTTTGATTGTTGAAGGGTTAACTATTAACTTAGTTGCGTTAGGCAATTCGTTTTGAGGTTTGAAAACCATGTTTTTATAGCAATCCAATTTGATATTTTTTTGTTTTGTTGTTAAAGTATCAGATTTAATTTTTTTTTTTTTTTGTGTGATCAAATATGTTAGACTTCTGTGGGCTCTCGGACCCTTATATGTCAGACCTAAACGTTCTTTGACGTTTATTTTGTGGTCTTTGACATGAGACAATGAGAGGGGGGGCTTTGTTGTCTAGTGTTAAACAAGCTTTAACCCTTTTGGTCTCATTGCCTCATTAAAGTCTTTTCAGTATATAAATAACATCTTTTATTTTATTTTATTTTTATTAATCATTCGGTTTTTATCAATATTTTAAAATAAAACTTACCTTTTATTAGCCAGGTCCCATTCCTCTAATCTATTTAAAGTTTTTCATCTGTTTAAATCTAATTATCAACTGCCGATTTTTAATAGACTTCCGATAAACGACCTATCATCGTAAGTAAACTTTTCCTTATGGCGTAGTATGCCGATACGTCCATAGATGGCGTCGCGATCTCGTTACGTCGATCGCGTCACTCCCGTCATCCCTATCCGTGTAGTGGACTGATCCTAGATTGTTCTAGTGAGAGGGCGTTGTTTCGGCACGTGCCTGTACCTTCAGAGTATAAATACCGGTGAAATCTCTTTCAACTTCGCTTGTTTTTAAAAAAGGTTTTTAACCTCTCTAGAAAATGGGAAGCTCTTCAGCTTTCCTTGTTTTTAAAATAAGACCCTTTTACAGTCATCTCATCTTATGAAATACGGCGTTGGTAAATATGGATTTCTGTCTTAAATTAAATTATAATAGTTTGTTTATTTTCAAGATATATTTCATAAAGTAATTTTCCCATAGTGCTGGACACTTTTTAAAAGTTATGCTTTGGATCTGTGAAAGATTATCTGGCTGTCTAAAAGTTACCATCTATTTTTATGTCTGTCTCCAACGAATAAATAAACTGTGGATTGTTATATTTTAAGAACTGTTTCTTCATTGTTTAACTTAGTTTAAGTACACATTTGCACTGTTACATCCTTCATACTGCAGTTTCAATAAGTGGCTTCTCATAGGCATAAATTTGCATTTTGTTTCCACAAGCGCTGATTTAAATGACTCTGCTAACGTGTTAAGTTGTTTAAAGTGAATGTGGTTCACAGTTAACCTCATTCTCGATAAGATACTTTTAAAACCTCCGCGAGTGACTTTCACGCATCAAAAACTAAAACGTACTTAAAAAAAAAAAAGAAAAAAAAATATATATGTATATATATATATATATATATATATATATATATTATTGTGTTTCTTCTCTAGTTTATAGTTATTCTTTGTAAAATATTTTGCAGAAATTATAACGATGGGAATTGGTAAAAGTTGGCAATAATTGTTTTAATATGTTAAGAAGTAAAATATAGAAAAATAAGCTTCCTTCACTCCTCTTTTGAGCATGAATATTCAGCTTTTTTTGTTATTGATATTGATGATGTTTTATTGGCCCATTGGCTGTTTTATGAGTCTGCAAAAGAAATGTCGTCACCCTCAAACCTTTGAAAATTTTGATAATATTGTGATAATTCAGAATTATTGCAGGTTTTAAAGCAAAATAACTGAAATAGGCATTTATTTCTGAAAGAGGTTTTGCCATGAAACTGTAAACTCAAAGTGACCCTTATTGTCAAAGTGAAACTGTCGGCGATATTATAAAGGATCGCTACATCATTATCGATCAATGGAACCGACAGTCGGATAACAGTCGGGTGAATGGGTCAGTCACCGGCGTCGTCCCTTTGATGACACTCCGACACGAAGCGGAAGTACCACACAACCGGGAGGCCAGACAGCCTGGCGTCGTAGGGGTGAAAACTCAGGTGCCACTGGGAGCACGCTTTTACTATTCATTTAATGAGAAAAAGATCATTGATGTTCATGATTGGTTTGTGACCTCTAATGGGAGGTCTAGAGGAAAACCTGGATCGGAAGAAAAAGGAGGAAGCGAGAGGGTGTTCAGTGAGAGCAAGAGAGAGTAGAGCAGAGCAGTGAGCTCAGAGTGTTCTCTTGGATAAAGTGAAGCAGCTCGGATTGAGAGCTGGAAAAGCAGATCCCGCCAGCAGATCTTAGAGGGTGATCTGATCGCAGAGCCCTGTGCAGAATCGCGGAGTGTACTCTCGCCAGGTGAGACAGCGATTACTCTCGTCTTGAGAGGTTTGATAATGCAGTTATCTGTGATTTTTCCTCCTTCTACGTTGTGTGTTAGCTAACGAAACTTTGCGTTAATCACAAACTTTGTGTTTAAGAAACTAAAACTGAACTTTAGTTGAAGCTGGTTGGTCAAAGAGCCTATGTGCTTATTTATAATTAAAATGCTGTAAATATTTATCCAGGGGATCTTTTGTGTTCTACAAATAATAAACAGATTCTCCTTTAAATATTCTTGCCTGTATTATTCGCCAAGCGGCACACACACTACCTACCTCTTAGCTTATAATCTATTGAGGGCTAAGTTATTACAATATTTATCCTTTTGTTTAAATAAAAAATCTCTAAAATCGTGCGAAATGATTTTCATGAATGAAAGCTCTTCCTGACGATCTCTTTCGAAGAACCAATGGATTGGTCACTAAATCATGCCTGTCTTTGTTTATATATATTATACTTTTTATAACAGCAAATTTGTACCTCTCAAATAAATCAATGAGTTTTTTGTGTGCCCCCTGCTCCCCCCACCCAAAAAAAAAAAAAAAATCTTTGATTACTCTTTTATTTTAATAATTAAAGACTGATTAAATTTTCTGGCTCTTTACAATTTTCGATTAAAAAATAATTCAGATAGTCCATCGCAGGAAAATGCATAATTTGAAATTTACTACAACTTACAGTTACTTTATTTATTTATTTATTCTTTTCTTAATGGAGTTTTTGATTTATAGAAGCGTTGTGAGACTTCTACAGTGAAATATGTTTGCATATGTGCATCGCTACTAATTGTGAGAATTTTGTTGCATCTTTTGAGCTATGTTAATAATGGCGCCCTTCATTGTTTGCCAAAAACTGAGATGCGCCCCTGCTTAGCAAAAGGTTGGGCAGGTCTTCATTAGAGTATGAAAGAAAGGTTTCTTGAATACATGTTTTAACTTTCTGAAACTTTTTTTTTTCGCATATGATGGCCTTTCTAGTCTCTTTTTCTTAATTGGGGATTCTCCAACAAGTTCAAGTGATTTATTTAAATAATCTATAATCTAAGGATGTGTCAGGATCAGTGAAATTTTCAGAAGTTAAACTCATGCTGTTTTGACTTTGAACTTCTATCTTTTGGCAGTTTAATTCTACAACCATCACACATTTTCATTCCCTTCTGAATATCAAATCCTAAACTGCACATCCAAGTTGTTACATTCCTAAGTTTTCCTGATTTTGAATGAATTATTTCTTTATAAGGATTGCAGCATTTAACAGAAAATAATGCCCAATTTTTCTTACTTTCTGACATTCTTAATAGTAGAAATTTTTTATTAAAGCCTTATTAATGTAAAATGAAGCTTGTTTATCAAATAGTTATTAAAAGAAAATTAAAGTAGAACACATCTTTACATAAGCTGTTGAAATGTAAAGTTTTTATCTCTGAGTGCACAATTAAAAAGGCTCCTGTGCAGTTGTAATACAAACCTGAACTAAAAAAGGAAACACCTCCCTGATTGGCTGGCTACATTCTAATGAAACCTAAACCAAAACTGAAACAAAAAAGGTATCTCCATCTGATTGGCTACAGTCAACTGAAACCAAAACTAAAAACAAGGAAGTAAAATTGTAGTTGAGTATGACATCCAAGCATATTAGAATTTAAGTAAATATTTATAAAGAGAGTAGAAATATGTGACTCTTTATTTCCAGGTATTAAAGAATCAGCTACCTAAAATTTTCAATAAACCAATTTTATTCAAAAATTAATAACTCAAAATCCCATCATTTCTCCATCTTGAAAATTCCATACTTGTAGCCAAAAAATCAAAGATTAACATATATTTTTTTCAAAAAAATTAAAAATAGTGTTTTTAAAAAATTTAAATTAAAAAATTTTGAAAATTTGTCAAAAAAATTATTTTACTCAAAATAGTTAGTGTTGCATATCATATTAAAGATAATAAAAAGAGCTTTAAAATAAGATATAAATGAGCTCTCTAGCTCAATTTGTTAAAGAATTATAGAGGATCTTGTGATTGCAAACTTGGTTAAATTTGTAACTTTTGGCAATTTCCATTAAAAAAAAAAAAAAAAAAAAAAAAAAAGCTAGGAATTTTTTTTTTCTTAGTTAGATTTTTCATATACTCCATGAATACAAGCTATAAACAAAAAGTTATAGAGATCTAAGACATGAAGGTCCAAAAATTGCATTTTTTTCATTGATTTGACATGGAATGATCCTTGCCCATCCTTATTGCAGTGGGAGACTTATCGGAGAAACAAACCTGAAAGTTTTCAAAATTAGCTCAGAGTGACTTTGTGACGAATTGATATGTATAGTATGCAGAAAACAGAAAGGAAAAACTACTCTATTCATATTTTCTCAGTCTTCAGGGGTGATACATCAATATTGTTTGGCCCAAACCAAATGTTTCAGTGTCATAGCTTGAGTCAGTTTATCCTTCTTGGCTGATCAGCGGTATTTAAACTCCAATTCTACAACACGGCACTTTTTCTTTTTGGCAGAAATTGGAATACAAGTTTCATTCATGATTCTTGTCGATTTTTTTGTGCTGTTTTATATGTTTACAAAACAAATGAAATTGAATTTTTGCTCATCCCGAGGCATAGTGATGCATTGGATTATATTTGCTGTCTTTGTGAATGATGAGAATTCTCCAACAATACAGTGAAATTTTCACAAGTCAAATGTTTTCTTTTCCCCATTTTAACAACTTCTGTTAAAGTCTTACACTAATTAATAGAGAATTACAGTAATTAAAATCCACAATGCACTAATTAGTACATATTTTAACATGATTTACCATAAACAATCAATAACCATGCTTTTTCATATTATTCCTAATACATGTTTTATACTAAGAGATACTTAGCCAGTTAATAACACCTGTCAAATGTCAACTGTCAGTTGCATCAGTACTAAAACATTATACAATACTGCCAGCATTTAAATCCAAAGACACTTTTGGAAGAAAATATAAATTTAAGCCAACTTTTAAGTGTAGAATTTTAAAAAGTTTGAAAAATTGCAATCTAATTAATAATTTGACCACCCACTGTATGTACATGTATATATGACAGTGGAGCCCGGATAACTGAAAAGTACCAATTAATTAAATTATTGAGTCTGTCAAATTGCATTGTTGAGAATGTTTATAATCTCATAGATATATTGATTGAAATTATTATTATTATTATTTTTTTTTTTTTTGCTGATTGCAGTTTTGTTTCATATCCAGTAGGATTTTAGTACAAATTTGTATTTTTAAGATTTCCCTTTTAATATCTATCGATTAATAAATTTTGGTTGTAAAAGTAAAGCCCTTACAGAGTGACCAGAGGATAAAGTGTGTATATATTTTCTTAACCTCTCTTCGGTCTGT
The DNA here is from genome assembly GCA_964019185.1 of Maratus speculifer. Classification (NCBI taxonomy): domain Eukaryota; kingdom Metazoa; phylum Arthropoda; class Arachnida; order Araneae; family Salticidae; genus Maratus; species Maratus speculifer. Next base: position 329,952,327 of record OZ025297.1, read on the forward strand.
GGGTTCCTATTTGGAGACCTCTGTTCTTTTCCTTTTAAAAACTGAAATGTCTGATTTTTTTTACATTTTTGCATCACTTCTTAATTGCTGCTGAATGTTTTTTGGGTTGAAAGCAAAGGAATAAATGGCTGCATCTAAGTGGAATTCTTCATAAAATAAATGTTATTTTCATCATAGTTTGCAAAATGCTTAAAGATGCCTAAAACAGTATGACAAACAAAGTGATTTTTCATAAGTTAGTATTTAACTTAAATAATTTCCAATAATTTTTTTGAGAATTTGTAGATTATTTACTTGTTTTTTTTTTTTTTTTTTTTTTTTTTTTTTTTTTTTTAAACTCTTAAATTTGTAATTGAGTTAATATTGGTTAATGATTATTAAATTGGTGTTCTAAGGGGATTTGTAGTTTTAGATCCATATTTTTTTTTAACCTAAATTACTAAGCGCCTAAAGGATCGATTTCAGAAAAGATATTTTTTCTGTCATTTATCATGTCATTTTGTTTGTAAAAAAACCAATGAATAAGTATTTTTCATTAGGTATTATTTTAGCTTCAGAAGTGTAGAGGTTAAGATGCTTTGATAATGGGATTTTGACCTCACAAATCATGTTTTGTTTCCATATAATTTTCTATTTTATGAATGATTTTGTATTTTACTTATTTGAGCTATTTTATTTATTTTTTTTTTTCTTCCAGAAAAGGAAAGTTTGTGGAAGGGTCCTTTCTTTTTTATTCAAGGTTCTGATACTCAGTTTGGAATGATTGATGCCTACATCGAGAAAAAGACTGTGATCACTTGGGATGAAGAAATTAACCGTGCCAGAAAATGCATTCAAGCAATCAATGCAATGATTCCAAAGCCGAAGTTTTTCATTGTATGTGGAGACTTAATTCATGCTTTTCCTGGTAATATTATCAAGTTATTTTTAAAAGTGCTGTATGAAAGAAAAAAGGGTACTTCTCTGTTATCCCATCAACCAATTTCGCCAAATTATACAAATTGCCAAACTAATAGCCAAATTATACACATTAAGATAATTTTTATTTTAAATAACGAAAAAACAAATAATTAGTAGAATATTAATAAAAATACAAAAAAAAAGTCGAAATAAAAATCACTTAAGGGTGCTCTTAACTGATCCGCTCAACAAGTGAAAAACGTTTTGACATATTTACAAATTCATTTTTTAAGAGAAAGTTATAAAATTTTAATGCCTGACTATGAAAGCGATTTCGATTTGAACTTATTTTTCCATTTTATGATAATTAAATTACTTATCGAGTTATAAGCTATTTCGATGACGCAATCACCCTTTTTCTCCTCCTTTTCGACTGGTTTTTCTGCTTTCGTCGGGAAATATGCTCAAAAGTGTCAACTTTGAAGGCTTGTTATGAAAAATCTATTGAGTTTTTTAAAAAACAAAAGAATGAGTGCAATTAGACAGTTTCTGAATAGCTAACCTGCTATTTTCATGCATTTCCGAACAAAAATAAATTAATGCATGTGTCATAAAGTTGCCCTTTTTGATTTAAGAACACCCTTAATGACATTTTAAACATGTGAATCGTATTTAATGTCATTGAATGTGACATTCACGATCATCCATTATTGGCATTTAATCTTAAAATTTGACGATAATTTTTTGGTCGATGGGATAACCTAGTAGTACCGAAAAAAGTACTCCTACTATCATTTACCTTGTTTAATATATTTTTTAAATAATTTTTTTATGGAAAAGATTGAAAAAAGATATTTCATAAGTGATACTGAAAGTTTTCATGATTCTTTTTTAAGACCCAGTGGCAGAACTATCTTCAAATGTCTGCAATGCTTATAATATTTTCAAAAATAGTCTGCAAGATGCATATTATATAAATATATTCTTTGTGCTATTGTAGTACTAATAAATTATGGCAACATATATGTGTGCATGTGTGCATACAATTTCTATCATGTACAAAAAAACAAAACAAAAAAAAAGAAAAATCCATCTTCGGTAATACCTTTTCTTTTCCGTACCTCTGACGAAATTTGCCGATTTTTCGCGATCTTTTGACGAAATGGCCATTTTTTACGATCTTTTGACGAAATTTACCGGTTTTTCGAGATTGTTTACGAAATTTGCCGATTTTTTCACGAAATCTGACGATTTTTTGCAATTTTTTGATGGAATCTGTCATTTTTTTGCGATGTTTTGATGAAATTTGCCGTTTTATCTAATTTTGTTGGCGAGATTTGTCGTTTTTTCGTGATCTTTTGAAGAAATCCATTGGTTTTTCGCGATCTTTTGCCGAAATCCGTCGTTTTTTCGAATTCTTTTGACGAAATTTGCCACTTTTTTTGCAATTTTTTAACGAAATTTGCGATTTGTTCGTGATTTTTTGGCAAAATATGTTTTTTTCAGGATTTTTTGATGAAATTTGCCTTTTTTCGCATTTTTTTTACGAAATTTGCCGTTTTTTGCGATCTTTTCACGAAATTTTTCCTTTTTTCGGATTTTTTTTTTTTTACGAAATTTGCCGTATTTTCACAATTTTTTTCACAATTTTTTAACAAAATTTGCCATTTTTAAGTAGTGTTTTAATGAAATTTGACGTTTTTAGCATGTTATGATGAACTTATCGTTTCTTCCGGCGATCCTTTGAAGAAATGTGGATTTTTTTGGTAAAATTTGTCGTTTTTTGCGATTTTTTAAAAGAAATTAGTCGTTTTTTTTGAGATTTAAAAAAAAATTTGCCTTTTTTGTGATGGTTTGCTGATTTTTGCGTTTCTTTTCACGATCTTCGAAGGAAAATTGGGCTTATTCCGTGATATTTTGACGAAATTGCGCGTACTACGGGACACATAAGAGCTTTTTTTTTTGCATCCCATCACTGATTTTTTGCATACTTTACATGCTATAATGCGTCCGTGGCGTCGCTGAGTCTGCAAGTGTTCTTTTAAAAGTCTATGACGTCCGTCACAGTGTCACACACATTCTGCCACAGGGTTTTAAGATACTGATATTGTTTTATAAAAGCTTTGATATTGTTTCGATATTACAGTAGAAGACAGACCCGGACTGGCCAGGTCGGCGATCGCCGAGGGCCCCCGGTCCAAGGGGGCTTCGGAAGAGCAACCCAAAAACGGAATATACGATTTTATAATTACTACTTACATAAGAAAAAATGGAGTATTTTCCTATAATTATGTGCGTTTACAATAAATTTTAAACAATTGATAGTTTTTCATAGTAACTTATACTGTAAAAAATTTTACCCTTTTGCTGTATCGTCACTCCACCGCTTTTATAGAAAACGATTACTTCAGCCTATTATGGAGCATTCTCATGGGTCAAAAAAGAGATATTCTATAAAAGCGGGGGAGTGACGATGCAGCAAAAGGGTAAAATTTTTTACAGTGTACATACGCTGTTAAAAATTTGACCTATTTGCAGCAGCGTCACTCCACAGCTTTTATAGAATATCTTTTTTATGACGAATGAGAATGCTCCATAACACAGTAAAGTAACCGTTTTCTATAAAAGCGGTGGAGTGACGCTGCAGCAAATGTGTCTATTTTTAACAGTGAGCTTCGTCGTGTCATGTCGTTGGACAGACGGAATAGGGCTGCTGACTGATATATCACCCTTTGTGCAGTGCTCATAGAGTCAGATTCAGAATGCATTGCGATGCTCACTTGCTAGTCTCGTACAGTATGTTGTAATTAGTGAAATGTCACAGTTGGGTCAACTCAACATGAAGCATGTGTACCAAAGTGACGGTACGAAAAAGAAAGAAAAAAATGAGAAAATTTTTAAATGTTTAAAACCTTTTAATATTTGGTTAAGTAGTTCCACGTCTCAGTAGCACTAGAAGATATGTTGTTCATTGGTTAATTGATGTAGTTTTGTTTATTGGAAAACAAGGCATTGCATACAGATGGGATAAAGCAAAAGGGATTATAAGCTTGACTCTGTAAGTAACCATAATACTTTTTTCGAACTGGTCATGTGGGTTATAAAATGTGTTTTTACAAAATCTCGTCAATAAGTATACTGAAGACAACAAAAAAGAATAGAATGAAAAGGTGCGAATGCAGTTTACTCTCCTTCTTGGCGTGATTTTCAAAAATCGCCAAATTGGCGCGTTTTTGCGTCTTGTCTCCTGGAGCAACTTGCTCCAAGAGGCACTACGCAAAAATGCACTTTCCAAGATGGCGGCAATCAAAATAAACAAAAAGCACATAAAATACAAATCTAAAGACAAAAAAAGGAGAATTTTTACTTACCCAGAGCCGCTGTTTTGCTCCAGATTAAATTGCTCCGGATATTCCTGTTTTGCTCTGGATTGACTGGTCAATCATATACTTTTCCCCGCAAACTTTCAACAGCATAAAATATCCATTTGAATACTTTACTTTCTCATTCAAACAATCAACAACTTTCATAGTAGTTACTGAACGGTATCTAACTAAATATAAAAAGAGGCAAATGCAAAAAAATAAACTCACTCGTTGAATGCAAGACGCACTCCAAAAAACAATGCTACCGGAAGCAATAAACGTGCCCTCTCTCAGTTCTCTGTTCTCTTCTTTCGTCCAATAAGAAAACATTTAACAAAAAGGAGCATCCAATCAGGAAACGGCTTAGAAATCGATAGGATACGTAAACCGGAGCACTCCTTAGGGTTGCCACATTTAAGATACGAGAGAAGAAAATGAAAATGCAGGGTTGCCATATTGAAGCATTTATCACACCATAAAAAAGTCGCCTTGGCGAAGGAGAGTAAACTGCATTTCACCCAAAATCTTTATCAACAAGTTAGGAGTCTGCACGGACCGGGATGTCCATGCCTGGGGGAATCGTCTAGGCTCGTTTGTACTTTTACAGTTCACAACCAAGACCCGTACAAAAATCAGTTGAAGGACGACCCAATTCCACTCAATTTCCACAAAAAAAAAAAAGTTTTTTTTTTTTTTTTTTTTTTTAACATACAATTAAGATTTTTTTAAAGAATATTACATACACATTTATGATATATTTTATATTTTAAAAGTATACTTTTAAATCACGAAGTTTTCTCAATACAGAAAATATACAATAATAACATTAGTGATTACTTAGAAGCCTAGATTTTTGAACATTTAAATAAAGATTCATTATAAAATTAATGTAGTTTAGATTTAAGGGGAAAAAAAGACGGTAAAAACATGGTTAACTTTTGAAGATGTATTATAAAAAAATATTTGAGAAAATATTTCTCTATCATTTATTAGAGCTTCTTTCAAATCCAAAGGAGTTAGTTCCTGATACATTTCTAAATTCATTTTCTTCAGAAATGCATAAGTTTTGCTGTTTTTTCTTATTCCTAACCTATGTAATCAAATGGTGTCTTCCATTTTTTGATAAAGACATTATATCTTTTAGAAATATTGTCAAAGTTAGCATTTTGAATTGAATTTTTGGAAGCGATATCATTAAAAAGGGGAAAAATCTGCAGTCACGTGACAAAAATCTGAAAAATAATTTCATAATTTATTTACCAAAAATGGAAAATTTTTTTGACTCCCCGTTCTTTTAATAGTCACGCATGTCAATTTTATGCATTTACAGTTAAAAAATAGTCAGAAAGTTTCACATTATTGAAAAGTGGATTGAAAACCGCTCTAAGTTATACTTCCAAAGATTCCGTTAATAAAAGTTTATTATCGCTATTAATATTTTTAAAAAACATAGTAACTACCCTACACATTCTGAGAACATTTAAGTCCAGTTCTCGCCCAACTATACTTCATAGAAAAAAAAATGCACACCTGATCACGGCCTTAAGCATGAGTCTACTGAAAAAATTAAACCCTGACTCTGATGCCACATAATTTTCCGATGCCCGCATTTTTGTATGGATGCTGTCAAACTAGCACCAGCTCATGACGCACATTTATACTCATTCTGACGAAAGTCATATTAACTGAAAACGGATAATATTTTATCGTCTTCGTTTAATTTTTATATCGAATTAGCCGGTTCTCTATTTTTTTTTTTTTCTTATCGGCCCAGTACTTTAACTAAATTTCTTTTCCTGTCCAGCATGCAGACCGAACTGGATACGGGCCTCGGGCCAAAACTGTGCCAGCGAAAACTTTTACAACAAATAATAGGTTCAATGTTCTGTAATATTATTTTAAAAGACCCATATGATAGCATAATATTCAGCATGATGGTAGGTAGTACTCAAAATATAGCTGTTACGAATTGGCAATTTGCGTCAGCTATGTACTTTAAGGAAAGTATGTGAAAGACTTTTAAGAATAACAGAAATCTATGATTCTTCTTAGTGGGTTTGTATACGAGCTTGTAAAATCAGAATTAGCCAAATGTAGATTGCATCAAATGTTATTGCTTGTTCATTTGATAGAGCTACCAATATGAAAGGCTAATATAACAGTGTACAAGCTCATTTCAACAAGGAATGTTATTTATACTTGCTTCATGGAAAAGTTACTGAAATTGGTTATAGCTGTTTAAACTGTTACATTTCTCAAAGTAGAAAACTTCTTTGGATTGTGGATTAATTTGTTGTTTTTCTAAACTCACCTTATAAAAGAATGTGCGTAAAAGGGAAGGAAATTAAAAATAAAGTGTATTGCACATGAAAAACTTTATAGGTTTCGAAAAATAGGAGCTACAAGATGAGGTAGCAAGCAAATCTCTCTCCCCGATTACCAAGGAAAATGAAAACAACGAAAAATATTCAATTTTATTACTTTTTTTTAAATTGTCAAATGGTAGTTTTAACTGCAAGTCAAAATTCATGACAAAAAATTTGATCAGTCAACGGTCCAGATCTTAAAATCTACGTAAGTATATTGGTTTACTAGATTATTTTCTTGATATATCTTCTATTTCAAATTATTTATAAAATAAAATCATTTTTACAATTTGCAATTCGGTAGAGAAAATGGTTCAAAAAGCAAGGAATAAAGGAGTGACAAACACGCTAAGCTTTATATTAAAACCAAAATGTTGTACAAGCACAGTTAACAGCAAATTAGAAGATAATTGTATCGATATAGAAGTAGAAATAGTTTAAAAGGAAAAACGAATTTCAAAGAAAAATATGCCTGCTGAAAAATTTAATAGACAAAGCTCATGGAATCTCAACTACTCAAAATATAAATTGGTCCTTTTCGATGTTTTAGATTGTGCCAGGACAAATATCGAAGAAAGATTTTGTCCAAAAATTTTTTAGAAGATTATTGCTGTTAAATTCAAAGAAATTTAATGGATTTGTAGCGCTTGATGGTTGTTACGGAAATCCTTTGTAGAATTTTTAGATTTTGTAAAACTGAAAAAAGTCAATTACTGATAGATCCGAAACAGTTTACAGGTCAGCATGAAAGTTTTACAATGGCTAAAGAAAACAATTTGAAAGAAGATGAAGAAATCTTTGAATTTCACGATGCTGAATCAAATTTTGAAAGTAACAAAAATCTTTAAATTTGTTTCTCTGATCACAACCATTTTTGCAGTGTTTATCATGCATCTTTTCTATTGTTTTTGAACCTCCATAATTTTAAATGTTTACCAACATGTATGTCGCTTACAAATTGCATTAACTAAATCGATTTTGCATTACCTTAACGAGTTTGCATTAACTAGGCAATCAGTCATTTTATTGCCTGAAACTAAAAATACTACCTCACGCCCATTTTTAAGTAATAAACCACTTAAAATGAATGATTCTTATTTTTTTTCTAGCATGGAATTAGTTTAGGTATGGTGTATAAAAAAAAATATAAATATTTATTGTGAAAATAAGTTAACAACATTAGAAAAAGCTTACATTTTACTCAACTATCTTCCAAGAAACAAAATAGCCTAAATGTTTTTTTTTTTCCATCTAAGTCTAAATTTAAAAATAAAATAAAATACAATTTTCTGATTTCGTTAAATTTCCCGTAAGGGGCCCCTTATCAGTCTCTAGCCGAGGGCCCCCAAAGGAGCCAGTCCGGGCCTGGTAGAAGATCTTTATCAATGCAATTTTATGTAACACACAACTTGTGAGGTGTAAACAAGGAATTTTGCAATTTAGTAACATCTGAATTCTCACAAAAAAAAAAAAAAAAATGTTACTCTCTATGAAATTCTATTTGATACACTAGATCAACTTTCATCTCCTTAATTTCATTCCTCATCATTTAAATTTCAACTTTCATCTCCTTAATTTCATCTCTCATCATTTTAATTTAAAACAATTACTAGATGGAACCCGTCAAAACTTGACGGCACCAAAAAAAGAAAAAGGTATTTTCCAGCTATTAAAGGATTTTTTAACGACTAATCTTCAGCAAAAATTTCAATAAATAAAAGAAAAACCTGCATTTTACATCCAGGCAAATGACCCGCAATTGGCCGAGTTACATTCAAACATGCTGTCATAGAATTAGAATCTCTCTCATTTGATAATTTTCCATTTACAAATACAACACCAATAAATTGTACATGACATGAATAAATCATAAATTACTGTCATTACTCATTTCATACAAAATATAAATACTTCACTTACTTCGCAGCAAAATAAGACGGAATTTATATATATATATATATTGAGCAACAACTATAACAATGATCCTCTCAGTGGTTAATTTGTTGTTACATTACCCACCCCATTCAACAAATAAACATTTGCATTTTCAACTACTTTTCTATTACCTTTTCATAAATCAAAAATACATGTAAATTTCACATATTAAAAAAATTAATGATAATATTTATTCTGGCTAGGTGACACCCGTCACAACTTGCCAGCAACAATATGACAGAATCAAAGAATAAAAAGTATTTTGCCACTATAAAAAATTTTTTAAAGAAATTTTTTTTTTTTTTTAAAGATTAATATTTATTAAAAATTTCAATCAACTTAACACCAACATGACATGATCCCGGGTGCAGAATTGGTGCAATGCTGCAACACACGTAACAGACTCTTGAAAATGTTTGAAGATTTTTCAGCTGTTAAAGTTTAAAAAAAAAAAAAAATGCTAGAAATCATTTGCTATGTACCAAAGTTTGTCTAGGTACCATAAAAAATGCAAATTTTGGCAAATAATCACAAAAAATAGAAAATTTCGTCAAAATCCCCCCCCCCCCCCACAAAAAAAACACTTAAAAAAATGCTAGAAATCATTTGCTATGTACCAAAGTTTGTCTAGGAACCATAAAAAACCCAAATTTTGGCAAATAATCACAAAAAATAGCAAATTTCGTCAAAATACCCCCCCCCCAAAAAAAAAAAACACTTAAAAAAATGCTAGAAATCATTTGCTATGTACCAAAGTTTGTCTAGGTACCATCAGGGTTGTTTGGTTTAAACCACACTGGTTTAAACCGTGGTTTAAACCATGGTTTAAACCAAGTGGTTTTTTTAAAAAAACCATGCTGGTTTTTTTTAATTTGGTTTTTTTCCCTTTTCCCTCATGTTTTCATTTATTTTACACATTATTAAAATGTGCAAAATCAAAGTTATGGAGTAACTACAAGCAAAGCTTAAGACAAATTAAATTTTTAAAGTGACAAACATCTTTAATCAATCTAATTTTTCTTACTAGCTATAAATTGACATGGCAAAATATTTTTCTACAGTGAACTGTGGAGGATAAAAAAAAGGTAGTTAGTTTTAATAATTTTTTAAACCTTTTATTTTTTAAAAAATGTAAAAATGGCATATGCCAGCCAAAAATGCAATTTTACTGCTTAGATAGCTTGATTATGATTTACTAAGGATTGTATCATGTATCAAAGCATCAATAATGACATAATCATAAGTCATTCTTTCCATTGGTTACTCTTGTTCTGTATGCTAATGAATGATTGGCTATGAATTTTCTGTGTTCCATAGCTATTGGTTTTAGTAAGCTTTGGTTTTTCTTAGATTGGATTTGCAGTTTTTACATTATTTTTTTTTTTCTGTTTCTAGTTACTTTGTATTGTATTTTATTTTAAGAAAGCTACTTATATATATTGAAATAAAAGAATGTCTAAAACTAGAAGAAAGGAAAATATAATCTGGTTTTCATTTGAGGGAATAAGAAATACATCAAAAACATGTTTAAGAGCCAAATGTAAAAATTGCATGCAATGTAAATGCTGTCAAATTAGCTCTTCCTTATAATACTAGGTGTGATTCATTTTCAGATGCTTTAGATGTTTACCTTAAAAATTGCCCCACTTTACTTAAAATTTGTGTAGAAAATAGGAATGTTATTGATAAAAATATTCAAAAGCTTGTATCTGTCTAATTTTTATTTTAAAAGAAATGTTGTAGATATTTTTAAACTGTTAAATTCTTTTGCAGTTGCCCTGTATAATATCTAAAGTAATAAGTTCCATTACTAATGCAGTTTATAATTGGACAGGTCTTCAAAAAATATTAAGAGAAAAAAAAGTAAATAAAGAAGTCTTATAGTTTTTTAGTCCAGGTATAAAATAGCCTTAACACCCATGCCCTTTTAGGTATACATGCTTGAACCACAATACAGTCAAAGTGAACTATGTGAACAAGAAAAAAAGGATACATTAAATTTTACAAAACAAAAATATCCATGTAACTCGATGCTTGCACAGATAATAAAATTTAATGCTAAATCTTCATTTTTTGAAGAACAAAGAAACAGAAAAATAAAGTTCATATTTAAAAAAAAAAAAAAAAAAAAAAAAAGTAATTTTTCAAACCTATGTCTCAATTTGTGTAAGCATTACATTCGTTGATGTATCAAGTAAGTCAATACACATGTATTTTTTAGCATTAATAAAATGCATATTGATATTTTTTAAGTAAATATATGTAGTAAGAGATTAATAATCATTTGTTGATGTTAATATCGTAAATAATTTCTAAATTATGCACAAGAAAATGTTTTCTATTTCAGCTTATTTCTGTTAATTTAGTAAAATATGTTCGTTTGCCCTTACTATGTTCTTCATTATCAACCTGCATATAATTATTTCTTAAATTATTATCTAAAAGGTTTATATAAGTATACTAATAAATTAATTGTTTATTTTTTTTCACACAATGAATATTTCCCTATAGAAACCTAAACTTATAAGATAATTTAATTATAAATTTTTATGCTTTAGTTATTTAATTATCAAAAAAATAAATACTAATGTGAATGTTTAACATTAATTAACTATTAATTACGAAAAATCCTCATGACTTTCTAAAACTCAAGTTATTTTTCTTGCAAATGCTATTTAAATAATGATTTGAAAAAAACCCGGTTTAAACCAAAAAAACCTGGTTTAAACCAAAAAAACCCGGTTTTTTGGTTTTTTTCAAAAAAAACGGTTTTTATACCAACCCTGGGTACCATAAAAAATGCAAATTTTGGCAAATAATTACAAAAAAAAAGCAAATTTTATCAAAATACCTCCCCCCCCCCCAAAAAAAAAAAAAAAACATTGCCTGGAAATTTTATAAATAGATGTGGAAAAATAAAACAGCAAATTTCGTCAACAGATTGCAAAAAACAACAAATTTCTTCAAAAGATCTCTAAAAAATTTGTCAAAAAACTGAAAAAAAAAATTTGTCTAGGTATCCCAAATAAAACAAATTTCGCAAAAGTATTGCACAAAAATCAAAATTTTGCCAAAATGTCTAAAAAATGGCAATTTTTATGAAATTTTTTTTTAAAAAAAGGCAAATTTTGACAAAAAAATCCCTAAAAAATGGCAAATTTGTAAACATATTATGAAAAAAAATTGTGAGAAAACAAAAAATTTCGACAAATGATTGTGAGTAAACAACAATTTTCGTCAAAAGATTGAAAAAAAAGCAAATTTTATCAAATAATCACAAAAAAGATAAATTTTGCAAAAAGATCTTCAATAAACGGCAAATTAAATCAAAAAATCATGACAACATGACAACTTTCATCGAAAGAACTCGAGAAAAAACGATAAACTTTACCGAAAGACCTCAAGATGATGAATTTCGTCCAGCTATCATAAAAGACGTGAATTTCGCCCAAAGATCTCAAAAAGCACATAAAATTTATCCAGCTAATCACAAAAAAAGGTAAATTTAGCTAAAAATAGTGGAAAAAAATGACAAATTTCTTAAAAAAATAACAAAGAACAACAATTTTGCCAACAAAAATCACGAAAAAAGGATAAATTCGATAAAACAGCAAATTACATCGAAAGATCGTGAGAAAAAATGACAAATTTCACCAAAAATCCCCGAGAAAACAAAAAATTTTGTCCTGGTACCATAAAAGATGTGAATTTCATCAAAAGATCTTAAAAATACTTTAAATTTGTCTAGGTACTTCAAAAAAACACAAATATTGGTAAACAGATTGTGAGAAAACAACACATTTTGTCAAAAGATGAAAAAAAGAGGCACATTTTATCAAAAGATCGCAAAACAGGTAATTTTTGGAAAGAAAAAAAGCGAAAATATGGCAAATTTCTGAAAATAACGAAAAAAAAGACAAATCTCACAAAAAAAAAATCACGAAAAAAGCATAAATTTGATAAAACAGCAAATTACATCGAAAGATAGCGAGAAAAAAACGACAAATTTCACCCAAAATCCCTGAAAAAACAAATAATTTTGTCCTGGTACCATAAAAGATGTGAATTTTGTCCAAAGATCTTGAAAATACTTTAAATTTGTCTAGGTACTTCAAAAAAACACAAATATTGGTAAACAGATTGTGAGAAAACAACACATTTTGTCAAAAGATGAAAAAAAGAGGCACATTTCATCAAAAGATCACAAAAAAGGTAAATTTTGCAAAAAAAAAATTGAAAAAAATGACAAATTTCTGAAAATAACAAAAAAAACAAAAAATTTCACAAAAAAGAATAAATTCAATAAAACAGCAAATTATACATCGAAAGACAGCGAGAAAAAACGACAAATTTCACAGAAAATCCCTGAGAAAACAAAAATTTTTTTCCTGGTATCATAAAAGACATGAATTTCATCAAAAGATCGTGAAAATATATAAAATTTGTCTAGGTACTTCAAAAAACGCAAATACTGGTAAACAGATTGTGAGAAAAAAACACATTTTGTCAAAAGATGAAAAAAAAGAGGCATATTTCATCAAAAGATCACAAAAAAGGTAAATTTTGCAGAAAAAAAGCGAATATATGACAAATTTCTAAAAATAACGAAAAAAAAACCCAACAAATTTCACAAAAAAATCATGAAAAAAGGATAAATTCGATAAAACGGCAAAATACATTGAAAGACAGTGAGAAAAAACGACAAATTTTACCGAAAATCCCTGAGAAAACAAATTATTTTGTCCTAGTATCATAAAAGACATGCATTTTGTCAAAAGATCACGAAAATACATAAAATTTCTCTAGGTACTTCAAAAAACGCAAATATTGGTAAACAGATTGTGAGAAAACAACACATTTTATCAAAAGATGAAAAAAAGAGGCACATTTCATCAAAAGATCACAAAAAAGGTAAATTTTGCAAAAAAAAAAAAAAAAAAAAAAAAAAAAAACTGAAAAAACTGACAAATTTCTGAAAATAACAAAAAAAAACAAAAAATTTCACAAAAAAAGTCACAAAAAAGAATAAATTCAATAAAACGGCAAATTACATCGAAAGACAGCGAGAAAAAACGACAAATTTCACAGAAAATCCCTGAGAAAACAAAAAATTTTTTTCCTGGTATCATAAAAGACATGAATTTCATCAAAAGATCGTGAAAATACATAAAATTTGTCTAGATACTTCAAAAAATGCAAATACTGGTAAACAGATTGTGAGAAAAAAACACATTTTGTCAAAAGATGAAAAAAAGAGGCACATTTCATCAAAAAATCACAAAAAAGGTAAATTTTGCAGAAAAAAAGCGAATATATGACAAATTTCTAAAAATAACGAAAAAAAAAACACAACAAATTTCACAAAAAAATCATGAAAAAATGATAAATTCGATAAAACAGCAAATTACATTGAAAGACAGCGAGAAAAAACGGCAAATTTTACCGAAAATCCCTGAGAAAACAAATAATTTTGTCCTAGTATCATAAAAGACATGAATTTTGTCAAAAGATCATGAAAATACATAAAATTTGTCTAGGTACTACAAAAAATGCAAATTTCGCCAAATAATAATAATAAAAAAAAAGAGCTAGCAGTAAATATGGTACATAAGGTCTGCATTATCACGAATGAATGCTATGCAAAAAGAGGGATCTCTTGTGATAATTTTAGTTTTCTTCGTTGATTATAATGATCTTCATATTTTTGGAAAAACATTGTTGAGAGATCAAGAGATTGAAAAAAAAATATATATATACATAGCAAATTTCATCAAAATATTCTCCTCTCTGTCCCCCCCCCCCCCCCCAAAAAAAAAAAAAAAAAACTCAGCAAATTTCGTCACAAGAACACTATTAAAAAAAGGATAACTTTTTTTTTTTTTTTTAAAGGGAACTTTGAGTCAACTCAAGAGAAAAAAAGTTAAACATTAAATAAATATTAATGATTTACAAAGCTGTTTAAAACTGGGCTTTTTTTCATTTCATATGCAATTCACCATTCTTCGGCGAAAATAATGTAATGTAAATACTTCCTAAAAATTATGAGTTAGCTCAAAAATGAAATTTTAAGGAGGAAAAAAATCACAGATGTTATACAGATATCGCAGATATATATATATATATAAAAAAAAAAAAAATCACAGTTTTCTTGACATGAGTATTATAAGAAAATGAAGCACAAAATAAATAATGATTTGCGAATATGTTTATATCCATAAAGTCAATAACATCGGTCAAAAATCCCTGCTTTTTTCTCCCTTCAAAAAACAAAACAAAACAAAACAAAAAACGTGATATCTAACCTGTTTTTTTTATACATACTTAATACAAATTTGAGAATTACTATTCGGAAAATGCTTAATCGGCAAGAAAATAAAAAAAAACTGTAATCATTAACTATTGAATGTTTCAATTTCATCGGAAACTGTCGAAAGAAAAATCGTTTAAGCTACATTAAGCCTAAACTATGTTTGCTGGCTAAAAAATGGTATAGAAATGGAAATAAAATAACTTACATAAAGTGAAAAACGGAAAAAAAAAATGTTTTTCCAAAAAATGAAGATCATTATATTAACCAAGAACAATAAAATTATGAAAAGAAAAAGAAATCCTTCTTTTCGCATTCATTTTCATTCAACAGTGATAATTTAATCCCATATTTACCGCTTGCTGGAAGCTGGATGGTGTTTTCAGAGAGTAAGTACTCTTCTCTGATTGGTTCACGTTCTCAGACATCGGCGCAAATGTCGATGCGTAGAGACGAATTTAAACCTATGCTTACTTTTTCTGGCTTTCGTTTTAATATATAGATAATATTATTGCAATACAATTTTTTTAAAATGAGTAAAGTAATATAATGAATGAGTTGATCCAGGTATATTTCGATAAAGTTTATAAAGTAAATTTAACAATGTGAAATGATCAAAATAATGCAAAAATATATAGTTTGGATTACTACTGGCTTCAAGGAATACAGTATAAAGATATTTGAATCTATTTTGAAATATTTCAGACATATTTGCCATTTGGACATGTTTATAAGGTAAATTTAATGATGCTTGAAATGTGTTCCATATGAGTAAATCTTTAACAGTCACAAGGGTTAGGTTCCCAAAAACATTCGTGAATGTCAAAATCGAGAATGTTGAGACTATCTCCTCCTGCATAAAAAAGAATTGGGTTTTATTTATTTATTTATTTATTTTTTATGGAAAAGAGCAAATGAAGTTAAAAAAAAAAATATTTATTAAGCATTATACATTAAAAGTAAATGCGTTAAATAAATTTGAATAATTATAAACTAATTGTAAAAAAAAAATTTGCTAGTATATAGTGGAAAAAGCTTAGTAATGTATGATAGTTTGACAAAACAGATCTTTTGTTTATGAATTTCCATGTAAGGAAAAGTTGCGGCCTCAATTTCTATTTTAAATTTAAGTCTCCTCACCAGTGAAAAATCACATTCTATTGCTTTTTCAATAAGTTGCTGTTGATGCTTTAAAATTTCCCAGATAATATTTGCAGAAAATAATTCACTTGCAATAAAAATTTAAAGTTTTAGAAAATTTAGAAAATTGAAAAAAAAAAAAAAAAAAAATCGTCATAAGAAATAAGGGAAATTATCTATATTTTCCCTCAACGCAAGGACTGAAGTTCTCACAACTTAGACCATACAGTAATAGTATTGAGAAACACCGAAATCACTGGCGATAAATTTATAAATAAGCTAAAAAACTTTGTAAAATCATCATAAAAAGATTGATTGATTTCCACTCTGTCCTTTGTGACACG
Source organism: Maratus speculifer (assembly GCA_964019185.1). Lineage (NCBI taxonomy): Eukaryota > Metazoa > Arthropoda > Arachnida > Araneae > Salticidae > Maratus > Maratus speculifer. The sequence continues at coordinate 329,968,684 of OZ025297.1, forward strand.
TGTTTGGATTAGCTGAAGACGAGCTGTATTTTTGAAGCTCGAATCGCGTCCTGTTTAATTTTCTTTTCATGGTGATTTTACAAAGTTTTTTAGCTTATTCATACAGTAATAGAGTAGGCTATACAGTAGATAAATGTCCAGTGTCATGTACTTCATAGAATTGGTAAAACAAAGTGAGTTTATTTTGTAGAAAAATATTCTTTATAAACAAAATTCGCAAATAATCAAGTTCACTATTCGCAAGTTGAAATGTTCCACATATTTTTTTTTCCATAAATAATCAATAATTTTGAATGTTAAATGATTACTGTATTGGAAAATTCTATATAACACACAATGATATGTTTTTGGCTTGTGTTATAAAGATCTTTTAATGTATTTTAATAAACTTCAGACTTTTATTTTAGAATTCTATAACTAGAATAGTTATATTGACTATATATATATGTATATTTTCATATCCTTACAGCTTAGTATAGATTTTTTTTCTGACTGCTGTTTACTTTTCTAATTTTACAACATGATTTTTGCATATTATTGTCTTGGACATCAAATGATGATGTTCTAATTGTTTTGACTAGTCTTTTGAGAAAAATTAGATGAAAGATGTGATTTGATAAAAATCGCACTTTTTTGTAAAAAAATGTCGAAAATCACAATTTGTAACAATAGATTGAAGGATTCATAACTTTCGTGATTATTATGCATTTGTTAAAAGGTACATCTATCTTGTATCTGCATATGGCTGTATGTTCAGCATTTTGATCATGTAATTTGGTGATTTTGAATGAGATTATAGTACAAAACTTGTAAAGTTTAAAAATTTTTAAAATATTTCAAACTTTTTTTTTTTTTTCAGGATGAGTACGATTTTTGTGTTTATCTATTGTATGTAGACCAAAGTAGTTTATGTAATTCATGTAATTAAAAGCAATTTTTTCAATATATACATTACATAAATATTATAGTTTTTTCATCAGTGTTGTTTCCCTAACCATTTATATCATTTGTCAGTTGATCACATTTTCTGAATCTGCTTTAACTTCATTTAAAAAAGTGTTGTCCATAAAAAAAGAAGCAACTAATATTTTTAAATTAGTCACTTATGCCTAAGCATTATCGAATTTTTGTCTGTAGCTCTTCTTGTAAAAAATAAAAATTGAAGAATTGTTTTCTTTAGGTGAACCATATCGAGAAGCTCAGGAACAAGATTTTATAAAGGTGTTCAAAGAACTTGATCCAGTTGTACCATTGGTTTGTGTATGCGGAAATCATGATGTTGGAAATACACCCACCCCAAAAGCTATACAGAACTACAGGGACAAGTTTGGAGATGATTATTTCACCTTTTATTGTGGGGGTGTTATGTTTATTGTCCTCAACTCACAATATTTTGAAGATCCTAGCTTGGTAAATGTGTACTTATTTTTTTTAGCACAGAAAATTTATGTAATATATGAATATTTCATGTCTAATCTGTTCACATTTAAAAGAGATTCAGAGTAAATAAAAGCTATGATATAGAAAACTGATAAAAACTTCTTAAAAATACCATAAAATATACTAAAATATGTTAGGTCTTTCAAAAGAACTGAGTCTTTCTTCATCAAGTGCAAAAAAGACATCCGTCTACTATGAAAACAGGGACATAACGTCGTGCACGAGAGTTGCAAGCAGTGGTACAAGAGTCGTGCCACTACTTTCATAGTAGACGGACATCTTCTTTGCGCTTGATGAAGAAAGGCTCAGTTCTTTTGAAAGGCCAAGCATATTTTAGTATATTTTATGGTTTTTTAAAGAAGTTTTTATCAGTTCAATTGATTAACACCAGTTTTTACTTATTTTTTTATGATATAGCAACTCAAATAAGACCTTGACTGAAATCGATGATGCAGTAAAATCAATCCATTTTGACAGTGCAAGAATTATTGTTCGATAAATGAACCCCTACCAAAGCCAAGATACAAGAACTGCTGAAAATAATAACAAAAGATAACTATGTCTGTAATGATGGTATATCTTATATTGTCAAGTGCTTGGGTAGAATTACCGAAAATTGTAATTAAATTCCAGTAAACATTTAAATCAAATTTTACACAATAGATGGTGCCACTACCACTTTTATACCTTGATTTTAGGAAATTCGCTATAGAAAATGTCAGTATGTTTTGAAATCGATAATGTAATATTTACAGATAAGACCATGTTAGTTTCTACAAAATGCTATTCCTGAAGATGGACAATTTTTTAATTGTCAGAAACCAGGGTTGGCATGGTTTAAACAAATTGGTTTTAACCATGGTTTAAATCACGGTTTAAACCAACTGGTTTTTTTCTCAAAAAAACCAATTGGTTTTTTTAGGAGAAATTTAATGACATTTTCTCTTTTTCTTCATAATTTACGTGTTTCAGATTTTTAGATATAAATAATTTTTATTTTTAACACTTTATTTCAGCCATAAGCATTGGATATAGTGGGTTTAGGTCATTTTTTATGTATTGGATTAAAATCAGTATGCATTGTTGAACATATTTATTTCTCTAAAGAAAAAGCTTCAAACATGTGAATTGATCAAATATAAAATAGACTAGCTTTCTGCCCGCGGCTTCGCCCGTATGGAATTCGGTTATATTGCAGTATAAAGCACAACTATAAGAAAACTTCTCATTTCCACGGAAAAATGTAAGAAGTGCGATGTAACGTTGGATACGATTAATTGTTAAACCAAAACTGAATGGTACACTATATTATATGTTTTCCCTTGTGGAGCAAAAACATGCAGATTTTGGGCACTGGAAACCCGGGAACACGCTACATAGAGCTGACCATGCTGACGTTGAGCCTGTTGCGATAAACCGACTTGAGTACGAATATCATTCTCAGAAGCCCTCAAAGAAGCTTGGCGAGCAGTTTGCTCCTCAAGTCTTTGCTGGTGCTGAGATGGTAGCTCAGCAGCTCTCGAAGCAGCCTGACGCTCTGCTTGTTCGCGCCTTCTTAATTCAGCATGGAGAAACGATTCTTGAGATCGGGCAATTTTCATTGCCCGAGCTTTAGATGAGGTGCTCGACAAATTAGATTTACGTTTGCGAGGCATTGTGAAAATATGACTAAACTATAAACCTAAACTAAACTAAAATCCCAAACTAAACTATAACAATCTAAACGACAAACAAAGCGACATAATTACCTATCGAAAAAACAATAACTACTTTAGATATCTACCTAGAATTCTTAATTCAGCATTGAGAGACGATTCTTGAGATTGGGCAATTCTCATTGCCCGAGCTTTAGATGAGGTGCTCGATAAATTAGATTTACGTTTGCGAGGCATTGTGAAAATATGAGTAAACTATAAACCTAAACTAAACTAAAATCCCAAACTAAACTATAACAATCTAAACGACGAACAAAGCGACGTAATTACCTATCGAAAAAACAATAACTACTTTAAATATCTACCTAGAAAAAAAGCACTAAACTAACCTAACCTAACTATTATACAGCTACTGCACATCGTTACCACGTTTTAAAAACACCCAGCACCATCTATCGCATACCTCAAGAACTAAATAACTTAACTAATACTTATACCAATTAGTAACTTGACTTATAGTTATTTCAGGATAAGTAGATGTAAAAAAAACATTTTAGACGATAAAATAAATAGTACGTCATCCCTCGGGAATTCCTCATTTTCGAGGATTCATTATCGTATCATTTAGCTTCTAAATTTACATGTTCATATTCGTTTGTAATATATAAGTAGATGTAAAAAAACAGTTTAGACGATAAAATAAATTGTACGTCATCCTTCGGGAATTCCTCATTTTCGGGGATTCATTATCGTATCATTTAGCTTCTAAATTTACATGTTTATATTCGTTTGCAATATTTTATCTTGTTTTAAACGACACACAGCGCCATCTCCAATCCATCCATCAAGCAAACTATATTTTTGTTTTCCCTCGGGAATATAAATTTTTTCCGGGATAAAAAGTACCCTATTATTTAATCCGGACTTCTAACTTTACGTCTGCAAAATTTCAAAGCAATCGGTTCAGTAGTTACGGCGTGAAAGCAGAACAAACAAACAAACAAACTCACTTTCCGATTTATAATATTAGTAAGGATTAAAAATATTTAATATAAAATATTTTAATTTTTTGAAAAATGCAAGTTATTTAAAGCAATTAATAACATAACACAATCCATAAGATTTGAAGCTGTAAAAGAAATCCCCAATCTTAATTGGGGAGGTTATCTCAAGCATTAAAATCAAAATATAAAGTTGAATAAGAGAGTTTTCAAAGACTGGGCGATACTTATAGCATTTTAATAATAATATATATATATATTTTTTCCCCTATTAATTATCTGCTGAATCTATGACCAAAAATGTTGACTTCAAATTGTCACTCAAGAAACAAAATCCCAAGAAGTATTTGAAATTTATTATTTGAATAACTATGGAGAAGAATATTTTATTTATCAAACTAATTTCAAATGTTTATTACTAGTAAGCAAAAAATTGTTTATAAAGATTTTCAGAGTATCAATGCTTCACTGTATGGAGCAGTTTATTCTTAGAATATAAGACAGTTTGCTAATACTGTTTAAATTAAAATATGAATTTCTACAATTTTCTACATAAATTCATTGTAAATGTTTAATTTAAATTATTTTAAAATGAAGTTATATAACTTATAATCCAACAATGTCTATTTTTATCAATAAATATGCATGCATATGTAATAAGAAAGGATGTTTTTAAAAAAACCTGGTTTAAACCAAAAAACCCGTTTTTTTTGGGGGGGGGGGAGGGGGTTGAAAAAACCCAGGTTTTTTTTCCAACCCTGTTGAAACTATAGGAATGTAATAATATATTAGTATTGCAAGTAATTTATGTGATTTTATTTATGAATTAAAAAATGTATTGCATACACTGATAGTCACACTTTATCTGTTGTTTAATAATTATTAATTTTTAGCAGTATAATTATTTATGCAAATGTAATTAGTAATAATTTTAATAGATGTAAATATCAGTAGTATTTAGTATGATTTTACACAATTACTACAAAATATTAATATATACAGTAGAGTGGAGCAAATTTTTTTTTCTTTTTTTGAAAATCAAAAACGGGTAGGTGCCAAAAGTTGCCTTTATACTAGTACATCAACTGCGTGAAATTTTACCGCTGAAAAAAATGGCTTAAGTCTGCGCTTTTGCTCCAAAAATCGAAATTTTGGGTAAAATTTGTCATTTTTTGACATTTTTTTCAAAAAAATTAAAAAATTCCTACAGAGCTGGTTAGTATTTAAAAGTGTTGCTTAGACCTTTATATTTATCTGCTTAACATATTTAAACTATAAAACAATATCTGTAGTCTGTATAATTGGAGCAAATCTGACAACTTTTTGTGAAAAATCAGCGTTAACCTCTCTATTGAAGCATACAACGAAATGTTGTTTTGAATACATTTCTTACCTAGCTGCTTTCAAAACTACTGTGTATATAATTCATAGAGGTGGTTGCATTATACCACCCGTCTCAACCACCCAATCATCTAAGCCTAGTGTTTTATTTATGTATCGAATTGTTATTTTTTCCCCCGAAGACAAGTATAAGTTTTCTATATATCAAAGTAATTTATCTCTTCTTTATATTCACTGACTTTGGATGATTTGGATCATGCTGGTGTGACTTGCTGCACGTATACCATGTATAACAGAAGAGAAGCTGAGTAATCTATTGGGTATGTTCTTAATTGAACCTATTCAGCAGTCTACTATCTTCATTAAAATTTCATGCAATTAGTACATTATGATTGGAAGTTCTGTTATCACAGCATTCTTCCAATCAATTACATTTTATATGCAATGATTTGCCTAAAAATTGATAGTATGAATTCAGTTTCTAGTATGCCATCATTTATGGAACCTATTACATTGAATATATGCTGCGAAGCTAGCTGTTTAATATTATGACGATCGTCACAGAGGATTGCAAACAAAATTTGCGTGTAAAACAACAATATTTCTAAAGAAGTTTTAGTATGCTTTATGTCGTTTCCTGTGTTGTTCCGTAGTCTAGTAATTTCTAATAAGATTTTAGATCTATTATTTAAGTGTGTAGTACATTTGGTATAAAACATCCCGTGGCATAAACTTGGATTATACATTTTGTGAGTGAACATATAGACGCTGATTACCAATCTGTGCTTATATAAAGCGGAAAATTTTATTAACTTTATGAGCTGTCTTTTGTGTGAGATGTTTTCTAAATTCCTATTCCCCATTCTTTCTGAGAAATAGCTTTCCTTATGAATTAGCTTTGCAAACTCCGACAGAAATTTCTAGTGTGTTCTGAGTATCTTTTTCTCAATTTGAGAAAATAATTTTTCAAAATTATTCTCTATTTTATAAAAAAAAATTGCAATAGGAAGTGAATAGTACGTAAACAAAGATTTTCCTTATTGATCCAGTGAATCCATGTAGCTTAGAACATTTTATATCGACTTCTCTAATAATTGATGCAGAGGAAATTCACTGGAGTTGAAGTAGCGAATGATTCAATATTATACACAATTCTAAGCTTACCCCATGCAAAATGGTTCACAGTGACAAATAAAATTCTCCTAATTTTAAATGAGCACTTATAGTCGATTAGAATCTGTACATTCCCTCATAAAGTACTATGCATTATAAGTTTATGCCCAGGACATTTCACCATCAAATGTTGTCCACTCATAAAAAGGGGATCTAAAAGTTAATAGGAAATTACCTGGATACGAAAACACTTAGAAAATGGCATAAAACTAATGCAAAAAAAAAGTTTTCTACAACAGCGGTTGCTTTACACATGGAGAACAAATTTTCATTGTAATTCTCTCTGACGATCACCATCACATTAAACAGCTCGCTTCTCAACATATAAAAAATGCAAAAGTAGAATAAATGATGGCATACTTATAGTTGAAATATCTGAAATCATCATTGAAGCAAATCATTACGTAAAAAAAATACAATTGACTGAAAAAATGTTGTGGTAACAGAACTTCCAATCACTATTCATCAACTGAATGTAAGTTTGATAAATATAATAGATGACCGAATATTAATCCCTTTAATAATATTCCCATGCATTACTCTGCTTGTCATTTTTTTTTTTTTTTTTTTTGTATAAACTGTAAAAATATACATGAAGATAGTTACAGCAGCATGTGGATGCAAAGAACAGATGAACAAGGTGGAAGCATTGAAAACATGCCAAATTTTTATAAAGAAAATCACAAATCAATGTATAAATAAAACGCTGTACTAAGATGATCTAATAGTTGGGCTGGGTGGTATAGGAAATATAGCCACCTCCACGACGCATGTCCAAAGTAGTTTTGAAAACAAGAGCTGTATTAAAAACAACAATTCGTTGTATGACCCAATAGAGTGGTAATGCTGTTTTCTTACTAAAAGTTGTCTGTTTTGCTCCAGCTATAGGGAATAAACATATTGTTTTACAGTTTAAGTATGTTAAGCAGATAAATATAAAGGTCTAAGCAACACTTTTAAATACTAACCAACTCTGTAGGAATTTTTTAATTTTTTTTGAAAAAATGTCAAAAAATGACAAATTTTACCCAAAATTTCGATTTTTGGAGCAAAAGCACAGATTCAAGCCATTTTTTTTTCAGCGGTAAAATTTCACGCAGTTGATATACTAGTATAAAGGCAACTTTTGGCACCTACTCGTTTTTGATTTTCAAAAAAAATTTTTTTTCGCTCCACCCTAATATACAGTGTTATATACTACTAACTACTGAAAATGAATGTAGTTCATTTACTGTAATTGCTAATAGTTATAATTAATTGAAGTTTAAAACACAGATTATCTTAGAAATAAGAGGTTTGTTATTGAAACATAAAATCTTTGATAGTTACCCTGTATTTTAACACAAAGAAAAAAAATCATAAAAATCTGATTTTATTTTTAAAAAAAAACTCGGTTGTAATTTTTTAAATCTGAATATTAAAAAATAATAAATTACCATCCCACTAACTAAAAATTTTCAAAATTATTATCTTTACATATGAACCAGTTGCTCATTTTTCAGAAAAAAAGAGAATAAAAACTAAATAAAATAAAATTGTAAGTACATAGTAACTTCTTCTTCCCACTTTCTTTTACCTTTTTCTAAAAAATTTGATTAAGAGTGTTTTTTTTCCTTAAATTTTTCTGAAATAATTTTTATGCATTTAGTAATTTTTATTTTAGTATTTATTAATTAAACTAACTGAAAAAATTATAGTTAAAATTTTTGGACATCTTGATTTTTATGGTGCTTGAGTAATTTTTTATTTTAATAATTTATCATTTAAAAATGTGTGGATTGAGATTTGTAAAATATATTATATTTGTGAAGATTTTCTATTTATAAATTTTTCATTACCAAAAATCAGCTTTTAATTTTCAATAATGACAATAAAAGTAGCAAAATCAATAGAAATTTTTGCAAGATACTATAAAGGGTGACTGAAATGTATCAATTTTGAGGCAAGGAAGGAGAAATTTTCTAAATCTCTGTGTTCTTCCATCATAGCTCTTAAATATATCCAATAGTTTATTATAAGTATGGTTTTTGCTTATGAGTTGTATAATGTGTGTTTGCTTCTGGTTTGGTTTTATGCAAAAAGAAAAAAAAAGTCGGAAATTGCATGTCCAGCATAGCAAACGTGATGAGTTCGTACTATAAAGAAGTTTTGAAAATATTCGGATTTTGGTGTAATAGTATACAGTGCTTTGGATGCAGTATAGTGGGTGAAATCTTTTGTCTCCCTGAAAATGCTATCTGCTTTTTATTATACAGAAAGAAACTTGTAGTAAACTTGAGCATTATATATCAGTTTCATAAAATGTGAAATAGTCTTAATATAATAAAACTAGTGCCAAACAATATTTCATCCTACCTACACTATTATGTAATGAAATACTTTTGTGTGGCCCTGTAAATTAATAACAAATATTCTTTGCACCACAGATTGTCTGAATGTATATTTTAGTATATATTTTATAGATGCATATCAATTTTATTATGTTCGAAAGAGTTTAACATCATTAAAATGCATTTGAAACTATTTTTTCCCATTCAGCATAATATAAATATTTTGATTGTCCCTGTAATTAAACTATACATCTGATTTTAATAAAATTTGAAATGACTCGACAAAATTATGCAACAATTATGTATTTTTTAAATTTCAAACAATTTGGTTTGGTAGTTTTTTGCTCTATTATATGCAGACGGATAGATGGACGAACCGAACAACTATGTATTTACATAATTACAAATACATCTAAAAAGGGAATAAGCAAATAATGACATTTTAGTCACAAGAGTAACAAAATTTTGATTTGTAGTATAGGCAAGTAAAATACATTTTGTAACAAATTAGATATATTTTATGAGAGTAGACCACAATGGTATTTAACTGGTTATGTCAATTTTTATCTTAATTATATTTTTTAATAAAATAAATGGAATTATTTATGAAAATTTGCTCAGAAAGAATAGATGTTCCCATATCTATGTAACTTAGTGGGCAGACCATTGGTGTGTTGAACCAATGACCGAGGTTTGAATCATAACCTGCATAATTTTTCTCTCTGTTCGTCCTATGCCTTGTTGGCAATGTGAATAAAAATTCACACAAATACAGAAAAAAAAGGAAAAAAAAAAAGAATTTAACAAATTACATTGACCATTTGGAAAATGATATTTTCAAAGACTGAATTTTAGACTTATAAATAAATTTTATCCTTCTATAGTAAAAAAAAACTAGCCTTAAAAGGAATGACTACTGGAATGATGCTGATGTGGAAGATTTCTGGAACTAACGAATCCGGGTTGTCCACTCCTTCCATGAGTCGAATAGACCAATCAGGAAAGGGCTCCGTCTATGCATCGCCGTATGGGTTACCATAAAGAGAGGAAAGGTTACCATCGCCAAGTTTGTCGCCAACTTGGCGATATATCACCAAATTTGGCGACCAAAATTAGTTGTCAAAAGTGACGCCAACTTGGCGATAACTGTAATATTTCACCAAATTTTTAATTTCTTTACAACACCAGTCGTTTGATACATCATTTGAGAGGTTTGCAACTGCTTATTCATATAATGGATGTCTTGTGTGTTATCCCCCATTCTGCTCCCCAGGGGGACACATTTTTATTTTCTTTACAACACCAGTCGTGTTACACAAGATTTGAAAGGTCTGCAACTGCTTATTCATATTATGGATGTCTTGTGTTTCACCCCCACACTCTGCTCTCCCCAGGGGGGGGGGGGGGTTACATTTTTAATTTCTTTACAATACCAGTTGAGTGACACATCATTTGAAAGGTCTGCAACTGCTTATTCATATTATGGATGTGTTGTGTGTCATCCCCCACTCTGCCCCCCAGGGGGGCACATTTTTAATTTCTTTATAACACCAATTCTGTGACACGTCATTTGAGAGGTCTGCAACTGCTTATTCATATTATGGATACCTTGTGTGTAACCCCCCCCCCTCTGCCCTCAGAGGGGGCGCATTTTGTAATTTCTTTACAACACCAATTGTGTGACACATCATTTGAAAGGTCTGCAACTGCTTATTCATACCATGGGTTATTGGCGAGCGCAGCAAGCAGGGGTAGCCAATAATTTGGAATCGTGAAGCGATTACGTGGGGGGTTGGCGAGCATAGCGAGCAGGGGGGGCGGGGCCCCCTAGTATTTAAAATAATAATAAACATAATTTTTATGATGACCAAAATGTGGCTTATCTAATATCAGTGTCATATACTATGTACATTATGAATTAAACATTAATATTCCTGGACCAATTATAAACAAATTTGAAATGAAATTTCAGTTTTACAATTTTTTATACTGCAATTTTTTAAGCTTATAAACATTGCACATTTTCAATTTTTACACTGTCATATAAGGAAATAAATGTATGTTTAGATGCAATTTGTTTGAAAGTTTTATCTTAATATGTTTTTCAGTTATTAAATTTTTTTTTAGTTTTCAATACTTTTTTTTTGGTTATCATGGCAACAAAAGTATTCCATTTCTGGCCTTTACACATGGACCAATCAGTAAACGAATAAAACCAGGCATCACAAGATTATTTCTAGACCAAAAGCAACAACCATTTTGCAAATAGTTAAACTATTTTTTGAACATAATTTATCATATAAAATTGTTATATGTATGATGTATTTTTTATGGCTCTTAATTATATATAATCTATATCATATATGGTGTTTCTGCTTTTTTGTTACAATATGTTTTATTTATTTATTTTATTTTAATAATAAAAAATAAAAGATAATAATAATTTTTTTTTTTTTTTTTTTTTTTTTTTTTTTTTGTAATTAAAATAATTTACAAAATATCAATAAGCATGCTATAATCTCTGATTTTTGTAAAATAATTTTTTTTTTCTTTTTTACTTAGGTTCAAGAACTTGCTAAAGAACAAGAAACTTGGCTTGATAAACAGTTAGAAGAGGCTAAATCAGGAAAGTACAAACATGTTATCATATTTCAGCACATACCTTGGTTTTTAAGAAATCCAGATGAAGAAAAAGAGTATTTCAACATTTTCCCTGAGCTTCGATTAAAGATGCTTCAAAAATTTTATGATGCCAGTAAGTGTTTTATTTATTTATTTTTATGATGTTTATGAAATTGAAACTTGTTAAATGTGTCACAAAAAACATTTACAGCATTTTGAAGGAATTAATTATTCCTTTTCAGACTAAAAGGCATCCAGTCATTATACAAGCAGGAATTAATTGTAGTTTCCTGCTTTTGTTCTTTTAGTGACTATATGCCTATTTCTTGAATTCAATTATTTTTTGGCCGTACGTTTTTTTGTTTTTATTTATTTATTTAAGGAAAAAATGAGGTTTATTTGATTTAAATTTGACTTTTTAAAATTTAAATCAGATTTTTAAAAAATCTTTAAGAACCCAGCTTACATTTATTCATATGATTAAAATTGAAATTATATTTTAAAAAGTAGGCAAAGAATTATCTTCCAATCTATTACTTGCAATGGAACTATTTTAATTGTAATAAATACATAATCATTTTTAATATAAATACATATTTTTCAAATCACATTTAACTTTGATACAAATAAAATAATAGCTCATTATAATAATAGGATAATAAATTAGTACATTTTAAGCTTAAATAAAGATATGTAATAAAATAATGTATCATAACTAATAAAAAAATAAAATAAAATAAAAAATTTCTAGAAGACATGATCTAGGTAAAAAAAATCAAGATTCTCTTTTTCCAATTGATACCTGTGTTTTGATTGCATTAAGCCAAATGAGCAAAATATTTGTTCTTTATCAGTTTCATTAGTCATTTTTAGTATTTGCTTTCAAAGAGGGTCTCCTTACTAGGCATATCCAGAATATCTTGGGGAAAAAAAAAAAAAAAAAAAAAAAAAACTAATGTATCGAATAAAAGATCAGTCAAATTTAGTGGCAAAATTACAATAGAAAGTCCTTAAAAAAATAAAATATTTTCAAATATTTGGCTTGAAAAGACGAAAGTCTCATGCGATTTGGCAAGTAGCACTTTTCTCTGCCAACAGAAAATGATTTTAATGCATCTAAAAATTGTTTGTTAATGATTTTTTAAGATGTGCGTAAATTGTATTTAATGGATTATATATATATGGTTACTTGTTGCTGTAATTATTTAATTTATTACAAAAAATATTTTCATACATTTAAACATATTTGAAAATAAAAGCCAGATGAAGATTGCTACAGTTATACATTTCAATACCTAAGAAGTCATTTCCATAACTAATCCTCTATCAATCTGTTTTGTTTTTCCAAATCTTATGATTTAAACTTACATTGTCTTTTTTATTAAAAATAATGGATGTAACTAAAAAATCCTAAAAAAAACCCTCTAAGAACAAAAATTAATAAATGAAAAAATAGAGATTCTCATTACAGCACATTTGATGCAAGCAACTGTTTTTTCAAACTAATTTTTAACACTTTAAGTGTACTGCATGTTTAATGATTTATAAAATAAAAGCTATTAAAAGTATTTATATGGGGATATGCATTTTATAACCTTACATATTTATTTATCTCATACACTTGAAAAAAAAAAAAAAAAATTAGTCAATTTTGTGTTAAATCAGCCTTTGAATTAAGAAATTGTGACTCAAAAACACGGTTAGGGTGCATAGAAATACTAGTTGACAAAGGAATGCAAATTCCTGAAAGTATTATAAAAATGCCATAATACTCTTTGAAATATCACTTTTAAAAAAAAACTTTATCCATTGAGAAAAGAGATTCCTGATTTTGCCGTAAGCAGAAAAAAAATCCTTCTAATTCTATGTAAATCCCCTCTTTTGATGTAAGGACTGGTAAATAAGAGAGGTCACTTTTATAATGAAAAATCCATTCATATCAACCTTTTCTGTCATTGATTATTTAATTTGTGGTGGCAATGCTTTCAGTCATTTGAATTTCAGTCTGTCCAGTTACTTTAATTTTTATGTATCTGATCCGGGCCCAGTTTGACAGGTTCAGATCATCAGAACATTTACTGTATTTTGTTTAAGGTGGTTCTCAATTTCCTTGCTGAATAAACATTAATCTATCAAATACACTTTCTGATTCAATTTCAAATATAAAGGCATAAATTGGCAGGGCTGACTATTGAAGAGATTTGAAATTGAAATGTGTTTTCCATTCTTGATAAATAAATTAGTTTTAGAGTTATAAATGATTTTTGTTACAGGTCAACAGATTTTTCTCCTTTCTGTCACTGTCACATCTAGAAATGCTGATTTTGACAGTATTTTCTAAAACATCTTTAAGTTTACCAAAAAATGAAAAATGTTGTTTGATTACATATTTTCTGAATAACAACACCTGCCAATTTCTTATGTTTCCAAACAAAAATGTACTATAAATTGTGAAAGAAAGTAGTTTCTTTGTATTTGAGAACTGCCTTAACAATCTTCTATTACTTTGTAGTTTACAAGCATTACTTTTGAACCTACCACACTTGGCGACCAGTTTGGTCTCCTTTATATTTATACTAAACATTGCATCATAATACAATTATTCATAATTTAATTTTACCTGCTCAGTTGTGTGCCTAATCAGAAAATTCTGCTGGAAAAATTAAAAATTCGATGTTTTTATATTGACCGGGCACAAATGATAATTTGCCAAACATTCTTTCTGTGGCATTTTTTCGTTTTTCATTAATTTAATTTAAAATATAATCTTTTCACTTGTAGCTCCATGAACTTGTCAAAATTAATTTTATTGTTTTGGCAACAAAAAGCCAAAGAATATTTTTTTATTGAAAAGGATATATTTTTGTGTTTGTTGTTAATATGCAGAAAGCGTTCTATTTATTTTTATTTTACAAATGACTTAACCCTCTAAGCGTCTGGAATGTAATATTCCGTATACTAAGCTCCAGTTTTCACTGCAATATAAGCAATATTTAAAGTACTATAATTCTATAGATTTAATGAATTTTCAATGCATCGAAGAATGATTCATACTCTGGAGAATTACATTCATGCTTATAATAAAGTTTTTTTTTTTTTTATAATGTTGAAAGAATTATATTTTCTTAACATTTAAATCAAAATGTTGAGAAAACAACATTACAATTTTACCCTTTTGCAAGATGCTTGGAGGGTTAATATAGTTACTGAAATTATTTTACTTAATTTTTGATATTATGTAAAATAGAATGATTTTAATTAATTACTTGATATACTGTAAATAGAAATAGCACAATACCAGCTAGTACACACTTATTTCATTTATAATGCATAACTTTAATTTTGAACTGAAATGTTTATAATTCATGACTTATGTGTATATATGTATATATATTTTAAGTAACAGAAAATTAAAAATAATAATATTTTAAAACTCCATAATTGCAGCAAAAGAGAAAAATGTAAATAAATCAGATTTACCTTGGTCTAAATCCTTCTAAATTGCTTTTACACAATAACCGATGATTTGCGTTTCAGATGTTTCCATTGAACAATTAACAAATAATCGTAATTTTTGTGCCGCATACGTTAGCATAATATAGATATAGATTACTTGATCTTTAATCTTAATTTTGAATTGTTTTTTTTAAATAGATGAAATTGTCTATTTTCTTTTCAGATGTTAGAGCTATATTTTGTGGCCATTATCATCGGAATGCTGGAGGGTTTTATAAAGATCTTGAGTTGATTGTAACATCTGCAGTTGGTTGCCAACTTGGGACTGATCAGCCAGGATTTCGTATTGTGAAATTGGACGATACCTCTATTAAGCATAAATATTATGCTTCTGAGGAAGCACCAAAAAACATTACTTTTGATTGATTAATAATAATAATAATAATAATAATAATAAAAGAATTTTTACAAAAGCATATGTGTGTAAATTCAGATAACTTATATTTATATGTATAAACATATTGAAATATTTTGTATTACTAACTTATATAATTTATTAAATAAAAATTATTTGATTTGTTTATATGATTCTGCTCTTTTATCACTTCAAGTAATGCATTTTCTTCCTTAACCTTAAATCTTTTAGCAGCATGATATAAATATTTTTGTTACTTTAAGTTAAGGTTGGTTATATAGGGTTTTATGGTGCAAGGTCCCTTTTGGGACATGCTGCGCCAATACTTTAAGTTATTATAAAATTGTATTTATTAATACATTGATTTATTCTTTATAAACCGGATATATGTTTCACATGTCCAATTCTTTAAAACAATTAAACGATGCTTTTTTGATTATACTCTTATATTTAGGGTTATATATGTTTTCATTGGCGAAAAATTCACATATTTTAGTTTCCTTTTAGGAAGCGAATAAGATTAATTAAAAAGCTAATAATTTCATATTGCTTTCTATTGCTTCAAGTATTTAAAAATATTTTATGTTGTTAAATTTGATCATGCATTTTGTTGGAAACCTGCAGTCGCATTGATTTGTAACAAAATATCTGCGCTTAATAGTCAACATTTCATCTTCCTTTAAAAACAAAAAAATATTGAAATCTTGATTTCTTCTTGTAAAATAAGGTTATAACTAAGGACCATTGGTTCAATTTTTTTTTTTAATTTTTGAAAAATAAGGAAATTGCTTTATTTTTTTAAAAAAATTCATTTTTTATTTAAAAATTTTGAGCTTTAAATTTATTGAAAAAAAAGTAGAATTTTCAAAAGATGGCTCCATGGCTCTCAGACAATTTAATTATGTATAGATGGGTGCAACTTTTATCCAAAAATGTTAAAAATTGACCAAGCCACACCCTTGTTGAAAAATGTAGTTCCCTGAAAATCATGTTTAAAATTTTAGGATTATTTTGATAGTGCACATGCTCACATTTTTTTTTCTCATATCTTTCTTAATAATAAAGATATCACTTTAAATCTCTTTCTCATAATTATACATACTATAAACTTTTAATTTCTGACCCCCCCCCCCCCAAAAAAAAAAAAAAAAAAAAAAAAAAAAAAAATTGAAAGTTAAGAATGAATGCAACCCTTTAACTTGGTTTGCATATATAAAGATGTGATTTTTGTAATTGATCTTTCACTCACTTTCTGATATGCTAAAATCATAAAAATGTACATAGATATGTTTATTTTAATAATTTTAGAATTAACTTGTTATTAATAAATTAATTTTAAGGAATTTATTTGTTAGCCAATTGCAGGTGATACCAGCACAACCAAATAGCCTTTTAAAAAATTATGCACTGAACCACAGTCACTATTATATGAACTGCCTTTAAAAATGAAAAAATAAAGGATGTAATATATATGTATTATGGAGGTAGGGAGGAACTGCTTGAAAATATATACACATATGTTAATATATATATATACACACACACATATATATAAAGGACGAGGGTAGGAATTGGTATAGTGTAACAATAGTAAAAGTGTTGATTTATTGTTTGTGATAATGTGTTGAAATGACATTCCTTGTTTGTTCCTTTGGCTTTAATTTGCAATGTAGTTTGAAACTGGTTAATGGTTAATAATATATTATTATTTTATATTATATTTTTTATATTTTTAAATCTAACCAGTTAGTTATCAAAATAAGCTATCCACTGCTAATATATTTTTAAATGATATAATAATTTATTAATTCCCACATTATTGCTTCAAACTAATAAGTAATATAATTTGTAAAATGGAGCACTTACTGCATTAATTAATCCTATTTTCATAATTAAGGATGGCACCTTTGCTCATTTTTACTACCTACTTTATAATAACATTGATCCATTATACTTTTTGTTTGGATTTTGTTGAAACATCCTTATTAATAGGGTATTATTATTTTATTTTATTTTATTATTATTATTTTCTTTTAATCTGGATTTTAAAATACATTTTTAATTCATTACATTCATTCATACATTTCTTTTTTAGATTAAGATCTAAATCCTTACTAATATTATAAATCGGAAAGCGAGTTTTTTTGTTTGTTTGTTTGTTCTGCTTTCACGCCGTAACTACTGAACCGATTGCTTTGAAATTTTGCAGACGTAAAGTTAGAAGTCCGGATTAAATAATAGGGTAATTTTTATTTATTTTATTCAAATATTTTCCTTAATAATTCAAAATTTAATTATTTTTCATACAAAATCAATAGGCATTTTTCAGATAAAATTTAACCATTTTCCTTTCCTGTTGCCTAGAAAATAAAAAATTGGAATAATAATTTTTCAGCGGCAATGAATTTTTAATAGAAAACTTCCACGCGAAAAACTATAATAAAATAATTTAAAAGAAAATAAATATGACGTCATGTTTGAAATAAAAATAAAAGGTGTATTTTTTATAATACATTTAACAAGGATTTTTGTTTAGTTAATGGGAATTTTTGTGTAAAATATGGTGACATAAATTAAAAGTAAAAAGAATGAAAAAGAATTATATTTTTAATAACATGGTTCACTCATGAAAATGTGACGTCATAGTTGAAATAAAACAGGTACTTTATAGCAGTTGTTAAAAATACAAGGGGTATGAATATCAGTAGCTAATGGAGCGAGATAAATAATGACGTCATATTTAAAATGAATCAGAAATATTTTTTACTTATACTAATTAATAAGTTATAAGTTACATACAAATTAATATTTTTATTCAAAACTCATAATTATCAATGGAAGAAATTTTTTTGTGGGGAAAAGGTGGAAAATAAAATCACTGATTAATATATTTTTGGCTCGATTTTTTAACACTTTCGAACAAAGTTGAAAAGTTATTATGCTTTCGGTTTGTCTGTCTGGTCGCTTTCTAACTTTCGTAAATATACTCCGATTTCCATGAAATTTTTAGGTGTTCTTAACGTTTACCTAGCACGAATACCTATTGAAAATAAAGTTTCTACCATGATTAGTTTATTTACAGGGATAGTCAAAAAATTTCCTTATATTACGGCATTATGGGGAAAAATCGTTTTAATTAAATTTAACGATGTTACAGCCTGTAGAACATATTCAAATTTATATGCATTTACAAAGTGCACTAAAATATGCATTTTGTAAAGTATGTAGTGAAAAGAGCACTTACTATTCATTTACAGAGTCAGACAGAAGAATTCCATTGCATAGCAATAAAGGGAGGAACAGTTTCCGACATATTTTAATTATGGTAAACGATTTCATGTATAATCAAATTGATATATGTTGCTGAGGCTTAATGTAAGTTATTCCAGGCATAATACGAAGTGCATAGCATTTACAGGGACACACAAAAGATTTCAAATATTATATATTCTATCCGAAGTACTGTATATCATGGACGATGACTGTTGCATGGATGATGCATTTCTTCTGAAAATGCATTTTGAATTATGATATGTGCTTTTAAGTTTCGCTAAATGTATACATATTAAATGGAGAGTATAAATGGTAATAGTATAAATAGTTAAATTTAGATATACAGGGTTACACAAAAGATCTCGGAAAGGTTACTGAATATGAGCGTAATTTACTTAAAGGTGGTTTTTAAATAAAATATGCATTTTTATTTTGAACTGCATTTAGTAAACTAAGAAATGTTTGTAGTATATATATAAAATGATAAACAGGGTCCCGCAAAGAACTGGATACAAGGTTGTCTTCGGATGATAATTTCTGAAAATGTAATTTAGGTAATAATAAGAAATATTTTTGTTTGAAATAAATTTTAGAAAGATACTTTCGTGTATTAAAGGCACTTGGAAAACTACAGGGCTGAACAAAAGAATTCAAGAATGTTTCTATCTATTAGTATTAATCGCTGAAAGGAAAATTTTGACCAGCAAACAAATTAGCAAATAGGGATTATTAAATGTTTTTTTACTATAAATTCGCGATAAAAAGTTAATTACACATGCTTTTCATCATCGAAATTTTTTGCTTGATTGATCAATTATTTCTTCTTTAAATGTTATGTGAACGAAGTCACGGGTAACTGCTAGTGTCAATATATTTTGATACATTTTATTTCTTACTTTTTAAAAAATCTAATTACTAACGATTGTGATAACAGATGGCACACTGTGTAGTATATTAGTATTTATTCTTCTTAAAGTAAATTTTCATCGATATTAAATAAAACTTGTTATTATTATAAAATAATTACAATATTCCATTAAGTTCATAACATTGTTGTTTAGTATTATTTTGTAATTTAATATTTTTGATAATAGTTATTTTAATTACATATTATTACAGTAAAACCTCTAAATAACAGACACCTCGGGAACGCAGAAATTGTCCGCTATTGGGAAAACCCCAAAGATTCAAAAATTTCTAAGAAATGCTTAATGTTTCATTAATTGACTTTTATATGGCCTAAAACTTCTATTATATGATTAATTAGAAATTAAAAAAAAAATTTAAGCAATAAAACTGAAATAAAATTTTGCACACCTTTATCCACTCTTTATTACATTCTTATGAAAAAAAATCTGTTAAAAAAGTTTAGTTTTGCTCGTGATTACATGTAATTTGTTTTTAAATGTTACGTTACTTGGACATTATAGAGTTCCGAGCGCAGAGGGGGGGAATAGGACATTTGGACCTGGACTACTTACCCCTTTGCGACGGGAGCCTTTTACGAAATTATAAATATTTTGTCATCGGTTTTTAAATACAGAAATTTGTGCCTTATGAAATCGAGAAATGTTCCGATTAAATAAGGAACATTTTACTGGCGGGGATAAACAAGAATTCTAAAGCCTTTTTGCGGCATGTATACGTGTCACTCGTCCCCAAGGGGTTAAAAGAATAAAATCTCAAGCTTTTTCGGGGGGACATTTCAATGCTCTGGGAGATGTCTCTCCCGGGCAACTTCCTGAATTCAATGCAGAACATGGAGGGGAGGGGAAATTTTCCCCAGGTCACGATC
The DNA here is from genome assembly GCA_964019185.1 of Maratus speculifer. Taxonomy (NCBI): domain Eukaryota; kingdom Metazoa; phylum Arthropoda; class Arachnida; order Araneae; family Salticidae; genus Maratus; species Maratus speculifer. Next base: position 329,989,185 of record OZ025297.1, read on the forward strand.
TACATTTATTTATGGTCACAAAATTTATGATACAATGTCCTGATAAATTTAAAGGCCTTTTTACTATTTTTTTCATTTTTTTTTCTCGTTAAAAAATATTTTTTTCATTCTTTATCGCCAAAATTACTGTCCGCTATTCGGAATGTCCGTTATTCGGAGGTTAAACATACAAAAATGTTGATTTTGGGAGTGGGGATTGGAAAACTGTCCGTTAAATAGAGGTGTCCGCTATTCGGGAGTGTCCGTTATGGAGGTTTTACTGTAATTATAACTTTTTGGTTTCTGTTATAACTTTCTCTATTAACTGTCAACTATAACTGTTGGCAAGGTGAGATTGCAAATTTGAATTTATATATTTTTTTCTCTCTCACCATGATGGTGATTTATCATGTAAGTTTATCTTTTTCATAATTCTATTATTGTTTTAATATTTGTCTAGTATTTTTAATTGAACTGTGTTTTGCATTGACGATTAATTGGGTAATTTAGAAATCATTTTTAGGTTTAGCCTGATTTCTAATCAGAAATTAATCACAATTAATGTGTCTATTTAGCATTACTCTTGACAACAAGCTAAATACCACATTTCTAATTTTGTTCCAATTTTTGCCAACTCCTCTGTTTGATATAGTTTGTTATTTAATGAGTTATTCCATATTTTGATATTGAATTGTAGTATTGTATAATGGTTCTATATCTAATATATAAAATTCTTGTGTCACAGAGTTAGTTGCCATATTCCTCCGAAACGGCTTAACCGATTTTGATGAAAATTTTTATGTATACTCAGAAGGTCTGAGAATAGGTTGTTATCTATTTTTTATATGCCTAAGTGATAAGGGTGGCCCACAATCATCATGAAAGCAAACTGTAAACAAATGATAATGCCTCGGATTTACATGCTATGACGGCATAAGTATTATTGTCCATGTCCATTCATTGTTGGAGTACTTTGCGAATTATTTTCTTCATGGTTTAATATTTTTTTTCCGTTCATGCAAATGAATCTCTTGCATTTTCTTTTCTTTATGAAGTCGAATAGTAAGTGTTCAACTTAATTTTAATGAAGTTATATTAGAGTATATGTTTATTAGAATGTAAATTAGAAACAACAATATTTGGTGTTTAAATAAAATATCTGACACGGATGTCATGTATGCACCAGGATTGGCGTGACAATTTTTATAGCAATTTGGTGATAACTTAATTTTTGAATGTCAGTTACGCATATATTTTTTAATTATTTTTTATTATTTGAAAGAGGAAACAATAAATAAACGATGTTTTATACAATAACTATGTAGAACAAAATAATTAATGTCATTATATATATATAAAAAAATCCTTAATAAATAAACAGCAATAGCCTGATTAAATGAAATATTTGGCACAGATGTCATATATGCACCAGGTTTGTTGCGAATTTTTTTTATAACAATTTGCCAAAAAGTTCATTTTCGAATGCTAATTACACACATATTTTAAAATTTTTTTCTATTTGAAAAATAAATAACAATAAATGAACAATATTTTATGTAGAACAAAACTATTTATGTCATTTTAAAAAAAGAAAATTTCTCAGTAAATAAACAACAATAGCCAGGTCACCAAGACAGGTAAAATAATATGGATATTAGGTATCTAGGTGCGTATATGATATTTGGGAAAGATTTTCGTATCCTGTTCTGTTGGCGCGATTGGTGAAAAAATCGAAATTGGCAACAAAAAGCCATTTTAGCAATTTACCAGATTTCTCAAGATGGTGGGAAAACGATTTTTAAATTGTTTATAAAAATATATTTATTTAATAAAAGCTATGTATGTCACATATTAAAAAAATATACGATGCTCATATAAATATTTTTATTTATATACATTTTACATATATTTCTATGTATATGTAATTGTTCTTGCTGACATTTGACCAACGTTAGTAATTTAGCTAATTAAAAATAAAAAACATTCGCCAAATGAAAAATGTATTAGCAAAATAGATTCGCCGTGTAGCACATAAAAAATTATCTTCAATCCTTTAATGTACCCCCTTTTTTTTTATATGTTCTAAAATAACCTAAGTTTTTTATAATTGCAACAACGATTGTTTTTAATCTAATTTCAAGTATCCGCTACGAACATATTAAAAATATGTGTGTATGCATATGTATGAAAAACGAAAAAGAAAAGAAAGAAAAAGCAAAAATTGAGCACTAGTATTTTGGCGAATCTAATCGCTTATTTAATCACCAAATGAATAATTTAGTCGTAATTTGGCGCAATGGTGAGCGACATCGAGAACACTGTATGTAATTATATATAGCTTTATACATAAATACATACTATATACATCTGTAAATAAATACACCTATGCATTTATAATATATGATTATATTATTTTTTTTATAATTTCATATACTTGTTATATTTATTATATGTGTAAAATTTAAACAAAAGCTATATATTTTTCCGAAAAAAATATGATAAATGCAAAAAAATACAAAAACAAACAAACGGCTAAAGTCCATTCTAGTAGTAAAAAAGCAACCCCAAAGACAACCTCATCCATTCATTTAAATTCAATTTAGAGATAAACCCACATAGCAATTTTATCTGACTACTTTTGATGAGTTTTTAATTTCATTTTTCTATTTTAAGAACTGGATTTGTAGAATCATGTTAATACAATATTCTTTCCTTCAACCTGTAATTATTTTTCGATAAGAGTTGGTGCTATCAAAAACTTGTGAATATAAAAGTTGTAGAAAAGTTGTGTTTATAATGAATTTAGGTAAATTTTATATTTAGTGAATTGAGGAAGTTATGATTTTTTCCCCTTAAAACCCTATTTTTTCATTCCTTGAGCCTATTCTCAATTTTATCAAAAACCTGTTAACATAAACTTTTGGCCTTTTATCTAGAAGTAATAAAAACTTTAAAACTGATTTGATATGCATTATAATTAAAACGTTATGAGATTTTTTTTCTGTTTTCACAAAAAACCTACCTATTTCCACCTTCTTGATTTGATTTTGCCCATTAACAAAGACCAAGATTTTCTGCCCCTTGATTTTATATATCAGTTTGGAAGAGTTTTATGCAGAATTATGGAAGTATTGTCTCCATAAAAAAGTTATGTATAGATAGATAAATAAAGTTTTTAACTGGGAGGGATTTTGGGTTCTAGGGGTTATAATCAGAGTAAATCTGCATTTTATTTTTTTCAGAAATTTCCAATATAGGAGAGAATGTAATAGGTATTATTTCTTATGAAATCTACCTAAAAGTTCCCTGCTGTAGAATCTTTTATAAAATAAAATATTTAAGCATTGGAATTGGAAAATTTTGAAATAATTGAAATATAATTTTTATGCATAAATTGAGATTGATTTAATCAGGACTTTCACCAGAAAAATGTAATTAAAATTTACTTTTGTAACTTTAGTGTAAAAATGCTGCAAAATCTCTGAATAGTGTCAATTTTAGTACCATGAAAAAGAAGCCATGCTAGTACTTTGGAGTTGCTTTATAAAGGCTCAATATTTTATATTACAATCATACTAACTGAAACACAAACCCCTTACATGAAAATTGCATTTTATTTATATAAAAAAGATCCAAAATTGTCAAATACTTTATTTTTAATTTTTTTTAAAAAAAAGCTATTAACATGTTTCACTGCTGAAAAATTTTTATGGATAAAGTTGGATTTAGTGACATGAAGCAGCAGTTGAGTCAGTGGTAATGAACTTATTAATATTTTTTTATCTTCAGAATTCATAAATACCTCAGACAGAAAACACTACTTCCAGTCTTACACAAATTCTTATTTTTACATACATGTATTTGGTCTAGGAATTAATTTGTGCGGTTTTACAAGAGATGGCATAACTAGCTTGTTGTCCCATAGTTTCATTTGTTCAAACATGCATTTAAAACTACTGTTATTGCACATCCAGTTTAGTATATGCCATTTGGTTTAAGTGTAAACAACAAAAATTTTTATCCAACTGAAAATGTCAAGTTTTGTGCCTGATAATGTGTTTTTGCAGAGGTTTCTTCATTACTTTAACATGAAGAAAAGTACTACCGAAAGTCATCATATTTTGGTGGAAGTTTATGATGACCATACTCTAGCTGAACGAACACGTCAAAAGTGGTTTGCATGGTTTAAAAGTGGTGATTACGGCTTGGAAAACCTAGAACGACCTGGACAACTAAAAAAATTTGAAGATGAAGAATTGACAGTATTGATCGATCAGGATTCATGTCAAATGCAGGAAGAACTTGTAAAATCATTAGAGGTTGATCAAACAACAGTTTCCAAACGCCTCAAAGCAATGGGAATGATTCAAAAGATGTAACATTGGATTCCGTATGAATTGAAAGAAAGAGACCAGTGTTGCGAGTGGGCTACTTTTTTAAAATTCAAATTTCTTGTTTAGCACCACTTTTTAGAAATTGTAAATTACCTTTTGTTTTTGCCTTAATTGTTATGTCGTTAAATAAAGCACATTTTATCATTTGTAAAATGTGGTGCCAGTCAAGAATCTGAATTAAAAAAAAAGTAGCCCATCTGGCAAACTGAAAGAGACATTGAAAGAAGAAAAACCGTTTGTGAAATGCTGCTTTAAAGATAGAAAAATAAGGGATTTTCGCAACAGATTCTTACCGGTGATGAGAAATGGATTTATTATGAGAATCCTAAATGAAAAAAAGCCTGGGTAATGCAAGGTGAATCAGGTCCATCACAACCGAAATGAAATATTCACTGTGTAAAGTTTATGCTGTGTATATGGTGGGATATGAAAGGTGTGGTGTACTATGAGCTTTTGAAACCTGGTGTAACTATTAATGGAGAATGTTATCGACTTCAGTTGATGCGTTTGAATGAAGCTCTGGCCGGTAAACTACCAGAATGGGATAACAGGCATAATTAACTTATTTTTCAACATAACGCCCGACCACATGTCGCAAAAGCGGTCGAAACATATTTGGAGAATGTTGGATGGGAAGTGTTACCCCACCTGCTGTATTCACCAGACATTGCTCATTCACACTACTACTTGTTTGATTGCATGAATAACGATTTGATTGGATATCAGTTCACTTCTTCAGAAAATATAGAAATATGGATCTCTGATTGGATCGCTTCGAAAAGTGAGGACTTCTTTTGACACAAAATTCATAAATCGCCTGAAAGATGGGAAAAAGTAGTGGGTAGCGATGGTCAATATTTTTTGTTAATGTATTTATATATTTTGCTTTTGAAATAAAGCTTTAATTTTTTTAATTAAAAACTGCACAAATTAATTCCTATGCCAAATGTATGACATACATATATTTAGAAACATAATATTATTCATAGTCCTTAAATTAAATACAAACCACATACATATGAAGATGTGAGTTTCAAAACTCGCTTTATCAAAAATTTAAAAAATCTAGTTTTTGCTATCAGTCTATTTTGTTGATGAAACTGAAAACTGCAAAATAAATAAATTAAAACAAATTAAAAATTAAAAAAATTGAGTAAAAACAAAAACTTTCAACAAACATTTGGAAAATGTCTTTTCAAAAACATATAAATAAATCTATATTTTAATTTAAAAAAATGGTCTTTTACTATCAATTGGTTCAACATTAGATTGTTTCCTTTTTCATGATTGTGGATAATTCCACACACATTTTTCAAATTCATTCCAAATATTTTCTGTTGTATTCAGATCGGAAGATTAGGCTGGCTATTTCAAAAGCAGAATTTTGTAATAAGCGGGCTCGATAATCAGACTTCATTTTTTTTGCTTTAAAATAAGATCTTTTTTCACGATGTCTTTCTTTGGATTTGGTTTTTTCCATATCTGATAATTTGTGTCTACCCATTTTGTAGCTTTGTTAGTTTCTTCTTTTTTAACAACAACATTTTGATTTCCTATTCAAATAAAAATTCGCTTAAATGTAAAGAATTTCATTAAAAAATAAATAAAATGTGAACATTCATTACCTAAAGCAAAATGTTTGAAGGTTGCCATTTGATTAATAAAAATCAGTAAAAAAATCATTTTTATGATGATCAAAATGTGGCTTACGTAATGACAAAGTCATGTATTAAGTATGCTACTGAAAACAACAACCATTTTCCAATCAGTTAAAACTATTTTTATATTGTATTTCTGACATTGCAAAATCTTGGTTTACAATAAAAACCAACAAATGCAGTCAGAGGTTTTTTTTTTGCCATTTCTCAAAATTTGATTTTCAGGATAAGGCGAGTTTTGAAATTAACTTTTACAACAATTTATAATATACATTAAAGAGGAGTTCAGGCTCTATTTTTTTTAAAAAGTCTGGGCCCACCCTGAGCCCCCCCCCCTTTTATTATTATTTTTTGTTATCATCAAAACCCGAGTCTAATACTAAAAATACATAATAGGGAAAAAAAAACTCCAGTAATATTTAAAAATTGTTTCAAAACTAATATTTCCTTTTCAAAGAACTTTTTACACAGAAATAACTGTTAAATTAAAATTAAATCTTATCAAAAGAGAAGTATGAAGTTGAATCAAATTATACTTCTTAGTTAAGGATACATGCAGGGGCGTAAACCACTCTAGTCGCGTAGGGGGGGTGTAGGCTCATAAATTTCCGACTTTCAAGAAGGAAAATTTCCGATTACTATGGCCAACATGAGGACTAATATATATATATATATTCATAGATATATACACATTAATATATATATTATAATTCTCAAGATAATTATGACTTAGTGTATCGAGATAGTCAAATAATCTTATATTATGCTATTATTAGTCTTATATAACAATATATTTTACCCATTAGTAGACGATCTCCTGATGAAATAATCTTACCACCCGAGAGGGATATGGGTAGTGCATAATATGAATAAGCAGTCACAGGGCTTTCCAACGATATATCACACGAAAAGTGTCGGCTAAATTTATAAAAGCGGTGACTTGAGAGGACTAAAAGGTATCCAACGATATATCACAAGAGAGATGTAGGCCAAATTTAGGAAATATTTCCCCTCCCAAAGTAAACTCTTCCTCTAACTGTGAATTTTTCATATATCATAAATAATATTTATCGGAGGGCCCTGTAAAAAAATCCGATCTTAAATGATAAAACGCTACAGTTTAAAAAAAAGATCGAAAATTGTCCACGGTAGGGAAATTGGAGGGGGTCAGGGGGAGGGGAGAAAGGTTTATAATATGAAAGAGTGATCTGAGGGCTCTCTTATGATACTCCACATGGTCCAAAAAGTATGGAATTTTTCCACCCTCACTTTAACCCCCTCGGGAGTGGAAATTTATAAATATTGCTGAAACACTTATTTAATTAGTTTTTAATAATTTTATTTTCTGGCGTTTCATGCTATTATTAAAAAAAACTGCTGAGATGTGCCAAATGTCCTAAATTTTTCGACTCCCCCCCCCCTTTTAACCCCCTGAGGGGGGATTTCGAAAATCGTTAGATTATGTGTTTAATAATATTTTTAGTAGATTTATTTTCTGGAATTTCACGCTCCTACCTGAAATGTTTGCTGAGATATGGTAAGTTGTTCCAAAATTTTTGACTCCGTCCCCCCGCTTGTCCCTATTAGGGGGGGGGGGGGTAATTTCAAAAATTCCATCTTAGTCCATCTTAATTCCATCATAAGAAGTATTTTCTCTCCCATTTTCATGGTTCTACATTCAATATTTTGGGCCGAACATTGATTATTAGTCAGTCAGGACAAACTATTTTATATATGTATAGATATCTCTACTAGCTGACCCGCCCGCCGTTGCCCAGCCATTAGATAAAATATATACTAGATATATCATATAAATATATTAGATGCATTGTATAGATAAATAACATATTATTAAAGCAAAGTATGTGAGTTTTCAGGTGCGAATTCATTGCGTTTTCAAATTATACTCAAATTATTCTTAAAAATAAATAAATAAATAAATAAGGCAATTAAATAGAGCCAACAGTTTTGCCGTCGCCGTATGAAAACATGCACAAAATACAAAACAAAAAAACGAAATGCATAAGTCAAAAGTAAAATTCTTGTTTCTCTACAACCCCCCTTCCCCTACACACACACCAGACTCAAAAAAAAAAAAAAAAAAAAAAAAAAGTATCAGTAAAAAATTTTAAATTGCAAAAGAGGTTTAAAGATCGATTTAATCATCAATTAGCTTTAAACAATCAAAAGTTGCGCCATTTTATCTTCTCCCAAGGCCGAAATTATTTTCAAGTTTCAAATGATTAAATTTTGTTTCTTATCTATACACACACTCACACACACATACACACACAAAAAAAAAATCTATGTACAAAATAATAATCAAATTATTGTTATGCAGTGAGACAAAATTATTATATCTGGTACTATAACAAAGTTTTAAAAATATAGAATATTTTACATATATTGGCATTTGAACTTCAAAAAATTAATTAACTTTCTTAGTATTAATGAGATAATATTGATAAAATATAAAAAGATCCATAGTACAGTTTTAACTTTATGCACAATACTAAATACATTGACTTGCGAAATGTAAAATGGTTGGCAAAAAAGAAAGCAAATATATTGAAAGAAAAAAATTAATTAAAAATAATAATAACGTCATGAAATTTAAATAATAACTAGCTTGTCATTTTGAAACAAAACTAGCAAATAGTTCGGGAATTGCGATAATATTGACTATAATTTGAATATATTGATTGAATATAATTGACTATAATACTATTAATTGCGGTCAATTAATCTGTTAAAAAAAAGTTAATATATCGAATAACAGTACATTTTTACAAGTTATTAAATAATTTATTTATCCCCTGAATAAATAAATAAATCTATAATTAAATATGAAAACAATAGTTATTTACACATTTTATATATCTAAAATATTCTGTAGTAAAGTACCTTACTTACTTCAAAAGGTTTTTTTGGAACTCCAGCAACGCAAAACGGTATGTGTATATGGGCTGAAATTTTATCAGCATGTTTTTGTTTATTATGCGTATTCCTGTAATCATTATCGAAAATGGAATTAAGTAACGCAGATTACACTTTTTGTCTCTTACATTTAGGTGAGGGCATAACTGATGCAAAAATATTGAATTATTAACCAAATACCAAAATATTCTCGCATCAACATTTTGTAATTGAATGATTTCGTACTATGAGCTTGAGTACTAACGGTTTAAACAAAGAGTTAATGCAGGTGCTGCTTGTTTTGTAACTGACACATAGGACAGGAAGTTCAGCGCCCAGTTGTCTAGGTGCCCAAGCTTTACTTCGAAGAGAAAAAAAATGTTCTATCTTTCTATTTTTCAGAAGTCAGTTAAAATCTCTAGCTGTTTTTAATTTGTTTGTTTAAGGCAGCGGTTCCCAAACTTATGGGCACGCGGAGCCCTTTTTAGGTAGAATTTCTAAGGCGGAGCCCCTGAACTCAACGATACTCTGTGATTTACAGATTAATGTTTTTTATAGCTCTGGAGCAAAGAAAAATCTGCTGGATAAAAATCCAAGCCAGTAATTTCCAACATTGGACCAAGGTAATAATAGGTTGTTGCCTGGTGCAATATGATAAAGTTAAAATTATTTTCAACGTTAGAACACCAGAATATTCAAACTCCAAGCATACCGGTTTTGGTAGCATATAGCATACCTTCCTCAGTGCTAAAGATAATGGAGATTTGCTCATATATATACAGGGAGGATGGGGATTCAAGTGATAAGTTTCTTGTCCAATAGGAAAACAGAGGATCCTAGGCAACAGCCAATAGGAAAACAGAGGATCCTAGGTAACAGCCAATAGGAAAACAGGGAACAGCTAATGGGAAAAGTGGGTGGAAAATAGAAAGATATTGCGAGAAATGCATTAAAAGATTAAGAAAAATTAGTTTTAATGTAATATTTCCAGCAGTCTGATAATGGTGGAATAGCAAAATCACAATTAACAAGATTAGCAAGATTTTTATGGATATGGAAAGCTTCAAGGAAGTTAAGTTCTTGTACAGAAGTAGGTTTAGTTAGTATCTTAACCGAATTGAAGTCAAAAGCATGACTCGTCTCCCAGCAATGTTTTGCATTTCTCTCAATATCTTTCTATTTTCCACCCACTTTTCCCATTAGCTGTTCCATGTTTTCCTATTGGCTGTTACCTAGGATCCTCTGTTTTCCTATTGGCTGTTGCCTAGGATCCTCTGTTTTCCTATTGGTCAAGAAACTTATCACTTGAATCCCCATCCTCCCTATATATATATGAGCAAATCTCCACTATCTTTAGCACTGAGGAAGGTATGCTATATGCTACCGAAACCGGTATGCTTGGAGTTTGAATATTCTGGTGTTCTAACGTTGAAAATAATTTTAACTTTATTGGACCAAGGTTCTCAGTTTCGCCCTTTCTGATGAATTCATGCTAGAAATTTTAAAAATCAAATTTTCTATTACATAACCCTTTAACAGCTTTATTTAATATTACAATTATTGGTCACAATGAAATAAAGATAATGATGAAACCCTCTTTTTTTTATTAAAATATATATCTTGTATACTCGAGATATTTCGCTCATAAGCAAAAAAAATTAGAGTTAAAAAATTGTGATTTCTGAAAGCTTCTATTAATCAGGAAAACAAACTCTTTTTTACCCTAACGATGTTTAATAGTCTAAGAGCTAGCAACGTCAAAAATCACGTCATTTTATCAAGGCTCATTTTTTAATATGTTTTTCCCCTTTATGGTAGAATACGTTTGCAAGCGGTCTGGCAGTCTCGAGACGTTGCGTTTACCTGTGGCAGAAGGGGTTATGCAGGTCAAAAAACTTCAAAATCACGTCATTTTATCAAGGCTCATTTTTTAATATGTTTTTCCCTTTTATGGTAGAATACGCTTGCAAGCGGTCTGGCAGTCGGGAGACGTTGCATTTACCTGTGGAAGAAGGGGTTATGCAGGTCAAAAAACTTCAAAATCACGTCATTTTATCAAGGCTCATTTCTTAATATGTTTTTCCCTTTTATGGTAGAATAGGTTTGCAAGCGGTCTGGCAATCGGGAGACGTTGCGTTTACCTAAGGCAGAAGGGGCTATGCAGATCAAAAAGCTTCAAAATCACGTCCTTTTTTCAAGGCTCATTTTTTTTATATGTTTTTATCAAGCTTAAAAATTACAAGATATTACTCTTTGGATAGCAGACAACCTATAATTAATTTTCCAGACACAAATTCGGTTGCAAAGTTAATGCCAGACGGCTTTCAATATGGCAACGAAAGCGCCTATTCCAAGAGTGGTTTATAATTAAAAATTATAAGACCTCTTTACGTCATTTTATTAAGCTTAAAAATTACAAGATATTACTCTTTGGATAGAAAACAACTTATAATTAATTTGCCAGACACAAATTCGGTTGCAAAGTTAATGCGAGACGGCTTTAAATATGGCCACGAAAACACCTGTTCCAAGAGTGGTTTATAATTAAAAATTATAAGACCTCTTTACGTCATTTTATCAAGCTTAAAAATTACAATATATTACTCTTTTGATAGCAGACAACCTATAATTAATTTTCCAGACGCAAATTCGGTTGCAAAGTTAATGCCAAATTGCTTTAAATATGGCAACGAAAGCGCCTATTCCAAGAGTGGTTTATCATTAAAAATTATAAGACCTCTTTACGTCATTTTGTCAAGCTTAAAAATTACAAGATATTACTCTTTGGATAGCAAACAGCCTACAATTAATTTGCCAGACACAAATTCGGTTGCAAAGTTAATGCCAGACGGCTTTAAATATGGCAACCAAAGCGCCTGTTCCAAGAGTGATTTATAATTTAAAATTTTTAAGACCTCTTTACGTTATTTTATCAAGCTTAAAAATTACAAGATATTAGTCTTTAGATAGCAGACAACCTATAATTAATTTGCCAGACGCAAATTCGGTTACAAAGTTAATGCCAGACGGCTTTAATATGGCAACGAAACTGCCTGTTTTAAGAAATGGCATCTTTTGTAGGGATATGGTTTCAGTTAATGACAGTCAACGCTTAATGACAATAAAGCAACCGAATTTGAGTGTGGCAAATTAATTATAGGTTGTCTGCTATCCAAAGAGTAATATCTAGTAATTTTTAAGTTTGATAAAATGACGTAAAGAGGTCTTATAATTTTTAAATTATAAGCCACCCTTGGAACAGGCGCTTTCGCTGCCATATTTAAAGCCGTCTGGCATTAACTTTGCAACCGAATTTGTGTCTGTCAAACTAACTATAGGTAGTCTGCTATCCAAAGAGTAATATCTTGTAATTTTAAGCTTGATAAAATGACGTAAAGAGGTCTTATAATTTTTAAATTATAAACCACCTTTTGGAACAGGCACTTTCGTTCCCATATTTAAAGCCATCTGACATTAACTTTGCAAAAGAATTTGTGTCTGACAAATTAATTAAAGAATGTCTGCTATCCAAAGAGTAGTATGTTATCTATAAATATTGATCTGCCAGAGTCTAGCCGTACCGTCTAGCAATAATGGATTAACATCACAAATAATTAGTATAAACAAATGTTACAGACAAAAATCTGCTGAAAAGGCGTAATTAAAGCTTTTGGGATTGCATATCCCCTACTCCCACAGATAAATGCAACGTCTCCTGACTGCCAGACCGCTTGCAAACGTATTCTACCATAAAAGGGAAAAAACATATTAAAAAATGAGCCTTGATAAAATGACGTGATTTTGAAGCTTTTTGACCTGCATAACCCCTTCTGCCACGTAAACGCAACGTCTACCGACTGCCAGACCGCTTGAAAACGTATTCTACCATAAAAGGGAAAAACATATAAAAAAATGGGCCTTGATAAAATGACGTGATATTGAAGTTTTTTGACCTGCATAACCCCTTCTGCCACAGGTAAACGCAACATCTCCAGACTGCCAGACCGCTAGCAAACGTATTCTACCATAATAGGGAAAAACATATAAAAAAATGAGCCATGATAAAATCAGGTGACGAAAACGTTGCTAGCTCTTAGACTATAAGAAATACTGTTAAGGGGCTAATGACATCCGCTTTTAAAATAAAAAATATTCTTTTTTGATTTCCGGTATGAACTCGGAATTAAAGATCAAAATGGTAACCATGTTTGATTATGCATTGCATTCGGGCTTACGTAAAACTATTGTTATTATTTGTATCGATAAAAAAAAAGAAAAAAAAGAAAAGAAAAGAAAAGAGTAGTTCCAGTCTCCCATGAGTAGTAACACGTTTTCGCTAGTCCCGCCTACCCGTAATAGAATCATGCGATTGTGGAATATTTTTCGTTCTAATTTAATTTTATAGTACATCTAATTATGCAACGAAAATAAATCGCCTCTCAGCTTCTTCTTCTTTTTTTTAACACCCCTCCCCCCCCCCAAAAAAAAAAACATTTAGAAGCAGATCATTGTTTTAATATTGAAGTGGACGGGGCAAAATCTATAAGCTGTATTATTAGGTGTAGCATTGTTCACTTTTTTGAATATTTTATTTAAAATATTTCACTATTAACAATAGTTTTGGAAAAAACTTTCTTTCGTCATTGTTTTTACCTCAAAACAGACATGCAATTAAAAACTACACATGTTAAACGAACTGCAACTAGTAGAAAAACTTTACTAACAAAATGGGATAGATGGGTGGGATTAAATTTATATCAGCGCGGGTACTCATTGACAAAAAGTCAAAGTAAGGGGTGGAGCTAAGAAAATTTTTTCATTTTTAGTGTGATGACAAATATAAAGAACGAGTATATATTTTTTAAATTTGTACAGACTTATTTCTGATTAGAAAATGTGGCAGAGACCATACAAACGAAAATTTTAAATAGATGGTTGAACAGTAATACAAAATTCTAAAAAAAAAAAAAAAAAAAAAAAAAAAAAAAAATGCGTTTTTAGCAATATGCATTGTTTATAAAATTAAGTACAATTATGTAAAACAGGATAGAAAATTTAAATAAATACGAAATTATAAAAATAAAATAAACAGATTAAAGCAATTAAAGTTGCGAAAAGAAACGAAAAACTATACACAACTTATATAAATATTAAATGAATTCAATGAGGGGTTTATTAAATGATATAAGATATTACAAAAAGGGGTGCTATAATCGACAAACATTGTTGTACAATGAAAAACAGTACAGAAAATTTAAATATACAAATAACATAAACAGCTTAAAGAATTTAAATTTATATGTAAAAAAAAAGAAATACATATACAAAATATACACAAACGTAATATGAATTTAATGAAGGGCTTTAAATGATAGAAAATGCAATAAAAAATGTATTTTCAGAGACAAACATTATTTTACTAAGAAAAAAAGTATAAAAAATTTTAATAATAAAAAATTAATTCAAAAGACATAAACGGATTGAAAAAATAAAAGATACAAAAATAAAAATATATATATACTCACATCACACACAAATGAATCTAGTGAGGGATTTTAAATGATACAAGATCTTTTTAAAAATGACGTTTTAAGTGAAGAATATTGTTTTAAAAATTAAATACACTTTTGAAAACTAGGATAGGAGTTTTAATTAAGTAAAATTTAAAAAATAAAAAATAAAATAAACAGTTTAAGAAAATTAATATCCCAAAAAATAAAAACTATGCAATATATACAAACCTTAAATGCGGATAGTTTTTTTTTTATTATTATTATTCTGCGTAAAGTCATAAAAGATTAGTGTGAAAAATGTTCTTGAATCGTTTTGCACAGTTTTTTTTTTTTTTTTTTTATATATCTGGTGCAATTTTCGACTGTTGTAAGCGAATGTCTGGTTCTGCATTTAACCGTTTTCTGTATTTTGTTTTGATACTTGTGTAAGTGGAGAATTCAGCTTCACGCAGATATGTCATTGAAAATGGGAATAAAATTAATATTGCTCTGTCTGACAAGATTTTATATACATCTGTCAAACGATACCAAAATTCAGTGGTACGCTTGCTTTGAAAAGAGATTTCTGAATTGTTTTGAAATGTTCAATCAATGAAATTCTAATCGCATACCACAGAGCTTAAGCTGTGTGGTTTTACTTTTACATCGAATGGATTTAGTACCCATTTGAAATTGTCCAGCATTTTATTTTGAAAAGCTGGAAAGTAATCGTCAAATGAATCTATCAGATATTCGAGATGATCTTGAACATGTTTCTGTTTTTTTTTTTTTTTTTTTTTTTTTTTTTTTTTTTGATATTATGATTATTTAAGAACTTTTAGTAAAAGGAAAACAACTTATATCAGCCTTTTCTAGGCATTCAGGCGAGAAGGTAAGTTTCTCTTAAATGCCGACACTCTGGAGTTTGCATCAAAAACGGTAACACTTTCTCTCTGCAACGATAAATTAATTTCGTTCATTTTACTAAAAATGTCCACCAAATATGCCAATTTACATGACCAATCTGCATCATTTAAAATTGATCCTAATTGAGGGTTGTGATCTGTGAAAAAGGCTTCAACCAGGGCCGTAGCTAAGGGGGCTCTATGGGTGGCTCAGCCCCCCCTAAAATATTTTGAGCCCCCCTGGAAAATGTTTCAAGGTTTTCACTAAATGTTCCGAAAATTCAAATGAAATTCTGTTCAAAAATTTAATTTAGTTTTGAGACCCTTTCACAGTTTTGCAGAGTTAATAAACCGTATCTAAAATAAGTGTTTCAACACTCCCTCATCCTGATTATACATATGAAGTTAACATGATGTTTAATTTCGCACCAGTTATATATACACTCAAAATTTTTACCATCCTATTCTCTTCATAGCATAAAATGAATTTATTACAACAGTTTAATGAGAAACATTGTACCTACAATGTGAATATGCACTAATTTATCTTTCTGCGTCAGAGAGAGAGAAAAAAATTATGAGCCCCTTCCCCCCCCCCCCCCCCCCCTACATTCTCTTGAGCCCTCCCTATCTTTCACTTCTAGCTACGGCCCTGGCTTCAATCTCTGCACGCAGCTCCAACAAATGTATCAACGATTTTCCTCGGAATAACTATCTTACTTCAGCACTGATGCAGGGACTGATGCAGGCTTCCTATGACTTCGTAAATTAGTTTGAAAATCTACTTTTAAATTTTGTTAATTTTATAAAGTTTATTATTTTTATGGCATCATTCAGCTCCAAAGAATAAAACTGTTCTCCTTTTTGTTCGGTAAGCAGAGTTAACAGTACTGGCAGGACTTTTCTGTTTCGATTCGCATTGTGCATCTGATTCAGAATCATATCTTGTAGCTTACTTTAAATCAAATTTTTAAAAAGCATTAAATGCAGAAACATAAAATAAAGCATTTCAAACCAAAAATATTATACGAAAAATAAATACAAGTACAATGCAAATTCCTAAGTAGACCTTAGATGTATTACTGTGTCTTTCAACCCAGTTACAGATATATTTATTTTTGACACACACTCACACAAATTGCTACATATTTTTTAAAATCTCTCACTATGCTAATTTTTTTAATGTTTTGTTTATTTTCCTGGAAAGCCGAGGAGCCCTAGAAAAGTTCAGGCGGAGCCCCAAGGGCTCCGGGAAGCACACTTTGGGAACCTCTGGTTTAAGGAATATTTTAGAGACAAAAATTTGTCAAAAATACGGGATTTCTTAATATAAGTTTTAATTCTTTCTAACGACAAACTTTAAAACAGCGTAACAACTTGGTGTTATCCCTTATTTTTCGAACTAAACAAAATGCAATAGTATTAAAAAAATATTTTTTAAAAAATGAATGCAATTGATTCAGGGGAAAAAAAAACGAACGTATTACAGTAAAACCTCTAAATAACGGACAGCTTGGGAGCGCTGAAACTGTCCGCTATTCGGAGGTGTCCGCTATTGGGAAAACCTCGCCGATTCAAAAATTGATGGAAAATGCCTATGTTTCCTTATTTGACTCATATATGTCGTAAATATATGACCGTAAAAATATATCACCGTCTATTATATAATTAATCAGAAATTAAATTTTTTAAGCAATAAAACTGAAATGAAATTGTGCACACCTTTTGCTTTTGCTTGTGATTACAAGTAATTTACTTTTCAGTGTCAAGTTCTAGTCAAGGTGTGAAATCAGTAGTTTTAATCCTTTTGAATAATCTGGGTTTTTTTTTTCCTTATTAAAAAAAATATATATTTATATAACTGGTCACCCTATTTTGCCGCTTCTTAAAAGCATGAAATCTCAAATTTTCGGCGAGGGAGGAGCATTCTCTCTCAACTCACCCCCTGAATTCAACACAGGGCACGGGAAGGGGATTTCCCCAGCCTTGCCTACCACTAAATTTATCAGTGATCAGAAAAATTATGACACATTGTCCCGATAAATTTAGAAATTTTTTACTTTTTTTTTCACTTTTGTTTCACATTAAAAATAAAATTCTCATCCTTCATCGTCAAAACTAGTGTCCGCTATTCGGAATGTCCATTATTCAGAGGTTAAACATACAAAAATTAAGGTTTTGGGAGTGGGGATTGGAAAACTGTCCGTTAAATAGAGGTGTCCGCTATTCGGGAGTGTCCGTTATGGAGGTTTTACTGTATTTCTGAGAGAAATATATTCGTATACTGTAAAATATTCATATTATTTCGAGACAAAAATTAAAAGTATTTGAGTATTTTCAATTTTCATCCTATATCATATATATTTTTTAAGCACTTTTTTAAATTAATCCAAAACTACGCAAAAAGGTAAATAAAAACAGTTTCACATTTTTAATTATAGTATATTTTTTAATAAAATAAAAAGAAAACACAATATTAGTTAGTAGTAAAAAATAAAACCATAATTATTTTTAATTAAAGGTAAAATTTGTATAGAGTGGAAAACATCCAGATTTCGATATGGAAAAGTATTAAATATTTGTATTTCAGTTATGAATTTTCATCGGATACCATTTAAATTCCGTGATACATATTTCTAACTAAAGTTTAGATTTAAAAAAAAAATAGGAATTTCTTCACTTCAATCAGTATAGCTTAAAATTTCGAGACTAAACTAAAAACTTTCCTATAGTAAATAAATACAGGTAGATTTCGATATTTTGAAGTCAAAAGGCACAGAAAAAAAAAAAAAAAAACTGAATATAAAGGTTTTACTCAAAATGCCACAGTTACAAATAACATTCCATTGCTACAATATCAGGGCTCCCAAATGGTCCGCAAACTGAACATCAGAATTTTCTTAGAGAAATTTTCTTTTTAGATTTTTCTTGCAAATTGTCAGGAAACCACCTTTGGAAGTTGATTCTAGCGCAAATGTATCATGAAATTTTCTGTTAAAAAATACTGATGTTCAGTTCGCGGACCATTTGGGAGCCCTGCAATATGTACATAAATATTTTTTTTTCGTCATATCGAGGTTTCCGAGTACACAATATTTGACAAATCAAAATTTTTTTGAATAGTTTTATCAAAAATAAATAAATAAATAAATAAAATAAGATAAAATAAAATCCTATATATTGATAAGTTATATTAATTAGTAAATTAAACTAATTAATAAATTACCAATTAGTTAAATTAATTAGTTCCGGTTAAGAATAAATTTATGTTTTCTTCGTTATAAATTGTTTTTTCTTATTAGAAACTACAAGGGGAAATAAATACGACTAAGAATAAAATTTTATAGGTTTTCTTCGATCTAACTTGTTTTTCTTATTTAATAAAAAACTACACAAAATATTTCTCCAATTCATATATATTTATAGATTAATACCTTTTTTTTCGGCCAAACATACTTTTTTTCCGATCGAACAAGAATTTTTCCGACTGACTTTTCCGTTTTTCCAATTTATAAATTTTTATGGGTTAATACGCAATATTATTTTTTCCGACTAAACATGCCTTTTGTGATGGAACGGAAAAATTTCCGAATGATATTTTTGTTTTTTCAATTTATAAGTTTTTATAGGTTAATACCATTTTTTCCGATCGGACAAGAAATTTTCCGACTGATTTTTCCGTTTTTCCAATTTATAAGCTTTTAGGGGTTAATACGTAATACTGTTTTTTCCGACTAAACATGCCTTTTCCGATGGAACGAGACATTTTCCGAATGATATTTTCGTTTTTCCAATTTAGAAGTTTTTATAGGTTAACACCATTTTTTTCGACTGACTTTTCCGTTTTTCCAATTTATAAATTTTTATAGGTTAATACGTAATACTGTTTTTTTCCGACTAAACATGCTTTTTTCCGATGGAAACGAAAAATTTTCCGAATGATATTTTAGTTTTTCCAATTTATAAGTTTTTACAAGTTAATGCCATTTTTTCCAATCGAACAAGAGTTTTTCCGACTGATTTTTCCATTTTTCTAATTTATAAGTTTTTATAGGGTAATACATAATATTATTTTTTCCGGCTTTCCGATTAAACGGTATGCCTTTTCCGATTAAACAGTAAATTTTCCGAATGATATTTCCGGTTTTCCAATTCATAAGCTTTTAGGGGTTAATACGTAATACTGTTTTTTCCGACTAAACATGCCTTTTCCGATGGAACGAGACATTTTCCGAATGATATTTTCGTTTTTCCAATTTAGAAGTTTTTATAGGTTAACACCATTTTTTTCGACTGATTTTTCCGTTTTTCCAATTTATAAATTTTTATAGGTTAATACGTAATACTGTTTTTTTCCGACTAAACATGCTTTTTTTCCGATGGAAACGAAAAATTTTCCGAATGATATTTTAGTTTTTCCAATTTATAAGTTTTTACAAGTTAATGCCATTTTTTCCAATCGAACAAGAGTTTTTCCGACTGATTTTTCCATTTTTCTAATTTATAAGTTTTTATAGGGTAATACATAATATTATTTTTTCCGGCTTTCCGATTAAACGGTATGCCTTTTCCGATTAAACAGTAAATTTTCCGAATGATATTTCCGTTTTTCCAGTTTATAAGCTTTTATAGGTTAATACTACTTTTTTTCCGACTAAAGATACTTTTCCCGAGCGACCTGGTAATTTTCCGACTGATTTCTTCTGGGGGGGGGGGGGTGCTGCACCCCCCCGGGATTTACGCCCCTGGATACATGGAACATAAAATAATTCAAATTTTTGAGTTTTTAATTATTGGTCTAAAAAATAGAGTTAAAAGATTACAGTGCTAAATGACCAAGGACCTAGGATTATGTTGTTAAATGATTATGGACCTAAAAGATTAGGATGTTGAAAGTTTTTTAAATAATACATTTTAAGCACAGTGGGTGTGAACAGTGGTGGTCAAAAATTTTCTGCCAGAGTAAAATTTTTGATATTTTTTAATTATAGCCACATGAAAAAACTCTCAAAGTGATACTTATACATTTAATTGACATAATAGTTAAGAATTTATTTATGGAATAATAAATAAATATCCATAAATTTAATAGACAAAATTAATTGCAAAGAAAAACACATGTTCTCAAAAGTTTCTGGCCATCTTTGCAAGTTTGAAAAAGTAGTGTTATAATAGAAAATAACTTTAATCAGTAATATTTACAGTTAGTATTTTATCGTCATGCCTTTAGCTATAAGTACTGTACTCAGCGACGAGGCATCGATTCAAAGAATGGTTGAAGATCGTCCATATTAAGTTTTGTCCATTCTTGCACTTTTTAGACGAATTCTACCGAACTGGGATAATTATAATTCCACACATATTTCTCAAGTTCATTCCAAATATTTTCTGTCGGATTCAGATCAGAAGGTTAGGCTGGCTATTTCAAAAGCAGATTTTTTTTTTTTTTTTTTTTTTTTCGCTAAAATCACTGTTTGATGTGCTTACATGTATGCTTTGAGTCGTTATCAAACTGCTGAACTGCACAACTGCAGTCGCTGAAACAAAATGTTGCGACCAAATTTTTTATCCTCCAATAAGGCAGCAAATAATCTTGCAAGACATCCTTATCCATTTAACAATTTATCTTTCCGTGGATTTTAATTACTGGGCTGATGCTTTTTCCAGAAAATGCTTTCTACAGCATAACATATCCTTCGAAATGCTTCATTGTAGGAATAATCTATCTTGAATCATATTTTTTGTTTTTATGTTATTGGATGTAGTATATGCCAACAGCCCCCACCCCCACCCCCACCCCCCCCCCCAAAAAAAAAAAAAAACTTTTTTTGAATAGTCATTTTGCGGGGTCTTCTGGACTGCGTCAAATCCTGGAGTCCATGACTATATATTTTTGAAAAATATTCACAATAGATTGACCAATCGATAACTTTGCCGCAATCCCATGAGAAGATTGACCTTTTAGAAACAAGCAAATCACTCGTTTACAAACAATAATTGTTGAACTTTTCATTTTAAAATTTCAACTGCATTATTCACGTTGATTAATTAAGAAACACGACGAAAAGAATTGCTTTACTGATAGCAAAAACAAATAATTGACAAATGGCCAGAAATTTTTGCACAGGTGAATTTCAAATTACTCCTCTTTGCATCAAGTACCTTCAGTATCCAATCAAAACTATCACGTGTTCAGAGGTCATTTGCATATTTCTAACTTTTGGAACAATTGTACTTTTTTTTTTGCTGAAATGTTCTGGTAAACAAATCAAAAAACTAACGGTCCGGAAACTTTTGTCCGCCACTGTAGTTTTTTGCCTTTTTCTCGAAATGTGTTTTTTTATGCTTTGGTGTTATTTTCTAAAATTCTATTTTACATAAACAGTTAAAACTTTCCAAAATTGTGTAACAAACTTTTTTCTCTAAAAATATCTAACATTATAGGTCGTAGTGAATTGTTTTTTAAATAATGAGAAATATGTTCTTAAAATTTAATAGTTCTTTATTGTTTTTTACTAAAATATTTTCAATTCATTTTCTTTTAAATTAAAATAAAAATTGCTTCTTATTAATCTCAAATAGTAGGTTTTCTGACACCATAACAAATTTTAAGGTGATATATTCAACAGTTTTTTAGAAAAGTGCATCAAAGGGACATATTGTTCAAAAATTTTCATAAAGATATATAAAAAGTTAATTAGTTTTTGAAAAGTAATTTATGCATGAAAATAATTTCTTTTGATTTACATATGGGTTATAATGTATACATTCACTGTGAAAAAAATTTCATTTCTATATCTATTTTTTAGTATACGTGATGTTAAATGTTTCGCAAAGACTACTTCATTTTACTTGTCGAGATGCTCCATGTGCCCTTAACCCTTCACTGTACAATTTTTTCTTATTTTATAAAATAAATAAATAAATAAATAAATCTACACACTATTAATGGAAAAAATAGTAAAAAAATCACATTTTCAGCTGAAATTTGATATTTTATAGCGTGTACCCTATATACACAATTAGGGTTTTTAAATAATTTATTGCTATATTTTGCCATTAAATGAGCTTAAATTAGTTAATTTTATCTGCTTAACACTCTGCAAAATTTTTTACATTAATATTTTCATGTATTCAGTAAAAATAATAAAAGTAAATTCTGCCTTAATAGATTGATCGAAATTTTTGTTTTTGTTTCAAAAGAACAAATTATATTTTTTTGTCAAATGGATCTGACAAGGACAAAATAAGTGTTATTCCACTCTTTGGACTGTTCTTGATCAGTTACAGCGATCCTATTGGCCAAATTCTTGGCACATAATGAGAATTATAATGTTTTTAGGTATGTGCCAGATATGGCATATGGTGCAGTGAAGGGTTAAAAGGATTCTCACATCTTTTCTCCCTGAACAACTAAATCGTATGGAAACGTTAACAAAATACAGTAGAACCTCGGTTATCCGAAAATCGGCTTAATCGAAAGACCTTAAAATTCCTTAAAGTCCATTTTAAATGTGAAAAATTGCATTGTCAGTACTATTTTTACTGATGTCAAATGATACTTTTCAGCGAATTTTGATTTATGATTACTAGTTTACTTGTAAATTTTAACTCAAAACAAGTCTGAATCATTTTTAATACTTTGAAGAGTTGTTTTAAGTTGTTTTAATACATATTAGTTTTAAAAAAATAGAAGAAAAATAAGTAACAGTCAAAACTTTGAAAGGGTATTATTGCAACCCGTTTTTACGAAAATTCCTATGAAACCCCTGTTAACCGAAAATTCTTTGGTCCCATGCTTTGCGGATAACCGGGTTTTACTGTATGTTTAACCGCTTCCCTGGTTTACCCGTACGTCATAACGTGTTTTTGCCAATCATGATTTGCCGGGCGTACGGGTATCCATATTCCAATAATAATTTATTATTTTCATTAGTAAATTTTCATTGTAAATTTTGCATTATCTAATCCATGCAGTTTTCTGATTTAATTTGCAAAAAAATTCTGTTTAAAAAAACTGGTGATAAAAGATTAAAAAATCTGTAAAAAACATGAAAAAAAGGACTTTCTTATAGTTTTTTTTTTTTTTTTTTTTTTTAAATATTGATCACTTAACTGGCTAAGAAATAAACATGCAGATGCATGTACTCGAAGAAACTTCAGCTGTTGGAGGGTATTAGACAATTGCTTTTTTCCATTTTTAATTTGTTATAAATTTAAATTCTAATTTTTAAATTTTTTTAATTGCTTCTCACATGAGCTCCAGAAAATGTAATTTTTTCTCCCATTTTTATTTCTTCATTACTATCAAGGATCGCTTTCCTATTATTCATTCCATTCTACCATGTAACGGGGATGTGGGGCAAAGGTCCCAGGCTCCTTATAAAAACATCAGAAGCCCATCAAAAATTTCAATTCTTTTTCATAACTATTTGGAAAGTAGTGAAATGCAAATTGAAAATTACTCAACATTGTACTTCACATTAACATTTGCATTGCAAAACTAAAGGAATTGAAAAAAAAAAAAAAAGCAGTTAAAGTATTAAATTAGTTAGATCTCGAATTCCCTTAATGCTAAGTCTATGGGAGTGGCATGCACGTCCACATCGAAAGAGGTAAAGCCATATAAATTACTACGGCCCAGCTCTTTTAGATAAACCGGCTTCGGAACTGGTTTAAAATAAATATATATACAAGAAAAGGTAGAGTGGAATTTTTTTACATAAAAATTTAAATTAAAAAATATTAAAATTCAAAAGTAAGAATTTTTTAGAACGTGTTTACGAGCGCTTAGACCCGTACTTCTGTGTGTATATGTCCTTTCCTCAAGATGTTTATGGGTTTTTTCGTTAAATACAAAAATCTATTGGTAAACAGACAGCAGGGAAATCCAATACAAAAATACATTTGTTTTCCTTTCACTTCCGTGGATATCAATATCTGAAAGACTTTCCCTAACTTTCCCCGTAATTTTTTCCTTTCACTTGCGTGAGCGGACCTTCACCTATTTTTTTTTTTTTTTTTAATTATTTACAGGAACATTTATCGAAAGATAATTTTTGATTCAATTCTTTTATGCAAGATAGAGGGAATTGGTTGTTCTATCATTGTTTTATCTACACATTATCTGTAACTACTACGCTTATCTGAGAGATAGTTTGCATATTTCATCGCTTAGCGCTTTTACGTCAAATTAATGTTTTTATAAAATTAGAAACGTATCAATCTGGCGTATAATTGCCAATTCTTTATGATATCATTTATACTTTACTAGACGATTATTCTGTTTTTGACTCGAAACACCTCTAATCTAAGGCTTCGCCGAAATTATATTGCTGATTCAGTAAGTGATTTTAAATTTATCATATAGTTGTTTAAACTACTTTCGCTAATGCATGGGATATTTAAAATATAGTTGAAGTTTTGATGCAATTCAAAAAAGTTTTTTATTTTATTTTGTTCTTTTTTTTTGAGGAGGTGGAATGATTTATTTAATCAAAAACTAAAAATTTTTGTACTTATAAATATTTTTTCAAATGTATATAAATGCGTATATTATTGTTAAAACGCAAATTATTAAAAAATATTTAATTAATTTATAAAAAATATTGATTCTAGCTATCTTTAAAAATGCGTAAAAGGATAGTATTTTTTAAGCACTTTTTTCGTTTTTGAGTGCAGTTAAGAACAGTTATTAATTTGTGTTCAGTGTATGAAAAAATATGTGCCTAAAAAAATTAATTACTTTTTTAATAAAGAATTTTTAACAACAGACATCATATTTTGAAAAAAATTTCCAATGGCGAAAAAAAACTGGGAGCAATTTAATCAATGTACACCAGTAGTGTTGATTTCAGGCGATGGCCCGAGGAGGATATTTCCCCGGAATAGTGAGATTTACTCTCCTCCCCCCCCCCCCCACACACACACCGGAAGATTTGAAATTTTGTATTTTCAATGGTCAAAAAATGCAACTTCGCCCCGGAATTCTATAATGTTCTCCCGGAGCCACATCTATCATTCCCGAAGTTAAGTGTCTGAATTCAACTCTGAATTGTACAGGCTGAGGATTTTATCTTCAGTCTTGAGTATCTTCAGTAAGAGTCTTGAAAATATGGTACTTTTACGTTATATAAACACCATTGTCGTTATTCCAAGTTATATAAAAATTTTCGAGCGTAGTATTTGGCACAAAACAGAACATCTGATAATGTATACGTATATACTATTATTTTCAACACAATCTATCTGATTGGTAAAGTAATCATACAAATTGAATATTTCCAACTGAGCGAAGAATTGACCAGGCTGGGAATCGAACCCAGATACTTGGCTTACAAGGCCAATGCTTTACCTATCAAACTACCAGGTAGCTTAATAGGTAAAGCATTGGCCTTGTAAGCCAAGTATCTGGCTTCGATTCCCATCCTGGTCAATTTTTCGTTCAGTTGGAAATATTCAATTTGTATATGTATATATGTATAAAGATAATGACCCAATTTTTGCTATTACCACGAAACGTAGTTAAAATATACGATTTTTTATTCTAAAGTCCTGTATACGATCTACAGATATGTATCCACACTATACATAATGTACGTTAATTCAGTTAAACGCATTAACGCAGTTGAAAATTTCTGCCAACAAATGGATGTTGTTGAGAACTTTGTGCGATTCTGTATATGATTCATATAATTCATAAACACCAAGTAATATTTAAAAAATAATTAAGTTTAAAAGCGGGTTCCGTAAGTGAAAACACATTTCTGCAATTATTTTCCGTTGGTTTCATTAGTTCAATTAATTCTCTCTCTTTTTTTTTTCTATAGTAAAATTATTTTGTGTATCCCTATAAATGAATGATAAGTTCTATGCGCACCATATTCAATGGTAAGATTCTTGTGTACATATCGGTGATGTATATCAGTTTTGATATATTTAAAATGCTGTAAAATTATTAAAATGCACGACTAACGATCCCCCCTCCCCCCTCCATAGACCATAATGTAACGGAATTCTTTTGAGTGGTTCTGTAAATGAACCGAAAATGCTACACACTTCATTTTTCAACATCAAATATGCCATAGTAAACCCCAATAACACATATCAAAATAGTAGAAATCGGACTGTATTTAAGACGAAATAGAGTCTAAATATACCAAGGTGATATCATATCTTACCAAGGATAGTTTTTAATTTTACTACTTTAAAAAAGCAGTAAAACTAAATACTGATTTTACTTACTCATCATACATAGTATAGGGTAAGTCTTGCAATCGTCTTGAAAATCGAAAAAAAAAAAAAAAAAAAAAAAATTGACGGATTTATGCGTTTCGGATACTGGAGATTTCGAAAAACATATTTTTAGATTTTTTATTATTATTATTATTTTTTTTTTTTTGCCGTCCGTCCGTCTGTGTGTCTGTCTGTAAACGCTCCATCTCCCGAACAAATTGAGATGGGGACTTGAAATTTTGTACGTGCTTAATATGTAAGAATGGAACGAAGCCTATTTAATATCAGTAACCTCGATTATCCGGAACTATTTGTTTCGAACTCTCGAAAAATTCGTTTTGATGAAAGTTATATAAAAATTTTCGAATTTTTTTATTTTAAGTTGTGGACATAAACAACAATAAAATAACACAAATTTTGCATAAAAAACGAAGTCGATCGGATTATTAGTTGTCGTGATATTTTTAATACTGTTTTCCACATTCTTCGATTTTTCATGACCCCGTATTTCATTCAAATTTCAATTGAAAGGTATATTTTAATAGGAAATGAGACGCTAAATCCGACGCAACAAACTGTTAGTGAATACGATTATTATTTTTGGAGTTATAAGGATTTTTTAATGCAATTCAGTACTACTTGAATGGATTGGCGTTTTATATAATTTGTCGAAATTGGTTCATTAGAAATTCATTAATCGAGCATGACTATGTGTTAAAAACAGGGCTTCGGAGTCGGTGTCGGAGTCTGAGTCGCTAAAAAACAAGCCGACTCCGACTCCAGCTTTTTTTTGTTTCGAAACTACTTCTTTTAAAGAATGAATGCAACATAAATTAATGTTACCTTGACTTATTTTTGTATGATTTCTTCATCACTTTCAGAGCTTTTGTTGAAATTCCTTGCTTCCTCTAAACCACAAGCGAAATGCGACACAATGCCATCGTTACTTAAAATTTTGCAACATTCCAATTTTAGAATCTTCGCTAATCTATAGACGCGCTTTTTTGTCCACATTTTCAAACTGTTTAGATTTCTCAAATGATTTTTCTCTGCAAATCAGTAGTACCGTCATCTTCTATAGGAATTTCATTTCCATCATCTGGTAAAAATGCCACCGTGATTTGTTAACCATGGCTCTTTTTGTTTACTCCCATGCATCATCATCGTAATAAATTGCATGAAAAACCGAGACTTTTACGTTAATCCGCAATCCGCATAACTCTATCCCAGTTATGTAGAGAATCTACTATATTATTTAATTTTTAAAATTTGCCTGATCTATGAAACATCTTTAGATTATTATGATTAGTTTTATTTCTTTCTGCATTTTCCATTTTTTAGTCTTTTCCATTTTTATGTTACTTAATTCAATTTAATAATGTCGAGAATTTAATTTATCCATATTATAAAGGCCAAACGTACCTGTGCGTAAAGCATACGTCATATTGTGAATGGCAACACTTTAAAATTTTAAATGAAATTTTAGTTTTGAAATTTTTGCAACTGCAAAGTTTTAAACTTCTAAACATCGCACATTTTCAATTTTTACACCGTCGTATAGGGGAAAAATGCGCTTTAAAATACAATTTGTTTGAAAACTGTATCTTAATTTATTTTTGAAATATTAAATTTTGTAGTTTTAATACCGTTTTTCTAAACATGGCAACAGAAGTACTTCTTCCATTAAAAGAAAGGAAAATGCCGAGAAAAGCAGATTATTGTATCTTTATGTTGCCATTTTCACATTAAAAGTGAAAAAAAAAAATAAAGTACATACTGTGTCAAGAATATGATTTCACGGGGCAAAAATTCTATTATTGAGTCAAAGTGGAATAAATTCTGTTTTTTAAATTTTGGAATATTAGCTTAAGAGTTTTAATTGATAATTTTATCATAATAATAGGTCTTTATTATTTTTTATTGATTAGATGTACGATCAAAGTTTAATTTTAACAGTTTTTACAACTGAGTTTTATGGAGATAATATTTTGTTATCTTTAAGTTTGTTACCTTTGTAACTATCATTTTTTAAGAGTTAGACTTACCAATTTATGGTGCATATTTTATTGTTAATTAATTTTGTAGGTTTATTATAAATCAACGAAACAGTTCCTTTTTAAACATTTTCTTCCGTGGAAATTCGACGGGTTCTACCTTGTATATATAAAAGAGAAAACAAGTATGGCTCTGAGACTCCTTTTCTATTTTTTTGTAGAAATTTTCTTGTAGAATTTTCTTGTAGTTCATTAATACTATATTCCTTGTCTTTTATACTGAGTTAAACATCATTAGTATTTAATGCATGGCACTATGTGTTTTTATATTTTACTAATATTATTTATTTATTTTATTTAAGGCAATAAGACATAATAAGTTGACTATGGCAAGTTTGTCAAGAAAAGTTGCAAACTTATCCTATCCGGGATTCGATAAAGGTAATTCTGTATCTCCTTAGATCTTGTCTTAAATCTTCATTTATAATTACTTCATTTAATAACTTTTGTTCCAAATTTAAAATTGATAACGTCTGTTTCTTGTCTTAAAACTCAATTTATATTTTACATTTAAAATAGTTGATAATGTATATACATGTATATATATACAGGGTGAGTCATAAATATCGAAACAATAGGCTAACTCCTTAAATATTGCCCCTAGACCCATACTTCCAATTGCAAAAATTCCTAAAAAAAGGTGAAATTTTTGATAAGTTGCAACTCCATGAGAGGTCTATTTTAAAAATTACGAAAATTAAATTTTTATACGGCCCCCAGAGGATAAAACTTCCAATTAGAAAAATTTTCCTTATCCATTCCTGAACTGAACAAAAAAAAAAAAAAAAAAAAAAAAAAAAAAAAAATGCATCTTGATATCTTCAAAACTCAGTTACGACAATTTTAATAAATCGCGAGATTTCAAGGGATCAGACACAAATTGAAATGCATGTAATTGAAGAAACAATGTTGCTGTAATGGGACCAGGAAACATTTATTTTATTTATAAAGTTAGAATTTTGAATGTTTTATGATGGTTAACCATATAATTTGTAAGCATTATCACATCATAAGACTTTTTAATAATTTTTTTTTCAAAAAATTTAGAGTAAATTAAAATTGTTATAACTCGAAATATTATTTGTCGCGTTGAATTTTTTTCTTTTCATTAAATGAAAATGTCTAATTTTCAATTTTGATTCAGCATTTTAAATAATATATATTTTTTATAAATAAAAGTATTTAAAATAGCAATATAAAAAAAAGATGCAATTTTTTATAAACAAATCATATTTAAAAAATTAAATTTTCTGAGCTAAAAACATCTTTCGGCACGTTGGGCATTTATTTATTTATTTATTTATTTATTTATTATTATTTTGAGATGTTAAAAAACTATTGAAATCGCGGGACTGTTACCATAACCGACGGTTATTGACTTATGTCAGTTTAAAAATGAGAAATACTGAAATAAAAACATTTAATGCATAAAAGTGCATTTACTTTTGAACAAAGATGGGCTCCTAACGTTTAAATACTTTTTAAAATTTTCTAGGTGATTAACTCCGTCCTGTATAGTTTTGATTTCAGATTTTGTGTAAGTTTTGCCATTCCCACCCTCTTTAATTACAGTTTAAATGCGTCAGTTGATTTAAACCTCATTTTTTATCACGTCGATTTCAAATTTTTTCCTTGTGCAGGGACTCACAGACAGACATTTTGTAAAAACATGTTTCTCGGCATCTCTGAGCCCTAAAACGTGTGAATCCGTCGAAAACCGGAATTCAAAATTCTCATGAATCCAATACTTTCTTCTTGTAAAGATAGAAGAAATAAATTTTGAAGCTGAATAGTAAAAAAGTAGATTTTTGAAAATATTTCAATGTAATTTATTAAAATATATTTCAAATGATTCCGTTAATAGAAGTGTCATTATCGCTATTACTATTTTTACTAAACTTATTGCCTACGTCAATAAGTTTATAAGACACTTTTAATGAGAGTTTAATTAATATCACTTAATTTAATAACACTTTTAATAAGTGTTTAATAAGACGGTGGGTCGTGCCAATTATGAGGTTGGCGCCAAGGTTGAGATACTGCAGACATCTAGCATATTTCAAGGAAGTTTAAAGCAAAAACTATACGCTTTTATTTTAAATCTAAAAGTTAAAGTATTGTCTTGGACCGACATTTAACAATGCGTAAATTTATGGTCGATCCCTAAATTGTACTTCAAATGAACTGATTTCGCTGCGCTCAGAGGTATGCTTAAGTGGTGTAAGTCACGAATTTTTGAAAATTTTGGATTTTAATATCTTTTGCGGATTTCTAGATATCGAGATGAATTTTTTTTTATTCATTTCAGGAATGGATTAGGAAAATTTTTCTAATTGGAAGTTTTATCCTCAGGGGGCTGCATAAAAATTTAATTTTCGTATTTTTTTTAAATCGACCTCCCATGGAGTTGCAACTTATCTTATCAAAAAATTCACATTTTTTTATGAAACTTTGCAATTGGAAGTATGGGTCTAGGGGCAATAATTAAGGAGATAGCCTATTGTTTCGATATTTATGACTCACCCTGTATATACATATATATCTTGTACATATATAAAATTTACATATGTAATATATATATATTAATAGTTTTTAGACATGTAATGTTTAAAACTTGTTTTATTCAGATTTATATTTCCAATTTAATTTTATGCTAATTATAGCGCATTAAATTTTCCCATATATATCTTTTGTACTGTGTATTATACAGGATAAGTCATAATTATCGAAACAAAAGGTTATCTTCTTAAATATTGCCCCCTAGGCCCATATTTCTAATTGAAAAGTTTCATAAAAAATTGGAAAATTTGATGAGATAAATTTGCAACTCCATGGGAGATCTATTTGAGAAAATACAAAAATTTAATTTTTATACGGACCCTGTAAGGTAAAATTCTTAAACAGGAAAATTTTTCATATCTATTCCTGAATTAAACAAACAAAACAAAACAAAAATCATCTAGATAATAATAAATCTAACAGAGATATTAGAAACCAAAATTCTATAATTCCCAAATTGCACAATATTAAAAATCGATTTAAAACCGTGCGTTTCCCCTGGACATAAAATAGCAGCGTATGGATTTTACATTAAATTTGCTTTCGAAATATGCTGTTGATCTGCACTAGAAGTCTACACGGGTTGAAATATCTGGGTCCGGCCGCGAATCGACCCATGAAGAAAGTTAAAAATCACATTGTCCAGCTTGGAAAAAAGTTAAAATCATATAGCCCGGATCAACTTTGAATTTTTACATAGTTTTTTTTTGCTTCGATATAGTTAAATATTGATTTATATGGAGGAGTTCTGTCCAAAAATATTTACTATAGCTTTTCAATTTTCATGTTTATAATTTTCATTATTAAAGAGTCGTCAAAGCATGTGATATATTTTTTTTATTAATTTTTTTTATTAATATGTAAATGTTTCACTTATTCTTTATTATCATTAATCCATATTCCATGAGTTGGTGACTTTGATAAATACTAAACTTTAAAACCTTAAAGACGGAATCACATAGGCAAGAAATTCCTTCTTAGGAGGTGTAAATGTAGTCTGATTTCTCTCATGTATTATTATATTAATTTGCATGAACCAACAAATCAACACATTTTTCCGTTTAAGACTGGATTCCATCATAGGCAGGTTCTTTTTCACTGGTTTTATTTAATTTTAATTTTTTTGCCTTTAAATCTACTATTCTTTTAAAAAAAAATTAATTTTAAAGTTTTTTTAATAAAGACAATTTAAAAATATATGCGTTTTTCGTAAAATTTTTTAAACTGAGCGAAATTTTAATTATTTTATGCACGGATTAGGTCAGTCAGAGACAACGATTTTAATACGGATTGTGCCGAGACTGGGACTGAAAATTTCGTCCCATGCAGATGTAGGAAGAAGGAAACCAATCCCGGTACAGTATGAAAAAATACCTTAGGCACGGCTTGGCCGAGACAAAAAAATGTCCGGGACCTAGCCCAGCCCAGTCCCACACTGTAAAAAAAAATTCAAGAGGTTACTAAAAATTTCTTAGTAAATTTGTATTCCACAGAATTTTTTTGTAACCATTACAAACTTTTTTTTTGCAAGTGAAACAAGCATTTCTTTTGTAAACTGAACAAAAGAATTTTTTGTATAACTAACTTAAAAATTTTTAGTATGAGCCACAAAGCAAATTTTAGTAATAGCCAGGGGCGTATTTAAATAGAATTCATTAGGGGGGGGGGGCGTAAATGACGATTTTGCCGACTAACTTAAAATATATATGTTTATATCTTTAAAAGTATGTTCCTGTATTTGTATATATGCATCTACCGGATGTCCTAAAATTGACTGACTGATTTTAAAACTCAGTAACTTGCAAATTGTGGTAGCTGTAAAATTAAATTCCTACAAGAGTGTTATGTAAGAATGTAAGATAGCAGGAGTTTTTTACCGCGATTCTCGATTTTAATTTAAAAAAGCGGGGATAGATGGTACTGTTAGCAACAGGTGCTAAATCTGAGCCCTTTTGGCCTCTTTTCTCAATTCTGGTGTGAAAGAAAAAGATTAAATATATGCAGTGGGCTCCTAATAACAAAATTACATTGGTAACTGAGAGTCATTTCATATATTTAATCTCCTTTTGTCGCAACAAGACTGAGAGTGAAGAGAAACAAAATATCGGCCCCCAATTTAACAATCATTGCTAGCAATGTCATGTATTTCTTCTATTTTAAACTTAAGTCGAGAAACGCTGTAAAAAACACTTCTCACATCTTACCTAACCCTTCTGAAAATATTTTTTAAATAGCTGAATATTTTACTCGAATATTTTACAATATATATTCGATTATCAATTATAATAGAATATTTTACACTTATTGAGGAGACTATAAGATAGATTTAAAGATAGACATTCTATACTACCCCTTACGTTATATTGCTTTAAATATTCCAGTTGCATATTTTCATATTAATGAAAATTTGTTTATTTTATTGCTGATAGTACAGCAGGAAATTCAAATCCAAATTAATTAAACAAGTTGAAATTTTTAGTAAGAAGTTACTTGGAATTTATTTACAGTAAACTTATTTATATTAAAAAGGATTAAATCAAAATTAATTTTATTACTCTTCCTAGGTCGGGCTGGGATAGGGACTTACTTTTTTCCTAAAAGATCGGATCAGGCCGGGCCTAATTTATTTTTTTCCGTACCGAGCCGGGACTGATTTCATTCTTCTTAGCCTTCACGGGCCAAAATATTTTGTCCCAGTTTTGAGCCAGCCTATATGAAAATCATTGTTTCGGCGTAGCCAGTCTGTTGAACGATCAGTAAAATTTGGCCTGAGCCAAAAATTTTTGCAAAAAAAGCATGCAATTTAAAATCGTCTTTATTCTTCAATTAAATATAAAAATTTATTCTTTTTAAAGAATCGTAGTTTTCTAAGCTCATTAAAATGTAGCAAAATGTATAAAAAAAGTATTTGCCTATGGCGGAATAATGTTTTAATTGAAAATTGCGTTTCATCCATACAAAATTAATGCAATAATGTGAGAGGGTAAAATATAATGCATTTTTATACCTGCTAAGAAGGAAACATGTCTATAACGATTTTTTTCTTTCCTATGCGATTCCGTTTTAGAAGATTTTATTGTATACCATTTTTAAGATATTTATATCTCCAATACATGGAATACGGATTAATAGTATTAAGAGCCTGCATCAGTCAAACCGAAACTCAAAATCCGATCACAAACCTACGCGTGTTGCCACCAGGAAGGCGTATCCCGAACCCAAAGATTGACACTTTAAAAGACCAATGATATTTTCCAAGCTTGTAATTAATAAGAAAATGGTCATCTCACGCCACCCTTTACCTCCAGGCGATAAAAAGGGGATAAGATACCCCAGGAAGAAAAAAGTCATTAGCAAATGCTAAAAACTCTCGCACCTTTTCAATACTGATAGCCCGAGGGATATGTGCATTTGGATAGTTTCTTCCAGATAATTTCTGACCAAAACACTCGGATCCGTTTTAAAACAAGTCGACATTGACCTTTTTTGTTAGATAGTTTCAAGTGAAATTTATATGTAATTTTAAAAGACAACATACAGATCGTGATTATTATGTCAGAGATTGCACATTAAACATTTTCCAAAGAATCTCCTCTACACTTTAATATTTTTAAATGATTTTTTTAGCATTGAATAGCTGAGATCATTGAACTGTACAAAGACCGTTTTGTATTTTTTCGATTTTGTTACGAGTATTTTATAGTGGCTTACATTATAGAGCGAAATCCCAAGATAGAAATTTTTAAGATATCTCGTTTGTATTTTAATATTTTTAAATGATATTTTTAGCATTGAACAGCTGAGATTTTTCGGTATAAAGACCGTTTTGTACTTTTTTTTATTTTGTTTACAGGTGTTTTAAAGAGGCTACTTCAGTTAAGTGAAATCCAGTGGAAGAAATTTATAAAAATAACTCTTCTACATTTTTATATTTTTAAATTATTTTTTGGCATTCGATATCTCAGATATTTCGGTACAAAGACCGTTTTGTACTTTTTCGACCTTGTTTAGGGGAATTTTTAAAAAGCTATTTCAGTCAAGTGAAATCCCATTGTAGAAATTTATAAAAATATCTCTTCTACATTTTAATATTTTTAAATCATTTTTTTGCCATTGGATAGCTGAGATCTTTCGGTACAAAGACCGTTTTGTACATTTTCGACTTTGTTTAATTGAATTTTAAAAAAGCTACTTCAGTCAAATGAAATCCAATGGAAGAAATTTATAAAAATATCTCTTCTACATTTTAATATTTTTAAATGAATTTTTGTCATTGGATAGCTGAGATCTTTCGGTACAAAGATCGTTTTGCACTTTTTCGACTTTGTTTAGGGAAATTTTAAAAAATCTACTTCAGTCAAGTGAAATCCAGTGGCAGGAATTTATAAAAATATCTCTTCTACATTTTAATATTTTTAAATTATTTTTTGGCATTCGATATCTCACATCTTTCGGTACAAAGACCGTTTTGTACTTTTTCGACTTTGTTTAGGGGAATTTTAAAAAAGCTACTTCAGTCAAATGAAATCCAATGGAAGAAATTTATAAAAATATCTCTTCTACATTTTAATATTTTTAAATGAATTTTTGTCATTGGATAGCTGAGATCTTTCGGTACAAAGATCGTTTTGCACTTTTTCGACTTTGTTTAGGGAAATTTTAAAAAATCTACTTCAGTCAAGTGAAATCCAGTGGTAGGAATTTATAAAAATATCTCTTCTACATTTTAATATTTTTAAATTATTTTTTGGCATTCGATATCTCACATCTTTCGGTACAAAGACCGTTTTGTACTTTTTCGACTTTGTTTAGGGGAATTTTAAAAAAGCTATTTCAGTCATGTGAAATCCATTGATAGAAATTTATAAAAATATCTCTTCTACATTTTAATATTTTTAAATGATTTTTTTGTCATTGGATAGCTTAGATCTTTCTCTACAAAGACCGTTTTGTACTTTTTCGACTTTGTTTAGGGGAATTTTAAAAAAGCTACTTCAGTCAAGTGAAATCCAATGATAGGAATTTGTAAAAATATGTCTTCTACATTTTAATATTTTTAAATGATTTTTATGTCATGGGATTGCTGAGATCTTTCGGTACAAAGATCGTTTTTTACATTTTCGACTTTCTCTAGGGTAATTTTAAAAAAGTTACTTCAGTCAAATGAAATCCAATGCTAGAAATTTCTAAAAATATCTCTTCTACATTTTAATATTTTTAAATGATTTTTTTGTCATGCGATAGCTCAGATCTTTCGGTACAAAGACCGTTTTGTACTTTTTCGACTCTGTTTAGGGGAATTTTAAAAAAGCTACTTCAGTGAAGTGAAATCCAATGATAGAAATTTATAAAAATATCTCTTCTACATTTTAATATATGTAAATCATTATTTGGCATTCGATATCTCAGATCTTTTGGTACAAAGACCGTTTTGTACTTTTTTGATTTTGTTTACAGTTGTTTTAAAGAGGCTACTTCAGTCAAGTGAAATCCAATGGTAGAAATTTATAAAAATATCTCTTCTACATTTCGATTTTTTACGGGTATTTTAAAGTGGCTTCCTTGAATAGAGAGAAGTCCCATTATAGAAATTTATAAAGATATCTCGTCAACATTTTAATTTTTTAAATGATTTTTTTAGCATTGAATTTCTGAGATATCTCTGTACAAATACCGCTTTATATTTTTTTCGATTTTTTATGGGTATTTTAAAGGGGCTTGTTTCAATGAAGCGAAATCCTATCACATAACTTTATAGAAATATCTCGTCTATATTTTAATAATTTTTTTTATATTGAACAGCTGAGATCTTTCTATACAAAGGCCGTATTACAATTTTTGATTTCGATACAGGTATTTTAAAGTGACTTACTTCAGTCAAGCGAAATCCCATTGTAGAATTTTATAAAGATATCTCGCCTACATTTAAAAAAAAAAAATATTTTATTTATTTTTTTTCTCTTACATTGAATAGCTTTTACGATTTCATTTATTTTAAAGAGGCTACTGCAGTTAAACGAAACAATGCCTTCGCTTTAAAACTAATGCTATGAAAGAAATTTATAAAAGTTTATCGTCTGTGTTTTAATAGTTTTAAGTTTTTTTTTTTTTTTTTTTTTTTTTTTTTTTTTTTTTTTTTTTTACTTTGCCTAGTTGATATCGATTTGCACAAAGGCCATTTTCTATTTTTTCGATTTATTTTACGGGTATATATATATATATATATATATATATATATATATATATATATATATATATATATATATATATATATATAACTTTAATCAAACGAAACAATTTACTAGCTTATGATAATTCTTTCGACGATAATCCTACGGTCAAAATTTATAAATAAGTCTCGTCTGCATTTTAATATTTTTCCCCTTTAATAGCTCAGAGCGATCTCTTCAAAGGCCTTTTTCTACTTTTTTAATTTTCTTTACAGGACAGTTTCATTTTCGGAACCGTTTTCAAAAGTGATATTATCCTCATATTTAAAATCTACAATCAGTATCGAAAAAAGTAAAAAGCGGCCTCTATACAAACCATCGTCAGCTATACTATACAGAAAAAAAATAATTAAAAATTGGAATGAAAATATGGTATCTTTAAAAAAATCTTCCATAGGTTTAGTATAATTGAGTTTGTCTTTTTGCGTGACTGAAAAAATCGCTATTCTAAAACTTAGATCAGTTAGACTATGACAGGCTTTGGAATATATGCGTATTATTTAGTTAAAATAGTATAAGAACTTTAAAAATCATTCGTTTATCTTTCTGAAAGGGAAAAACAAAGGAAAGACAATTTATATACAATAAAGCATAAATATATCATTTACGGATGTGAATTTTACCGCAATAGAATATATTTTCTAAAGTATTGTAAATTAGTCATAATTTTCGATAGAAGTGTCAAAATAAATATATTTCTATCTTTTAAATTAGTGTTATCCAATTTAATCATGAATTGCATAATAATTACTTTATATTTTAGAGTGGGTATACTGCAAACTTTTATTGATTAAAATAGAAATATTTATGAAAAGGAACATTTAAACTAATTCATTAAGAATTGTCTAAAAGAATGATAAGAAAAATTTAATACAAATGTATTTATTCGCGAATATATCTATTCATTTTTAATGTCAGAACCATTGTTATTTTCTTTCTGCCCTTTCTTCTTTTCCCTTTGTCGTCTGCAGATGACAAAAAGTTAATTCTATTATTTTTTATAAATTAACGAATATTTCATTTTGATGTTGTCCGCAGTTAAAGAATCTTTTTTAGAAATTAAACTTCAAATATATGGAAGAAAAATAATAAAAATGTTAAATGTGTTTTTATTCGAAATCAATAATGCTTTTAAAGTACATTTGAGATTGAATGCCTAGTTAAACAAACTTTTTGAAATCAACATGTATTTACATCATTTCTGAAATTCATTTCTGATCGAACTATCATGCATTCAGGAAAGGATGTTTTTATTTTTTTATCCTAAACCAGCAAACAACATTTTACTAATAGCCACAGGCAAGATTTTACACCTTCGTCCCTGTAAGACTCCCTGGAGGTAAACCCATATCGTCTTTCACCCTAATTACTTTTGAGGCGTCTCCCTTTTAAAGGCCGAGTTAAACACCATTTTCGACTGTTTTAAATCAAAGTATTTCAACTTTTTATACAAATAGCATAGATTAAATTTTTGTAAAAATCAAAATAAAAAACATTTTCTGAAAGCTAAATAATTAAACTCTGCATGCTGTTTTACCAAATTTTAAAATGTCAAACAGATTTTTCGTAATAAGACATTAAAGGTGAATTTTAAAGACTATAAAATAACGCACATGTATCGCCTTAAAATTAAAAAAAGAAATAAAATTTCAGAATGACGTGCATAGTTTAAACCTACAGGTTTTCAAAACAACGAAAATTATTAAATTTGAGCAAAATGCAAAGGAATGAAAACGATAAATTTCTTCCATTGAAATAACATTAGCCGTTCTATCTCTGAGCGTTACTGATGTAGGGCCTTAAGGATAACTGAAACATTTACATACAACAAACAGCGATTCATTTTAAACATAAACTACGTCATTTCTATATAAATGAAGATCATAAACGTTAGAAAAATTCTAAGGTATTTTTTTTTAATCAGAACTTTTCCATACAAGTAAAAATCACTATTTAGTAGAAATTCAATCGGACTGAGTTGGAATTTTGCGGGCCGGTTTCAGGTGAAATTCCAATTTCTTTTTAGGGCCGGGCCAAGATTTTTTTCAAACAGGTCGAGCCTGAAAATTATGGCCCGTGTGGATCTCTATCTCTAGTCTCTAAAAGGGATAAAAAAACCTTTTATTCAACAGACAGGTCAATTTTTCAATAATCGGCTTTAGACGTAGATAATCGACTAAATGATTCAATTATTCAACCCATTTCATTGAACTTTACCTATGTCACATCAGCTGCAGATATCTAGAAGATAAACAAACACCATCCGACTGAGAATCAGCTG
The DNA here is from genome assembly GCA_964019185.1 of Maratus speculifer. NCBI lineage: Eukaryota > Metazoa > Arthropoda > Arachnida > Araneae > Salticidae > Maratus > Maratus speculifer. The sequence goes on from OZ025297.1 coordinate 330,028,888, forward strand.
CACGGATCATCACCACATCGAATTAACGGCTGAATTTTCAATATTCGCATGTTAAAATGCAACTGGTCTGCCAAAGTCATTCTTAGTGCCACCTGCAGACCTGAGTTTCGTCAATGATCGATAGGTTTATCATCAAATTTTCCTGCATTAGAGCCAGAATTTCACTATGGGCCAGAATTTTCAGGCCCGGTCCCGACTCGAATGATAGTTATCTTGGACCGGAATATCCAATGTAAAAATTTTAAGTTTGGTCCGTTTATATTTATAGTACATAGCCCCGCCCTGCGCGATCTGGCCCAATTCAATTTCTGTAAGGAAAAAAAAATCACAATTTTGTCTTAACTACAATTAAGATTCCTTTAACAATATTGCATGCATATTTATATAATAAATTTACAGTATATCTTACAATATATACAGTATATTACGATGCGTTCGCACGACAGAAAGTACATAAAAGCAACATTAATGCCTACTTTTCCTAGACGTTTCAACATTCAAATAAGGCTTCATAATAAATAAATAATAAAAATAATAATAATTTAGTTTAGGATACTTTTGAAGCTGTCTAATAAAAAGTAGATTTGTGAAAATATTTCTCCGACATTTATTAAAGTTTTCCCAAAACAAAAGGGCTATTTTTGGACACACTTCTGAATTCATTTATTTTCGGAAATGCATAAGATTGGCAGGTGTTCTCATTAGAAACTATTCAATCGAATGACGTTATTTGTTTTTTGGTAAAGGCAGTGCATCTTAGATAAAATACTGTTAAAGAAAGCGTTTAGAAACGAATTTCCAGTTCCGACATCACGAAAAAGGAGAAAAACCTGAAGCCGTAACAAGAATCTTTTATTGTCAATCTTATATATATATATATATATATAAATTACTATTGGATTCAAAATCTCTTCAATAGTCAGGCTTGTCAGTTTTAAGCCTTTACAGTTAAAAGTAGTTTAAAAATGTGCTGTTTAGCAATACATTTGACCACCTTACGATACATTTCCAAAGATTACTTTAACAGAACATTATCGTTTTTAATATTTTTACAAAACATGTTGTCTGCGCTATACATCCCGAGAGCAATTAAGTACAGTTCCAGCCCGTCTTGACTTCACTGAGAAAAAAAGCAAGCTTGATTTCAGCACTGCACGAGTCTGCTAAAGAAAAAAGAAACTCAGCTCAGACACCATGCCTGATGCCGACTTCTATGGTGGACATGTAACATTTCTGTATTGATTTATCAAACTAGCATCGGTTCATGACGAACATTTACACCTATTCTCCCTAAAATCATATTTATTGAAACTAGCCAATATTTTACCGGTTTTGCTTACTTTTTTAGATCGGCTCGGCAGGCCCTCTAATTTTTTTTTTACCGGCCTAGCTGGTCTATTTAATTTATTTGTTGGCATGGCCGTATTTTTCGTTTATCAGCCCGTTTATAAAAATGTCTTAATTCTGCCGACCCGACCCGTTTGAAAATTGTCTTTATTTCGACTGGCCGACTGCGGGCCTCGGATCAAGCCCGGGCCCGTGCAAGTCCCCATCTTGTACCCTAAGATATGAAAAACATAGACAACTGGGAGCAGGAAAACACAGTGATAAACCTTCCAATTGACCACTAAAACAGAGTTTTTGACAGTTGTTTCCACCAAGTTATGGCTTTGGCAGATCAGTTGCATTTTAATATGATAATCGAGTTCTGTCCAATCCTAGAATTTTAGCCACAAACTCAATGAGGCCTGTATAGTGGTGTTACAGTTTTTTTTATTGATTACTGCCCTTCTTTAAAATTTTAATTATTCAAAATTCAAAACCCCTCTTTCCTTTTCTTATATACACACAACCCCTTAATACTTTTATTATTCCTTTTTCCGTTCCCACGCTTTCACAAGCGTTTGTGAATGTTAGAAAGAAAAACACACCCCCTCCACTTAAAACTCGCATAAAATCCCTGCTCGGCAGAGAAATGCGATAATTGCTAAAAGCCCTTTTGTTAAGATTAAAGATGTATGTGCTTCCCATGCTATGAGTTTTCGGACAAAAAATAGCGTACCTTATATAATTGGCCACACACAGTTTTCTAAGCCCTGTGTAAATTGCTAAAAGTGCACCCTTATTTTATGACCCATAAAAAAAAAAAATTGTATAGTGTCATTTCAGAGAGAGAGCAAGATACATTTTCGCCCGTAAAAATATCCCCATGCCTATTACTCCCATTATGTGCAATACTTGGAATCCCAGCTGTAGATTTCATGGGAACGGGAGTTGAAAAAAAACACCTGCTTGTGCAGGACCTCATGTAAGTCACGTGATTGAGAGATAGAAACATTTCCTTATATGGACATTGTATATGGTACTTGAGCGCTGACCAACGAGAAGTCACCCTTTTGGTTGGGGAAAAGGGGGATGCGTCCGTGTTCTCAGAAAAAATACCCCCGTATGTTAGAGGCTTACGCGCAATTGGTTTTTAGAAAAAAAGTCAGTCCGGGTGATAGCAGTCGAACGGAGAGCATCTGGTTGAAGAGGTGTGAAAGTTTTGTCCCCCCCTCCCCTGTTTTTATTCTGGGAGAGGGGAGGCCTAAAGAATTCTACGATATTCAAGTTAGTCAAAAAAAAATACGCTAAGAGTTGGGTGAAGAAGAGTAGTCTGCCGCAGATAGCTGAGAGTTTGCTGGAGAAGAATGATCCGTTCAAACTATTTCTCTAGATAAAAAGAGGTCGAAACCCCTCGACTTAGATTACAGCACCTACATGTTGCGGCTGAGTATGCGAGATTTCCGATTGAATTCCTAAGCTCCAGCAGTCCTGAGAGCTGTTTTGATACCCGTTTAGAAGAGACTTGTCCCGAGCGCTGCATAGTAGATTGTCCTAGGCGACTAATGGCTGTTAGCTTGTGTCGATGATTATCCAAGACTAATTTTCGTTTCAAGTGCATCTCCGGGTAAGATGTCGAAACCCAAAGGCACGAAATCTCGGCTCCAGTATGGTGAAATTCTCATGATTTGTGTCGCTGAGGGATGCTAATCGATTATGTCGCAGACCTTCATGAAGCTATCATAGCCCTGTTTACAGTTTCAAATGAAAGGAAGCCAGCGTAGAGACTCTATCCGAATAGAACTCCAAGTCTAATTTGTGTATAAGATCCGTCATGAAATAGTGAAGTGTATTATAATGCAGGGAAGATTTTGAGCCAAGTTAATCCTAAAAAATGAAAGTGTCTCTAAATGAGAGATAGATAGAATAAGCTGTAGGTAAGAAATTTATATTGTATTTGCTCTTAAATTATTTTTTTTATCCTATTAAATATTCTTGTTGTTAGATGATATTTCCCAAGGTTTGCAACAAAATTCATGTTAGTGAATTCTGATGTTTTTTATTTGTTGTTGAATTAAATAAAAGAGAATGTATTTAATAGAATTTCAAGATTGATGATTTTGTTTTGATATGTCCTTTATTTTAATTATTAAAAAAAGGAAGTTTAATCTATTTCAATGCAAAGTAAGCACTTAATTTAATAAAAAAAAAAAAAAAAAAAAAAAAAAGAATATTAAATAAGGATATACTCAAGTATAGTTATATAGTTTTTTTTTATCCTACCTTGATATTAGTTTAATTGAATTTTAATCTCAATAGTGCCAAAATAACTATACTAAAATCTGTAATATCGTGAAATTAAAGTAGTTTCTCTGAATGTTTAAAAGTAAAATAATCTCAACCCTTACCTTTTTTATTCAGAATTTAAAGTAATTTATCAGACTGGAAGTCATATATGCATTAATTAATTAACATACTTTTATCTTAAAGTTGAGTAAAGATATTTAACTAAGTAGTAGAAATTCTTAAAGCAAAACTGTTGAGAAGTTCACATGATTTAAAACAAATTAATTTATCTTATTAAAAAAAAAAAAAAAAAAAATGGAGAAGTTAAAATAGATGTACTAACACTATACTTTTTCTGGCCACAATATCATTGTTGTATTATGGGATGCTTGTGTTTATATTGTAGAAATCTTATTGCTTTTAAAAAATTTTCCTTTTTTGCTCCCCACAAACAGATGGGAGATTCCAGTGTCTTTCTTCTATCTTTTGAAATTTTAATAAAGATCTTGAGCTTTTAGGTTATCTATTCGAGTTTGATATCCCATAAAACAACATTGGTAAAAATTGGGTTCACTGCTACAGATCCATATATGCTACGTCTGAGATCTAGACAGATTGAGAATTTTGTTGTGTTATCATTATTATTTACTAGCAATCATTAATATTTATAGAAACTTAATGAATGTATTTTTTTTTAAATTCATTTTGAATTATCTTGGTAACCTTTCTTATTTCTGTAATTTCTTAACTTAACTTGTGTTATCTCATAGTAATGACCCTTATGAAATCTCCTCTTGTTTTGATTATCTTAAACTGCAACAAGATTCATATAGAAGGTAATCTAGTCCTGATCTCAGTTAATTCATTGGTAAAGTAGAAGAAATATTTGAACTAATTGAGAAATAAGGTGTAGAAATGATTGTTTATATAGTAATACTTATATGAAAAAAACAATTTTATTGAATGGAATTTTTTAATTAATTAAATTGTGATCTGTAGCAGCATAAAAACGAAAGGACCCAATAAGTTTGGTGCCGTGTGGCAGAGCCTAATTATTACGGTATACACAATAAGTTGATGCCGTGTTGAAATGCCTGATTTTTGCTATATACACAATAAATTGGCACAGTACTGTAGAGCCTGAGTTTTACTAAACATTGTTTATATTAAGGGTGATTCAAAGTAAATAAATATATGTATTTTTGTTCTATTTTTATTATTTTGTTGTATGTTGTAAATTTGAGTAATAGGGGTATACATTGCTATTTTATGGGTATTTTATGCCATATTTAGAAGTAGTAAAAGTTTGTGTGTGAATATTTTTATTATTCCCTTTTTTCCCCCTCTTTTATCTTTATTATTTTCAAATTTTGTATCGTATCTTGTGCACTTTAAAAAGCAAAAATGGCACTCGACCCCTCCAAAGAAATAGCGAAACTAGACCCGGGTGGGAAAACGAAACTAATAAACAGATGGCCAGCGACGTTTCCCCATCACACTCTACTCCATCCGAGCGTATCGGTGGAAAGGTTGATCGGTTACTTCTTGAAGCACAAGGAAAGACGGACGTATCGGATAGCGTTGATCGCGAAGCGGAAGTGCTGCGAATAGGAACGTCTAGTGATTCAGGCCGTGTGAGTCGTTCACGAGAACGATCTGACATCAAATCAAAACAACATAAGTGGCGGTCAGTACCGGGAGCTGATTACTCCTTGAGAAACAGGAATTCGCGTCCTAATTATAGATTTTAGGGCTGTTTAGCTTTATTTGTTTCTAAGATTGTATATATATAGGTAATTGTATTTATTTCAAGCAAATTGTAGGCCCGATATAAACAAATTTAGGTAGTGTTCGAGCCTAACAATGCTTTGTTTTGATTTTGCTCCGCAATTGTTTAATGTGGATTTTTAGCCCGCACCTTATTTTCTCTCGGGAGTGTCAGTAATATTACGATATATTACGACCAATTGAGTGCTCCACCCCCTGTTTGTATTCTTTTTTTTAATTTTTAGCGGATTTTAACGCTAATTTTGGGAACTTAGAAAAATTTCTGATCAGGAAATTTTAGGAAAGTAGGCATGATAACAATATATGTAATGCCTGTAAAACCCTGGTGCAACCCTTTTTGTATATAGTATAGTTACTATTGTAAATATAGTTCATTCTTTAACAAAAAAAAAAAGAAAAATTGTTTTTTGCAGTTTCTTTTAACTTTACTTTTTTTGGGGTATTTTTGGAAATTTGTTTCTCTATTTGGGAGATAGGGGATTTAAGATACAAGCAATGTACACCCCCACAGATATATTTATCTGGTTTATGTATATATATATATTTTGTTTGTGCTGTTTATTATGTTGTTTGATTTTTCTAACAATCGACCCATCCCCTTGTATGTGTAAAATGGGTATTTTGAAAAAACTCGTATTCTTTGTCAAAGAAATTGGCAAGCTCTCATGTGGAGTTAATATTATTTCACTTTAGGTATTATTTGTGATATTTTATGGATTTTTTTATTTTTGGTTACTGTCTGTATAAGAACTATTTCCTCATCAGTGGTAGCAAAGGCATACAATTATCACTCGAGGTTACACAAGGTAACCTATACAAATATAGTGTTATGTTCTAAATGTCCATAAATTTGTGTACTTCAGTTTGAACGGTAAAATACATTATATTGTTTTTTTTAATGTGCGCACGTTATGTCATTGTCCCCACTGAATATAATCAAGTGTAAGTGCTAATTTCCCCTTCTTTTGTGTGTGTACACCCTATGTATGTAATGCAAGGTATTGTTCTTTTTATTGTATATGTGTATACAACATATTATCCTACTTATATGTGTACATATCTGTGATACCTCCAGCTACAATGATATATTTATAGTGATTTTTCAGGAATTGGTTGTTTCGGCCCTTTGCCTCAGTCCTGCTCACAGGATTAAAAATTTTTCAAAAATTCCTTTCTTTATTTACTGGACAAATCTTCCTTGCATTCGACTTGTGGGAAATCTTTTTTTAAAGGCTTAATATTTACAGAGATGGTAGCATGTAGAAATATCCCAGTGTATTGATATTCGTAACAGTATGCCCAGCTATGAAGATCTAGGTAGGTATGCCAGGTAAATAGTGTAGGTTCTGCAATAGCAACTTAGGCCCTAGTATACATTTAACTTTCAAATGTTATACCCAAACTTCAACATTGCATTCCGGAGTGCATAGTTGTTGTGGTGATTTAGTTAGGGTGAAGTTATCAACTTTTCGGGTCGTTGTGTGATCTGCTCTAGTCGGTAATCCTAATTCAACTAGTCAACCGGGGTACTACATTAACTTGTCATTCCACCTTTCCATTCACTTTGGATTGAATTTTCATTCACTTTTGTTTTTAATTTTCTTCGATTTACCTTCTGGGGTCTTCTAGCTAAAAAAATAAAATTCTTGTTTTTGACCAAAACGAATAATGTTTATTTTTTTTTTCAACGAGGGGGAGCTCTTGTTACAGTTTTTTTTTATTGATTACTGCCCTTCTTTAAAATTTTAATTATTCAAAATTCAAAACCCCTCTTTCCTTTTTTTATATACACACAACCCCTTAATACTTTTATTATTCCTTTTTCCGTTCCCACGCTTTCACAAGCGTTTGTGAATGTTAGAAAGAAAAACACACCCCCTCCACTTAAAACTCGCATAAAATCCCTGCTCGGCAGAGAAATGCGATAATTGCTAAAAGCCCTTTTGTTAAGATTAAAGATGTATGTGCTTCCCATGCTATGAGTTTTCGGACAAAAAATAGCGTACCTTATATAATTAGCCACACACAGTTTTCTAAGCCCTGTGTAAATTGCTAAAAGTGCACCCTTTTTTTTATGACCCATAAAAAAAAATGTATAGTGTCATTTCAGAGAGAGAGCAAGATACATTTTCGCCCGTAAAAATATCCTGATGCCTATTACTCCCATTATGTGCAATACTTGGAATCCCAGCTGTAGATTTCATGGGAACGGGAGTTGAAAAAAAACACCTGCTTGTGCAGGACCTCATGTAAGTCACGTGATTGAGAGATAGAAACATTTCCTTATATGGACATTGGATATGGTACTTGCGCGCTGACCAACGAGAAGTCACCCTTTTGGTTGGGGAAAAGGGGTATGCGTCCGTGTTCTCAGAAAAAATACCCCCGTATGTTAGAGGCTTACGCGCAATTGGTTTTTAGAAAAAAGTCAGTCCGGGTGATAGCAGTCGAACGGAGAGCATCTGGTTGAAGAGGTGTGAAAGTTCTGTCCCCCCCTCCCCTGTTTTTATTCTGGGAGAGGGGAGGCCTAAAGAATTCTACGATATTCAAGTTAGTCTAAAAAAAAATACGCTAAGAGTTGGGTGAAGAAGAGTAGTCTGCCGCAGATAGCTGAGAGTTTGCTGGAGAAGAAGGGTCCGTTCAAACTATTTCTCTAGATAAAAAGAGGTCGAAACCCCTCGACTTAGATTACAGCACCTACATGTTGCGGCTGAGTATGCGAGATTTCCGATTGAATTCCTAAGCTCCAGCAGTCCTGAGAGCTGTTTTGATACCCGTTTAGAAGAGACTTGTCCCGAGCGCTGCATAGTAGATTGTCCTAGGCGACTAATGGCTGTTAGCTTGTGTCGATGATTATCCAAGACTAATTTTCGTTTCAAGTGCATCTCCGGGTAAGATGTCGAAACCCAAAGGCACGAAATCTCGGCTCCAGTATGATGAAATTCTCATGATTTGTGTCGCTGAGGGATGCTAATCGATTATGTCGCAGACCTTCATGAAGCTATCATAGCCCTGTTTACAGTTTCAAATGAAAGGAAGCCAGCGTATAGACTCTATCCGAATAGAACTCCAAGTCTAATTTGTGTATAAGATCCGTCATGAAATAGTGAAGTGTATTATAATGCAGGGAAGATTTTGAGCCAAGTTAATCCTAAAAAATGAAAGTGTCTCTAAATGAGAGATAGATAGAATAAGCTGTAGGTAAGAAATTTATATTGTATTTGCTCTTAAATTATTTTTTTATCCTATTAAATATTCTTGTTGTTAGATGATATTTCCCAAGGTTTGCAACAAAATTCATGTTAGTGAATTCTGATGTTTTTTATTTGTTGTTGAATTAAATAAAAGAGAATGTATTTAATAGAATTTCAAGATTGATGATTTTGTTTTGATATGTCCTTTATTTTAATTATAAAAAAAAGGAAGTTTAATCTATTTCAATGCAAAGTAAGCACTTAATTTAATAAAAAAAAAAAATGAATAATAAATAAGGATATACTCAAGTATAGTTATATAGTTTTTTTTTATCCTACCTTGATATTAGTTTAATTGAATTTTAATCTCAATAGTGCCAAAATAACTATACTAAAATCTGTAATATCGTGAAATTAAAGTAGTTTCTCTGAATGTTTAAAAGTAAAATAATCTCAACCCTTACCTTTTTTATTCAGAATTTAAAGTAATTTATCAGACTGGAAGTCATATATGCATTGATTAATTAACATACTTTTATCTTAAAGTTGAGTAAAGATATTTAACTAAGTAGTAGAAATTCTTAAAGCAAAACTGTTGAGAAGTTCACATGATTTAAAACAAATTAATTTATCTTATTAAAAAAAAATGGAGAAGTTAAAATAGATGTACTAACACTATACTTTTTCTGGCCACAATATCATTGTTGTGTTATGGGATGCTTGTGTTTATAGTGTAGAAATCTTATTGCTTTTGAAAAATTTTCCTTTTTTGCTCCCTACAAACAGATGGGAGATTCCAGTGTCTTTCTTCTATCTTTTGAAATTTTAATAAAGATCTTGAGCTTTTAGGTTATCTATTCGAGTTTGATATCCCATAAAACAACATTGGTAAAAATTGGGTTCACTGCTACAGATCCATATATGCTACGTCTGAGATCTAGACAGATTGAGAATTTTGTTGTGTTATCATTATTATTTACTAGCAATCATTAATATTTATAGAAACTTAATGAATGTATTTTTTTTTTATTCATTTTGAATTATCTTGGTAACCTTTCTTATTTCTGTAATTTCTTAACTTAACTTGTGTTATCTCATAGTAATGACCCTTATGAAATCTCCTCTTGTTTTGATTATCTTAAACTGCAACAAGATTCATATAGAAGGTAATCTAGTCCTGATCTCAGTTAATTCATTGGTAAAGTAGAAGAAATATTTGAACGAATTGAGAAATAAGGTGTAGAAATGATTGTTTATATAGTAATACTTATATGAAAAAAACAATTTTTTTGAATGGAATTTTTTAATTAATTAAATTGTGATCTGTAGCAGCATAAAAACGAAAGGACCCAATAGTGGCTTTCCTGTTCAATAAGAATGAAGAACATTTTTACTCAACATTCCTTTCGTCCAATAAACAGTCTTTTTCGGACGGTACATAGTCGCCGAAGTGTGATTGTTGCCACTCCTGGGTTAAGTCCATGCACACGAAAAAATATGAATATCTTCACCGAAGTCGTCATCATCTTTAATGCTAGTTGATCTACTAAGAACTTTACTCATCTACTGCAAATTCTCAAAAAAACTAGTCTTTCCCGATTTTTTTTTTTCAAATTATTTTCAGCAGTTACGAGAAGTCGAAAAATGGTGAGGCAAACTTCGGATTTTCTGAAGAAATCCTTTAGAAAAATACTATGGATTGGTGTTTTTTAGTGTATGTTTTAAGTAAAAACACGTAAAATTGGAAAAAAACGGGTGTTTTACAGTTGTATCGATTGATACTGACTATCTAGAATTTGCGGACTGTCATCAAAGTTGCCGACTTTAGGGGGGCGAGACGCCCCCCTACGCCCCCCCAGTAGCTACACCCCTAGTAATAGCTCCAAAATTACTTTTAATAACCATTACGTGCAACCGAAGCGGAGGAGCTTCCTTCGAGCTGCATCCAGACTTATGAAGCGGAAGATTTTCGGCAAAACCCCAATAGATGGCAGCACTAAACATTCGACAGGATTTTCATAATCCCTTTATTAACGAGACACTACAGACATTCGGGGTGTATTTGGCGGTGGCAAGTTTCGAACCCGGGACCTTTTAGCTTGGAGTCCGTTACTATAACCACTATGCTATCAAGGCCACACCAACTGAGTTTTAGTAAGAGCTATTAAAAATATAAAACTATTAACTCTATTCGTTGTTAACTTTTTTCTAGTAATTCTTACAGATTTTCTAGTAACCGACTAAGATTACTAAAAATTTTTTAGTAATTACAAGGATCACTAAAGTTTTTTTAGTAGATCGACCTTTTTTTTTTACAGTGCAAATTACAGACTTTTTTTTCTTTAACAGGATTATCAGGACGATAAAAAGGCCTGAAATTGTGAGAGCTAAAATTATGAAAAAAGTTTTCAACCGCATTGTTAAAAAAAACATTGTTTTAAATAACTGACGGACATTTAAACAGTACAGAAAACAGGTGGAAACGGCAAAATGTTAAACGGAAACGGAAGTTAAAGCTACAAAAAAGAGTTATTTTTCGTTTGAAAGTGAAAAAAAAGCATTTAAACGTTTTAATAGAAGCCAATCTTTGCTTAAAACTTTAAATAAGTTTTTCTGCATGATTTTGTTTATATATATACAGTGAAACCTCCAAATAAGGGACACTCCGAATAAGGGACACCTCTATTTAAGGGACAAAACTTCCGGTTCCAGTCCCTTGGTATAGGACGCGTAATGTATTTACCTCTGAATAAAGGACACTCGATTTAAGGGACATTTGAAAATGAGATTAAAAGGACTAGATTTTGTATTTCAAATAATAAGTAGCCTGTGATGAAAATGAAAATGCAGATTTTTCATGAACTTATCAAACAGATTGACAGTCATCTTGATACAGAGGCAAACGACACAATTTACAAGCATTTATTTACCCACAATTCTGATTTGACATCAATTCATTTATCCCCATTGAAAGTAATGCTGAAAATTGTGAGTATGATTCTGAAAGTAGAGTATAAAAGAGAACTGTGAAATAAAGGAATTTACAGAAGCTTTTAGGTTGTTTTCAAATAAAAAAAAGTCAACTTTTAAGACAAATGTTTAAATTTATTTTTATTCGGAAATGCCTGAAACTAGCAGGCGTTGTTGTTCAGAAAATATGTAATCGACATTTTTTTCTATTTTTTCTTAAATACATTATATCTTTCAGAAAATACTGTAAAGTTGGTGTTTTAAACCAAATTTCCACGATTAAGTAGAATAACTACTCAAGAAAGGGTAAAAACGTCTTTGTCACGTGATCAAAATCGCCTCTAACTCAATAGGTACTTTTTTTAAATCAAAATATTGAAAACAGAGCTCAATTCCAATTCACTTTCATAGTCAAGCGTTTCAATATTTCCATTTAAAAAAATATTGTCAAAAAGTTTTCCACTGCCTGAGAGATTTGTTGCCTTAAAATAAACAAAGCAATAGAATACTTTTTTTTTTTTTTTTTTTTTTGCTTTGTAAACACTGCTGGTATTGAAGAACTGAAATTTATAAGTATGATTAATGCACACTTGAAATGTTTATACTGAAAATTTGAAATTCGCAAAATAGTCCCGTTTGATTGAATTGATAACTTCAAGTAAAATTCTTTTAATCGTTTTTATGCTTTTTGCATGCTCACAGTTTGCATAAAAAATAGAAATCAATAATTCTAAAAATCATTTAAAGATGTAGTAATCAATCGAAAATTTTAATTAATTTCCCTTTTCTTCCTTTTGTCTGATTAACGCAATTTACACACTTCGGGTACATTTAAATTTCATCTTTAATGCTTTGTTATTTTTATATCCTTCTGAATGATTAATTAAAAATAATATAAAAAACTCCGAATAAGGACACCTCTATTTAAGGGATAAAAATTCCGATCCCATTGGTGTCCCTTATTTAGAGGTTTCACTGTATATATATTAGGGTGGATCGAAAAGTATAGGAAATTTTTTTTTTTTAGAAATCACTATCGGCGCGGCGTGCAAAAGTTGCCTTTTATGCATACTAGTTTACAGGTTTTTTTTAATTAAAATCAATTAATATCTTCCGGTGCCCCAAGCGCCCCAAAAATAATTAAAAATTGAGTTTTTTATGATTTTTTTTTATATTTTTTTGTTTATTTATTTTTTCTTAATTACTTTTGGCGCGGGGTGCAAAAGCTATATTTTATCTATCTTAGCTTACATATATTTTTTTAAATAAAATTCATCCATATCTTCCGGTACCCCAAGCGCCCCAAAAATAGTTTAAAATTGAAATTTTCCTGAAAAAAATATTTTTGTTTTATTTTATTTTACTTTTTGAAATTCATTTGGCACTGGCTTTGAAAGTTGTTATTATAATACTACATATCTCTGCAGTTCCCATATATTTTTTTAATCAAAATCCATTCACATCTTTGATGCACCAATTATAATTAAAAACTGAAATTTTTACAAAAATATATTAAGAATTATAATTTACGAAAAATACTTACAAATTTTTAAAACAGTTTAATTAATAAAGTATAAGGTTATAAATAACATTAATTTTGCAATAATAAGTGACATATAAATTTAAATATGAAAGCATTAAATCATAAAAATTAAAAAATCGAACTTACGTAGAGAAAAGTTTTACATCCTTCAATTTGGAAATTTACATATTTTTAAAGTTTGTAATCTTTTTTGGTATCAAAGTGTTTTATATGGCTCCTTGATTTTATTCTATTCAATATAAAACCGTGTCTCTTTTCTTGCCCAGATACAGTTTCTGATGCCTCAGACACTAGTCGAACCCATCTTTCAACCGCTTGCGTATGGCATAGATATTTTGACCATTCATTCGTTTTTACAACTTTTATCATATTCTCAATTTCTTTGCGAGGCACATTCATCAAAAGAGGTGGTTCAAAACGTCCAACTGGTTGCCAGTCAATAAGTTCAAAATAATCCTTCGCTTTGAAGTTTATTTGGGGTACTTTGAAAATTCTCACTTCTGGTGATTTTCTATATTTATTTCCAGCATAAATTAGCTTTCGCATTGCTAAAGATCTGATATACTCTCTGTTATCTGTGAGCATTGACAATAGCAAATTTTCAAGGTGGCAAAAAAAAAAAAAAAAAAAAAAAAAACCTATTTCGTTGAATAACAGCATCTACGATCTTTCTTAAATTGAGTTCGAAATATCTAGAATATGTGATAAGTTTCCAAATATGACGCGCTCCTTCAGTTATGGATGGCTTTGTTTTGACATGAAACCATACAGGTGCATATACCTTCATAATATATGTTGTAAGAGTAATGAGATTATCAGAAGGATTTTCTGTAGCCACTTATAATCTTAAAATTCTACAGGTAGTTGTTAGCCATCTTGAGTGATAAACTGGACTAGGTTTCATTAATGCCAGATCGGAACCACACTCACAACGTGCTATTGCTATGCAAATATCATATAAATATTGCTGGTCATTGCTGAGAACTCTTCTATCTATGTTGTCTTCCAAATAATAAAGTATAAAAAGTTTATTTTATACATTTAATAAAATACGATAAACGATTTCTCATCCTCTCGATCTACCTTTTACATTATTATTCTTTAACTGTTAATTTTACTTGTATTTTTTAGCTCAAAATTTGCATAAAACTTGATTTTCGGCAAATAATTAAAAGTTTTGGGGCATTGGAAAAAATTTATCAAAGTCGAAAATTACTTGGATGCATGCTAATATACTATAAAATGCATCGTTTTTATAGTGCTGATAAAATGATTTAAAGGAAATAAAAAAACAAAAATTTTAAATTTTTATAAAAATTTCAATTTTTTTACCATTTTAGGGGCACTTGGGGGCACTGGAAGATATGGATGGATTTATATATATAAAAAAGATTGAACTAATATATGTATAATGCAACTTTCGCAACCCTCGCCAAAAATAAATTAAAAAATATTAAGAAGCAAAAAAAAATATATAAAATTTATAAAAATTTCAATTTTTAACTATTTTTGAGGCGTTTGGGGCACCGGAAGATATGAATGGATTTCAATAAAAAAACGTATGTGAATTAGTATGCATAAAAGGCAACTTTTGTACCCCGCGCCGATTCGATTATCCGAATTTCGATTTTTCGATCCACCCTAATATATCTCACTATATCACTGTATCACTAGTATTATTGGTTTTGTATATATATCACTACTTTTTGTCTTTAAATTATTAAAAGTCACGAATCGTTAAAGAAAAAAAAAGAGCAAACTTGTAACATGTCTTTTATGACTGTTTTACATTCAGTTTATCTTAGCAAACTAAAACTAAATTAAAAATTTGATCATTTTTGAAAATTTATTAATTTAAAAGACCTGGCTGTTTTTTTAGTCATCAGCCCTGAGCTTTCTACTAGTCCGATTTTGATAGTTATTTTTTTTAAAATGAAAGATGTGCCCATTCTGGCTAATTTTTAACTTATTTCCATTTTTATACCTTATTTTTAATTTTAAAAGAATTTTCGTGACATTTCTTCAAAACAGCAAAATAAAAATTTATTTTCTTTATTACTTTCCACCAATCAGGAGCTTGCTTTCATCAGTGAATGTGGAATCGCATTTCAAAGAAAAAAAAATGGTTTTCGTAAAATTTAATCCTAATAAAATGATTGCACATAATTATCCACTAATCTCGGTACAATACACAGATTATTTACTGAGTAATAATATTAAGTATTATGTAAATAAAATAACAGAAAATAAACTATAATAAAATATAATATATAAAGCGAAATTTTGTCGATGGAGAAAAGTCTTCATTCAGAAACCAGATAAATTTGTTCCATGAAAATAATATGCATTGTTATAGCTGTGTCAGTGATGATGTCATATTCACTGACTTTTATACCTGCATCTAAATAAACTGTACTTCTATTTATTTAAATGTCCGTAGTGTGCACAAATGAAACTATTTCTATAAATTGCTCCATTTCTATTTAACTAGTAAATCTGCAGATCAAAAGCCTCAACGTCAGCTTTGCACATCATTTTTTTAAGCACACTTTGGGTAATATTCAACTTCCTGGAAACTGTAATTTAAAATTTTCAAATTACGTAATTATTTATAAGAATAAAATAAGAATAAGAAGTTTTCAGCCATCAAAAGCGTTAAATTAAAGATTTAGTTATGTTAGGATATTCTGAAATTTTCATGATCTATTATTTTTGTTTTTTTATTATAACATACTAGATTTCTTCAGGGGGCGGAGCCCCCCCTGAACCCCCCGTAGTCTCATTAAACTTAAATTTGTAACTTTCTATCAATTTGCTAATGGTTATCGTATATCTTGTATTTCTTTATACATTTTGATTTATAAGGATAAGTGACAGTTTTAATAAGCATTTTCATTATCCTCATACTTCTAGATACCTGCCCACCACAAACACCTAAATCTGATGTATCAGGAACTTTTGAAAGTGTAAACTCAGTAATCTAGGGTTTTACAATTTTGTTTCCGAAAAAAAGAAGTTTTGATTGCATTTTGTGGCAGTTATCGCGGACAGACAGACAGAACAGACTGACAGGCGGAAAACAATAAATTTTGTGTCGCCAAAATAAGCCTTCACTGAAGTTTCGGCAATGACATCATTATTCATGAGTTATTGCTATATATGTTTCTAATATTTTTTACGACTACTATAAAATAACTATTTTAATTCAATTACGACGTCAAATTTTATCAGGTGAAATAATTGTTAAAAATATAATTATTTTTTATTTCTTTTACTTCTAACTATGCCCCCATTTTTGTCAGAAAAATTCTTATTAACGAAACAAATTTCCGTGTTTAATATTTAACAAAGTACTATATTTATTTTTGTTTTAATTCTGACGTCATATTTATTTTTTCTTAGTTTAATTTTTCGAATGGAAATTGCTCAATTGAAACTTATTGCCGTTAAAAAAATATTCCATATTTTGATTTTTTTTTTGGCAACGATAAAGGAAATTGGTTAAATTTTATCTAAAAAATCGCTATTAATTCTGCATGAAAAAGAAGGAAATTTTGAATTAGTAAGGAAAATATGTTAATAAAGTTAATTAAACATAGCCTATGTTCTTTTCTGGGCTATGTTATAGTTATACACAAAGATACAAACACATTAATTCATCAGTTTTGACGTTGACTTCATTTAAATTTTCGTACACGCATTCAAATTTATAACATTATAAAAATAAGGATTATGATGAATGGTTGCTTAGCAACCATTAAAAGAAAATAAAGAAAATGAAATAAATACATTTGAAATAAGTAAATCTCTAAAACAAATTAGTTTATATTATTGGAACACATTTATAAAAAATCTCCAAAATTTACAGTAATAATTTAAAAAATCTGACAAATGTGTAGACAAAATTTCAAAACAATACGACTTATTTAACTGGTAAATTTCAGTATCCCTTTATAATTGAATTCCATTAATGAAATGTGACATTTTTTCTCAAGAAAAAAAAATTAAAAATCATTGGATTTGCCATAGAAAAGCATTATTGCGCAAAATAAAATATTCTATATTTTCCGAACGAATGAATCAAATCTCACAAAAAACTATACAGCTTAATCCCAGTGCCTCACTAACATACCCACTTAATTTCAAGCCAATCGGATGATTTTTACGGAAGTAAAACAGACTGACAAACTGACAAACTGACAGACAGACACAAAAAAATTTCGCGTCACCAAAGTAAGCCTTCACTGACGTTTCGGCAATTATAATAAATATTTTATTAAACTAAAGAATTTTTAAGTAATTGCATAAATCATGTTTTTTTTTTTTTTTTTTTTTTTTTTTTTTTTTTTTTTTTTCCCGGAAAAGATGAGAGTTTCTTAAAGTGTAAATGCTGTCATATTAGAAAAAAAAAAAAAAATAAAATAAAATAAATAAATAAATAAAATAAAAAAAAAATAAAAAAATAAATAAAATAAAATCTGTGATATGCCGTTATTACGATATTTCTATTTTGTTTTCTGCATATCAGCAATAAACACAAAAATGCTATTCTTTTTAATAACAAAAGATATCGTTTGTCTTTTCGTTGCCATAACAACAAAATTAATTTTGACACGTTCATGGAGGCTACAAACCAATAAATAAATCAAATTTATTGCAAGTGCTGTAAATGTGTAGTGGGTTGGTTATGCAATTTAGTAACTCCCTGTTTCTATTATGATTAAAATGTTTTATTGATATTATAATTATTGTATAGCGATATTTAAACGGAGAAAAAATAAACCATGCAGATATTTTTGAATTCGTCTTCTGAGGTATTATATTAACTTCCTAAATAATTTGGCATTTAAATAATGTTTAAGATTTAGAAACCGCATTAAAAAAGCTTTGTAGATGAAGTTAAGTCCAACAAAATAATTTATGAGTTGTTTTCCTTATTTTTTCTTACTTTCTGAAATTTGTGTATCTTCATCATACAGTGTTATGTTAGCCCTATTTTAAGAGTTGGCAATAGTTTATTTCGCTCAGTATCTTATTGTGTATATAAGACTGATATATATATCTAATATGTACAGGGTGTATCTAAACTACTTGGCAAAACTTTAAGGGGTGATAGTACGCATCAAGACAAATAATATTAAATGGGAAACTAAGGGTCCCAAACGTCTTCTGAAGGAGATAGGCGCCATCAAAGTTTAGGGTCCAAAATTTGAAATGATTATAAAAAACGGAAAAATTGGTCGATCCGTTTGCAGTTTTCACGAAAACTATTCTTTATGTCAGTATTGTCTTGAAAATAAATTATAAAGATACATTTCAAAAAATCCCGATAGAGGGCGCTTTAGACTTTGGAGTAACAAACAACTATTTTTACCGGTATTTTTTACATCTCATTAAAATTTTTTTAGAAGTTTAAACATAAACTTAAATTTTGAACTCAAAATCTGTGGTTAAGTAGCGCGAACGGAACTGTGTTCAATGGGAGTGGGTAGGTTCAAATTTCAAATGATTATAAAAAACAGAATAATTGGTCAATTGATTTGCGGTTTTTACTAAAACTATTCTTTGTGTCAGTATTGTCTTGAAAATAAATTATAAACATAAATTTCAAAAAGAGTCGATAGAGGTCGCTTTAGACTTTGGAGTAACGTACAACTATTTTTTGCCGTTATTTTTTGCATCTCATAAAAATTTTTTAATACTTAGACATAAACTTAAATTTTGTGCTGAAAATCTGAATCGTTGAGAGTGGTTAAGTAGCGCTAACTGAACTGTGTTCAATGGGGGTGGGAAGGTTCAAATTTCAAATGATTATACAAAACGGAAAAAATTGGTCGATTTGTTTGCGGTTTTCTCTAAAACCATTCTTTATGTCAGTATTACTAGAAATACTAACATAAAGAAAGGTTTTAGAGAAAACCGCAAACGAATCGACCAATTTTTCCTTTTTTTTTTTATAATCATTTGAAATTTGAACCTACCCACCCTCATTGAACGCAGTTCAGTTTGCGCTACTTACCCACTCTCAACGATTCAGATTTTCAGCTCAAAATTTAAGTTTATGTCTAATCTTCTAAAAAAAAATTAATGAGATGCAAAAAATAACTTAAAAAAATAATTGTACGTTACTCTAAAGTGTAAAGCGCCCTCTATCAACATTTTTTGAAATTTATCTGTATAATTTATTTTTAAGACAATACTGACATAAAGAATAATTTTAGTGAAACCCGCAAATCAATTGACCAATATTTCTGTTTTTTATAATCATTTGAAATTTGAACCTACCCACTCCCATTGAACACAGTTCGGTTTGCGCTACTTAACCACAGATTTTTAGCTCAAAATTTAAGTTTATGTCTAAACTTCTAAAAAAAATTTATGAGATGGAAAAAATAACGGTAAAAAATAGTCTTTGTTACTCCAAAGTCTAAAGCGCACTCTATCGGCATTTTTTGAAATTTATTTTTATAATTTATTTTCAAGACAATACTGACATAAAGAATACTTTTTGTGAAAACCGCAAACGAATCGACCAATTTTTCTATTTTTTATAATCATTTCAAATTTTGGACCCTAAACTTTAATGGCGCCTATCTCCTTCGGAAGACATTTGGGACCCTTAGTTTCCCATTTAATATTATTTGTCTTGATGTGTACTATCGCCCCCTAAAGTTTTGCCCAGTAGTTTAGATACACCCTGTATTCTTTTCCATCGAATTTCGACGGGTGCAGCTAGTTTGATTTTAAAGAAGTCAGTTTCATCATTTTTTTAAGTAAATATTTTTAATATTTTTAAAAATAATAAAAAAAATCCTGAAACAAAACTAAAGTTAAATTTCCTTCTTTAAATAAATGGAAAAACAAAATGAAATCCAGTGAATAATTTTCCGAGTTATAACAATTTGAAACTATTCTATATAAGAAAAAATACTAACCATTTGAAATGTTTATAAAGTTTATGAGAAACATGTGATTTTGTTTGCAAATTATGTGGTTAACTATCGCAAAAATAAGAAAAAAAAATCAACTCAATAGATATATTTTTTACAGGTTTCCTAGAACTGTTAAAGTAACATTGTTTCTTGAATCGCATGCATTTCAATTTGTGTCTAATCCATTAAAACCTGGTGAATTATTTAAACGGATATAACTCTGTCAGTTTTGCAGGTATGAAGGTGCAGTTCTTTTGTATTTAACTCAGGACTGGATAAGGAAAGTTTTTCGAATTGGAATTTTTACCCTATGGGGGCCGTATAAAAATTTAATTTTCGTATTTTTTCAATTAGATTTCCTATGGAGCTGCAACTTACATCATATTTTGCACCTTTTTCTTTGAAACGTTGCAACTGGAAGTATGTGCCTAGAGGCAATATTTAAGACGATAGCCTATTGTTTCGATAATTATGACTCACCTTTATAGTTGCCAGTTCTTCATATACTTTAAGTAGAATTTGTACATATTCCTAAGACTACTTAGAAATTTGCCCATTCATTTTGCATTTTTAAAATTTGGCATTTTAATTAACTTTTTTGATTTTTTTTTTTAAATCACAGGTTTTATAAAAGTAGATAAGAATTTTTACATTTAGTTTTCAATGTGAATTTTTTTGAAAATTTAAAATGGTGATTATTGTTTTAAAGTCTAGAAATACTCATTAGTAAAAGTAATAACATTTTAAACATTATTATTATTCATATTACTATTATAAATCTAAAGAAAATAAAAATACTCCATAGACACTGTGGTTTTAAACTTCTAAATTTATTTTCTGAATTTAGCTTCAAAAACTTTTATCTTTAAGGGTGCTTTTTCATCTTCAGAATTTACTTTTAAATTTAACATCTTATGAAATATGACTGTTCTGTTTTATGCACATTGATGACAGATGAAATGAATGGGATTGCCCATTCATTCATTTTGTCAAATTCATTTTACATCACCCTGTACAAAGTTCTTTTAAATTGTGGCTTCTGTTTCAGAGTTTATTGAATGGATATTATTTGGCAATTATAATTTTTTTTTTAAATTTTATTTATGAAGTTCAACACTGCAAATTACTTTTTGTGTAAATGCCGAAAGTATATCATCTAATTTTAATTTATCTGAATTATAAAATTGCTATGCATATTAGAAATATTAATTGAAATATTTTTTTTTCTTTACTGATTTTCATTGTGTTTCATACCTACTAGGCCTTTAGTACTAGTGTTGTATTTAGGCAGTGGCTCGGCGCAGGAACGGTCATCCTCTTCCATAGCAATGAGATACCTTCCCCCGGAAGCAAATAAACAAACACTCAACGTCCCAGCGCTCCCCACGCCAACCCCTCTAGCCAAACGCATTGGCGAAAAAATGAAATTTGACGTGCAACGTATATGCTATATTC
Source organism: Maratus speculifer (assembly GCA_964019185.1). Classification (NCBI taxonomy): domain Eukaryota; kingdom Metazoa; phylum Arthropoda; class Arachnida; order Araneae; family Salticidae; genus Maratus; species Maratus speculifer. The sequence continues at coordinate 330,050,379 of OZ025297.1, forward strand.
TATTCTAGTACCGTAGTTTGAAGTTTACATGTGCAAATATTTATGTCCAATTAACTTGGATGCAAAATATTCAAGTAAAAGAATTTTCTTTTTTCAAAGAAAATGCGTTTGAACTTGCAAAGTAATTTATGTCTACACAAGTTACTATTGATTACACTAACAAGGAAGGTCTCCATTGGGGGCATACTCAGAATTTTTTGAAAAAAATACGAATTAAACTACTCATGTAGGTAATAAAGGATCAGTGAAAATTAGCGGCGGAATTACATTATTAGATATGTAAAAAAATAAAATAGTTTGAAATAATTGGCGTGAAAAGCTGAAAGCGACGCGGGACTTGGCGAGCAGTGCATTTCCTCGCCAAAAGCAGACGATTTTAACGAATCTGAAAATTGATTTTAATTGACTTCACTGTTAAAAATCTGCAGCATTTACTGCAACGTCACTCCACTACTTTTATAGAATATCTCTCTTCTGATCAATGAGAATGCTCCATAGCACGGTGAATTGACCGTTTTCTATAAAAGCGGTGGAGTGACGCTGCAGAAAATAGTACAGATTTTTAGCGGTGTTGTAGCTTGTGCAACACTGTTAAAAATCTGCTGCATTTTGCTGCAACGCACTCCACTGCTTGTATATAATATCTCTATTCCAACCAATGAGAAAGCTCCACTTCACGGCCAAGTAACCGTTTTCTATACAAGCAAGGGAGTGCGTTGCAGCAGATTTTTAACAGTGTATTTTTCAATTTGGAACAATTTTAATCAATTTAAATTGTGTTTTAAATGATAAAATAAATTAATTTCATTTTGTTATAAGTACATATAAACGTATATGACAAAATTACACTTAAAGTATAAAGTAAAAATGCAAAACTAAAATTTCTTAAACTAAACTTATTTAAATAAATTGAACATAGAAAGTTTTTTCTTTAAAAAGTATTCGAAGCGTAAAAGCGTATTTTTCAAAATTTCGTTTTTTCGCCATCCGGAGATAAATCGCCAAATAAACGAAATTTTTATTATTTTTTTTACGGATGTTATAAGGAGGTTCCGCCGAAATTTTTTTTATAAACATATATAACTATATGAGAAGAACATTCTGTAATTTTTTCAAATTTTTCTGAGTATGCCCGTATGGAGAACTTCCTTGTAAGTGAAATACTGATGCTGTTACAAAAAGATTATACTGTTACAAAGTAAAGGCTGATGCTGAAAAATTTAAACTGCATGTTTCTAGTGTTATGAAGGTATAATAGTTGAAACAACAGTTGACTTAGTTCATCAAGATATTTCAACATAGTTTAAAAGTATTTACGAACTTGATTTATCCTACATGTTTTTGGGTTCACGATGAAATACTCATTAATGAAAATAAATATTTTTTTAGCATTTACGGTTCGCTTGCACGGATACTAAAAAGAATTCCGATTCATACGGTTTGTGGCGGAAAAATCGTTTGCGGTGTGTGTGTGTTTTTTAAATGATATTACATTATTTTGAGCATATTGAAATTTATACGCATATGAGGGATACTGTAAGGCGCTAATAGTAGAATAGGGTGAGCATAGAATTCATCGTTCATTTACAAAGACATACGAAAGAATTTGACTACAGTACTCCACAAATAATAATTGCTGGAAATGCGATTTCATTTTTGCTGCGCGTTTTTACTTTATTTATTATTTATTTTTTCATATTACTTAGAGTGTAGAAATTCTATATATTATATACATACAAGGAGGTACAAAAAATCGCAAGTGAAATTCCGTTTATTGATGGCAATTTGAAACGAGATTTTCAACTTTGTTAACTATACTGCGTTTAACTAAATTAACTTTTAGCATACTGTGTAGTAAATATACACATATAGATTATATACAGGAAGTTTAAAAAAAAAACTGATATTTTTTAAATTGTTGATGGTAGTTGCAGAAATCGGGTTTTCAAATTGTTTATTTAGATATCATGTTTCAGCTGAATAAATTGCAAAATTTTGTTACAGTATTCTGAAAGTGCTGGAAACTGTTTCATAGTCTATGCTGGTCACTTTGTTTTTCGTTCTTGTTTTTTTTTATTTGTAATTTTCTGAAAATAATAGATTAATTTTTATGCAGTTTATTAAGTACTGATAGTACAAAGTACATTCTAAAAGAATAATACAGAATTGCAAGAATACCACAAATTCAATAACGAGCATGATTAGATTATTACTTTTTCAAATTCCTCATAATAAAGTATATTTTTTAATTTTTTGAAAATAAATTCGGTAGTAGCTCATAAAAAAAAGGTAAGTGAGCATTCCATTAATATATACTAGTCTTGCAATCTTTAAAATAAACACAATTTTATAAATCACAGCATAAATAAAATTCAAAGTTTTCTATTATTATGAAAAAAAAATTCTGCTTCCTGACTATTTTAATCAAGATTATCAGCATAATAGCATCTTAGCGCGCAAGGAGGATTCTGAAAGAAAATGAATAAAGGCTAAATTTTTATTTCCTAGTTATTTATGGACCAAAAACTTCGAGGAGAGGCGATTGTATCCTTTATTGGATATTTTTAACCTGTTATCAATCAGCAACAAAGCACTTATTATAACATACTCTAAACCAGTAACTAATTTGATTATAGTGAATTTTCATTATTTATTTTGATCATTTAAAGAAAGGCCAAAGTTATAGAATGGATCTATAAGATTAAATATTTCGCTTGTTCACAATATTATACGCATGTATATATTCAGTTTATGCATTATTTACATTCAGGTGATAATTGTTGTAATGTATTTGTGTACTGACACTAGATGGTAGTACATTGTATATGCATAAAACTTCATAAATAAATGCTTTAGCTTGGAAAAAGGAAGGTCAACTTACAGAGCATTCATAATGCATGTATAATTTTTCAAAAGGTCAGATAAGCATTTTTTAATTCGCAGTCGTATTCTTACAAATATTCCATAAACAAGACATACGCGGTCAAATGTATAAAATATGAAAAATCGAAGCAACTTCGGACTTGTATGCTCTTCGAAGTTTTTTTCCCCCAAAGCGCTTGGTTACGGAGATTGGCGTGAAGCGCTGGGACGTTGAGTGTTTGTTTATTTGCCCCCCGAAATATTTGAGATTTTGTGTTTCAATAGTTGAAAAGTGCAATTCATCCCCATCCCGGAGCTCTATAATGTCACTTTCCCCTCCTCCCTCCACCCACTGGAGCCACAAAACCCTCCCCATAGAAAAGTGTCTGAACTTAACATTGCTTTTGCACAAATTTATATCGTTCGTATATCTGTCCTGAAATATAATGGATTTTAGTTGAAAATGTAAACACATTACAGAGTGATTGGAGGATAAAGTGTGTGTACATTTTGCTGAGATGCCTTCATAATGGAGTTGTACTGTCACAAAGTCATGTTTAACTAGTTTGCATATGATTTTTTATATTGTAAATGATTTTGTATTATTTTGTTGATTGGAAGCATTTAATTTGTTTTCTTTCTTCTTTCAGAAAAAGAAAGTTCATGGAAAGGTCCGTTCTTTTTTATTCAAGGTTCTGATCCTCAGTTTGGAATGATTGATGCTTTTGTTGAAAAAAAGACTGTCATCACTTGGGATGAAGAAATTAACCGTGCCAGAAAATGCATTGAAGCCATCAATGCAATGACTCCAAAGCCAAAGTTTTTCATTGTATGTGGAGACTTGGTTCATGCTTTTCCTGGTAATGTTATCAAGTTATTTTCAAAAGTGATGTATGATGGAAAAAGTACTCCCGCTATTATTTATCTTGTTTAATAATTTGGTTATAAAATTTTTTATGAAAAGGATTGAAAAAATATTTTCCATTAATAGCATTGAAATTTCACATGTTTCTCTTTCTTAAGACACTGACTGATCTATTTTGACAAAATCTCGATATTACAATCAACTTGGTGAAATCCGCATCCTTAGGATGCAAGGATTTTGCTGATTATAGACTTTTCCAGATTACAGAATACTGTTTTGTTTACATTTTATTTTTTAAAGACTGACTGTAAATTAGAAATAAATACGCAAAAGTATCAACAAAAAGCAAATTTACTGCAAAATTTGTTTAATATATTTAGTAAGTAAATTAACTTACAGAAAAAGTAAATTATATACAAAAAAGTGTCCTCTAAGGACAATCAAAAGTAGATTCTAAATTTAAAATAGATGTTGGGATCGAGCGAAAAGCCTTCTAAAAATGTCCTCAATTATGATTTCTTCGCAGGCTCAGGAAATAACAAAGCGATTATAAAAATAACGGTCGAGAATCAATAATGACAATCTCTGATCGTACGCAGGCTATATTTTATGCTTATATTTTATGTCTGGGGTTGGCAAGAACAATAAAAGTTCTGAAAAGGCTTTAAAAACTTCCTAAATTACATTTCTAAGGAATATTAGGAAATACCTAACTGATTTCAAAATTTAACGTTGGAAAATTAATGGTGACGGTTCCTGTTTCAAAATAGGCATTTTATGTTTGTTACACAACCACGTGAGAGATGATAGACTGTTAGACAAGAAGCTTGGAATTTGACATGATGGTTAATTTTAATTTTAAGATGTAAACGCTTACGAAGAAGATGGTTTCTAAAAAATTCCAAATTTTAAATCAATACCGAAAGGAGTATATGAATAGAGCATAAATGTTTCAAAATACTTTCTAAATTATCATTTATTTATAGTTTGTTTTAGTTCTCTTTATTAAGTCTCATTTCATCCTAATGCAGTGTAATAATGTAGTTAGGTGAAACTGTGACTTAAATAATAATTTTTGAATTATTCCCAAAAACATAATTTCTTCTAATAAAATTTAGACATACAAATATCACTTGGCATATTTCAACTATTACGCGAGCAAAGTGGCGGTGTGAAATAGCTCAACAGATTAAATAGCAGGTAACTAAGAGAACGTTTGATACATACTTGCACTGCAATAATTTTAGCACAATTATTCTTGATTGATAAATAACTCATATAAGCTGGAAAATTACAACTCGTATGAATTATTTACCAATTTGAATAATTGTGTTAAAATCGATGAAGTTGTGATTGTGCATCTAACATTTTCCTAGAATTTCATTACTTGCAGTTTATTATATTGAGCTGTTTCAGACCATATATGATTATCAATAGGCTGTCTGAAAAATTGAGTGAATTGTGTCCTCCAAATTTGTCCAGAATAGCCAGTTGGTAGACCTTTTTCTTGATGATTTTATTATTTGCTGTAAATAGCACTTTCTTAATCTGTTTCAATTTCATTTTGAAAAAATGTTAAGGCCTCTATAAAATGAAGTAATCAATGTTTTTAAATTAGTGACTTATACCTAAACATGATCTAAGTTTTTTCTGTAACGTTTCTTGTAAGAAATCAAAGTGTTATTTTCTTTAGGTGAACCATATCGAGAAGCTCAAGAAGAAGATTTTATAAAGGTGTTCAAAGAGCTAGATCCAGTTGTGCCTTTGGTTTGTGTGTGTGGGAATCATGATATTGGAGATACACCCACTCCAGAAACTATACAGAACTACAGGGACAAGTTTGGAGATGATTATTTCACCTTTTATTGTGGTGGTGTTATGTTTATTGTCCTCAACTCACAATATTTTGAAGATCCAAGCTTGGTAATTATGTGCTGTTTTTCTTTGGTATTTAAAGTTTTTGTAATAAATTGTGTAATTTATCTGTAGTGTGACCAAATTGAAGATATAGTAAGAGTAAAAAAAAGAATATGTTGTGTAATTTAGCAACATAAATAAGTTCTTGGTTAAAATAATCGTTTGCTTTTTGTTCATTTGAGAGTTTGTTCACTTTTTCTTCAAACATTTGTTTGTTATGTAGTTAAATAAAAGAAAGAATTGAATTGAAATAAATAACTATTTTCAACAAGTATCAGTTAATTTTTTTTTTTGTTTAGTAATAGAATTTCCTAAGGAAAAGAATTACATTTTATGAAGCTGTCCATTCTATGAAAGGCAAAACTGGAACTTCTTGCAATAAATGGCAATCCTTTTCGTTTTTTATTTATTTTATTTTTTATTCTTTTTACATTTTTAATAGAGTACAAACTGTTAAAATTCTCATAACACAAATAAATGTACTAAATTACTTCCAGGTGCATAAATAATATGTAAAATTATTTAAAATACATTAAAAATCATTAATAAAATCAAAATGTTTTCAGCAGTTACACGGCTGTCATCAGTGGGAAGTAAAAGTTATTTTTCTTTGCGCTTATTCGAGAATTGGATACTTTTCCGTTAGTCGGGCTCCAGTGTCATGTAAACATAAATGTGTTTATATATACATATGCGTACATATACATGTATGTGGATACATACATATTAATGCAGTTTATGTAAATATATACTTATCTACGTAACACTCGCGGAAGAAACATAATTTAAAGATTGCATGTCAGACGAGATGAGAGATAAAGTTACTCGAATTTTCAACAAAGCGAGCTTTTATCTGTTATGCAGCAGAACTTTCCATACGTTGTAGATATCATATAATAGTGCATCGTTGCACACTATATCTTTATTAGACGTTATTTCAATTGATTCTCTTATAATGGCTCCTTGGTCATCATTTTTACGAAAGGCAATTTTCGACCTATTAAAATCTGCTTTTATAGATTGAGTTTCAGCTAATCCTGATAATGCAATATTTGCAAGATTTGCACATATGCAAGATTTGCACTATGTTTTTAAATTCTATCACAAAATTTTCTCATTGTCATACCTACATAAAGAAAATCTTTATTATCTTTTTAGAAAGTTATAATGTATACTCCGTATCTTTTGATTACCTCGACTGGTTCAATTTTAACATTTAACAGATCTTTTAACTTTGGGGGAGGGGCTGCGATTTATTTTACATCATAAATATAATTTTAATTTAATTTTTTTTCACTTTCTATTGATGTTTTAGTTCTTTTTGGATGAAAACCAGAACGAGCTTATTCTATGATAAAAAAAAAAAAAAGTATAAAAATCGAAGCATTTGTTTCAAATGTACCCGTTGATATTCACTAACTAGTAAGATCAGATCGTATACGGGCATATTCCGAAAAATATGGAAAATTTTCAGAATGTTCTTCTTATGAGGATATATACATTTATATATATATGTATATATATATATATATATATATAAAGAAAAATCGGCGGAATTTCGATAGAGTGTCCGTAAAAAAATAATGAAAATTTCGTTATTTGACGATTTATTATTATCTTTTTAGAAAGTTATAATGTATACTCCGTATCTTTTGATTACCTCGACTGGTTCAATTTTAACATTTAACAGATCTTTTAACTTTGGGGGAGGGGCTGCGATTTATTTTACATCATAAATATAATTTTAATTTAATTTTTTTTCACTTTCTATTGATGTTTTAGTTCTTTTTGGATGAAAACCAGAACGAGCTTATTCTATGATAAAAAAAAAAAAAAGTATAAAAATCGAAGCATTTGTTTCAAATGTACCCGTTGATATTCACTAACTAGTAAGATCAGATCGTATACGGGCATATTCCGAAAAATATGGAAAATTTTCAGAATGTTCTTCTTATGAGGATATATACATTTATATATATATGTATATATATATATATATATATATAAAGAAAAATCGGCGGAATTTCGATAGAGTGTCCGTAAAAAAATAATGAAAATTTCGTTATTTGACGATTTATTATTATCTTTTTAGAAAGTTATAATGTATACTCCGTATCTTTTGATTACCTCGACTGGTTCAATTTTAACATTTAACAGATCTTTTAACTTTGGGGGAGGGGCTGCGATTTATTTTACATCATAAATATAATTTTAATTTATTTTTTTTTTCACTTTCTATTGATGTTTTAGTTCTTTTTGGATGAAAACCAGAACGAGCTTATTCTATGATAAAAAAAAAAAAAAGGTATAAAAATCGAAGCATTTGTTTCAAATGTACTCGTTGATATTCACTAACTAGTAAGATCAGATCGTATACGGGCATATTCCGAAAAATATGGAAAATTTTCAGAATGTTCTTCTTATGAGGATATATACATTTATATATATGTATATATATATATATATATATATATATATATATATAAAGAAAAATCGGCGGAATTTCGATAGAGTGTCCGTAAAAAAATAATGAAAATTTCGTTATTTGACGATTTTTCATCTGTTGGCGATGGAATATAATTTCAAGAAGTATTTTCTTTTATGTCAATCACACTTCAAGGAAAAAATGATTAGTATTCAACTTGTTTAAATGAATTTAATTTAAATAACTTTAGTTTTGTCAATTTTAGTTTGTTTTAACCATAATTTTGTCATATCGATATTCATATGCATTTATTTTGAAATTTAACGATCAAAAATTACAGTTTAAAAAAGAAATTCAAAATTTAAATTAACTAAAATTGTTTCAAGCTAAAAATTAAACTTAATTGAGCGTTATAGATTTAAATTTGTTGCTAGGGAAACGACTTTGATTTTACTTTTGAACATGTTTAAATGCATTTTTCTTCTTTTTTTTTGCAGTATGATTATATAATTATTGTTACAATTTTAATTTTTTATCTACATTACTTATAACTGTAACCTAACCTGTTACAGAGTCACATGTAATTTATATCTACTTTAACTCTTAAGTAGATAGACTGAGATAATTCACTTGAACTACAGATCATGCTAGATATAGGTTTGGTAAATATTTTAGTATATATACATTTTTAACAAACATTTTATTATTGTTATTATTTAATATTGTTTTTATTTTCTTCAATGAATATCTTTTTTCCTAATAATGTAACAGTAAATAAAGTCCGACCAGTCGGGTGGATTGTGGGACGAATTTCTTAGCTTTTAGTACGTCCCATAACAGAAACTGGTTGGATGCTTTTGCTTTTTTCATTAAATTATGCACCCCCTGATGAGTAGTTTAATGAAAAAGCCTTCTACTGTCCATTTATCCATTTAACTTTCATTATTTTGCTAATCTGCCTTCTATTTCACTTCAAACTTCAACTGTTTTCAATAAAATGATTGCAAAAATACTGGTTTCATTGGTGTATTGAATGGTAATATATGAATTACTTTGGTTATATTTATAAAAGTATATATATATATGGATATATATATATATATATATATATATACAGTGAAACCTCCAAATAAGGGACACCTCTATTTAAGGGACAAGAGTTCCGGTCCCAGTCCTTTGGTATAGGAAGTGTAATGTATTTACCTCTGAATAAGGGACACTCGATTTAAGGGACACTTGAAAATGAGATTAACCCTTTCGATTCGGGCGTTTCTTACACAAATTTTATTCAGTTGACACCACTTAAAAAAAAAAAAATCCCTCAAATACATAATATCAAAAAAGAAACTTTAATTAAATGAAAACTTTTATTTTCCTTTGTTACTGTATGACAAAAGCAAATTTTGCAAAGAAAAATGCTGACAAGTCACACTGGACATACGAGTGCAAAATGTTAAAGGGGTTGATTTTTGCATTTGAGATAATGAGGCAGTTATGTTGGTACAGAGATATGCAACTCAACTGATAAGCATTTATTTATCCACAATTCAGATGAAATTATCGAAGTGCGTTTATCACTATCAGAGCAAGAGGTGACAGTGCAGACAATAATTTGATTGAGTTCATAGCTGAAATTCCCGAATTGGTTAAAAGTCGATTCATAAATTAAAATTTAATTGGTCTGTCAAGTCATATCTAGGTGGAAAATAGATATAAACCCAATTTTAGTGGTTGATTCGTAGGTTTATCATTGGGGTATCCTGCACACAGTCCTCCATATTTTCATAGATTTGAGTGCAAGAAAACATAATAGTAAATCTATGAGTCAACCCCTAAATCTTGAGTTTTAGGTGTTTTCCACCAAAATATGACTTAGTTGACCAGTTGCATTTTAACATGCATATTGAGTTTTAATTAATTCTAGAATTTCTGCCGTGAACTCGATGAGGTGATTGTCTGTGTTGGCACTTCCCAGTCTATATTGAAAAGAATGCTGAAAATTGTGAGGGATGACTCTAAAAATGAAAGAGAAAGGAAAATTGTGAAATAAAGAACGTTACAGATGCTTTAAAATATACAAAGCAGTTGAATACTTTTTTCGTAAATACTGCTTATAATGAAGGACTAAGTATGGTAAATGAATGTCTGAAAAGTTTAGTAGTAGAATCGAAATCTGCATGACAGTCACTTTTTTATTGATTACATCACAAGTAAGACTCTTTAAAATATTATTGCACTTTTTGCATTATAGAAACATTTACGTAAAATATACAAATCAACAAATCTACAAATCATTTACTAATTAAGTAATCAATTAAAAAATTAAATTAGTTAATTTTCTATTACTTTTGTGCCTAATTAATGTAATTTATAACCCTCGGGTACAATTAAACTTCAATTTTAATATTTTCTTATTTTTTATGTCCTTATGAATGATTAATTCGAATAAGGTCAGAATAAGGGACAAAAGTTCCGGTCCCATGGGTGTCCCTTATTTGGAGGTTTCACTGTATATATATATATATATTGATTGGTCTACTTTTAATGGTATTATATATATATATATATATATATATATATATATATATGAAAATATTTTTCCAGTGATTAAATTAAATAACTGCAGAAATAAATAATATATATATATATATATATATTAAACTCTCTCTTTTTAAGTTTAAATTTATTAAATACCATTTACACGCATTCTAAAAATCCATTAACAATCAATTTTCAGTTACATTAAAGTCCTTTTGTTTTTTGTGAGGAAAAATGCTTCTCGACAAATTACGTGACGCTTTCGTCTTTTCACGTTAAACATTCGAAAGTATTTTATTTTTTATATATTTTCTACTGTAATTCCACCGCTAAATTTCGCTGATCCTTTTTTACATACATGAGTAGTTTTATTTTTTTTCTCAAAATATTCTGAGTATTCTCAGTATGAAGATCTTCCTTGTAATTACTACTAATTTTCTTTTGAAAGTCAATTAATAAAAAATGACAATTTGTAGAAAATCCGTTAACATTTTTTTACTTTTAGAGAGCAACTAAATATCAGCTCACTCTATCACCGATATGGTTCTGAATTTTCACGATGTTTGATTGGATGTTTTTTTTATGAGTTACTCTAAAGAATTGATCATTAAATTTTGTAAAAAAAAAAAAAAAAAAAAAAAAAAAAAAAAAAAATGTCATCGCTCGCACTAGCACTGATAAAAACTATTTCATTCAGCTGCTCATATTTCATAAAATGTTTAATATATTTATATTTCAATTGAAATATTTTATTTTTACTATATTTTACCAATTTTTCTCACACTGTCGGTTTAAAACCTTGTATGAAATAAGTTAAAAACATGATTTTTTTTCTATTTTACTTAAAAAAAAAAAATGCTAATACGTGATGTTCTTACACGAATAAATAAACATGTTGTACATTATCCACATATTTCTATTCTGCAGCGATAGACTATTCTCTGCATTTAATTTACAGGGTGCTCCCAAACACTATTATTTTTCTTTGATTTTTTTTGTTGGTCGCTTAACTGTTCTCCTTATCGACGTTAATAAATATGAGGGCGAACATATTCTTTATATTCCTGAAGTTTCAGAAGTATCCGACAAGTATATTTTAAAATATTCGACAAAATATCTGAAATTGAAGTACCCGGTGATTAATGGCTGTAGAGTGTATGTTTAATTTTTTTACTGGAATCTATAAGTTGCATAATATCACTAAACATGCTATAATTTCTGATTTTTCTAAAATATTTTTTTTTTTTCTCTCTAATTTAGGTTCAAGAACTTGCTAAAGAACAAGAAACTTGGCTAGATAAACAGTTAGAAGAGGCTAAGTCAGGAAAGTATAAGCATGTCGTCATATTTCAACACATACCCTGGTTTTCATGGGATCCTGAAGAAGAAAAAGCGTTTTACAATATTTTTCCTGAGCTTCGATTAAAAATGCTTCAAAAATTTTATAATGCTAGTAAGTGTTTACTTACTTATTTATTTTATTTTTATGAAATTAAAAGTCGTTAAAATAAGTTAAAAAAAATGTGTTTTGAAGGAATGAATTGTTCTTTTTCAAGCTAAAATGCATGCAGTCATCATAAAGGCAGAAATTAGGTGTAGTTGTCTTGCTTTTGATCTTGTACTGATTGCACGTCTTTAACTTGAATCACTAAATTTTACGATTTATGATTATTTTGATTAAAAAAAATTGGTCAGACTTATTTGATTTAAATCTGATTAAAAAAATCTTTAAGAACACAGTTTACGATAATAATAATAATAATAATTACAATAATAAAAGTAATAAGCATAATTAAAATTAAAATTATATTTTTAGAAGCAGATAAATAATCATATTTTAAGTTATTATCTGCTATGAAACTATTTTATAGTAATAAATATGCATATTATAATAGATATATAAATAACATATTATTCGAATCAAATCTAATATTGATAATACAAATAAACTAATAGTGTACATCTATTAAACTTAAATAAAGACACATAATAAAACAAAACTGTGTATCGTAACAAATAAGAAAAAAATATATTTTTTTTTGGTAGGAGTTACAATGCAAGTAAAATAAATCAAGATTCTTTGTCTGTTCCTAATTGGTTCCTATGTATTGATTGCACTAAGCCAAAAAGAGCAAAACATTTGCTCCCTACCATTTTCATTTAGTCAATTTTAATATTTGCTTAGAACATGTCTTCTATCAGTCTCAAGGATTAATTATTTATGACAATGTTTAATTTGGCAAATTTTTTTTAAACCCTTTAGATTATGCTTGAAATTTCAATGTGCTGGGTATTACTAAAGATGAATATTTCTCCTTCATAAAAAAATAATGCTACTGTTGTGTACGAATTTAAATTTTTTTCGCCATATTTTGGGACTAACAGATACGATCAAAAAGAAAGATTCTGGATCCATTGCTCGTTTGTACCATCTACACCATATATTGCATACGTGTGATAAAATTTAAACTCAACCAGACTCTCCCCAGAAAAAAAAATAAGACTGCTCTCAATCTAAAAAAACAAATTTATAACATAAGTTTTAATTCATTTTTATTCGGAAATGCATGAAAATGGCTGGTGTTGTTCAGAAACTATGTAATCAAAAGACGTTTTCAACTTTTTTGTAAACACAGTAGATCCGTCGGAAAAAACTGTCATAATTAACGTTTAGAACAGAATTTCCCGAAAATAAGGAGATAGTCAACGAATAAGAAAAATACCTTGTATCATGATCAAAAGCGCTTAAACTCGATCGGCAATTTACACTAACATTGAAAATGCAACATCAAGAAGTACACTGTTAAAAATCTTGTACTAGTTTGAACCAAATTTTGGTTCTCAATAGCTGCCACTATAAGATGGTGAAATCTTGAACCAATATTTGGAGCTGTTGTTGAATCATAGCTGCAGTAGTTGGAACGAGGTTGAAATAGGAAGCTTCAAATGTTGGTACGAGATTTCATCATCTTTTAGTGACAGCTACTGAGCATCAAAATTTGGTTCAAACTAGAGCAAAATTTTTAACAGTGTAGTGGCCAGAAAGTAATGAAACTCGACAAACAGAGAGAGACACCAACGAACAGTGAGTAATCTTTATTTTGAAATGATGTTCATAATGCAGAGCGCGAACAGCGTCGGCTGAGTTAGATGTGGCACCACCGTGAGCAGATTACACCAAGCAATCCGTCTAGGCACAAAGTCAATGAAAGTGCGGGTGGCGTCCAGAGCAATTGCTCTCCATTCCCCAGTGTTTCGAGTGCTGCGCATTTTGCGTGTATCTGTGCAGAAATACAATTATTGCGCACGTTAAAATAGCGTTTTTCTTAAATTTGCGCCAGACCGAACTACGATTTCGACTAGCACGTTTGAAATTTAAAACATATAATTATTGCGTAATTTTGTCGAGTCATTTCAAATTTTATGAAAATCGGATGCATAGATCAATTACAGGGACAATCAAAAGGATTCCGTTACTTTACGGTCAATGGGAAAAAAAATTTCAAATGCATTTTAATCGTTTGAAATTTAAAACATATAATTATTACGTAATTTTATCGAGTCATTTCAAATGTTATGAAAGTCAGATGCACTGATCATTTACAGGGACAATCAAAGGTATTCCGTTACATTACAGTCAATGGGAAAAAAGATTCAAATGCATTTTTATGATGTTACACTCATTCGAACATAATAGAATTGGCATGAATTTATGAAATATATACTAAAATAGGCATTCTGTACAATCTGTGATGCAAATAATTTTTATTATTAAATTACAGGGCCACACAAAAGTATTCCACTACATAATGCTATACGGGGAAACATTGTTTGGGGTGTGTTTTAATTATATTCAACTATTTCACATTTTATGAATAAGATATACGTTGCTGAGGTGTAATAAAAATTACTTCCTGCATATTTACAGAAACACAAAGATTTCGACTACTATACTGTATCCGAAGTACGCTCTACTATATCAGCAAGATCTGAATATTTTTAAAACTTCGGTATCGTACGAACGCACCTCATTTGCTACGTTCACGTGCAATTTCCAACTTGTTAAAAATTTTTATTTATATCTCCGCTATTTTTCTTTTTATTTCGCGTTTTTAAAGAATTTTGAATTTTATTTAAATAATTTGACATGAACATTTTAAATTTAATTAAAATAAATAACTTCCTTTTACTTTAAATTTATTGATGCTACTATCTATGTAAGATTTTAATAATTATAAATCAACAATTTGGATTTATTAATTAAAGGATAAGTTGTTTTGAAAGAAATATTAAAGGAAATACTCTGAGCGATCTGCAATCACACATACCCACTTTTTTTTTATTACTGTTATGTCACTTTTAATATTTACTTAGGTATCACAGTAGGATTTAGATTATTATGACTTCGACACTGTCATTGGATTGCCGAAGACTAAAAATATACCTCACGCTCATTTTTAAGTAATAACCACTTAAAATGACTAATTCTTATTTATTATCTAGCATGGAATTAGTTTAGGTATGGTGTGTAAAAATAATATAAATATATATTGTGAAAGTAAGTTTAACAACATTACAAAAAGCTTACATTTTACTCAACTATTTCCCAAGTGACAAAATAGCCTAAATGTGGTTTTTTGCCATCCAAGCCTAAATTTAAAAATAAAATATAATATTATGTTTTTGCTAAATTTCCCGTAAGGGGCCCCTTTTCAGTCTCTGGCCGAGGGCCCCCAAAGGAGCCAGTTCGGGCATGCTTTTCTGTTACTGTAATAATGTCTTTAATAACGTCTTTGTTTCCCGCCAAATTATATCTGAACAATAATTCTCCAGTAGACTATAAAAAAAAAATGTTTGATTTGAGATAATTAAGGTTGTAATTTTGGTCAAAACTAATTTTAACCAGGACAGTAGTCAAAACTGGTTTTTACCTTCTAAAACTGGTCAAAGTTTATTTTAGCCACTGAAAAATGGTCATACATTATCAATTATATTTGTGTTACTTGGTCTTTAATCTTAATTTTAATACTAGAACTACCGTGAGACGTAATTTTGATAGCTACCATATGAATATGTTTCGGTTCAAATCAGAAATTTGTTTATAAAATAAGTTTTAAAGATACAAAGAAGAAAAACGTTAAATAATAATGTTAAACTGCTTTAAATCAAAATTCGCGTATGAAATTTGATTTGAAACCAGAAATTTGTTTATAAAATAAGTTTTAAAGATACAAAGAAGAAAAACGTTAAATAATAATGTTAAACTGCTTTAAATCAAAATTCGCGTATGAAATGTCTTTATAAAACTTGACTCAATTTTCTGGTAGTTCTAGTGTTAAATTGTTTTTTAAATACTTGAAATTTCCTATTTTCTTTTCAGATATTAGAGCTGTATTTAGCGGCCATTATCATCGGAATGCTGGAGGGTTTTATAAAGATCTTGAGATGATTGTAACATCTGCAGTTGGTTGTCAACTTGGAACTGATCAACCAGGATTTCGTGTAGTGAAATTAGATGATACTTCTATTAAGCATAAATATTACGCTTTTGAAGAAGCACCCAAAAACATTACTTTTGATTAATTATTATTTTTTTAAATGGAAACTGAACAAAAGTGTATGGTATAAATTAAGATATCACATGTTTATATGTATTATACATGTTGAAATATTTTGTTATTACTAATTTATAATGAAGTAGGAGTTGTTTGAATTGTATCTATGATTCGGCTCTTTTACCACTTCAAATAGTACATTCTCTTGTATATTCTTAAGGGAACTCTTCACGGACTTGAAAACTTCCGTTCTGTAATGTTAAATCTATGGACAATTTGTTTTCGAATTTCTCGTTTAAATTTGAATTATTTATTTATTTATTTATTTATTTTGCATAGATAGATGCGATCTCTTAAGACTATCTTGTACTTACTCGATTTTAAATTGCATTTTTTTAAAATAAAGGTACTTTTACTTTTGAAACTGGATCCGAAAGTGAAATTATTAAAAAAAGTCTGCAACCGATATCTAAAGATAAAAATAGTCATTCTTATTAGAAATAGGTCACAGCTATCCTCTGTAGATAAAAAAATCATTTAAAAATATTCAAATTTACATGAGAAATTCGAAAGCAACCTACCTACAGCTTTAACATTACAGGGAGGTGTTTTCAAGTAAGTGAAGAATCTACTTAAATCTTTCGGCAATACCGTGTAAACATTTTTTTGTCTCTTTAAGTCAAGGGGAAATTGCATCTCCAAGTATGTTAATTTATTTCTTATACACCAGATATAGGTTTCACATCCAATTTCTTTTGAGCAATTAAATATGATGCTTATTTGTTTATTTTTTTTAAGTAGGTTCTTTTATGTAAAGATGGGATTTCGTAATCGATTTTTCATCCATTTCCTGATACGCTAGAATAATAAAAAATGTATACAGGTGTGTTCCCTTAATTGTAAATTAAAAGATTAGTTTTAAGGAATGTATCTCTTAGTTGGTCGCAGGTGATAAAATGTCAAATTTACTTTATCAGGGTTCATACGCTTAAAGGATTTCCAAGCATTTTTTACCAGAACTTTTCTAAAGTGATATTTGCCTTATTTAATAATAAAAATAAATGTATCTTCTGATATAGCAACCAGTATTTTAAGACATTTTTGATAGTAAAACAGCTAAAATCCCGTGAATTCTTTAATGTGTATGAATCATGTTTATAGTTACAGCTGCATATGGGTTACAACAACAATTATGCGCTAAATTACAGTCGCTCCAATTGTCTCTGAAAATGCTGATAAAAACAATCAAGATCCTACGTTAAAAAAAATGGATCTTTCCATCAGTAGAATTAATTCCAGAAGAAAATAAACTTTGATCATGTGCTTCAATATCTTTAATAACCCGATCAAAACACACAGTAATATTTGATAAAATTGATAAATATTTGAAAGTAACAATTTTTTTTATATTTTTTTGTATTTTAAGCAAAAACTTTGTTTTATGTTTTGGCGCATTTTAATTTTTGAAATGTTAACTCAGCCGAAAAACTAAAAATCTCCCGTGGGAATGCTTTATTTATCATAAAAGCCTGACATAAACAAAAATATTTTCGAAGCAAAATTTTACAAAATATTTTAAAATTTTCATTTGGTTCAATTTTTAACCTTTGAATTCGTGTAACGCTTTATATGACGAATTTAACAACTAATTTTTTTGTGTATAAAATTCTTTTGTTGCCACTTAAAAAAATCATAATATAATTCTTTTAAAATGCGTAAGTAGCGACTGTGTAAACGATTTCACATAAGAATAAATCGTGTATTTGAATTTTGAACTCTGAAAAAATACTTTTATAACTGAATGTAAATAACTCAGTGTAAATAACTGAGTTTACACAAATCTTAACTCATTAAAAATAGGCTATAATTTTCATAAAAAAGCATTTTAAAAATTTCGTAAAAGAAATCATGAAACTATTATATGATGAAAAGGGATGAGCACCAAATTATGCGCCATTTCCAACCAATTTTAATAAAGTATTACATTAAAATGTATATTTCCATCTCAAATAACATACATTTTTTAATCTAAGAAAGTTTAATGTTCTTTTAAGGTTTGAAGTATAAAGTCTGCAGTTATTTTCAATATTTGCAGTATTACGTCTTCGCAAAATGAAGATATATAGGTTCCTTTCTTATATATATATATATATATATATATATATATTTAGATGAGAAATTTTGTTGCAACGATACTATTTTACGTACTTAACCATTCATGACTTTATTCATTTTTACTGACTTAATGATTTTTACGAGAAATGCGCAGGTTTCATTATCGTTTACTAAAATGAATCCGTATAATGGAAAAATATATTCAACAAAATAATATGTATATATTTTTAAATCATTAGATAAGAAAATAATATTGTCAGAATCTACAGATCATATTTTATTTCTAGTAAGTTCAAAAAATAGTTTGAGATATTTTGGCAGAATAATAAAAATATATTTTATGTATTTAATTAATCTTCTGAAGTAGTATGATTTTATCCATAATTACTAACTCCGAGTGATTTATTTTTTCTTCTGAAAATATATGATTCATTTCTTATTTACAAAAATCCATCCGTCACCATCGAAAGTCATGTAAAATAAATTAATTAAAATGTCAATTTTTTAAGGTGATACTATACAAAATAATAATATTGTGCAAAATAATAATATTGTGCAAATCTACAGATCATAATTTATTTCTATGTTTAATTTCAAGTAAAAATATAGAATAGTTTTTGTTTTTTTGTAAAGTGTACTACAAAAAGTAATTTGTGTAGCCTAGTAGCGGATTTGCTTTGCTCATTCTAATAAAATTGGTGACAGCTTTTCTACCTCCATCTTAGATTTTATAGAGTAATTTAACCAATATAATTGGTGTTAAGTTACATTAATGTGTGATATTACACAAGTTATAACAGTTTAAATTACGTTGTTATATTAGTTAAATTATTTTCTAAAACTGGAAACGACATGCTACCTCTAATTTTATAGAGTAATGTTGCATGAATTATTTACAGTGTACTGATAGATATCGATAGTAACAAAAAGAAAACAGCAGTTTTTTTCGTAAAAAAATATATTGAAAACAAAAGTTTAACAAATTATTTAATACATAAACAAAATTGCATTCTTAAAAAAAGTATCAAATTTCTTTAGAACAGTATGACAGTAAAAAGTGAGCAAATTGTAAAATCATAATGTTAGTCTTCATCGAAGACAACCCCAATTTGTCGGCGTATTTCATCCATGATTCCAGCTAACATTTCAGAATCTTTCAAAGGCATAACAGGACTTTCAAGCTTGCCTAGAAAACAGGAATTTAAAAAATTAGACATTGTATATTATAAATCAATAGTTTAAGAAATCTTTGTATTTCGAATTTTGTGTTTTTCATATATTTCATTTTAAAAGGCGGTATATATTGGATATACATATATAGAAATATAGAGACTTTTATGCGACAATTTTTTTTTTCTTTCTTTCTTTTTATTTAACTCTTCTTTCTTTTTGGATCCCTTAAGGGTACTGGTCACTCAGCCTCCAAATACCCATATGTAATGTTAAGTCTATGGTCGTTTAATGCATTCGTAAATTTAAAATATCCTGTTAAGAAATTAATATTTTTAACTCCTTTTTCCTGCGTAATACTCTTCTTAAAGAATGTCTCGTTTTTTTTTTCTTATTTCTCAAAATATTTTTAAAATATATGCTTAATTTAATATTTTACATTTTAAAAGCTGACAAACTAAGAGTAAGATTTTAACACTCTATATAAAATTAAGCATACATTTTAGAAATATTTTTGAAAACTAAGAAAAAACAAGACATCCTTTAAGAAGACTACACAGAAAAAAAAAAAGAGTTAAAATATTAATTTCTTGTAGGGATATTTTAAATATGCGAATGCATCAAACGTCCATAGACTTAACATTAGTGAAGGGAATTTGGAAGCTGAGTGACCAGTCCCCTTAAAAGTGTAGATCGCTGCTCTACAGCAGTTTCGCAGCATTATAAGGTATTGCAATCCATTTTATTCGTTTAAAGAAACGCCGCTCGTTAAACTTAATGTTATAGTAAAATTTTAAACGCGCCTTTCTCGGAACTATGTTTTCAAAACTCTGTGATCATTTTGAGAACTGTTCAATATATTTCCTTCATTCTTTCAAAAGGTAATTTTTTCTGGAGCTTATACCTCCAAAAACTAATTTTCATTAATTAGTTATTTTTCCAAGCTTTTAAAAGCTTACAAAAAATAAAAATAAAATGATCTTTTTTGTTCAAATGACCGACATTTTGTCAAAAAAAAACTTTTTAAATTAAATGTTGGTATAAGCTCTGAAGAAATTAATGTTCTTTTGTAATTTGGACACCAATTTTTTATGATACTCCTTATATGAGAAAAACGGTCACTCGATATGAAGTTAACGGAGCGTCCTATCAGCTGTTCTCCGTCGTACAAGACATTACTTATTACTTTTATACACAGAAATTTACGTATATAAATGAAATTAGAATAGATATAATGCAGAAGTTGTGATCTCTATCTCTCATTTTCTTAAAAAAGAAAAAAAGATAATTTAACAAATTACAACAACCATTTGGTAAATGATTTTTTTTAGATTGAAATTTAAGATTTATAAATAAATTTTATATTTACAAAAAAACATGCTTATTCACAATCAATTAGTTTAACTTTGAATTGTTTCCTTTTTTGTGGTAGTCGCATATTTCTTAAACGGTGGGATCGATAATCAGACCTCGTTTTTTTGCTTTAAAAGACAATCTTTCATACGACGTCTTTCTTTGGATTCGTTTTTTTTCATATCTGATAATTTGCGTCTACCCATTTTGTAACTTTTTTACTTTCTTGTTTATTAACAACGACCAGGGCTGCCAACCTCTGCGAGTAAAAATGTGTAGTTTGAACATCGAAAATGTGTAGTTTTAAGAAATCAAGTGTAGTCAAGTTGTGTTACCGCATTCGACCCCGAAAGGTTAAAAAAAAAGAGTTTGAAATATATTATAAAAAACAATTTTTAAAATACATTGATTTAACTATCATACATATTAAAATAAAAGAAATTTTACAAATCAAAATATAAAACTTACCTTTTATTTCATAGGTATTCATCATGAAAATTAGTTTAACAGCATTTTGGTCAGTGCTACCACCAGTTAAAAGTGAAAATGGCACTCTTTTTAAAATAGTAATTATATCAGAGCAGGTTTTATTTGCCATACATTTTAAAATGGCTGTCGTTTTGGTTCGTGCGCTAGCATTGTGCTTGGCGATTTAGGAATCTGGGAACATCGCTTTAAAGAGATAACCTGCATGGTCAGCTGCACTTAATGGCACGTTATATTCAATAAGAAATAACGAAAAAAGCATCTCTGCTGTGGTAATACTTATCGACACGTCGCTTTGACAAAGAAAGTGTCCGGCATTTTTTCAACTTTCGTTTTCGTTCTTTGTTCTTGATATGTCTGTTTGACTTTATATGACGCGAGCAATAAAATTTCCCTCGTGATTAAAGTGAAAAGTACTTTCGCAAGTAATGCAGAATGCTTCATATCAAGATTTATCTGAAGCACGCAAAAAAAGCTACTTCACCGAATCGGACTTTAGCCAACTCGGATCGGAACTTTTGATCAGAAGTACTTTTCTTTTTTCGATATCTCAGTCACTCATTTTGACAAAGAAGTAAAAGAAGTGAACAGGATTAATTATTCAAAATGATGTCATATGCCATATAATATAACTTCTGAAAACGTAGTTTAATCAGAAAATTGACTTTAGCCCGAACGATGCCATACAAAATGCGTATTTTTTTTCCCAACCGGGTTTTGCCATCTTGTAATCTAATTGGTCAGAGATGGCTGCGTCAAAGAGACTTTTGTTGGCGGGAAGGTATTGTGCTTGGCGAAAATCCTAAGAGTAGAGAATTTAGATAGGATGGGCGGAGCAAGGGAATATTTTTTTTTTTTTTTTTTTTTTTTTTTTTTTAATTTCAATAGCGTTTTTGTTTAAAATAGGAATCAATGGAAAAATGATTTTTACAGAAAGAAAATTATTTCCATTAATTTATGAAAAAGCAGGGGGGGGGGGGGGATCATCTGCGTTTCGACAGCATTCTGCTACTTTTTAAAGAATTGAAGGTTTTGTAGATTAAAAAGATGACAAAGTGAAAATTTCTGAAGATAGGAGATTTATATAAGATTATTTAATGTAACCACAAATTAGCAATATTATAAAAAGTTTAAGAAAAAAAAATCCAAAAAATTTTAATCAAAATATAATGAATGCTTGGAATATACTAAAACATTAAAATTATTAAGTGAAGTAATAAAAATTAGCATAATTTTAAACAGGATTAAATTATTATTAGTAAATAATTAATAATGTGTAAATAATAAATTTGTAATTTTTTGAATTTAACATTCCTTAAATTTATGTTATATATATATTTTTAAATTTTCCATAAATTTATAATTTTGTTTAACTATAAATTTATTTAATTGAATTTGTAATTATTTAAATAAATTATAAATTTTACCTTTCTTTGATTTTTTAATAATTCTTATAATTTTGAAACTCTGTATGCTCTAAGGATTATTTGGATGGGGAGAAGGAAATAAAATTGATGTTAATAAAATTGATAATGATGTTATTTAAAGAAAAATAACCTAATGCTTACAAAACTCGAATATATTGTAAAATATAACACAGTATTTAGCCATTTAAAAATAGACCTCTTCTAAACAAAGCATCTTACAAAATTCGAATATGTTGTTGAAATATACCACAGTATTTATCCAATTAAAAAAGGAACATCTTCTAGAAACCCCTATCATTTTCTTTTACTGAAAAAAGTTGAAGATCCAGTTATGTAATTGTTTAAAACTGTTATATTTGTTGGATATTAAAAAATTACTTTAATGATGGTAAGTTTTTATTCCTTAGCTTAGTATCTTCATTCCATTAGAATCTATTTCAACTTTGAAACATATGCGTGAATGACTGTAAATTCTTGCATTACAGAGTCCTAAAAATAACTTTGTTTACCAAACTTAAATTAGTACTCTCAATGTAATTACTTAACTCAAAAAGAAAAAAAACAACTCTGATTAATCTGAAATTACGAAATAAAACTCACTATTATAAAAACAGTCATTCTTAAATATAGTCAATTAGCCATGTTATCAATTAGAAACCTATCTAGAAAACATCGCCACGGACCAATGCGGTATTTAACTTTTCGACCTGCTTTCGAAGCGCGCTTCGTAAAATACCATGTTTAAACATTGTACACGGTTGTACTTTGTAGTACGGAATCTCTTCTATGCGAGTAAAACTCGCAATTCTCAGATTGTTTTTAAATTGTATGTTATAATATTTATATTATAATATCTTTATGCAATGTTATATAACATTTACAATTGTTGCGATTGTCAAAGAAATATTTCAAAAATAAGCTTCGAAATCTTATTTTATTTTTTTCTAGCACCAAATTTGACAGTATTTTCTAAAATATCTTCTGCTTTTACCAAAAAATTGAAAACACCATTCGATTACATAGTTTATTAATAAGAACAATTGTCTCAGCACGAGCCGATGGACAATAGAAATACGAGAAAAAAAATTATACAAAAAGCATTATCACAGTGATCCTTTCCCTTGGAATATTTCCAAATTCATAGAAGATCTGCTGGCCATAGCCAGAAACGTACACAAAAAATTTAGTTCAATTCTGTACATAACTTCAAATACTTTTCGATGGTACAATACTGAAAATAGCATGTAAATCATTTTTACAGCGCCCTTTTTCCATTATTTTTTTTTTTTTAAATTCAGGGTTGACTTGCCTGCCATACCCAAAAATTATCATACACAAAAAGTGTGGTTCAATTCTATGCATATTTTCAAACACTTTTCGATGGTATAATGGAAACACACGGACATACGAACACATACACAGTGGCGTATCTAGACTTCTCATTTCGGAGGGTGCTGAGTTATAGTAAATGTTTCTAACAAGGGGACCACCAGACATGGTGCTCACAGATTTTGATGAGTTCAAAGTATGTTGTAGGGGTCATACCACTAATTATTCTGGTGAAAGGGTTCCTTCAAATGGACCTTGGTTTTTGAGAAATTGGGGGTCAAAGTTTACCGTATGTTTTAAATACTTAATTGTACAACATGTGAATGTCGATTCGTGGAGTCGTGCCAAAGCATGTGTTTGTGAGTCGGAAGGTTGTGCGTTCGAATCCATCCTCGGTTTTATTTTTTCTTATATTCATCTTTTTTACACGTTACAAATTTTAAGAATTTTTATTTCTAGAGCAATTGCTACAACTTTTATATTTTCTTAATATAAAATTTTTCTTAATATGCATTTACATTTTTTAATTTTTTCATGAAAATTTATTTTTTTCTGCAATTTTTAAACTAATATTTCTTTTGATAACACAGCAAAACTAATTTAAGCCTATAACTTTTTTTTCTTAAATATTATCTATATTTTTTACTTTGTGCCTTTAAAATTACTAGTAGATCGAACCCGGGCTTCCCGGGTTACATAGCAAAGATAAAAAACATTTTTTTAATTGAAAACTTTAATGAATTTTCTGCATGTAATATGCGTTTTAGATTGCTAACTAAGTCCAAAAAAGCATTTTAACTCTTAAACGCCTTGAAGGGGGTGGGATAAAATTTATCCCACTTAATTTTAATTTCAAAACGCCATATTAACGCCAATAATTTGAAATAGCAGTTTTATTTTTCTGAAATACGTGAAGAAATGCTTTTAAATATTTTGAAACGAATTTGCTTTTAAACTCTTGTGTCAATCAATCATTTCAGCATTTTAAGAATTGAAGTGCTTTTTCCCTCAAAGGGTTAAGTGTCTTGCGTATTTTTTCATTCATGTTTTATTCATAAAATAATAGTGTGGAAAATATTGGTATGAAGATTTATATTTGATATTTTACATATTTTTGTACTGTATTGTACTTTACATATTTTTTTATCTTATAAAATTCAAAAAATTAACATTAATCTCAATATTATATTAAATCAATCTCTGGATTAAAATATTACATAGCGGAAAAGCATGATTAGGTAACGTAATTAGGTTAAAGTGTTAAATGAAAAATATTAATTATGGAATCAAATAAAGCTATGAAGTTTTTCAAAAGTCACATTTCCGTATTAGACGCATGCCAGAAATCATTAGCAAAGATTTCATTACGGCAGCAGTTTTGTTTCTGGTCATTTCAGTGTTTCGAGCACGTAATTTAATTACATGTCTGTTAAATTTGTATTTATTTTATTTTATTATTTATAAAGGAAATTTTAATTTTGTTATAGTATATTAGCCGGAAACAAATCCCAAACTCTTTATATTTTTCTAAGGACAAATATTCTATCGTAATCTAGTTTCCCTCGGTAGAGATATATTTAAAAATAACTCGCACCTGATTTTTTTTAAACCACAGCCAATCAGTAAATTGAAATACAGTTTTCAAACAAATTCAAAGCATTTTCAAAGTGGTTTTTTTTTTCTTATTTGGCACCGAAAAATTTTACGTTGTTTTATTACATGTTGAACTTGTAATTTTTAGTGATTTAATCTGCGTTTTAAAACATTCTTCTATTTTATTACTCATGCAATTTTAATTTTTTAATGGGAAATTATCAGGAACAATATTTATAGATTTATGAGTAAATTGTGTATCATTATTTCTTAATGGAGATACGTAATAGAAATTAAAAAAAAAAAAAAAAAAAAAATGCTTGAAAATATAAGCTCGCAATAAATGAGTCAAATGAGATACAGTCTTCAATCAAATTGCATTTGAAAGTAGATTTCTTTTCCTATATGACGAAATGAAAATTAAAAATGTGCAAAGTTTAGAAAGTTAAAAAATTGCAGTAACAAAAATTGCAAAAAATCATTTTATCCTGAAATGTTGTCATTTGCAAAATAACATGAGTGCTACATACGGACACATTTGTTCGTTACAATATAGATTTTGCTCATATGAAAAATCGGTACTACTTGTTTATTCCGTCGACCATTTTCGCCAAATTAAAAAAAAAGGCCAAACTAATAGCCATGTTACGTATGTTGACATAATTTTTATTTTAAATAACGGGAAAACAAATAAATTATTAAAACATGAATACAAATACAAATAAAAAGTAGTATAAAAATTTGATGACATTTTAAACATGTGTATCGTGTTTGATATCATTCAATATGACATTCACAATCATCCATTATTGGCATATAATCTTATAATTTGGCGATAGTTTTTTGATCGACGGGATAACCAAGTAGTACCGAAAAATCTTACGCGCATATTAAAATGTTAAAAGCAAAGACATGACTGCACGTACATTTTTTCGAAAAAGTCTGCTTCAAAGTTAACTCTATGACAAATTTAAAATTCGTTTTATAAATTAAAATACACGACACAAACTAAAAGAATAAACATTAAAATACACAAACATTGCACTCCGTCACTTCAACGTGCAAAGAAGATGCCGTATTTTCCATGAAATACGCAAACCTTGATTTTTACAAATCATGCCAAACCAAATTTTCAGTTACATTTTAAACATTGGATATTAGCGAATTATGAAATCTCATTTCGTCATTTACACCGTTTTTTTTCTATTTCAAATCAATTTTCTACGTGAAAAATGTACTTTTTTTTCTTTTCTGAAAATATATTTGGAAAATAAAAATGGTTCTAAAAATAAAGTAAAAAATAAATAACATAAAAAATAGAATTATTCCAAAAGGGAAAAAAAAGTTAAATAATTTTGGTAAAATGACAGGTAACAAAAAGGTACAAAAAAATCGTCTGCTGTAGCAAGTTTAACTGAAATTTATAAAAAATTACATTAAGCGAATAATGTTATTTTAATATGATTATAATTGAATGTTTTAAACTATTGGGCAAAAATTTGGGGAACCGGACATTACTTTAAACCTGAAATTATTGCCAAGACCATCTTTGTTTGCTTGTCTAACTCGGCAAAAAAAAATTCAACCCGGAAGGAAATTAAGAATCACATTGAACTGGTACTAAATTCTTTGACAGCAGTGGTGCATTTTTTCTCCGAATAAAAATGATCTGCTTAAATTTACGCATTCTAAAGTAGCATTTTATTTTATTATAAACTAAAACTGTAGTACTAAAAGTTTCCTCAGACTTGTCATTGAAAGTTTTCTTTTTTGTGAAAACACGCGGTTGTGTTTGGGCTTAATGTAGCAGATTTCTCATGGTTACATTTTTTGTACCATTCCCAGCCACCACACATAAGTCCTCTCTATTTCTTCTTTTTACTTTATGGTTATTTTTCCTTTACTTTGCACCATGGCCAACTATATCTATAAGGCCCATTTATTTGAGACTAGCGGCCTTCGCCCGCTACGCTGGTCGGTTTATCTAAAGAAATCTTGAAGAAGTAGTTAGATAAGGTTCAGACATACATTAAAAAAAAAAAAAAGCAAGTCGATCATTCAAAAAACGTTGGGAAATATCAAATATTTACTGTAATTTTTTAAGAAAAACAAAGTTTCGAAAAAAAAAATTAAATCGAAAAAAAAATTACACTGACATATTAATGCAAGGAAATTTTCCCAGAGAGAAAATTCGCCTTGAATACAATATTTCAAATTCTTTTAATTGCTTATAGGCGTTAATGCCAACATAGTGAAAAAAAATTCCATGCTGGGAATCGAACCCGGGCCATCAGTATGGCGCACTGACGTTCTACCGACTAAACCACATGGAACGACAGCCAGCTTGAAACTTTCTCATACTTAAGTAGACTGGCGAAAACATAACGATAGCGCGTTTTAAAATCGCACAGTGACATCTATTGGATTTTATATGTACTAAAAATCGTTATGTACTAAAAAACGTGAGCAGCGCACCTAATAGTTTCTTTTGTTTCTTTTTGTTACTTTTTTGTCTGTTGTCCGATTTTGATGAAACAAAGCCTATACACTGCCCGGGAGTGTGCATTCTTCATTAGTGAAAACCGCATAAAAATCCATTCAGTAGTTACGAAGATAACCTCGAACAAACAGACAGACAGACAGACAGACAAAAAATTCAAAATTTTTTTTTTGTGTTTCATTGGTTTTCTTTTATCGCCCTGACTCCATTTTTGTCAATTATCTTCAATGTACAGACACACCGGGTCCTACTGTTTTATTATATGTATAGATTAATGTATGAAATCTCCCGCCAGAAGACTCTGATACTTTGCCCAAGTTACTCAGATCAATCGTGCAAACTCTGAACCAAAACAATGATCATGTGCTCAGAACAGAAATCAGCTCATAAAATGCTAATTTGAGCAGGGTTTGTGCCACGTGATCCAATGAAATGGCTCAGAGTTTGAAGCTGAATCCAGCTTCACTTTTTCGGCGGTTTTTAGTTAAATGCGCATGCCGTTATATCTAGTTGGTAATGCTTTGCACAGAAATGGAATACTCAAGTTGCCACTTCCAGAAAAATTAAATTAAAAACTACAAAAACATTAATATCTCAAAAACAAATTAAGATACGGTTTTCAAACAAATTGCATTTAAAAGTACATATTTTTCCCTACACAACGGTGTAAAGATTGAAAATGTACGATGTCTAGGAGTTAAAAAATTTGCAGTAATGGAAATTGCAAAAGTGAAATTTCATCAGAAAGTGTTGCCATTCGAAAAATGACGTATGCGTTACGCACAGATACGTTTGGCCTTTATAATATAGATTCTTATAAATGCATAAAGTGATTTAGAAATGTTATTAATCATTTTACGATAATTTTTAGGACTTGATAAACACAGAAATGTCATCACGAGGAAGCAATTAGCAGTCGCGTACGGAAATTTAGTATAAATGCCGAATTTCATAGAATGTTTGACATTTTTCATTTGATATATTTTTCAAAACATTTTTCAATCTCATAGTTTCCAAATAACTACACTTGCAAATTTCACGAGATTAAAATTGCTTTCACAAATGTGTCACATGTTACCTAATTTTGATTTCAGTAGACCTTTTTCAGAATCAGAAAGATTCGCATTATTGAACAAGGGGGGGGGGGGATAAGGATTTGAGGTATGTTTATTTTTTAAAGTAATTTTTAGAATATTTCTGCTGTACAGCACGTGTGTGTGTATGTGTGTGTGTGTGGGGGGGGGGGGGGGTGATGAATCCGTGGCCTCATCTTTAAACCCGCTATTGAGCTACGCAGATGAAAATATGAGCTTCACCCTACATTTTCTTGAGCGCCCCCCCTCCCATTACACATTTTTAATTATAGCCCTGTGTACAATTATGCATTGCATTTTAATCAGGGGCGTAGCTAAGGCGGCGTCTCAGCTCCCTAAAACCTTTTAACCCCCCCCCCCCCCCGAAAAAATTCCAAAGTCACTAAATGAATTTATGTTCCAAAAACCCAAATGAAATTCTATTGAAAAATCTAATTTAGTTTTGAGGACCTTTCATCGTTTTGAAAAAATACTAAATTGTAACTAAAACAGGTGTTTCAACACTTGCTCATTTTACTTGCACATATGAAGCCAACATTATGTTTAATACTGCACTAGTTATGCGCTCGAATTTTCCATAATACTATTCTTTTCTTAGCATAAAATGAAGTTATTACAACAGTTTAATTAGAAACATTGTAACTAAACTACAGTGTAAATATGCAGTAATTTATCTTTCTGCGTCACAGAGAGGGAGAGAGAAAAAAATATATGAGTCATCCCACTACATTTTCTTGACCCCCCTCCCCCCACACACCCTAATTATTGACTTCTCGTTAAGGCCCTGGTTTTAATATTCTGTTTGCATTTTTAAAATAAAAATTCAAAATTTCAATAAATGTAACTTTTACGGATAGATGGCAGCACTAACTAATACGAATTCTAGTGAAAAATATCGTAATCACTGGCGATAAATTGATAAATAAACTAAAAAACTTTGTAAAATCACCATAAAATGAAAAATTAAGCAGGACGCGTTTCGAGCTACAACAATAACAGCATGGTGATTTTACAAAGTTTTTTAATTTATTTATTAATACGAATTCTTCCAAAGATTATTCTATAGTCTATACGATGTATGTCGTATGCTCGATGACTGCGAATGCCCAGTTTCTGAACAGTAACGACTAGCGAAACGAATACTTTTTAACGGGTAGAGAATTCTAAATCAACGTTAACATACGGGTATTCATTTAACCGTTATTTTCACAGCACTGCATTACATTATCTAAAAATCCATGCACAGTATTGTGTAATATACATTTGAAAAAAAAAAGTGATTGATTAATCAAAAATATTATTATTTAAAATTGTGGAGATTTTAAAATATTAAAATTTTCTTATACTTTTTCAAAATTTTAATTAAATACGCATTTTTATTTAATTATCTGTTGCAAAATGTACTTTTAGTTGAACCCTGAACTGCAGTCAGTTCACCAATTGAGCCATATTTTTTGAAATAACAGTAATAATAAAATATTGAAAAAGTAAAGTGCCCTCTTCAGAAAATATCAAAAGGTTCAAAGCTGTAGAATTCCCAATTCTGCTTAAAATTTATATCATGTAAAAAATATAAATATAAGTAACAAAGAAAATAGAAGCCGAGGATGGATTCGAACTCGCAACCTTTCGACTCACAAACACATGCTTTGGCACGACGCCACGAATCGACATTCATGTGTTGTACAATTAAGTATTTGAAACATATGGTGAACTTTGGCCCCCAATTTCTTAAAAACCAAGGTCCATTTGAAGGAACCCTTTCACCAGAATAATTAGTGGTATGACCCCTACAACATACTTTGAAATCATCAAAATCTGTGAGCACCATGTCTGGTGGTCCCCTTGTAAGAGGGAATCATATGAAAGATAATTTTTCCGCTTTAAACAGATTTTTTCATAACAGGTAATGCATAAATTAAACCGATCCTGCTAAGATTGAATTGCATGGGACTGCAAATATTTTGTTTTAAAAAAGCTTTATTCTTAATTAGTAAAGTTTTTATGACCTGTAAAGATAGCTTGTGTATAACGGAAATTTGGCTGAAACAGTTTTCTTGAGATCTTTGCGAAATAATACTTAAAAAAAAAAAAAAAAACCCTGCCTGAAACGAAAAGTTATTCTGCGCCTTAAAAAGTCTATCTTCGCAGATATCATTGCATCTTTATAAACTTTTGTAATTATATTTTATGTTTTTTTTTCCAAGTCTCGGAAGGGGCTGCAGTTCCATCAGCCCACCCCCTGAATACGCCACTTGACACACACACACACACGGATCGACAGAGATTTTCTAAAACCATATTTTTTATATGTCTAAAACGTGCAATTTTTTCAAAAACTGGAATTCGAATAAAATTTCGATTACAATACTTTCTTCTATTAAAGACACAACAAAGTAAAAATAAACATAACTTACCGAGATTCATTCTAAAAAATTATTGAAAGAAAAAAAATCGAAAAATTTTAGGAAATCGGCTTTGATAAGGGTCATTCTTCTTTAATTTCGTGAGACATAGAATTTGTGAAAAAAAAAAAATCTTACACTATAAGAAATAGAAAATTAAAACAAAGAAGTGTTTTTCGCCAAGCACGATTAACGCCAAGAAGCGTCGAATTCATGCCGAAAGCTCTGGCCAATCAGATTGCGAGACACAGTTTGGATGGCAAAACCTAGTTGGGAAAAAAATTATGCATACAAAATCAAAACACAAGAAAAGTATGGCTACCGCTAGCAAAAGGAAAGATCTTAACACACGTAACCCAATCATAGCGCCGTATTAATATGCGCACGCACTTTGCGTCAGATGTTACGATTCAGGGGATATAACCACGCTTCGTTATCGCGGAGGAAAAGGGAATTTCAAACTTACTTCCTCCGTAACCGGCAGCGGCGTTTAAGGATTGCGCAACTGCAGCGCGCTGATAGTAAACAAAAGCGGAAAAGCGTAATTTGAAGTTCGCGTAGCGTAATTTAGAAGCTAAAGCGGAGTAACTACGCCTACGGCGTAGTAGTTGGCAGCCCTGACAACGACCTTTTCCCCCCTATTCAAATAAAAATTTTAAATGCAAAGAATTTCGTAAAATAATAATAATCAACATCATTTTTATGTTGATCAAAATGCGGCATACATAATAACAGAGTCATATTACATACGCCATGGATTAAACATTAATATTCCTAGACCAGTCAAACAAATTTTAAATGAAATTTCAGTTTTACAATTTTCCGTCCTGCGAATTTTTAAACTTTTAAATATCGCACATTTTCAATTTTTACATTGTAATATAGGGAAAAAATGTATTTGTATTTTTAAATGCAATTTATTTAAAAACTGTGTCTCAATTTGTTTTTAATTTTTTTTGTAGTTATATATATATATATATATATATATATAGTCATCGTGGCAACAGAAGTATTTCATTTCTGGGCATAAAACATAACCATGGACCAATCAGAAAACTAATAAAATCCCGACGTTACTTCAAATATGCACATTTATTCTCGATCGACAAAAAACCATTTTCCAAAAATAGTTAATACACACATATATAAAAAGCAAAATTTACTTGAATTTTCAAAGCAATAAGACCTGCCCTAACGTAAATAACATGAGCATTTATTATTTCTCAGGAACATCATTTCTGCGTTGCAAGAAAAGCTCTACTGATAAAATTGTTTTGCCAGAAATAACAAAACTGCTTTAGACAGAGGCTTTATAACCGCTGAGACAACTTCCTCCAGCAAACATGTATAGTATTTAAACTCCTTATTCTTGAGGGATTTCTGTTTTTAAAAAAGCAAAATTTTGTATTCGTTTCTACTGGTGGAAGTTTTTCCTAGCGGTAATAATATCCTCACTGCAATTGCAACGGAATTTCACTGCTTCTGATAGAACAATTTTCGCCATTAGAGCTTTTCTTGCAACGTGGGTGTGATATGCCGGGCAAATAACAAATGATCAAGGAAACAATCTGCATTCTTTTTACTCAATAGATAATATTTGGCATGCGCTAACGTGAATGCTGTTTCATTTATTCAATGTATAAATGTAAAAACGATTCTGATATGATCCCTCTATTGGTGAAATTTACTTTTTGATTTAATAAATGTACAAACACATCATTTGACTTATTAGTATGCAAGTGCTATCTAATTTAGAGAAACATTATGTTGTCCAAAATTTTTTTTGTAAAATGTGAATTTTTTTTTGTAAAAAATAAACCATGGAAATTTCGATAAATGCAATATTTTATTGAAGAACGCTTGTGCCAATTTGTTGCACAAACCCTCTTCAATAATTTCGCAGGTAGTCCAATAACACCTTCTTACCGATTTTTTTTTTTTTTTTTTTTTTTTTTTTTTTTTTTTTTTTTGATTTCGTTTTAAAATACTTACCAAGGGGATTTTTTATGTCATACAAAGAATTCATTTTTTTTTTTTGTGTGTGTGAACAGAATTTTTGAGAGATAGAAACAAATATTAGTAGGACGCAGCAATGTTTGGAGAGTAAGGTGGATGGCCCAGAATGTCTCAGTCGAATGCAAGGAGTTTGTTTCTGACAGTCAAAGATGCATATGGAATGGAGTCGTCATAAATGAAAAATAATACCTCGTATATTTGCCATTTCGGGGTGTTTCATGGATATTGCTACCTTCAGTTCATCTAGTTGCCAGTAGTAATTTTTAGAATTGTAAATCTGGTTAGGTGGAAGTCGCTCGTAGTAGATCCAATTTCGCCAAATAGAGACCGTAACTTTCTTTTGTAAGAGTCCGGCTTTAACGATGGGAATCTTTATTGAACGATAGTTCTTCTTTAACGATAGGAATGGAATGTTTATCTCGACTGGATCAGGATTGTCTGCATTCCTGGTTATTATAAAGTATCTAACTTTAATCGGTGACCAATCTTTTCAAAAAAGGATCTTTTTGATGTTGAAAATGCGATCTACAAAGTTGCTTGCCAACTGGTTATGGGCAGGGCGACTACTATCAATTATTTCTATATTGTATTCAGAATTCGCACCAGTATTTTTAAAAACACTTTTTTTTGCAAATGTTGTCAAAGTATGTAAAAATAAAGTAAGTAAATCAAAGTAAAATATTTTTATTTTTAGAAAATGGTGCTAGTTGATTAAAAAATAGCACATGAATTGCAAAAAAAAAAAAAAAAAAAAGCTTCTGAGTCAATCTTTGACTGGGAAAAACAGATTCCTTGAGTTCAATTGTGATGTTCTGACGCAAAGTTGTTAGCCTAATAACCTTGGTTTTGACGTACCCTTTTTCCTCTTCGGACATTGCTCTATGTGATTACTATTTACTTTTTTCTCTCGAAAATTCTCTTTACCAAAAGGCATTAACTATTTGAATGACATAAAAAATCACCTTGGTAAGTATTTTGGAACCAAATAAAAATCTTTTTGGAAAGAAGGCATTATATGAATCCTGGAAATGTTGAAAATAGTTCGCAGAACAGATAGCATAAACTTTCTTCAATAAAATATCGCCGTTTCTAATTTTTTTTGGAGGGGAGGGGGGGGGTCAAAACCGAAAGAATTTTTTGGGATAACCTACACTCTTAAAACGAAAGAGTTGATTTGACTTCTCAAGAAAGAACTGAAATTTATTAGATTGAGAATGAGTTGCTTTTTAAACGTTCTACTCATCGTGATTTAAATTGCGTTTTTTATTTACTCATCATGATTTAAATTGTTTAAAAACAACTCGTTAACTCGAGTTGTTTCAACTCTTTACACTGTTAAAAATTTTGCTCTAGTTTGAACCAAATTTTGGTGCTCGGTAGCTGCCACCGTAAGATGGTGAAATCTCGTACCAACATTTGGAGCTACCTATTTCAACCTCGTTCCAACTATTGGAGTTATGCTTCAACAGGAGTTCCAAATATTGGCTCAAGATTTCACAATCTTATAGTGTCAGCTTTGGAGCTAAAAAATTTGGTTCAAACAAGAACAAGATTTTAATAGTGTACGAGAAGCTGAATTCCGAGTCGTGAGATGAGTGGATTTCTGCCCAACTTGAGTTATTTTTTGGCTGAGGTTTTAAGAGAGTAATAAAATGCACTCCACAGTATACAATTCTTTGAAGTGGCAAACTTTATTTCTAGTTTAAGGGTGTATTCGAAAAAACGCTTTTCCACCTTCAGCAGCTCGAAATTTTCCAATACAATTTCAGACACATTTTTAAAAGTAGAAACATGAAATTTGCTGAGGGGATTTTTGAAGGGATGTATAAGGTGCCGTGTGATGTCTTTTTACGCTCAATTCATTAGAATTTGATTTATAAGCAATTAACTTCTCAGGAAGACCCTTTTTTTCGTTCCCAGATCTCCGACTTCGAAAAAATCGGTTCAAATTGCCGTTTTTGATTGCTTTTTTTGCAATATTTTGTGCACTTATCAAAGAATTGACCTTCACGGCACCTTGTGCACTTTCTAAATAAGAGAATCTGCGAGTGTCATGTGTTTGAGAGCAAAAGTGATTTCAAAAATAAATCGGAAAACAAGCAGTTTGAATCGAAATACACTCTTAACCTGTTTTTGTTACTTACCTTCTTTCAGGCATTTTCGTACTTCCATTGCTTCATACATCAATCCCGAACTGTTGTCGAAATTGCACGGTACCACCGGTTCGGGTAAGGGGAAATCTAACATTTCTTTGTCAGTCTCAATAGTTGTTGCACACCACATGTTATTAGGAAGCTGGATTAAAATATCATGTAAATTAGATTGCTTTCTGCATTAAAAATAATATAATACATTACTACAGCAGTACCAAAAATTTCATACAAGACGCAATTTAAATTTTCAAAATGTGTCACGACTCACATGCACTAAGGCTCATGATGACCGGTCACTTGCGATTTTAAACGTTTTGTTAAATCTTAAAAAAAAAAAAAAAAAAAAAAAAATACACGAGGAATTATCCTAGAACTCCAGATGTGTTTTCGCGAAGATTTTATTCCCGTAGCCCTTAGGGGACTGTCAACAAATTGAAAAAGAACGACTATCTTTTGGATAACCCTGTAAAAACTAATATAGAAAAAGGGTTCAGATTATAGAACATGATTAAGAGGCATATTGTTATAAACTGCGTTCATTTTTATAAGGATATCACATATACCCGTAGAAAAATTAAGTTTTTTATAAAAACAGTTTCGAATTTCGCCAAGTTTTTTGCTTATAATTTGCAGAACTCTTAATATAAAAACATGTTTTCTTCAGAAACAATGACAAACAACATTATACATAATACCCTGCAATCAGAATTAAAAAATAATAAAAATTCGCTGAAAAATGAGCAAGTTTATCAAATAATGTTTTACTGCGCATATGCGAATACAATTAAAATATAATATGCATAATGTATTAGCTAAATGTGTAAAGCAATGTTTGTGATTGTGATCTGTTATTATGATACGCACATTAAAATGCAACTGATCTGCCAAATCATATCATTGTGAAATTCGATTTAATTGGTGGAAATCCTTATTATTGGTTGACTGGTAAATTTAACATTGTATTTTACTACTCACATTTGGATGCAGGGAAACACAATGATAAACCTATCCATCGACCACTAAACTCGGGTTTGGAGATGGTTTCCATGAAGATACGACTTAGCATACCAGTTGCATTTTAATATACTAATCTAATGCTGGAATTTCAAGAGTAAAGTGGATGAGGTAAGGCTCTGTGCATCTGCCTTCTGGTCTATTAGATTTTAATTAAAAATGGTTTTCATATATACCTGTACCGGGCAATATATCAGGCATCTATAACCAAAGACAAAGTAGTCCAGGTTGAAGTTGAATTTCCTTGTAAATTTAACATATAAACTTTAATAGTGAGAATCAACTCGTTATTAAATTTTAATAAGAAAGAAAAATCATGCATTAAGCATAGATTATGAAACATTTTCCAACACATTCAAAATAATATACAATAAAACCTCTATAACGGACACTCCCGAATAGCGGACACCTCTATTTAACGGACATTTTTTCAATTCCCACTCCGAAAACCTACATTTTCGTATGTTTAACCTCTGAATAACGGACATTCCAAATAGCGGACAGTAATTTTGGCAATAAAGAATGAAAAATTTATTTTTTTACAAGAAATAAAAGGGAAAAAAGCGCAAAAAGCCTATAAATTTATCAGGGCAATGTGTCACAAATTTTGTAATCACAAATAAATGTAGATGGTGGGCTGGGGAAAATCCCTCCTCCCACGTCCAGTGTTGAAATAAGGGAAGGGGGGTCAGGGAGTGTATATCCTCTCCTCCTGAAAAATTTAAAATGGAAAGGTCACCCGGATGGTTTGAGAGTTTATGCTTTTAATGGTCAAAAAGTGCAATTTCCTCCATGGAACTCAATAAGGTCCACACAAAGACATAGATATACCTCCCAGAGAAAAAATGTCTGAATTCAACTCTGCATGTCCGAGAAAAAAAGTTCCTCCTGATTAATGTCTAGAAGTACGAATTTCTTGATCCGCTGAATTGTATTTAACTTTTATTGCTTAAAATAATAATTTCAATTTCTGATTAACCATATAATAGATGCTTTAGGGCATATAAAAGCCAATTAATGAAGCATTAAGCATTTCTTAGTAATTTTCTTATCGCTAAGGTTTTCCCAATAGCGGACACCTCCAAATTACGGACAATTTCCGCTCTCCGGAGGTGTCAGTTATTTAGAGGTTTTACTGTAACAAACGTCGCCTTCTAATAATATAAAAGATGGTGTCTAATTAAACAGATTGGGAAACGCATAACACTATTGGAAACACAATTTAAACAATTCCTACTTACAATTAAAAAAAAATTCCGAAATCCTTTGTGAAACTCTGTATATGATTTAAAGAGTTGTATAAATATTACAGAGTATGCAAAGTTTAATTTAGTTAGAAAAAAGCATAATCCAATTTAAAATTCTTTCATTAATTTACGTCAAGTACAAACTGCGCTGGAATTGTTTCGAATATTCCTGTATATGATCTATAAATCAAATTACATGCAAAATATTAGTAAAACTTAATCAAGCATACCAAAATTGTATACTCAATTCCAGAAATTATTGTTCAAACTAGTACTGTAATCGAATTCTTTTATGTGTTCCTATAAACCAGGCATGTCAAACTCGTCTATCACCGCGGACCAAATTTAACAATGTACACAATGCCGCGGGCCACATTATCGAAAATAAAGATGGAGATTAATTTGATGACAATCGCACAAAATGAAAACTGTTCGTAAAAAATACAGCATTGTTTTAGAAAACAAACAAGCAAACAAAAATACATAAAAAAAAATTTTAAGCTATTCATTGGAAAAATTAAAAACGCGCACCATGAATTTTTTTCAATATTTATTAAGTAAAAACAAATCTGTAGGAAAAGTATATTACGACAGAGCACTGTCAAATGTAATAAAAAATAAGTTACAATAAAAATACAAACAAGCTTAAACGCATATTGAACATTTTAAAATTATACAAAAATGTGTTAGTAATTTTGCAATCCTAATATTTGCATTTTCTTTTATGTTGTAATTGCTACTTTTTATAAAACCAATCATTAGTAGAACACAATTATTTACAATATAATATTATGAAAAAAAAATCATAATTGATTAAAATATATTAGCTATGGGCATTGATCCGGCATAGGAATAATTTCCAGACTCTCCTCATTTATTTTTAAGTACATATTGTGTCTGCGGGAAAAAAAAACTGCCCACAGAGTAAAATTTCTTGCACTTACATTTTTAAGAATTATAAAGTTACAGGGCAAAATAAATGCTAGCCTCCGGCCTCAGGGCCATTAAATGAGAAAAAGTGGTTATTAAAAGAATATTTGTTGGTGGCTACTGATGGCTACAGTCTACTAATGAAAATGTCTTAGTTTAATGAAAACTTTCAATTATAGCAACACATATTGAAATTATCGATTTCATGGGATTATTGAAATTTCTGGTTACATCATGAATATTTATAGAAATGCCCCTGCATATTTTTAAAAATTTTAAACTATTCTGGATATTTTTTATTCTAACTTGAAACGATTTCGAGTTGTGTGTTATTGCACCCAATAGTTGTTTTTAAAAGCAGATGAATTACTTTTAATATGATTCACGAACACACTTTTTTCAACAAAGTTTCAGTTTAAAATCTATTTATTTATCCAAATTATTTCTAGATATTTGTGGGGTTTTCGAAATATTTGTGAGTAAATTCTTAGCAAACTTCAACGAAGTTTCTACATATCAAACACAGTTTTTCAGTCTTTGAGTATTAAAAAAAAAAATTTCAAATTGACTTTTATGAATCTGATGTTATATCTTCATCATCAAGAAATAGTCCAGTCATTTAAGCTTAAATTAGGTAAGAATCTCGGAATTCGAGATACCCAGCTGTAAGTCTGTAAATACTTGTATATTGACACCCTAAAAGTTGTCTCAAAACCTACATATGGTAGGGTGTACGCAACTATTAAATTCCAAGGTCAAAGGTCACAAAAATCGGTTTTTTGCGCTTTTTTTGTAAATATCTCATTTTCTATAGGTTTTTTGCTATTTGTATTTATTATCAATATTGTAGAATACAAAATTCTCCACAAATTTTGATCAACCCCTCTACTCTAAAGCACGTGAAATGGCAGCTGCGTCAGATTCTAGCTCAGACGTACGTAAAGTCGTTGTGAAATTAGGAGGATTCCATATGCGCATGTCTTTTCTTGGAAGCATGGTATACATAATGGACGGAAGTGGCCTTAAGGAAGCTCTTGGTAATAAAATATACGCACCGAATTCTGTTTACAAGATGCTGAGCGGCCACGCTTACTCAAGAAGCATCAGAGGCCATATATTGGTACGACTTGCATTATCAAAGATCATTTTTGAAGACATGAAGATTGAAGATGGTACGTTGGATGAGTTAATACAGCAAATCACTTCTCGAGATGTATCCTACTCAAACCTAGAAGGATATATGGATAACTCAACCAATTTTCTTTCAACATTTCTGGACAAACTGGATGATTTAAAAGCTCGAGGTTCAACAGCACAATTATGGGTGCAATATTTAGAAATAGTTACAATAGCACTTGATTTTGTTCGCGCTGAAAGACTTGGGCTTTTCCAAGAACACCTTGATGCAGTGCGCAGAATGCTGCCATATTTTCACGCCAGTTGTCACTTTTTATATGCAAAAGCAGCCCACCTGTATCTGCAAGATATGCTCAAGCTGGAAGAAACTATGGATGAGCAAACTTATGAAAATTTCAGAAATGGATTCTTCACGGTGAGACGAACAGAAAAATATAATTCAAGTACATGGACAGATATGGTCATCGAACAAAGTCTCATGAAATCCATGAAAACCGAAGGAGGAGTATCTCGTGGTCGAAGTACGAAAGAAAGTGTTTTGTGCAAATGGGTATATGCTATGTATGCCACAAATGCTATTTGTGAGGAAATGGAGAAGTTATGTAATATCTCCTTGGAGTCGACCGAGCAACACGTAGATTCCAGAGACTCAAGAGTGAAAAAAGACAGTGCTGACGTAAATATACTATTTGATTGGTTTAAACTCCATGATCCTTTTCCAAATACTACGCAGTTGATATCGATAGCTTCTGGAATTGTTGGAAATGAGCAAATTAACTGCCACAGAGCTTACGAAATTGGATTAGAGTCTATGAAGAAGATCACCGGCTTATCATTTAATGAAATAAAGTTGAAACGTTCCGAAAAAGTAATGCCGCTTTCCTGTGTTAACAATCTGTAAAAATAAATGATTGTAAAGTTGCAGTGGCTCTATTATTACTCTTCCAAAGAATTACTGTCAGCAAACAATTTGAAAGTAATCTTGAGGAATATCTTCAATATGAATTGAGTCCGTATCCAACAGCTCTATTTGATAACTGATTTTTTTCTCAATGAAAATAATGTGACGTTCATTATTGATGGCGGATTTCTTCTTCATCATGTTGTATGGAGCAGAGAAGATACTTTATCTATTATTTTTGATAAATACATTAATTATTTAAAAAGGCATTACAGTTCCAAAATAATTGTTGTATTTGACGGATATAAAGACTACAGTAAGAACGTAAAAGCTATGGAGCAGCAGAGAAGAACTGCTGCACATTCAAAAACGTATAAAGTCTGTTTAGATGAAACAATGGTTGTACCAGTTACTCAAGAAAAATTCTTATCAAATCGAAATAACAAAGATATGCTCATTAATACCTTAACTGAAAAATTACAAGCTGCAAATATTACTACTAAACAAGCCAGAGATGATGCAGATGTTCTCATTGTTGAAACTGCAATTGAAGAATCAAAGTCTGAAAAAACTGCAGTTATAATAGGACAAGATATTGTTTTACTTGTCATTTTAATTGGGCGTACACTGTCTTACGAACAAGAAATTTTCTTTAAAAAAGTTGGGAAAGTAAATGTAAAAACGGAGATATACTCGACTAAAAGTTTTGATAATTATCCTTATTCCAAAACACATATTTTATTTCTGCATGCATTAAGTGGCTGTGACACAACTTCTGCGCTTTTTAAAAAGGGAAAAAAATCATTTTAAAAAGTTTTTGAGAAACTGACGAATTTGGATGAACTAGCTGCAGCATTTGAGGAAGAAAATAGTTCGGCCCAGAGATTATTAGAGAGTGGAACTCAAATCTTATTGGCAGTCTATAATGCTCCGAAATCTGTGAAAAGTCTCGATCATCTTCGTTATATGCATTACGTCAAGTCTATAAAACTTAATAAACCTATGCAGCTTTCAATTCTTTCACCAACAAGTGCAGCTTCTCATCAACATTTCAAGCGTGTATATTATCGAGTTCAAACTTGGTTAGGGCATGATTTGGAACCCCAGGTATGGGGTTGGGCAATGCAAAACGATTTTCTGGAGCCTATCATGACAATTTTACTACCTGCTCCAGAAGATTTGCTAAATACAATTTTCTGCAACTGCAAGAGTGGTTGTGGTTTGCGATGCGGATGCAGGAAAGTGGGCTTGCAATGCTCTTTAGCTTGTGGCCAATGTAATGGGCAAGCTTGTCTGAATGCAGAACCATATCAGAGCGACATTAACGAAGATTAAACCTTTGACCCCGAAATCATGGAACAACTTGAGACAAATGTCGTTGAAGACGATAATGAAGACCAGTTTGAAATTTACCAGCAGCCGAAAGACGACGATGAAGAGGAAGAAGATGATTAAAAACATAAATTATAGTTTTTGTACCCTTTATTCCATTTTTTTACTTTTAATAAAAATAAATGTATTGAATAGTATTTTTTAATAAAACGATTAATTCATAATTTTTTTTTCATCATGTAAGAAGTTATTAATATTATATTAATTAGGTTATTTTCATTAACAATTCTGCAATTACATGGACAGGTAAGTGTTGTTAAATAAATTAATACTGAATAAAAAGTGGATAGGTTAGGAAAAAAATGATATATGGCGCGTTTTCGACCGGAGGCACCGTTTGACCTGAAGTGATGCTGTTACCGCGCGCTCTCCGCCCTCTATCTCGAAAACGGTTCGACGTATAAAAAATGTTTTCAAACAAAATTTGTAGAAAATTTTGTATTCTACAATATTGATAATAAATACAAATAGCAAAAAACCTATAGGAAATGAGATATTTACAAAAAAGCGCAAAAAAACAGATTTTTGTGACCTTTGACCTTGGAATTTAATAGTTGCGTACACCCTACCATATGTAGGTTTTGAGACAACTTTTAGGGTGTCAATATACAAGTATTTACAGACTTGCAGCTTGGTATCTCGAATTCCGGGGTGAACTTACTATAATGACTGGACTAAAAGATAAAGATCTCACAGGGATAATTTATAATGATACGTTTACTAACTTTTAAGAATGAAATCAATTAATGAGCTTATGTCCAAAATGCTCACTTTCGACTATGCATGCAGCCAAATAATAAAAACAGATTAACAATATTTTGTTAATATTATTTTCTTTTTATATTTCACAAAATGGGAATTCGGTTCACCTTTGCCTTTTAAAGCTATTTATATCTTTTGATTTTTTAGAAACTTTTAATTAGAAATTAGCGTCTTTTTTTAATTGGTTGGTTGGTTGGTTGTATAGGTTTTAATGGCACAAAATCCCTTGAGGGACATGCTGCGCCAAACCAAAGACAAAATTGTAAAAACTTTTTTTAATTGATTTTTCATACATTTGTAATACCTAACAAATGCCACGCATTACTTTGTAATATCGTAGTGAATCAAAGAGCGCAGTAAAATAATGTATTCGTTTCACTATAAAGCACGTAATAAACTATTAGAAAATATATATCTATAGCTTTTATATATTTTTTTCAGATTAAGATATGCTCTTCTTAACTTTCTTGTTGATAACTTTTGCATACCAAATCTCCTGGAAACAAAATTTTAAAATGAATTAGATTTGATCATATTCAAGACAGTATGTTTGTATTATTTATGCCACAGTGGTGTTGAATCGATGTTGTTTTCATCTCCTATGCCAAACCGTAAAAAATATTTCATCCAAAATAACAACCATTAATTAAAAATTTTAAACTTTTCGTTATTTAATTGCGGATCATTAAATTTAATGTATGTCAATATCTGCCATTAAATGTAATGCAGATTAATATTTTGAAATAATGGTAGATATTTTGAATAAAATCATTCCCCAATTTTGCAACGCTGTCAGATTTGCAATGCAAAGCGTATTTTTTTTAATCAACTAAGAACTGAATCAAACATACAAATATGCCAAAGGCTTGGCGGGCCACAGAGAAGTTCCTGGCGTGCCAATTGTGGCCCGCGGGCCACGTGTTTGACATGCCTGCTATAAACGAACGATGAATACTATAAAAATAAAATTCTATAATAAGCAAGCACCTTACTGTGAATTTCTCTAATGTAGATCAATTTCGACTTTATGTGGTATAGTGTTATATCATTGAAATATAAACGATTTTGAACATTCGCACTAACACTGTGTGTAAAGAAAAGTGCAATTGATAATTACACAGACCTACTAAAAATAGAGTAGCTACATCGAATTAAGACAAAATAGATGTGCAATTTTTTTATCTATCGCGAAAGATACAAATAAAGAAAAATAAATTGTGTAAACAAACATTTAAGATTCACCGCAGAAGTCTTACTGATAATTAGGGCTTAACCACCAGAAGAAAACTATCAATAAATCAAAAATGTGAAATTTTGAATCATTCATCTATTCCTGAGCTCACGAAACAGTTGAATGAAAGAGAATCAGAGATATGAACAATGCCCGAAAAATGTAAATCATGAAATGATTGAAAGTAATCTTTAAATAACAATGTATTAAAATGTGTACACCATATGAAAAATATATATCTACGAAAGAATAGTGTATGAAAAAAAATAATTATTAATGCTTTATGTTTGTGTTATGAATAAAAAGGTTAACGATGTAAAAAAAAAGAC
Organism: Maratus speculifer; assembly: GCA_964019185.1. Classification (NCBI taxonomy): domain Eukaryota; kingdom Metazoa; phylum Arthropoda; class Arachnida; order Araneae; family Salticidae; genus Maratus; species Maratus speculifer. The sequence goes on from OZ025297.1 coordinate 330,095,125, forward strand.
TGTGTAAAAGAGCGGAGAAATCCAAGTATCACCTGAAGGTAACCAACAAAATATGTAAATAACTAAATATACATGAAATAGCATACCTGAAGAAGTGTTGAATATTTACGTTATATTTTAGAGTGATTAAAAGCTTGTTTTTGCTTGAAATAAAATTTAAATGTATTACAGCAAGTGGAAAAAGCAGGGTGATTTATGTCGAAAAACTTGTTGTAAGCACGGTTATGTGCGATGCAGTTAATGCATCTTGAAGCATTTTTACAATTATCTGAAGTGTGTGATTCACCACAATTAGCACATGCCAAATCATATGCACAAAATTTTGCCTGGTGGCCAATTTGTTGGCAATGAAAGCAACGTTTTATGTTAATAAATGGCCTGACAGTGTAGTCAACAGAATTAATATTTAATTTTCCATGTTGAATTAAGAGGTCAGCTATCCATGATGTAACACTAATTGTCCAGTTATATTTTAATCCCTGTCTTAATTTATGCTTTCTTTCAAAGTTAAAGGAAGGAATGGTACTGCCAATCTTTTCATTTATAGCTATCATAATATCTGGTATACCTATATTGTCATCAAGACCCAACAGAATTATTTTTGTGCAGTCAGATAGATCTCTAACTTGATTTTTGTGCTCACATAAATTTAGGATGTAATCCGGTATTGAAATAAGATCAGTATTTTTGTCTTTTGATAATTCAGAGTTATTTGTACCAGAATTTATGTGTGTTTCAGATTCATCTTTATCTAAAAATTTGGCCAAATCTTTCCCATTAGAATTACATTCCTTATCTTTAATAACATTAAGGGGTTCATCCAATTTAGATTCATCAATGTCGCATTGAATAGCCATCTCATTATGCTTAGACTGTTTGGACGAGTTCAGTGTTCTTACTTTTTCGAACAACAGCTCATTTAACCTATGTAACTGGTTGTTATTTTTTTGTAAAACAGTCCACTCAGAATGAACACTATTCATCAAATCACTTAAAATATTAAACTTTAATTCAATTTCTTTTTGATAGGAATTAAATTTTGCCATGAGTTCTGGGTTATTGTCATTTGAAATAGGATCAATTAATTTCTGAACATCCGAAACAACAGATTTAGAATATCTATTAATAGATTCCTTTAAACTACTCAAACATGAAATCTCAAAAGAATTAGAATCTAAACCAATTGTTTCAGAATCCATATTAGTTTTAAAAGACATTACCTGTTTTGCATCAGGTCTAAACTTAAAGTTAAACACAACAGATGGATCTTGTGTCAATTTACGTGACCTTTTTTTAGTCATTATAAACAATTTATATCCTAAATTATAAAAATACGAAAATAAACAAACGAGCACAGTATCTGATTATTAAAAAAATGGACCTATCTACAATGCAATATAATAAAAGCAGCTATATGTGAGAATATTTTTAAATAGATGCTAAAAATTTAAAATAAATGTCTATCCATAAACTAATCAAAATTGTGTTTTACATTTATAAAAGTGAAAAAGCATGAAAAAAAAATCTCAATATTTATTTAAATATTAGAAAACTGGACCCTCTCTAACGAAATATTTTTGCAAGTGGGGTGCAAATAGGAAAAACAAACACTGGACATATGTATAAAAAGTCTTAAAATAAATTAGAAGGGGGGAAATTAGTCACTTTAGTTAAGACGATATTTTGTTTTAATGCACTGTTTATATCCTACATGAAATGCATAAGAAATATCATAATAAATATTAAAAAATTTATCAAATTTTTTTTTTTTTTTTTTTTTTTTTTTTTTTTTTTTGCAGACTAGAGTGTAAAAATAATTCTACTCGAACAGATATAAACAATGCACACACTTTAAGAATGTTAAGATGTTAGATAGGTTTAATCATGCAAATAAGAACATGGCTAGTCTTTGCACAAATAAAAACAATCTCCCAATAAAATTACTGTACAAACAATATAAAGCACAACTTACCTTTAAAGTGAAAAAAAATCAGGAAAGAAAAGTAGGATAAAATGTAATAATATATTTTTTGATACATGAATTTATAATTCGATTATGCATGCATCATTATTATTATTTATGTCATGTGCACATGGCATGTGATTCAAACGATAAAATTTTATTTATCTGAAAATGAGCCCACTGTCAATAATATATGAAGGTGCATACATCCTTATTGTATAACCAGTATTCACATGCATCTTTCTCTGTATTGTTTCTTTTATATAAACCTCATATTAAAAAAATAATGGTTGCAACCCGACAACATCATGCCTTATTTTTTATAGGAAAAAGAGATGCACCATTAACTTACCTAGAACTTTTTCATCTACATGGAAATATAATATAAAATTTATGAAAAAGAAAACGGAATATACGTCAATTTATAACACTTCAAAAATAACTGTATTAAAAAAATAAACAAAATATATAGTCATTAATTAATAATGGAAATTATAAAAATACTTTCTTTAAAAAGTAATAAACTGTCTTGATATTTCTCAAACGACTTTCAGCAAAAAGTGCACAGCAATAAGTACTTAGATATTTGAAAAATATAATTTTATCATGCTATCGTTTGTATCATAGTTTTTGAATAGCACTTGTAAAACTGTGGAATGTTTCAAGACAATCTAAAATCATTTATAACTGTTATTATTGAAAGAAAGTCAATTAGAGCACAGAAAAAAATAATACATAATAAACTAAAAATTGTTAAAAATTACTCAACATAACCTTTTTTTTTTTAAAGTGAAAATGCAATGTAAATAAAAGAAATTGTGATTTAACACTTACTAAATATAAAATGCATACACTTTCTAATATTCGCAATTTAAGCTGTGCATATTTATCAATATATGTCTTCATCACACATTTTTTTTAAACTTTCAACTACTATAAATAAACTTGTAACAGTATTAACGTGAAAAATGAACGTTCATTATTGCGCAAAATTGAAGGCACAAAATTGATTAATGCTGTACTTTGATGCTTTTTTTTTAATAGTATAACGCACGTAACTATTTTTGTGAAGAACATCAGTGTCAGCATCCCGAAAATCTAAAGAATAAATCCAATGTGAAAATCATATTATCGACGTATGATGAATAATTTAAACGTCAAACACAAAATTCTGTGTCACTTTAGTAAAGATCAATTGTAGACTTGTCTCTGAAGTAAATAACTAAGTTGAAATAAAAAGCACTATGTCAGTGAACGAAGGTAATCGGTTGAGCGGAGATTACGTAAGAGTCACAAATCGCCTATCGCAGATTCTTAGGCCTACATCGACGGGGGGAGACTTTAACGAGCGGCGGCGTTAACACCGAGCATCTCGAAAGGTCCCGATCAGAAGAATCAATCGCTCAAATAAAAGAGAAATCGGCACTATAATCCAACTCCATGATGAGGTCCAGCAAGAAAAATCCGGCAGTAATAATTCACATGAGCATAGGCATTTCACACAACAGTCTGTGAACTAGGGGAGAACTTATGTAATGATTCACAAACATAAGCAGGACTTATCTGACGAGGAAATAGTCGTTCGAAAATACTTGAAGACTGACGTTAATAGTTCACATTTATAGTATTCAGACAAATAAACAGTCCGGAAAAATCTGGCAGGCAAATAAAAAGCTGGCAAATAACAGCAGGCAAATAACAGCAGGCACCATCCCTCGATGTTTGAAAAAGTTGCGAATGCCTGGTGTAGGCACCATAGTTTCTGTACTGGAGATCTGTACTTTAAAGTATATTGTTGGCCAGGTTCTTTTAAAACAAATGCATTCGCTAGAGTTGTAGGCTGTGATCAATAAAATAAATGCCTTTTGAGAACTTTGTTTATTTAAGGTAGAGTTATAAAAATTAAATCATTTCTTACTGAAATAATTAGGGATGGTGCCTGTAACCATTTTTCAAGAGACCTTTGTTACATGACTGAGTGCATGAAGCGAGAGAGAGGCAATTGAATTTTCTCATTCAGAATTCACACATTGGCATCCAGAATTGGCGAAAAGGAGCATATGAAAAGTGAATGATATCATAACCATGAAATTTTCTGTTACGCTTTAAACAATTAAGATGATTTTGAATTTAATACAGGGCAACCAGAAATGGGCAGTCCTAAAAAAATACGCCAAAAAGAATTCGCGCCAATTCGTACGTTAGGACTCTGTTTTGGGAGAATTTATGAAAGACACAATAATGTGGCATGCACAAGGAAAGATTATTACCTAACGAATAAGTTAGAATCACAATTAAGCAGAGAGAAAAGCGATTTTACTGACCGCAAGCAAAGCATATCTTTGTTCTTTTTTTATTTGTTTCCAGCAAGGGAGAAATACGCATCTTAATGAATTCTCTTTATCTGACAGCCGTTTATCAGTAATAAAGCAGATGCTAGATGTTTTTCTTTCTTTTCTTTTGAACGGAAAGTTATTGTGGGATTGAAATAAAACGTTAAGATAAAGTAGCTATTTAATTAGAGATTAGTTTTAACTGTAATTTAGAAAAATGTAAAATTTAAGAATACTATATGTGATTCTACATCACAGTCACTCCACCGCTTTTATAGAAAACGAGTGGAATCGACGAATGAAATGTTTAAAAGACCCGATCGATTGGTTTAAAAAAAGCAAAAGTAATTACATTATTGAATCAATATATAATAAATATATTTCCAAACATAATGTCAAGTTTGCCAGTTACAATTTTGCATGCAAATATTCGCACATCTTCAGTTAAAAGTGCAATCTGAGTGCCGGCGAAATCCAGAAATTTTATTTTATATGCACTCACAGAAAAATAGTTTTATTAAAAAAAAAAAAAAAAAAAAAAAAAAAACTAATTTCATATTTACTGTGACATTATTTTCACTAACTGAAGTCATCTGAAAGTAAAATCTCAATCTCAGTGTCCATAATGAAAATAAATATTGAAATGCAATATTGTTATGAGTAAAAATGCGATGTTTTAAATAGTGAAGTCATTTTCTCTTCAAATGTTTTTTAAAAGTTACTGTTATTAGTAATATGAAAACGGCATCCGTAATAATATTGTAATTCCCATTTATCTGGTTGCTGAATGACATCATTTTCCTCATTTGAAATTTTTCTTATTTTGCTTTAGACATTAATTTTTATCATAAATTATTTTCTGTTATTTTATTTAGATTATTAATATTATTTCTCAGTAAATATAGTTTTTTTAACCTCAATTAGTGCATAATTATACGCAATCATTTTATTGTGGTTAAATTTTACGAAAACAATTAACTTTTTTCTTTTAAATGCGAGGACATGTTCACTGATGAAATAAAGCTTCTGACTGGTGGAAAGTGATAATGGAAAATAAATTTTTATTATCGAGAGAAAAGCTAAACTGAGTTGCCACCATTTTGAAGAAATATCGTAAAAATCATTTAAAATTAAAAATAAAATATAAAAATGGAAATGAATTAAAAAACAGCTAAAATGGGCACAACTATAAATAAGTAGCTTTCATAAAAATAATAATAATAATAATTATCAAAATCGGTTGAGTAGAAAATTCAGGGCTGATGACTAAAAAAACAGCCAGGTCTTTTAAATATATATAGACGATTACTTCAGTCTCCTATGGAGCATTCTCATGGGTCAAAAGAGAGATGTTTTATAAAAGCGGTTTGGGGGGGGCGGAGGGGTGACGATGCAGCAAAAGGGTCAAATTTTTTACAGTGTATGAAACCTTGGAGAATTGGGAGCAGGAAAACATAATGGTAAACGCACGTGTCAGCTGCTAAAATCGGGTTTTCAGGGGTTTTCCACAAAGAGATGACTTGGCAGACCCATTGAATTTTAATATGCGAATCCAGATTTAACTTACCCTAGAATTTCATCCGCGAACTCAATGAGGTGATTGTTTCTGTTGCCACTTCCCGGTCTATAATGTAATGGGATTCTTTTAAGAACATCTGTAAATGAACCGTAAATGTTATAAGCTTCCTTTCCTATTCTGTGCATGCCATAATAAGCTCTAATAACATCTGTCAATTTCATGGCAATCTGATGACATTTACGTAAGTTAAAGCGCGGACAGACAAGTAGACAAACCGAATTCATAAACACTTTATACAAGTTTGTTGGAAAGTGTTAAAAAGCTTGTATTCTATAAACATAGACTGGATGTGAAAATACAAGAAATTCTTCAAACACAATCATGAATATCTTAAGACGCATATATAAATAAATATTTTATAGAAAATAGTACCTTTATGTGCCCTTTTGTGCCTGTAATTACAAGGTTATTAGGCAAATCTGCGAGAGCACTAGTTGTTATTTGAGCTGTACGCTTGTTGCTGTACCGGAGACTAGCAGCCACCGCAATATCAACTCCTATTATAAAAAATAAAATGAAATAAAATACAGAATTTTAGTTACATAAATGAACGATTTAAAATTTACAACTACAACAATATTTTTAAACCATACTAAGTTTCCAATGCAACTGTTTTAAGGCTTCTGTCTCTGCTAGCGAAGATACTCGCGAGCTAATGCTATTCTTATGGGGAGGCTATTTTCTAAGAGCCTAGTTTTCTAACAAATAATAGACTTCGTGTAATATGGCTGTGAATATATATATTCACTAAGTAGGGGAACCTTCTCAGTTGTAAGTTGTGGATTTGGACGAGTGTGGTATCAAAAGAAAGATCTCACCATGTACGTTAAAAAGTGCAATAGAACGTCCGAATCCAACCGTTTTCGAGATATGAGGACTTGAAATGTGAATGAATGAATAAATAAATTGATAGGCAGGTATATAAATTGTTCGCAAGTTAAAAATTTATTTGCATTGTTTTTAATCCTCCTGCCAATACATTTTCCCAAGCTACAAGCAAAATCCTTTACATCCACACATTGCCACTTATCTCCTCTCTTTTAGACAGGCATATCGCATTCAACGAAGTTTTTCCGGTCGGCTGCATTCGAAGAGTTTTTCCATGTGTTTCTGTTATTTCCAGTACCTTATTTTATACAAATTTTTCGGCAAATGTGTGGCGTGACGAAATGGATAAACTGTATGTGTATATAGTGTGTAAAATGGAATATTTTTCTTAGACTGGCTTAACTTGCGAACAATTTATATAACTGCCTGTTCATTCATTTATTCATTCATTGACACTTCAATTGCTAATATCTCGAAAACGGTTAGATTCGGAGGGGTAGTTCCATAATATCAGAATAATATAAGGATGCACATAATATAAGAATCCTAACTTTTATCTTTTTTTTCAGTCAAAAAATAATACGCAATATACAAGAAGTGTATTTTTTTAATTTTTCTCGTTTAAAAAAAAAAAAATGCACACGATTTTTTTTTTTTTTTTTTTTTTTTTGCTGCTTGCGATTGTTGCATTACGATGCATAATTTTTTGCTTTTTTAAGAAATAAAAGGATTATGCACTAGACAAAACTTTTTTCCTTTCGTTTTTTCAAATCTTGGAAGTGTAATCATTAAATACACGAAATAAGTTTTTTCGTTTCTCCAAAATTAAGAAAGAAAAGTGTGAGAGTTACTACGGCATTATGTACAGTTGTGGAAACAAAAAGTAAGCACCCCCTACTAATTATGCCAAAAATTATTGTAGAAGAAAGTTCCTGGTACCCATCGATTGGAAATTAAATCTACTACTTTTAAATGATGTATATAAAATTTGTTTAGAGGCATTTACATATTAAAATTTAAATAGCTTTTTTTTTCTTTAGCAGTACCCGATTCTGATAGCATAAATGAACTCTACACCCGTTAGCCTAAAAACGATTTTTCATGCAATTTGTACGATAAGTTTCCGAGAAATTAATTATTTTAAAACGAGCATATTTTAGGGGCTGGATCCAAATTGAAATTCGGTACTCGATTGTTGACCGAGAGAGCCTCCTTCTTGATCAAGGCCCCTTTAGACACCACTCAAGCTGTCACTGAAGACTGCTAGCTTACAAGATTGCATAAGTTGTTTCAAAACACATAGCCACTTCTATCGTAGACGGCTCCTTAAACCATGATTTTGTCATTTGTTAAGCATAATTCGAAAACTACTTCGAAGAAAATTTTGATTTACATAAATCAGGACTTAATAAATCACAATCATAAAAAAAATTATAGGTTGCAATTCATATTTTTTTTCGAATATTAATTTCATAATTGATAAACTCTGACTAACATGTCATAAAATTATAAAAAATGCAAATTCAACGTATTTATGTTTGGGTATTTTAGCATTATTGCTACATAAAAAATTAGCACATTAGGAGTATAATTTCAGGAGATATTACTAAAAATATGGAAATGTAATTTAACATTAGAAACACTAAATTTTGGATGTTTATAATAAAAAAAAACTTTCAAATGATCTGAAAGTTGATATTTAGGCATAGTATGAAACTATGATTTGAAATAGCTTGTTAAAATTGAGTATTGCCATTGAAAATAATAAAGTTTAGGTTCGTTTTAATATGAAGATGGAGCAATCTTTATATACATCAAATTTTATATACATCATTTGAAAGCAGACTTTATTTCTAATCATTCGGTACCAGTAACTTTCTTTTATGATAATTTGTTGAAGGGTTAGTAGGGATGTTTACTTTTTTCCCACGACTGTACAGGAAAAGAAAACGATTTATAATTAGTAAAGTTAAAAAAAAAAAATTGCAGGTTTTCAAAACAAATGAAAATTTTACCATCGTCATTTAAGTGGCCAACAGCTGCAATTTTTTCTGGTCTCTCTCCTCCGTAAACCATACTAATTGCATTCAGGGTATAAATTCCCAAGTCCAACAAACTTCCACCTCCTTCTGCCCTTTTCATAATTCTATCGACTTGTGTAAGGTCTTTTCCAAAGTTTGCATTGATATGCACGATATCACCAACAGTTCTTTCTCTGACTAACTTCATCAGATGAATATAAGAGGGCAAAAATCTACTCCAGATTGCCTAAAATTATAACTTGCATGATTATTTAATGGATAGATTTTTAAAAAATAACAACATAGATAATACTCATTAGATGAAAGATAATAAAATATGCTTTAAAAAAATACTAACCGACTTCAAAAAAAGAATCAAGCTTGGCGACAACTTGGCGTTAACGCATGTGAATGCATAGTTTTAATATGTTTATGATTTGAAAACGGTTGCAACAATGAAAGATGATTTGCCACAAATCATTATTTTTTTTTAATCAAATCCATATTTTTGCATTAAAAGAAATTCTAATCATCAGAATTTAATGAAATTATAAATTTAACTTTTTCAAAAAAATGTATAACCGACTCCAAAGAAAAGCGCTAAAAAGAATTAAATAATTCTATAAAATTCTCTAATGACAAATCGTTATCCAATAACCACACATTGACTATCATGTACCGGTATAAAACGGTTAAATCTAATATATAGAATTTAATATCCACCAAACATAGATTTTCCAGAGAATATTTTTTACAAGAGATTAATTTACATATTTTTGATTTAATTTTTGAATATATACATATAAAAACTAATGAATTACTTTTTGAAATTGGTGCCAAACAATCATAATCGATAATGATTTCCCCATTTGATTTACGGTACTAGACATAATATATCCAGAATTCTTACTATACTTAAGATAGTTTGGCACCAACTTCAAAAAGTAATTCATTACTTTTTATATGTATATATTCAAAAATTAAATCAAAAATATGTAAATTAATCTCTTGTAAAAAATATTCTCTGGAAAATCTATGTTTGGTGGATATTAAATTCTATATATTAGATTTAACCGTTTTATACCGGTACATGATAGTCAATGTGTGGTTATTGGATAACGATTTGTCATTAGAGAATTTTATAGAATTATTTAATTCTTTTTAGCGCTTTTCTTTGGAGTCGGTTATACATTTTTTTGAAAAAGTTAAATTTATTTCCTACTTTTTAGTTATTTATACCGTAATACATAATTATGTGTACTGATATATGATGGCTCTTTGCAACGCATTACTAATGAACGCACTTTGCTGAGTTCTCATGTATTCGCTTTACTTGTCACTGTTTGATTGTCAACTTTTCAAAAGACACTTACAATATCGGTTAGTATCGTTGTGAATCTTTAGGTTTTCTGGATGTGGTAACTTCTTCAGATCTGGCACGACGAAAAGCTACCGCATTCATGAAATCTTAAAGTCAACATCTAATCGTACGGACATCGGAAGTGGTTATCGAAAGGTGACAATGCCTCAAGTAAAGTGTCCTTACACATAAGCGCGCGGCAAAGGGCTTCCATATATGAGTAAACAGCAAAATGACTCCACGTATCAATGAATAGTAAAATGCTTTTCTAGTGTAGTCAAAAGTACTCCCCCTTCAATCAGAAAAAGCAAAAAGAAAGATTTTAACAAAAATCGCTCTATGATTCAATAGATAAACAACAACAATCTAATTCCTATAAATGCAGTAAAGGCATCGGAAATGAGCGGTAATGATTCGACGAGGAATCCGAAAATCATAACCTGTACTTGGCTGCATCTATAAGAGAGTGACAGCATTCGATGCCCAAATACTTTTTCATGGACGCTTTTGTCCCAACTAAACATTTATAAATTTCACCCTTTTGCTGCATCGTCACTCTACCGCTTTTATGGAAAACGATTATTTCAGCCTATCATGGAGCATTCTCATGGGTCAAAAGGCAAATATTTTATAAAAGCGGGGGTGTGAAGATGCAGCAAAAGGGTAATTTTTTTACAGTGTATGCATGAGATATTCCATAAGAGGGATGGAGTGATGATGCAGCAAAAGTTAAATTTTTAACAATGTATCGCAATGCTAGGCATTTTCTATTATAAAATTTGATGATGATATCCTGGTAGCATTCGATTGTACGCCGAATGATCCTTTATTTCTACACAGACATAAATGCATAATCCATATTATTTTACAAATTCATGGACATACAAGGACAAGATAGCACTTGGAAATATTACGACACAAGAAAAGTACAACCGGGAGCTACACATAAAGAGTGTGTGCAACGGAGTCAGTGGGATTCGAACCTACAATCTCCTACGCTCTCAAGAGATTAGTAGCGTGGTGTCTTAACCACTCGGCCACAAGAACCCCCTTGATGACTCATTTTTGTCCAGAATCTTTTCAATCAATCGTATACTGTGCTCCATGTGTCGCCATATTCACATCGAGGAATCCTACATGAACAAAATCTGAAATCATTCTGGTGTCTAATCCGGTAACCTAATCTGAATCTAAAGATAATTTTGTTACACATATCTTATTTTGCATTGATATGTAGAGATAATTTTTTTCCTCCGGAGGAAAATATATACTAAAGGATTTTCATCTTTTCAACAACTTAAGGTGTCGATTGGTATCGATGTCTATTTCTGCTTTAGTGGATCCGAGAACTTGTCCATTTAAGCTTTAACATTTCGGAAATTTATCGCATCCAGCAAACTTTAAAGCCACACACTAGGCACAGAAACTGACCCGGATGATAATGTGAAGTCTATAGGGGCGTTCTTTTCACATATCTCGCTCAAATTTTAAAAATTTTACGTGATTTTTTTTGCATAGGATAGCTGAAAATATTCCACAACCGGCCTAGTTTTTACTTTTTCAATTTTGGTTTCAGATTTAAAAAAAAAAAAAATACTTTAAATTTCAAAATCGGTTTAAACGGTTCTGAAATTGAAACTATCATTATATAAAACATACATAAGCAAAATCGAAGAAGTAAAAACTAGGCCGGTTGTAGATCATTCTCGGCTATCCTATTCTAAAAAAAATCATGTAACTATATTAAAATTAACATTAGGGTCTTTTTCTGAGACTAGTGTAGTGCCTTAAGGTCCACATTGAAATCTACAGACTTCGTAATTGGGCGTTGAAAAGCTGACAATCCATCCGTATACGTTAAAATTATTGTGAAAAATTACCTTTGTTTTTAAAGCTATCTATTTTCTGACTAATGAGAGCGATCTAAAAACGTCTATGGAGCGTTTTCATTGGGCAGAAAATAGATAGTCTTTAAAAACAGAGGTAATTTTTCAAGACATTTTAAACAGGGTACACTGTTAAAAATTTGACCCTTTTGCTGCATCGTCCCTCCACTGCTAATATAAAAAACAATTGCTTCAGTCTATTATGGAGCATTCTCATGGATCAAAAGTGAGATATTCTATAAAAGCAGGGTAGTGACGATGCAGCAAAAGGGTCAGATTTTTTACAGTTTAAAGTACGCGTACACAATCAGAGCGCGTCAAGTTGCTTCTATGATTCAATGTATAGCAAAGAATTCTAAATGTTCGTATGTATTAAAATACTCTTCTCAGTCATAAAAACTAAAAAGGAAGATATTATCAAAATCACACCATGATTCAACATATTTCTATATGAAAGTAGCAATATTTGAAGTTAAGAATATTCTTTGATAAACGCGGTTTTCCAAAGTATAGAAAATTTAAGAATTTTTATTTCAGAACTTGGCGGTAGTCGCCTGAACGAGTTTGTTTTATGGGTGAAAGAAATTAACTAGCTTAACTTTAATGGTAAGCTTATCAAAATTTTTCGTCATTTAAATTTGTCCAAATGTAAATCTAGCACATAGCAATGTACTTTAATCACTTTGTGAATCCGGCATAACAAGCACCCTGATACACAGACACTCTTGCTTTAACGTGTAAGGCTCTTTAGAGATGAATTTTCAGCTTTTCGATATCGAATTCTCATGTCTGGATCGATGTGGATCTTTCACTTTGGTGGATACGAGAATTGTTCCAGCTAAGATTTCGTACTTTGGGAAAAAACTAGCATCTCTGCAATAGTGGTTAGGATCCCGAAGGATTTTTCGCTGTTAAGCAAAACAAGATTGACCAGTCATAAGCCTTCATTTTGGAGAACTTTTCATTGTTCGAGGGAGAGAATCTGGAATACATGAAGTGAAAATCTGCTATCGACACTGTAAAAAATTTGACCCTTTTGCTGCATCGTTACTCCATCGCTTTTATAGAATTTCTTTGTTTTGACCAATGAGAATGCTCCATAACAGAGCGCGAAGTAATCGTTTCCTATAAAAGCGATGGAGTGACGATGTAGCATAAGGGCTCAATTTTTTGCAATGCAAGCAGTGCTAAAAATTTGTATCCTTTAAATGTGCAACGATGCTATTGAATTCCAAAGTGTCGATCACAGCGACATCTGCGGCATTTGTGTGATACATTATCTAGACTAGCAATAATTCTTGCATTTTTAGAAAATGTCCTGCAGATGTCGCTTCTATCTTTAAATTTCATTAGCATTGTTGCACATTTAAAGAATAGAACATTTTAGCGCTTTTTTAAGTGTTACAGAGGGCGTGTTCAGCACAACTTACCGGTTACTTACCGACCACTTACCGATTGTAGACAAGTACGAAATGAAAATCAAAGCGAAGTGTGACGTCAGCGACAATTCAACAGAATAGTTTTCATTGATGCCACAATTTGCTTTCGTACTGCCCTACAATCGGTCGGTAACAATGGTTACTTTTGTAAGTTGCTCTGAACGCGAAATTTTGAAATGGAGGGCCAAATTCACAGTCAAGTAAAAGTAAAATCCAGACACCTCATTGGTCGTGTGGAAAGGGTGTCACGAATTTGTTTCTCCATTTGAAAAAGAAGGAGGGGTAATGTAATTTTCAAGCGATTGTTACCGTCTGTTCTTATTTACGATAAACCATCGAAATTAACTCAGTTAAGATATTTTGATGACATTTTATAGAACGAGAGTGAAAAATTTTGGTTATAAATGAAAACAGATCAGATTTACTTCGAAATTGCCGCTACGATTTTTTCTCGGAAAAAGGAGTAAGGCGACATTTCCCCTACCGCTAAGAGATTATTCTCTGAAAAGGACGCGGCTCAATGGCCAATAATGCGCTTGGATTTCACCGGACTGTGGTTTTAGCCCTATATTTTAAAGTTTCGCGCTCTGAACACGCCCTGAGATAGCCGATTTCCACACTATATCCCCTAGATGCTATATTTCCGGTTTCTTGCATAAGAGAACTTGTCCGGAATCCAGGTAGAATTTCCGCTGTTAGCGAAACCAGATTAACGAATCAAAAGTCTGAATTTTAGCAAATTTTTCAATGTTTTAAATAAATTTTCTTGTTAATAAATCTCCTTTCGCAAACAGCGCAAAATTTATGTGAATCCTGGCCCTCATCCAGTTAAGATTTTGCACTATGAATACTGATAAAAATTTGAAACTTTTACTTTATCGTCAATCCATCGCTTTTATAGAAAATGATTACTTCATTATATTATGGTGAATTCTCATTGGTCAAAATAGAGATATTCCATAAAAGCGGTGGAGTGACGACGCAGCAAAAACTTCAAACTTTTAACAATGAAAAGATCGTGTGTCTATGTAAGTGTAACATAAAAGCATGCAAAATGAACACTTCTAATTGGTCGATTGCTTCAAAATGAATTTGAAATTTAAAGTTTTTTTTTTTTTAAAGTTCTAATAATCAGATTTTTATGAAATTCGAATGGGACCACAATGGCCTCATACGCTTTCAAACAAAAAAAGAATTATCAAAATCGGTTCATATTTGCAAAAGTTATGCGTGAACAACAAATACATACAGGTCGAAATCATAACCTCCTCTTTGAAGTCGGTTAAAAATGGAATCACATGGGTATCTTATGCTTTCAAACAAAAAAAGAATTATCAAAATCTGTTCATATTTATGGAAGTTATGGGTGAACAAGAAATACATACAGGTCAAAATCATAGCCTCCTCTTTGAAGTCGGTTAAAAATACAAAAATAAGTCCCTCCCCCCCTTTCTTTAAGATTAGTTTTGAAGAAATTTTTAATTAAAGAAATGAATAAGAAATAATTTAAATTGAACGCAAAAATGCATTTTTTCTAATTGCTAAAAACCTCTTTTTCAAAGTTTGCATTAACATGCACGACATCATCAACAATTTTTTCAAAGTTTGCATTAACATGCACGACATCATCAACAATTTTTTCTCTGACTAACTTCATCAGATGAATGTAAAAAGGCAAAAATCTACTCCAGATTGCCTAAAATCATAACGTACAGATTATTTAATGTAAAGAGTCTTTTTAAAAAACAACACAGATAATACTCGTTAGATGAAAGATAATGTAAAAATAATTTAGTTTTATTTAAATTAGTTCTGGAGAAATTTTTAATTAAGGAAATGAATAAGGAATAATTTGTACGCAATAATACATTCTTTCTAAATGCTAAAAAGGCGTAAAAATTAGATTTTGAAAATAGTAAAATAGTTTTATTTAACTATTGCCATGTTTAAACTCTTCCCGAGTCATTAAAAAAAAAGTACAGTTTCGAGTGCAATTTGTTTGAAAACTGTGTCTCATTTTGTTTTTGAGTTTTAATTTTTTTTTTGTATTTTTTTTATTGCCATTGTGGCAACAAAGGTTCTCCATTTCTAGACACTTAATATGGGCCAATCAGAAAACGAATAAAATCTGTACATTAATTCGGATATGCTTGAGATATCTCTATTCTCGGCCGACCAAAAAAACATTTTCCAAATGGTTAAAAAAAGTTTTGAAAATGTCTCGGGAAGAGTTAAAACATGCCAACAGTTAAATAAAAGTATTTTACTGTTTTTAAAATCTTAATTTTACACCTTTTTGGCAGTTTGAAAGAATATATTATTACCAGTCATCCAAGATTAATCCTTGATCAGAGAATTTTTTGAACAAGCGACTACATTTCGTTTTCGAGGCAATATTTTTCTTTTATGATCGTTTTGGTAAGATCCTTTTCTTGTGATATTTGGTGTTACGCTTCTTGATAATTGTCTTATGTAGGTAACCGGGTGAAAAATTTCAATTGGCAGCGAGGAATGGATCAATACTCGACCGTTTTGTCAAACAGTTGTTTGAACTGCTATAACTATGACTTGGTGAGATTTTGAGGCCTTCCTAGCCGATTCGGGCTAATTTTGACCGTCAGTCCCTTCTAGTAACTTTGTAGAACATCGTGTACAGTTCGTTTGGAGATATTTTTAGCATAGCAAAATTTAACGATGAACATGTTCTCATGATGAATATTGACTTTATAAACTTGTACACATGTTACATACAATAACGTAACACTTAATGCGCATATTTAATCTGATCCATATTCCTTTGCTATTTTTCATATTTGCAAAGTTTGTGCGGATTTTTAGGAAACAGTCCTTAAAGAATATTTTGCATAAAAGCGTATATTTTGAAATTTCATTGTATAGTCTAGTACACCGATAAAAAACACTAACCCTTCTCCCTAATTATTCATTTAATTTTAATTTAATTTAATTTAAATTAATTTTAATTTATTTTATTTATTTATTTATTTTTGTGGTCAATATACAGAGATACCGATTTTTTTTTTCTACAAGCATATGTATCCTCATTAGAAGAATGTTTCGCATTTTTTTCAAATTTATCTGAATAGGCGTTTCAGGAGACCTAACATATCAGTTAAAATTTTATCAGTTTATCGTTTGATAGTTTATTATTTCTTTGGCTTAAAATTTTACTATTTCATAATTGATCCTGCACAGATTTATAGCACAACCGGAGTACTAAATATAAAAATAAAAAAAAAGATTTTATAATCTCATGATTGTGTGCAGCTACTTCGACAACAAAAACAAAAACAATTGTGCTGGTTCAAAACAGCACAAATTTTTATCAGGGTTTTTTATCACTCCATACTACCAAAAATAATAATAAAATAAATTCAGAATTTTTATAAAAAAATAAAATAATTAAAATATGAAAAAAAAAAAAACCCAAACCTATTTCCATTGGAAAACGTTTATTTTTTCGGGATAATTCAACAAGTCTTTTGGCTTGTTTTAAATTCAGTTCACAGGTTTTTTAATTAGATTATACATAATACCAAAAATCACAATTAAAGAAATTCAGTTTTTTTAACAAAGAACAAAACAATTAAAATATTAAAAAATTAAACCTACTTCCATTAGACAACATTTATTTTTTCGGGATAATTCAGTAAGACTTTTGATTTGTTGTAAATTCAGTATCCATCACATAATACCAAAGATTATATTTATCACACATAATACAAAAATTCACAATTAAACAAATTAAGATTTTTTCATAGAAAAATAAAGTAATTAAAATCTGAAAAAATGAAACCTAATTCAATTAGAAAATAATTATTTTTAAGGGATAATTCAATAAGACTTTTGGTTTATTTTAAATTCAGTGTCATATATCTTTCCACCAGATTGCACATAATAGCAAAAATCGCATTTATCACAATAATACCAAAAATTACAGTGAAACAAATTCAGATTCTTATAGAAAATTAAAGTAATCAAGCTATGAAAAAATCAAACCTACTTTTATAAGAAAACATGTATTTTTTCGCGATAATCCAATAAGACTTTTCGTTTGTTTTAAAGTCAGTGTCATAGGTTTTCCATTAGATCATAATAGCGAAAATCCATAATACCGAAAATCACATTTATCACTCATAACACCAAAATTTGTAATTAAATTTAGATTTTTTTAAAATAGAAAAATTAAGTTCTAATCTCTATAAATAAAAGGAATTCTGAGGATAATTAATTAATTAATTGAGGCACAGGGGAAAGCAAATCTTGGCAATGCGCCAACTCGGTCCAGAGGAAGCAAATCTTGGCAATGCGCCAACTCGGTCCAGAGGAAGCAAATCTTGGCAATGCGCCAACTCGGTCCAGAGGTATAAAAGCAAGATAGAAAAAAACGCGCAGGTCTGTGCATTCAAGTACAACCACCCATATGTATATGCTGAAAGTTTGTTCTGACGCTCACCCGACGCACGTGGAGTGCCGATGGTCCGGGGAGAGTCACCGGGGGATCCGTCGCCAGCTGAGAGAGAAGCGTAGAGTCACCGGGGGATCCGTCGCCAGCTGAGAGAGAAGCGTACCATACACATAAATTATTAAATAAACCTTCAAATTAAGCCCGGCGAAGCGGGCTGGGTATGCTAGTTAAAATATAAAAAAAAATCAAACCTACTTCCATAAGAAAACAATTATTCTTTCGGGCTAATTCAATAAGACTTTTGGTTTGTTTTAAGTTCAAGGTCATGGGCTTTTCCATCAGGACATGTTTACCATGTTCTAACATCAGTTTACCCACAGGATAATGAGAACAATTAATTGTTCCAATGTACACCACCTCTACAAAAATATAAAATACACAATTAAAATTTCATAAAATAAATCAAAATCTTATGAAAATCAGTTTTAAAATAACTTTTGAGATAGCCACATTTCAATGTGCAGGCATAGATTTAAAGTGTAGAAATATTTTTTTACCTTCTTCTATTTTCAATAGAAGAAAGTATTGTAATCGAAATTTTTTTCGACTTCCGGCTTTCGAAGGATTTACACGTTTTAGTGGGTCAGAGATTCCAAAAAACATGTTTTTACAAAATGTCTGTCTGTATGTCCGTGTGTGTGTCTGTGTGGCCATTCTACCATCAAAAAGTGCATGAAGTTGTACATAGAATTGAACTAAAATTTTTGTGAATGTTTTTGGCTGTAGCAAGCAGGTCCTCTTTCAGTTTTGAAATATTCTGCCGGAAGGGGGCGCTGCAATCGCGATTTTTGTGCCGTTTTTAATATTGTAACGACCAAAAATATATGAAGTTATGTATCGAATTTAACCAAATTTTTTGTGTAAGTGTATGACTATGGCCAGTTGGTCCCCCCTGAATTTGAAAATAATCGGCCGGAAGGGGGCGCTGCAACCGCGACTTTTGTGCCATTTTCAATATTGTACCGACCAAAAGTATACGAAGTTATGCATCGAATTTAACCTAATTTTTTGTGTAAGTGTATGACTATGGCCAGTTGGTCCCCCCTGATTTTGAAAATAATCCGCCGGAAGGGGGCGCTGTAATCGCCATTTTTGTGCCATTTTCAATATTGTACCGACCAAAAGTATATGAAGTTATGCATCGAATTGAGCCAGTTTTTTTGTGTATATGTATGACTATGCTAGTTGGTCCTCCCTGAATTTGAAAAAAATCCGTTGGAAGGGGGTGCTGCAATCGCGATTTTTGTGCCATTTTCAATATTGTACCGACCAAAAGTACATGAAGTTATGCATCGAATTGAACGAAATTTTTTGTGTAAGTGTATGGCTATGGCTAGTTGGATCGCCCTGAATCTGAAAAAAAAATTCGCCGGAAGGGGGCGCTGCAATAGCGAATTTTATGACATTTTCAATATTGCACCGCATAAAAGTGTATGAAGTTAGTTCTAGAACTGAACTAAATTTTTTCATATGATTATTTTTTGGTGAGGCAAGTAGGTCCTCCCTGAATTTGGAAAAAAAATCTGCCTATCATTCTATTGTCCATCGGCTCGTGCGGAGACGGAAATTCGTTTTTACTCTGATTAATTGATTGAAGCAGAAATTTAAGATGAAAATCAAAGTTGGTATGGTATTGAAACAATATTATTAAAGCATTAAAATGAGTAACTATTTTTTTTTTAAATATTAAAATGTACGTATGAGATAGAAGAAAGTTTTGGGATTGGCACATCTAACTAGTTTTCATTATGAATGTAACAAGGGAATTTCTTTAAATTTCTAACTTGCGTTCACCATTCGCAGCATTGCATAATGCGTTTTGCATGTGTTCATAAATGGGTGCATCTATACTATTAACCGCAGTAAACGTCTGTCTGTCTGTCTGTACCGCTAAAAACTTTTCTCAACGGCCGAGTGGAGTGGCGCTCTCGGTGTCTATCGACTCGGGACGATTCGGCCTTTTGTGATAATGAATTTCGAGAAAATCGCCCGGTAATTACCCGAGATATTAATTAAAAACTACCCGGGAAACGTGACAAAAAATCCAAGTTCCGAGACGGTTCTCTGACGGAGCTCTCCGGTCGAAACTAGCTTTCCGCGGATGAAGAACCACGAAGGTGTCGAAAATACGAAAATTAAGGAGTTTTATATAACGTCGCATCCGCGCTGCAGATTCACGGATTTTAAAACAAATTACATATTCTTGAAGGAAACTTAAAGACCTTTCTGACGGTCTATTCGGTTTCAAGAAATACGAACATTAACCTTTTGAAAAAAACGTTTTCCCGAAAGCTTTCATTTTCCATTTTTCTCCGCAGAATTTTCGACCGAAAATTATCGAATTTTAAAACGATTCCATCCTTTTTAATTTTGGAGGCACGACAAAGAAAAAAAATACTCCCTCAAAGACGCTTCTGTCTAATTTCCAATGGTGTGTTTATTTTTGAAATATTCTAATATTAACCCTTTGAAAAAAAAATCGAGAAAAAGAGTCTCCGATCGTACAATTTTGTTTGCTTTTTCGACACTTTTTCCGCTCATATTTATATGAATAAAATCCCTAATTTTCAATATTTCTTTTCCATCTTTATACACCTCTTAGTGAATACATCGTTTTGCGTTGTGTCAAAATTTCAAAAAAATACAACGGTTAGAAGTATTTTTAAATCTGTAAAGACCGCGAAATTACGGCGTAAAACGGGCGATTTTTTTTTTCTGCCATATTTTTAGGTAAAAGTAGCCCTTAAATCCTGTATTCTTCAATGATCTTTATATGTGTGTTTGGGGTACTGGTTTTACACCTTGCATAAAATTTTTGAAAAAATCGGGAGGCCGTAACTGTATTTTAAATAATATAATAGGCGAATTTTTTAATTTAAATTATTAAATGTGAAAAAGGAAAAAAACTAAAAATTAAAATTTTTGTACAAAATATACATATTTTTACACGAAAATTAGGAACGAAAGGTTTTTTTCAAAGTGTGTAATAGTAATACATTGCGACCTCACTAATCCGACACTCGGTAATCCGTATATTTTTAAAATATCGTTAGAGAACATTATTGCAAATAAATACATTTTAAAATTTGACATTTCTTTAAAATCTTCATAAAAGCAGTTAGAGAATACCGTGGTACAAATTGCATCACTATTTTGAAGCGATACAACAGTTAGAAGTATTTTTAAATAAATAAAAACCGCGAAATTACGGGGAAAGAATGAACTTCTTCTTCTTTTTTTTTTTTTTTTTTTTTTTTTTTTTGTTTCATATTTTTAGGAACAACTTTAACTTAATTTCAATCAATATTTCTTTAAAATCGGCTAATACCATTCTTGGTAATCCACTTTTAATGAGGTATGAAATTTTTGGAAAAATATGGCTATCAGAACTATCTTTTAAATAAAATAATAGGTGTAACCATTTGCAGAACAACAAACATATTTTTATAAATATGTTTGTATGTATTGTTTGGTCAGCGATTAGAAAACGCAATTGTGCACCGGGCCTTAGAGAGATTATTTTTTTTCAGAAAGGGGCCGCTAGCGGGCGAAGCTCGCTAGTTATATATATTAACTTGATTAAAGTAGGTTGGTTGATTTTTGACGTCCGATTATCTGCGCTAGGGATATAGGACCAAGGTGGAGTGCCCTTCGTGGGGGTCTTTCTAAGGGAACCTAACCCGTATTTACGCAAGGTTCGAAGAAAACCACGAAAACTCCGAACGGTTAGGCCGACAGCCGCGATTGGGTTCGAACCCAGCACCTGCCGTCTACCAGTTGAGAGGTCCGAACCTCTCGGCCACTGGTGGGGCTTAACTTGATTAAAAAAAAAAAAAAAAATAAGCTATGTCTTGCGGGTTAGTTTTGTTAATAAAGTGTTTTTTGTTAGTATCTATCTTAAAATGCGATTCTTCTGTATGTCATTAGTGGTATATTTCAACTGGTGATTGGATATAAAGAATTTACATTTCAGCTGTTCGAGTAATAAAATTATTTTTTCCAGTAAAAACATCATATTATATTTATCATCGAGGGCGCTCTACATTTTTGTATTTGACTTTATCACGATGTCTTGTACTGCTTTCTTAATAGGATCGATAACTCTTACAAGGAAGGTCTCCATACGGGCATACTCAGAAAAATCTGAAAAAAATTACAGAATGTTCTTCTCATATAGTTATATATGTTTATAAAAAAAATTTCGGCGGAACCTCCTTATAACGTCCGTAAAAAAAAAAAAAATAAATAAAAAAAAAAAAAAATAAAAAAAAAAAATAATAATAATAATAATAAAATTTCGTTTATTTGGCGATTTATCTCTGGTTGGCGAAAAAACGAAATTTTGAAAAATACGCTTTTACGCTTCGAATACTTTTTAAAGAAAAAATTTTCTATGTTCAATTTATTTAAATAAGTTTAGTTTAAGTAATTTTACTTTACTTTAAGTGTAATTTTGTCATATACGTTTATATGTACTTATAACAAAATGAAATTAATATATTTTATCACTTAAAACACAATTTAAATTGATTAAAATTGTTCCGAATTGAAAAATACACTGTTAAAAATTTGCTGCATTTTGTTGCAACGCACTCCCTTGCTTGTATAGAAAACGGTTACTTGGCCGTGAAATGGAGCTTTCTCATTGGTTGGAATAGAGATATTATATACAAGCGGTGGAGTGCTTTGCAACAAAATGCAGCAGATTTTTAACAGTGTATGACACGGTCAATTCAGCGTGCTATGGAGCATTCTCATTGGTCAGAAGAGAGACATTCTATAAAAGTAGTGGAGTGAGGTTGCAGTAAATGCTGCAGATTTTTAACAGTGAAGTCAATTAAAATCAATTTTTAGATTCGTTAAAATCGTCTGCTTTTGGCGAGGAAATGCACTGCTCGCCAAATCCCGCGTCGCTTTCAGTTTTACTTAGTTTTACTTGCCAATTATTCCAAACTATTTTATTTTTTTACATATCTAATAATGTAATTCCGCCGCTAATTTTCACTGATTCTTTATTACCTACATGAGTAGTTTAATTCATATTTTTTTCAAAAAATTCTGAGTATGCCCCCAATGGAGACCTTCCTTGTTAGATTTTCTGCTAAGTGATGTTTTAAGCATCTTCGTCATATAGTGTACAGTCAAAGTTCTATAATCCGCACACCCATAACCCACTGTTTTCTATAATTCGCGTTATTTTACGAATGTAAACAATGAAATAAACAGTTAAAAAATTTACAAATTAGTGATCCAAAAAAGGATTAAAAAAAGAGAAATCAATGAGAAAACAGTGAATTATGGGTGTGCGGATTATAGAACTTTGACTGCATATACATTTTATTTTACTTAGACATCACGTTTATTAATATAGTTGGCGCCATTCTGAGAGTTTGACAAATGTGAGACAGCTGCTCCGGTACCCTCCTTCTAGAGAACCCCATTGTAAAAATCAAGATTTATATTTAAATGTGTCAAATGGTTAAAATTGGCGAAAATCGATCAAAATTTATATATTTTCAAACATTAAGCTAGGGAGTGTGATCCACCCTTTTCATCTCTGCTTCTGATTTGTAATCAAGGCATTAAAAAAAATCAATACATTTTTATTAAAATAAAAAAAAAAATTTCCCCTACATTTCTAATCAGACTTTTTTTTGTTTTGTTAAATTTAACGTTTTAAAACTGTATAATTATGCAAAACTGCAATAGCTTAAACTAATTTGAAACCTATTTACATTAATTTAATGATACTTAAAAAAAAAATCTTTCAAAAATCAGTTACAGTCTTATTTACAAGGTAAAAGTTAAAGTTTTTTAGACTGCTTCTAGACGAGATATCTAGAAGTATTCTCAAGTTGTATTGAAAATTTTTTTAAAGGGGAGTTAAATGTTGAAAGGAATGTCCATCACAAAGCAAAATATGTGCAGAACAATTATATGGACATTATCGTTGAACTTTTCCTGTTAATCACTGGGAAATAACCATTGTCTGCTTGTATATGTCTCTCCAACCTAGACCAACACCGTATAACTTATATATTTTTAAAATCTGATAATTTAGCACTTGTAAGAATTATAAAATGAGTATTTAAGATAATTTTACTGTACATAATTATAGCCAAAACATATTAATTAAAATGTTCATCTTGACAATAAATAATGCACTTAAAGAAGTAACTTAGTATTACAGGGTATCCAGCAAATAACACCCTGATTTCAAAATTAAATTTCTCGAAAACAAAGATCGATAGTAATATGCGGTAAATGGTTTTTCATTAGGTAAGCTGTAAAAATCTTATACAGAAATTTCAAAGAGTGAATATTTTGAAAAGATTGTGTTCTGATTGCAAAGACTGCTTTGATTTGACATTTTTCTTGCTTTAGATTACTGCCAGAGAATGTGTTTTTCGGCTTGAAGTGCCATATTTCATATTTTTTAATTAAATTTTTGAAATTTCGAAATTCTAAAAATTTACTTCGAAAAATCTTTAAAATATTGCACTGTAAGCTGAAAAATTATTTCTCTGCAGGCAATCTAAAACAAGAAAAATGTCAAACCAAAGCATTCTATGCAATCAGAAACCAATTTTTTTCAAAATATTCACTGTTTGAAATTTCTGTAAGATTTTTACAGCTTACCTAATAAAAAAACCGTTTACCGCATATTACTATCGATCTTTGTTTTTGAGAAATTTAATTTTGAAATCAGGGTGTTATTTGCTGGACACCCTGTAGCTTTTGAACTACTTTCGAATATTAAAATTTAATTTAGATATAACTCCTAATATAATCCCATTTTAAACGAAATTATTCCTCGTAAATTAATCGTGTGAATTCAATGCAAATTTATATTTAGGCTAATTGGAGAGTATAGAGTTTATGGTGTCAAAATTGTGCCCTGGTATTGAAAAAAAGGGTGTTGTTTGTTTTGATCACCAGATCAAATCTTATATGCATCATTTAAAAGTAGACATTACTTTCAATCGTTTGGTACTAGCAAATTATTCTACGATAATTTATTGTAAAGTAGTAGGGGATATTTGCTTTTTTTTTTTAAATTTCTTTTATTTAAATTATAACCAAATTATTCCTCAAAAATCACATCTGCCAACTTATTGATGGAATGACATTCCATAACATTGTTTCAGCTTGGCCTAATTCAGTTGAATATGTGAAGCAAAACACAATTTATCAATTAATTTTTCTGGTTTGAAATCTGTTTATTTTTTACGAGAGATATCGGTATGATGACAATTATGAAAAATTACTGAGACGTTTAACCTCCTCGATTCAGAAGCATCACATGTGATACTCATGTTTTCGGTTTTTTTAAAAATGCCTAGTACATGAAAATAAGCTTGGAACGGTATTTTAACATGTGATAATACTTCAAATTATTGTGTGCAATTTATTAGCCCTCCTTCATAGATAACACTCAGGTCGCATAACAGATTTTTTCATTGCATCTTCAGCCATAAACATTATTTCTTCACGTCTTACGTCTTTTATATTTATTTCAAAATTACAGTTCAATTTAAGAATATACATTCCACTTAGATATATAAGAGCTTGTTATATAAATTAATAGATTTTAATTTGTGATAAATACTAGATAATTATGGAGTGGTAAACATTTTGATATCGTATGTGATATTTTGGGTTCCAGTAGTGTCCGGTCATTATTGAACTAATTTTTTTTCGAATATATATTTCGGTCATTTTTACAAGTCATTCAATATTGTATATACAGGGTGGTCATAAAAAAACTTTGCCGATATACGGAGCTCTAGCGGCCAGTCCGCTCAACCGATCGAAATGAAATTTCAGATATAGCTATTCAGAGGTATGAGCTCGAGATTCTGTGAACGACAACAAAATGGCGCTCACGGTTACGGTTATAGTTACAGAAACTCGAAAATTTCCAATGGCAACACCCATTTTTTTTCATCGCAAAATGCTCAGCGCATGCAAAAATCCTAAAGGGCGTTGGAACCGTACGTGTATCGCAAGAAACGGACATGTTATGCACGCACAAAAAACCGTTCTGGGAATCCCCCCCCCCCCCATAGAAAAAACTCGATTGGGGCGCAAGGAGGAAATTTGCAAATGTCGCAGAGTCAGTACACTAATCTCTGATTACAATACAGATCGGAGAACTGACTGCGTCATATGCAAATTTCCTCCTTGCGCCCCAATCGAGTTTTTTCTATGGGGGGGGGGGGGAGGATTCCCAGAACGGTTTTTTGTGCGTGCATAACATGTCCGTTTCTTGCGATACACGCACGGTTCCAACGCTCTTTAGGGTTTTCGCATGCGCTGAGCATTTTGCGATGAAAAAAAATGGGTGTTGCCATTGGAAATTTTCGAGTTTCTGTAACTATAACCGTAACCGTGATCGTCATTTTGTTGCCGTTCACAGAATCTCGAGCTCATACCTCTGAATAGCTATATCTGAAATTTCACCTCAATCGGTTGAGCGGACTGGCCACTAGAGCTCCATATATCGGCAAAGTTTTTTTTATGACCACCCTGTATTTTTGATTCTTTTTCCTTCAGACTGAAAGCTGCCACAACGCTAATCTATGAGGTGAAAAAATCCCAAGCAGGAATTTATAAGTTCATCTGACGATTCTGTTGATGACTCCAAACCTGCGGCTAAAAGAAGAATACCTGCATAAATACACAAGAAAAAAGTAAGGAATATGCCTGAAATGTGTTTTGCGATAGAGTACACAGGAGCAAATGCCGAAGACCGAAATATAATGCTCTTACTACAGTGCGTTGTTCGAGCTCTAAGGTATTTCTTTGCTTCAATGGGTTAAGAAATTGCTTTAAACAATTTCACAAAATGTAAACAACTCATTGATATGTATACAATTGTGTAAGTTTAGAAAATGAAATGTTATTTAAACATAATCCTTGAATTTTTAATTTTTGATTTTTTAGTACCTTCACTCTGTAATTATCACATGTTGTACTTGTCCCCCCCCCCCCCCTTCCCCAAGCCTTCCCCTTTTAACAAAAATGAACAAAACTGATTTTTTTTTCAATTTATAATGATGTAGATAGTAAGTTATTAACATTTCTGAGGAAAATAATTTGTTATTTTTACGTCGGGTCTGAGAAGGTTAAGTCATAATTTAAACTTATTTAATTAAATATGGGAACACAAACCAATATCTGGATCCTTTGCAAGTTCTTCATAAGATCCATAAGCCTTAGCAAATCCATGCCGAGATGCAAATTCTTTAGCAGAATTTAGATTTCTGGCAGCAACTGCTACAAGCTAAAATAAAATGTTGTTTATTTTCCTTCTTTTAATAAAATATTTCCCATTTATCAAGTGAAAAATCAGAAATAAAGTAGAACAATATTGTATTGAAATTGTTTATATGGAAATTTTTTTAGAAAAATAGAATTTTGATGCAAATATTACTTATTTGCTAGAAAACCTTTCAATAAACTTTAAAAAAAAATCGTGATAAAACGGAAAATGTATTAGCAGCAAAGATGCCGTTTCGATATTGCTATGTTTTCAAGTTAAAAAAATTTGACTTTTTTCAAAACAGGAAATTTCTGTTTTTAGAAATAAATGAGCAATATTGAATAATAATAATAATAATAATAATACAGGGTGTAACAAAAATCCGTGACAAATTTTAAAATTCGAAATCTAAGTAAATGTCGTATAGAAGGGCAGTTTGAACAAAAATGCTTCTCACGATGAAAAGTTTTGTTCAAGCGAATGAAAATAATTTCGCCTGATTCATAGATGGCTCCCTTTGTTCGCATGCTTGGTTTCAAACATATGATTTTTTCATTTCTGTTTTTCAGATTAAGTTTGACATTGTGCGACAGAAACGACGATTCATAGGTTGGTACTTTGAAACCAAATTGAAACTAATCTAAAAATAATTAAAAACGCATATTTAAAATCGAAACATGTAGACAAGTGGCACGATCTAGGATCGAAGTTTGGAATTGTTTCTTTATTCGCCCGAAGAAAACTTTTCATTGTGAGAGCATTTTAGTCCAAACCATACTTTTGTACGGCAATTATTGTGATTTTATAGTGAATTTAATAATGTTTCAAGGATTTTTAGGATACCCTGCATATAATGGATCGATATTTACATGGAAATCGTTTTTTATCCGTTTCTTTCCCCTGTATTCGAACTCCGGTATTCCCCTTAGAGGATGAATGTTCGGTTCCCTACATCAATTATCAACATCCAACGACAGATTATAGGATAAAACAACAATTAAAAAAAAATATATCTGGAATTTTCCCTTTTTCTCTCATTTTAAACGGATCAGTTTCGTTTTTCTATCTTGGAAAGGACATATCCGGATAAGGATAATATCTCACCGAATAAGGATAAAAATGAAATTTCCGTTTGTTTCAAGTTTGTTCACTCAGAATGTCAAAATAGAAATTTTCAAATTTTCAGTTAAAAGACAAAAATTTGACACAAAATCACCCGCATACATATATATACAGAATTTATTTTTACAATGCAAACAAAAGATATTTTCAGTTTTTTTTTTATTTTGTACGTTATTATGCTTGATGATATTTATGTGGAATTTATAGTGCCGATAAACATATGAGGACGTGAGTTTCAAATCTCGCATTGTTTAAAATTTCAAAAATAGAGTTTTTCCATCAATTCATTCTATTGGCAAGCATGCTCCAAATAAACACAACAATTAGCAAAAGAAAAAAAAAACTATCCTGCTTTTATCCTATATTTCTGGCACTGTAAAATATTGATTTAAAATGAAAACCAATGGATGCAGACAGATTTTTTACGATTTTCCAAAAATTGATTTTCTCGATAAGCCGAGTTTTGAAACTCACGTTCTCATACAAAAGTGGCACCAGTGACATTCATTAAAATTTTAAAGTATACCATAGAATAATTGAGGCATTGTGACTACAAATGACGAAATCAAGAGAAGCTGGTTTCAAGGAAAATGTTTTTGTAATTTTTTGTCTTTGGGTGAAATAAAAAAAGGATTAATGTCTGGGCTAACTAATGCCTAATAACTCATAACGTAACCAAGATCTGACGAACGAAGAAATTGAATTTTTTCACACAATGTTGAAATTTATATCCTTTCGTATCCGCAACACTTCAATTGGGAACTCTTTGTATCACATACGATTCAAAACCTTGAAAAATGTATAAATCAGTCAAAAACTGGAAATAGATATTTTTTTCCTAATTCAGTTACTTTCTTCTTGTGGTTATAGAAGAAAGTAAAAAAAAAAATCAATTCAAAAATGATCAATCATCATTGTATAAATATTTTTAAGGTGTAATTATGCATGTGTAACGTAAACCCTCTAATTAATTAATACACACATGCACAGCACACACACACATGCATATAGAGAGAGGGAGAAACAAATCAACACATATAAACATAGAAAAATTAAAGAAATATTACGGAAATTTGTAGAACCAAAGTAGAATTTTCAAGCCCTAAATGATTCTACAAATAAAGTGCGTGGTTTAATCTTAATATTAGCCATAAAAAAGCAAAGTAATACGAATTTAGGGCAACCAACACACAATAAAACATATAAAAATTTGAAAAACAACCATATTAAAATACAAACAAAGATGTAAATGGATGCAGTTTCAGCTAGATGGAGAGGCTTACCAAATGGTTTAAGCACAACAAGCCCCACCTATGTAAATGGATACAAAAAGAAAAAAAAAACATATCATCACTAAGAGACCTCTTTAAAGCAATGACTTTTAAAAATACA
Source organism: Maratus speculifer (assembly GCA_964019185.1). NCBI lineage: Eukaryota > Metazoa > Arthropoda > Arachnida > Araneae > Salticidae > Maratus > Maratus speculifer. The sequence continues at coordinate 330,124,799 of OZ025297.1, forward strand.
CAGGCTTGACCACATGCAACAGACTGTTGCCATAGAAAAAAAAATGGAGCTTAAAAAAAAAAAAAAAAAAAAAAAACAAGGAGTTTTGTACATTATAATAAGGTACATACTGCCATAATGAGGACAGCACTCTTTATAGTTCAACCAAAATTAAACCCATGCTACTGTTAAAAAAATTACTGAAGAACTGCAATCTGTTGAAATATTAGTAAAATAAATTTTCTTGACCAAAAAACTACATATTACGTGTTTATGATTGAAATTAGGCGATTCCTCAAAGCATACACGCTCTCTCTATATATAATTGAAAATAAAAATATTTTAATATATGAATAAACAAAGAAGAAATATGTAAATGATTTATTAATAATAACAATGCATAAAATATGACATGGATCATTTATTAATTAATGTTTCACATAATTAAATGTACCATACTATAAAATATTAATAATTAAATCACTCTTACAATATATACATACACTTTTACAAATAAAACCAAAGTACCTCAGATATTACCATAACAAAAATTCATTGAAACCAGTATTTATGTATAATTAACATGAAAAATAAAATCCTATTAAAATCATTTGAAGTTTGAAGTGATATAGAAAATAGACTGCCAAAATTATGAAAAGCATATGGATAAATAGACAGTGGAAGGCTTTTCAATTAAACCACTCATCAGGGGTGCATAGTTTAATACAAAAGCAAAATATCCAACCAGTTTCTGTTATAGGTCGTGCTATAAGCTAAGAAATTCTACCTATAATGCACCCGACTGGCTCGATTTTATTTACCATTTCAAAATAGAAAAAAGAGGAATTTCATTGAAGTAACAATATTGAATAATAACTATAATAAAATGTATCAAACATATCTCTTTCAAAAATCAATAAATCAGTGAAATAGATCAAGCACATGCTATGTCACATTAAAAATCAACATGCGACGCAGTATAAGGTTAATAGGTTACAGCTAGCACAACAAAGATAGATGATAAAATTAAAGTAATAACAACAATTATTATAATAAAAAATTAGTAGCTCATACATTATATTATTCCACTAATGCTACAATTAAAATCAATAATTGTTCCTAATAAAGTTATTACTATTTAGAACAATTATGAATAAAATTGTTTCAATTTTTAACTGAAAAAAAAAAAAAAAAAACTATTGCAAATACACAAAACACCACCTGTAGTGCTGCCATATAGCAGAAAAAAGTATTCTCATTTTTGATTTATAGTGCTGCTATCTGTTGTAAATAAATAAAAGAAAAATTATTTAAAATGCATCAGATTAATTTTTAGAGTAATTTCTATTCCAATAATTTTAATTATACATATGAATTTTTTTAACCAAATGCAACTGATAACCATATCTTATAGCAATATCTTGATCAGTTTTTTTAAATTATGCATTATATACATACATACTGTATCAGAGAGAGAGAATAAAAAATTAACTACTTCAAACAGGAAATTAACATTTTCTATAGAATGATTCATAGATATATACAAGATAACTATTTCTATTTCACTAAAACTTAAATGTCAAAATTAATTCTTTAAACTTAAATGTCAAAATAAAAAGATTTTTAGAATGAATATTAGATAACTATTTCTATTTCACTAAAACTTAAATGTCAAAATTAATTCTTTAAACTTAAATGTCAAAATAAAAAGATTTTTATAATGAATATGCATAATACCTTATGGTTACTTTCAAATTCAGGCGAGCTTCGAACTGCTGTAACAAAATCATGGCTGATTTTACCAGCACTTACGATTCCCCATCGTGTTGCCATAATTAATTATCTGTAATATAAAGATAGATTAACATGCAAATTATAGTGTATAAAACTAAAAAAATTTTGAAATTATTTTTAACCTCTTTAGACCCCAAGTTTTTTTTTTCGTATATTTATTAAATTATGAATTATATGAACAAACTGATAACTAAGAAAGACTGGAAAGCGAATTTTTTTTTTAAATTAATGTTTTACACATGAAATTTGATGATTTGTTACATCACAAAAACAATGAAGAAATGAAAAAAATACATATTTAATAAGTTTTTGTTACTAATGGACTTTACAAATGATATTTTAACTAACAGTAAAAATATTTACGCTTTCATTTTTGTGCATTTTGTACATTTTTGCTCCTTTTAATATAAGCCTTATCTTGTAAGGGAAAAAAAAGGGCTTTAAGAAACAAATTGCTATTTTGTTTAATCCTGCTATTTGTAAGGTTCCATTTGTACAGGGTTGCAAAAAAGCCGGCTAAAATTAAAAAAAGCCAGGCCGGTTGGCTTTTATTGATTTTAGCCGGCTTTTTTTGGCCAAAATTGGCCTTTTTTTGGCCATAATTGGCTTTTATACAGTAAAGCCTTTTAATTATAAGCTACACTTTTTAAAGTGACTTTTAACTAATTTTAATGATGTTTAATTTACTTTGAGTTTAATAAATTTATTTATTAAAATAAAAAATTGGGATTTTAATTATGATTCATTATGAGAAATTGGGTTATAACCCAATTTTTCAGTAATGAAGATATTAATACTAGAATAACACAATGATGGAGTTGCTAGTGGTTTACAGTCAGAATTGCAAATATGTCAGCTAAATTATAAAATGGCTATACCAAGTGCTTTTTCTGATTTACATTGACCTTTAATCCTACCCTTGTTTTTCCATTTTTACTGCTTTATAAAATTAAAGAGAACTATGGTTACTTAGTTGCATGTTTTATTACTTAACAATTTTTAAGAATTATTAAAATGTCATGTTTTATTCCCTATAAGCATTTAAAATCATACATATATATTTTAAAAAAAAACATTTCTCACTATTGAAAATAGTATTTCGAATTATGCATATTTCATAATATATTATATTTCACAATTTATTTCAGTATTCTCCATTAGCATGTGCATCAGGGTTGGGAAAAAACCAGGTTTTTTCGAAAAAAAAAAAAAAACAAACAAATAAACCGTTTTTTTGGTTTAAACCAGTTTTTTTTGGTTTAAACCGGGGTTTTTTAAAACATACTTTATTATTACATATACATGCATATTTATTGATAAAAATAGACATTATTGGATTATAAGTACCGTATTTTCGGGTGTATAGTCCGCGGCTTATACAAGAAAAAAACCTCCCAAAAAGCCGCTGCGGCTTATACACGGTGCGGGTTATACAAAGATTTTTTCTAAAAAATTGGAAATCGTGATATTTTTTCTACAATTTTTAAACCTTAAAAAATTTGAAAAAATTATCGAAATTTGTAAATTTTTTTCGCTATGCCTTGAAATTTAGAGAGTTCTCCCATGTTTGTAAAGGCTTTTTTTTTTACTGCTTAAATACAGTTATTTCTGGATTTGGAAGAACTGTCGCAACTATCGCCAAGTATTGCACTGATAGATGTATAATAGCCATTATGTTTGTAGAGTACAAAATCTGGAACCCTTCTAATCTCGACAATTCTGAATTTAAGATCATTTTTAGTTTATTTTTCGAAAAAATAATCTACCGACCCTGTTGCAAAGAACAAAAAGAAGTGCGTGATTTATATCATTTCGGAACGATTCAGAACAGTCGTTCTTTTTCGAAACGATTCCGAGGAATCGTTCCTTTACAGAGTCGTTTCATTTCGTAAGGAGTTCAAGGAATAGATCTTTTCCGGAGTCGTTTCATTTTAGATAGAGTCCGAGGAATCGTTCCTTTTCGGAGTTGGTACCTTACACTGTTGCAAAGAATAAAAAAAGTGCGTGATTTATGTCATTTCGGAACGATTCAGAGCAGTCAGTCTTTTTCGAAACGATTCAGAGGAATCGTTTCTTTACAGAGTCGTTTTATGTCGGAACGAGTTCTAGGAATCGAACTTTTCCGGAGTCGTTTCATTTCAGATAGAGTCCGAGGAATCGTTCCTTTTCGGAGTTGGTGCATTTCGGATCGATTCCGAGGATTTGATCCTTCTGGGAACCAATGACCTAAGATACGTATACATTTTATACCCGAAATTTTGAATTTATCACCGATTTTTTTTTAATTTTCGGAAAATTTTTAAAAAAATATCACGCTTCTTTGAAAAAAAAAAAAAAAAAAAAAAAAAAAAAAAAAATGCGCGTAAACGCCGCGGCGTTTCTTTTGAAAATTACGGTACTGATAATCTTAATTTTTTAGCCCAATTACTATAGATATACATCACGAAAAAATTTGGTAAATTTGGTTAAAAATTATGACTAATGGCTTCTAATTTCGAACCCTGGTCGAAATATACGTTCGTAAATGGTGTGTAGCCCGCGGACTATACACCGATGCATCTCCGCAGGTTATACACGAACTTTTTTTACTGCACAGCTCGATTTAGGGGTGCGGGCTATACACCCGAAAATACGGTAGTATAACTTCAAATTTCAAAACAAAATTTAAATAATTACAGTGAATTATGAAGAAAATTAAAAAAAAATCATATTTTAATTTAAACAATTATTGATAGACAGTTTTATGTTCAAAGAATAAACTACTCTATGCAATGAAATATTGATACTTTGAAAATTTTTATAAACAATTTTTCAATTACTAATTTTAAACATTTGATGTAGTTTGAATAATATAATATTCTTTTCCACATTTTTTTTAAAAATAAATTTGAAATACTTCTTGAGGGTTTTGTATTTTGAGTGACAATTTGAAATCAACATTTTTGGCATCACAGCAGATAACAGCAGGAAAAAATTAGATTGGTATTATTAAAATTCTATAACTAGCACCTAATTTTTGAATACTCTCTTATTTAACTTCATATTTTTATTTTTATTTTAATTCTTAAAGGTAATCTCCCCAATCAAAAAAAAGTTTCTTTTACAGTTTGACCAAAAATTTTAAAGATCGTCCAGTTATGTAGTTTTATATTCAAAATCATTGTGCAGGTTATGATATATTGTTTTAAATAATCTGTATTTTTTTAATGAAAATATTTTACACTAAATATTGTATATTTTAAATCTATCTTTGGTCAATTCACATGCTCTAAGCTTTTTCCTTAGAGCAATAGAATATGTTCACCAATGTATACTGATTTTCATCTTATGCATAAAAAAATTATCTAGAGCTACTATATCTAATGCTTATTGCAGAAATAAAGTTTTAAGAGTAGAAAATATTTATATCAAATAATTTGTAAATCGTTAATTATAAAGAAAAATAAGAAAATGTCATTAGTTTTTTTTTTTTTTTGAAAAAAACCAATTGGTTTTTTTGAGAAAAAAACCATTTGGTTTAAACCGTGGTTTAAACCATGGTTAAAACCAATTGGTTTAAACCATGCGAACCCTGATGTGCATGAATATATTATATATTCATTCATGCAACAGGCCATATATGCACTTTTAAATAACTAAGAGCTATTCAAAATTTTAATTTTAAGTAATTATGTATTAAACTCTCTTCAATTACTGAATTCTTCCTAATTTCTCTTTCAACATTGTTCATTTTATGACTTAATCTTTACATATTGACCTGTAAGAATGTTTCCATGAATGCTTTGATGTGTTTCATTTTGTCATAATTCAATTAAAATATAATTCTTAAAAATGTGTAATAAGTAGACCTATGAAATATAGAAGTTTAAAACACATTTTTTGAGTATATTTTCTTTTTTCCAAGATTTATATTTTTCAGACATAATGCCTTCACAGTTGATTTCTAGCGGTTATAAAACTTATTTATCTGAAAAATTAAATAGAAATTTATAACTTTTTTAGTAGTAAATAGTTAAAAATGTATTTAAAATAAACCAATCCAAATTTAATTGGATTCGATACAAATTAACACTTTAAAAATAAAAGCCGGCTTTTTTCAATTTTAGCCGGCTTTTTTTAAGTGGATAAAACCAAAGAAAGCCAGCCGGCTTTTTTTGACCCGGCTAAAAGCCGGCAACCCTGCGTTTGTAACAATAACTTTATTTTTAACGTTATTTATATACGTGGAAAAAAATGTAAAAATGTGCCTCCTATAGGACACACCGAGTCTGAAAAAATTAAACCAGTGATTAAATAAATAAATAAATAAATAAAAAGAAAAAAAATCCAATAAAAGGCGCGAATCTTTTTGACACATTCAGAGACTCCTTTTTAGGGTTTCGTTCATCTGACGAAATTCTTTCAAAATTTTATGATTTTTTGTGTGGCAAAAGTCAATAATTTTAATTAATATATTGCTTTTACTATCATCAGTTCATTTTTGTTGTTGTTTTTTCTATTCTAATTGTTGCCAAAAGCTTAAATGGATATAAAAATTTCTTTTTTATCCTTTACTTTTAAAAGACATGGAGTACTTCTGTTGCCACAGTTACAAAATTAGTATTAAAAACTACGAAAAAATTAATATCTCAAAAATAAATTGAGATACATTTTTTAAAATGTATTTAAGAGTACATTTTTTCCCTATATGATGGTGTTAAAATTGAAAATGTACGATATTTAGAAGTTTAAAAGCTTCCAGTAGTGTAAATTTTAAAATTGAAATTTCATTTCTTCCAATAGTTGCAGGCAAGGTCATATAAAATTATTAGGCATGTAACAAATTAATGCATTAAATAAATCACGCGAAAACGGGGTTATTTGTTTTTATTTTATCATATTACATCATATTTATCATTTATTTTGACACGCGAAGTGATTTTTTTTTTAAATTTAGTAAATTCTTATTCATTTAAATCACTTGCCGCCTCTGGTGACCAGTTTGTCTCCCTTAAGGGGGCTCAGGGGTTGAAAACTTTTCAAAAAATCGATTTTTTTATGATCTAGTTTGATTATTCAATTAATTCTTAACTCAATGCAAAAAGCCGCATAAAAATATTAGCATTTTTAACGGAGTTATAAGCATTTATGTATCAATACTTACATAGCCGCATCCATATAATTTGAACTTTAAGTCGTGTTTTCTCAAAACTTGATTTTTGACGACTAACACCAAGATTTAAAAAAAACTATTTGATGGAATGGCTTATTTTTTTTATTTTATTTATTTTTTTTTTTTGCATGCATATAACATCATAATCTAGATTATGAATTAAGGATATAACTATCACTTAATAAAAACAGTATTAAAAAATCTCTCAAAGTTGAAAATTTTAAAAACCCCTAAAAAATACAACTTTTTTCCATTAAAAATACTCAAAATGTTAAACTATCTAAAATATATTAATTCATAATCTAGATAATGATGTTATATGCATGCCAAAAAAAAAAAAAAAAAAAAAAAAAAAAAAAAAAAAAAAATAATAATAATAATAATAATAAAATAAAAAATAAGCAATTCCATTAAATAGTTTTTTTTTTAAATCTTGGTATTAGTCATCAAAAATCAAGTTTTGAGAAAACGCGACTTAAAGTTGAAATTATATGGATGCGGCTATGAAAGTGTTGATACATAAATGCTTATAACTCCGTTAAAAATGTAAATCTTTTTATGCGGTTTTTTGCATTGAGTTAAGAATTAAATGAATAATCAAATTAGATCATAAAAATCGATTTTTTGAAAAGTTTTCAACCCCTGACCCCCCTTAAATTTATGCTAAGCTTTGCAATATTTTACTTTATTCATAATTTTATTTACTTGCGCATCATCACTAAATCTGCACATTCAGATAGAGAAATAAACAAATCTATGCAATCAAGGCAGCATTTACGGGGAGAAACCAATATTCTATTCCAATTGCCACAATTGGCGAAGAAATCCCAAAATAGTGCCGAAAAATCGTTTTTCGTTTGTTAATTAAATGGTTAAATGTTTTGAAGGAAATATTAAACGAAACCCTCTGTACAATCTGCGATCATACTTTCCTACTTGTTTTATAGATGGAAACAAGCAAATGACAAGAATTAATATTGAAGTGATTTTTATTTGAATAGCTTTTTTCCTTTTTTGTTTACTCAAGTATTGAATCTTAAGTACAGTCGGCTCTCGTTAATTCGAACTCGTCCGGACCACAAGAAATGTTCGAATTACCCGAAGTTCGAATTATGGAAAGTATGAAATGAGAACATGCTTAATGTGGTATTATTACATAGGAATTAATGTTATAGCGTTTTTTTTTAATTTATTATGTCTGTTATCATCAGAATATGACTTAATATTAAATTAGAATGTATAAATACATAAACTAATTAAAAGATTAGAAACAAGCACAATGGAAGAAAAATTTGAAGCGTCACTGATGGACAGACGGGGCACTTAGAAAGTGGATATCAAATGCATAAGATTATATGTATACTAGTTCGGAACAATTTTCACAAAAATCAAGGAAAGAAAGTTGTTTAAATGATATGAAATCCTGGAGAAAGAAAGGAAGAATGAAAAATCGGAATTCTCGTTAGTTCGAATTAAACGATGTCAAGAGAAAATGAGTTCGAATTAATGAAAAAGTTTAACATTATTCTGCCATTGAAAATTTCGGGACTTCGTGTTTAGTTCGAATTAAGCAAAAATTCGAATTATCCGATTTCGAATTAACGAGAGTCGACTGTATTATATAATCGAATCGTGGTGATCTTTTCTGCTGTATGCGGCGTCCGTAAATTCGATTAAAGGCGCCAAATTTGACAGAATTTTCTTGCTCTTGTAAGAAAATGGAAAATTCTATTTAGTTTTATAATTTTTAAGTAATAGCACTCATATATTCATGTCAAAAATTAAAAATGATTTCATAAAGTGTCAAAAAGTATTACATTTGTGAGTTAATTTTGTAGTTTTTTCCCCCCTTATCTTCGATTGATTAACGTGATTTGGGTCAAAAATATTTCTTAAACAAATATATGATTTTTAAATTTTCATAGGTTTCCCCGAACCTATAAGTTGTATTTAGTAAAAATTTCCTGTTACACTAAAAAGCAAGACAAAAAAGTCCTGTTATTCTACGATTAAAATTGTCAGAATAATATCTGTTTAAATTTGGAATATATTTTTTTTTCTGCAAAATAGGGGTCGTTTACAAATTTAGTAGAAAAATAATTTCGTCAGATATATTAAAAAAATCATTGAGTAAAATTAATATAACAATATAAATTTGAAATATTTAATCACTTTCAGATATTAATATGCAAAATATACAATTTGTAATAAACATTAAGAATTAAAAAAAAAGAATTTTTGTTAAATAAAATGATAAAAATTAACACCCTCAATTCTTTACATATTTTAAAATGTTATTAGATTATACTAGCCTGCAAAAATTGGGTTATATGATGTTTTTTAGGATTTGGTATTTGATTATTATATATTTTAAATCGCTTAATACGAAATTGACATTCATTTTTTACCAACAAGCGAAGAATTTTTGAAAATCGTAAATTTTAAAGTAAAAAAAAAGAAGAAAAAAAACCAGCGAAAATTTGATAGAGGAGAAGGGGGTACATTTTGGCAAAGGGCAGATTTAGAAAAAGCCTTTGTGTCACAATATCCATGGAGTAAAAACGGTCGTCTGTGGATTTTTAGGAAATCATAAAGATGAAAATTATGAAAAAAAATATTGCTGTTTTATTATAAAACTATCATGCAATGGGCGTGTTCCTGTTCATGTCTCTGAAGGTACATTTTTTCCATTCACAGAATTGTTTTTTCCCCTAAAAACTTGGGCGCCGTGAGTAATGTTGAATTGAGACATTTTCCTCCGGGAGGGATATCTGTGGCTCCGGGGAGGGGAAATTATGGAGTTCCGGGGGGGGGAGAATTTCATTTTTTTGACCTTTGAAAACGCAAAATCTGAAAATTTCCGGGGGGCATTTTATTGCTCCGGGGGTTGAATGTCCTCCCCGGGCCACCCCTTGAATTCAACACTGACCGTGAGTGACGAGCAGGCCGAGCGTTTTTACCAAGACCTTAAACTTTTTAAAGACAAATACAAAGATTTTTGGGTCAAAAGTATGTTTAGGAGCTAATGCTGGTCTGTTTTAAGAGAAATAGATCGAGAAAATTAAAAAAAAAAATAGTAAAATCTATTATTTCATATGTATATACATATACATTATTTCATATTATTATTCTCTTAAGAGCCCACACTACTCTGTCAAAAAGACCCGGATGATAATATTAAGTCTATGACTGGGGGGGGGGGGGCGTTCTTTTCAAATATCTCGCTCAAATTTTAATATTTTTGCATAGTTTTTTTGCATGGGATAATTGAAGACGATCTACAACCATACTAGTTTTTACTTTTTCAATTTTGGTTTCAGATTAAAAAAAAAAAAAAAATACTTTAACTTTCGAAATTGGTAAGAACCGGTTCTGAAATTGAAACAATCATAATATAAAAAAATATATAACCAAAATTGAAAAAGTAAAAACTAGCCCGGTTGTTGATCGTCTTTAACTATCCCAAGCAAAAAAAAAAAAAAAGTAAAAATATTAAAAATTGAGGGAGATATTGAAAAAGAACGCCCCCATATACTTAACACTATCATCCGGGTCTTTTTCACTGAGTAGTGTGGACTCTTAAAGCATTTTATAAATATTTTAAAACTAGACGTGACAGATTTTTTACAAACTCGGTGCAATAGAATATATATTAAAAAAAAATTACATGTTTTGGCGAAAGTATATAAACCGTGTAAACCAGTGTTATTTTTGAAAAATGGCAGTTGAGATGTTTCACACGGGAACTAAAAGTAAAATAGTTTATCCGGTGAAGATAGTATAGTTTGTTTTTTATTGTAAATCATTTATTTTAATTGAAAAAAAAGTAACTAAAATATTTTTTATAAGTTCGTCCCTGTATAAACTTACACCCTGTCACCCTGTATGTATAACGTTATTTTTCACAATTTCCGAGATAAGTATTCAATTTTTAAAAGAAGAGCATACTTTGGCAAAATAAAATTTTGGATTTAAAACAAAACAAAAACACGCCGTCTACAAAATTTAATTTACGTACTTTCTGTCTAATGTACATTGTAAATATGATTTCTTATTGAAATTTAGTGTTTAATAAAATTAATATTGACATTTTTTGTATACATTTTCTTTCCTGTCATTTGAAAGTTATATTATAAAAACGAACTTTTTTCGGATTGTCAAAAAACGATCATTTATATTTTTTTTGAGAAAAATCCCCTTGAGATATTTAAAATATCGAAGAGAGGGATTTAATATGCCGTCGCGATTCACCGCCATGTTTATGGATATTATAGTTACTCTCCTTATTTTTCACTTACTTATCTTGCAAATTAAATTTAAATTCTTAAAGTACGTTCGATAATTTACTTTATAATTTAGACTCTTAGAAGTTATTGAAAACTTAAAAAAGATGGGATAAATATACACTAATATTAATATTTTCCAATAGGCGACAAGTTTGGTCTCCATTAAATCTATGTTAAGGGGCCATCCATAAATGATGTCCATCTTTGGATGGGGGCAGGGGGCTCGAGAAATTGTGACAAGGGGATGGGAGGGGGTAAGAACAAGTGTGACATCACACATTTTGATTAGAATAAAAGCATTAAACACAGTAGATTAAATTATGAAATTTGTATTCATAAAGTAAAGATAAGATTTAAAACCAAATATATTAAATTCGATTTCAATTTCTAAAATACTGTTTTCAATTTCTTTTTCATTTCTATTGTAATTCAATTATGTTTTTTGTTGTAAGCCTTATTGTATTTCATACAAAATAAGTACACAAATCATTTTTATTGTTTTGTTCACAAATGTCATTAAAACACATAGTTAAAGTTTAAAAATAAAATTTGAAATATGATCAATAACCTAGTGCTTTGTCGCTGGACTGCAACTATATGTTTACGTAATACAGCGTGACGTGTGACAAGAGGGGGGGGGGGGTAAGGGGGTATGATGAAGTGCGACACTTTATGACAAAAAGTGGGAGGGGGGTCGAAAACATTGAAAAAATGTGCGACATCATTTATGAAAAGCCCCTAAGCATTGTATCATGTTAATTTTATTCATAATTTAAGGGTGTCCTGGATACAAAGATCTTCAAATAGCTTTAAGAAATATTACTGCATTATTTTTTTCTGCTTAAAATGACGCTAAAATTATGCTTCTATCTTAATTGAACAGGAAATATTAATTTTTTCTTTAAGGTTTGCTATCAAAATCTAGCTTTCAAGCAATGGTTGTTGGAAACGACTTCTTGTAAAAATGCTGTTTTCTTCATGATAGGTTTTTTAAATTCTTTCTCCTATTTAAACTGTTATGAGTCAAGAACCACGAGTTCAAACTTGAAACATGTCATTTTCAATTTTTTTATTTTGATTTTAATTAAGAAAATATATATAAAAAATATATTTATTTTTACAAATATGATTGTTAAAAAAGTTAAAAATTTTCAAACTTTTACTTTAAATATTTTTAATTTTTAATTTTTATTTAAATTAATATTTTTAAAAATATTGAATCAGAATTAAAGCTTATATATTTCTGTTTATTTCAATGGTAGAATATTGAAATTTTACAAATAATATTTAGCGATATAATGAATTAAAATTACTCAAACTTTAATAAATTTTCTATTCTAAATTAAAAAAAAAGTTTTATCACGTGATTTTGTTTACAAATGATATGATTAACCATTATATAAAATTTAACACTATAAATAACAATTACTTTCCAATGTGTCCCGGACGGCTCAAATTTACTCGTTCAGTTCTTCGTTGAACCGTTACTAAGTTCAGACTATAGGATTTAAGTAACTTAACTCTAAGTGACTTAAATAAACGTTTTCAAACACCGTAGCAATACACGGGGAATTCAAGCTTCATTCCGGATCACCCGCTTCAAAAATGTAAGTTAAGTCATTTAAATTCCCTAATCTGAATGAGGTACTTGATTTTGGTAGAGAAATCAAGAACTCGACACTTTTATATTGGCCGGGCGCAGGTGATAAATCATCAAACGTTGTCAAGTCGCATTTTTTCGTATTTCATTATTTTCCTTTAAAATATATAATACTTTCACTGATTTTTTTTAAAATACACAACATTAATTTGAGAATTGAAATTTAACTAATTTGATAATTCAAAATTGAAATGTTTAAAATTCACGATTTCCACTTATTTCTATAAAAAGAAAGAAAGGAAGAAAGAAAATATTCTAACGAATATCATAACTATGATATTTAATTTCATCATCAAAGCATTGTTTTAATTTAGCACTGCAAAGAATAAAAAATGCTAACTGGAGCAATAAAAAAAGCGAGATTTGCGTCAAGTTAATATAAAAGTACCAAGAATTCTTTGCGTCGCGTCGTGGCAAATTTTATGTTGATTTATTCGAAAAAATATTTCTTATTAAAAATTTCCACCTTATATATGAAAGGAAAAAAAAGGGGCTGTCAGCCAGTATTTGTTTATGACAATAATATGATTTGGACTATTTTACTGCAGATGAAATGGTGGTAAAGGACTAATATTTGGCGATTTATCGCATGCATTATGCTGACATTAAACTTTCAAATTGACCAACTGACATAAAAATGCGAAGCTGTCAGCCCTGAACTGTTGATGATAGTGTCATGACTTAGGCTATTATAATAGATATAAGCATATACTGAGAATTGTTTTTGTTTCATGAAAGTTAAATAATAATAATAACAATTAACTGAAAAAGTTATGCAAAGCATAAATCTAAATTTTACAAAATTAAATTAGGAATATGCATTAAAAAGATACATACTTGCCTGATCAGACTTTGAACTTAGTTATGTTTATTTATTATTTTGTTTTAGGCGCACGGTGAGCGATATCGCGAAGGAATTTTTGCCTTCAAAGTCTAAAATAGTGCAACAATCAAATTATTTTTCAGTTAAACTAATCCAGAATCTTCTGCAGGCCGCGTCCTTGAACTAATGACAAATAAATCAAGATCAAGATGCAGTGGTTATCTGAAATAAAATATCACAATGTTTGATAAATGTACGATAGAAAAAAAAAAAAAAAATGCCGCTTTCTTTTAGTTTTCCATTCTCTCTTATCAGTGAGATAATTTTAAATTGAATACTGTTATGCGTGATGCCGATAACTGATAATTATTTTGCTATTCTTTTATCCGAATTTAAGTTTTTATCTCTAAAATACTTTCGCTAAGTGTTTGTATGTCAAATCAAAGTTTTTAAACGTATAAAAATTTAAATTTTTTTACGGTTTTCTGAATAATTTAACTCTGTGATTATTGGTGTTTTTAATTGATAATATAATGGACTCTCTCTATCTGAACATTATCTAATGTGAACAACCCAGTTTTATGAACATATTCCGACGGTCTCAGCGACACTCTATAGACTTAACGAAAGATGAACTTTCTCTCTTCTGAACACCCCATTATTATGAACGCTACTTTTGGTCCCCATTTCTACTCCACCACTCTGTGAACAGAACACATATTTGCAATGTGAATTCGAACCCTCCCATTATGAAAAATCAGAGAAACTGTTACAGAAAAATAAAAAGGTTCAACGAACTCGATTAAAAAAATAAACAGACAAAATCACCGCTAGCATGTACTTGAAGTTACAATTTGCTTCAATAGTTCAGATAAAATTTTCAATTAAATGTTGGAGTATCTTTTGTCATATTGTTGTCAATTGCCTGCTGTTAGTGAAGCATTTTATGATTCTTTTAATTAAAATTAGTTCGAAACAATTATGGTAAATAAAAATTAATCCACTTCCATCTTGCTTATTTCAAATAGTTTTATATGAAATATTGTTAATCATAGCTTAAACATGATATTTTAAAAATTAACTTTGAAATTTTAGACTGATTTCTCCGATTAATCAACTTCTAAAAAATGCAATTAAAGGAGCTATTTGCTTATAATTTTCTTGCTATTTAATTTCAGCAGATACCGTTTTCGCCTGTAAGGGTTGTAGCGATCATGTTAATTTATGTCTATATTTTAAAAGACAGAAAAAAACCTGTAGCACCGACCTTATTTGATAGGTCACCATACTTAGTAGCAGTAGTAATGCATTTCCTAATCTCCCTCTATAATGAACAGCCCCATAATCTGAACATTTTTGGTCGGTCAGCTATGAGTGTTCAGAACAGAGACAGTCCATTGTATTTGAAATCGGAAAAATAAAATTAGTCGTTACAACCATTGTCATTTTCTTCTTAACAATAGTAAACTAGTTGGATGTGGCGATACCGAAACTTTCTTCTATTTCATACACGTTAATACTTTCAGAAAAATGAAGCATAACAGCGTCACCGTGTAGGTGATTTACGCCAAAATAAAATCAACAAAAATTTATGACACTTCTACTGAATCGGAAATTTGATGAAAATCCGTGCGTTAGTTTTTGAGATAGAATCATTGCAGAAATCGTAAAAAATCTAAATAGAAGCACAACCTGTTAAGCGATTTATTCCAGAAACTATAGAATATTAATTTATATCAGGGACTAACTGAATCTGAAGTTTGATGAAAACTGGTGCATTAGTTCCTGAGATAAAACAATTGCGATAATCATGAATAATGTCCCTTATCAGCGCCACTTGTTAAGTAATTTACACACAAAGATAATCAGCACCACATTACACCAAGGATTATCAGAATCTGAAATTTTACAAAAATCCGTTCATTAGTTCTTAACATACAGCTATTGGAGAAATCGTGTAAAAGGCAGCATGACAGCGCCATCTTTTTTTTTTTTTTTCTTTTTCTCGCCAAAAACTAACCAGATCTAGTTTGTATCAAGATCTAACAATCTTAATTTTTGTGAAATTCGTGTGTTATTACTTGATACAGAAGTCACAAAATTTTGTCACATATAGAGTGAAGAGTGGCAGAAAGACTCTCTGGCAGACATTTTGCAAAAACATGATTTTTGGGATCTCTGACCCCTAAAATGTGTATTCGTCAAAAAACGTATTTCAAAAATTTTCACGAATCCAATACTTCTACACGAATTCTTGTAACTATAGAAGAAAGTAAAAATTTTATAACAGATGAATGACATAAGCTCTTTTAAAGCGTATTTTCCATTTTAAAAATTTATATCTGTTGTTATTTAAGATCGATGTTATTATACAGAATCCAGTTTAAGTAAGAAGTGATTTCACAATAAAAATTTTAATTGAATTTTCATTCTATAACCCATTACAATACTTTGATACATAAAACCTCACTGGTAGTTCATTATTTCTCATTTTTAAACAAATATTCAATCGTTTTACAATACAAGAAAAAATGTATACTATCGATTAATCTCGATTAAATTAAAACAACTCATTTATTTTGTGCTAAAAAACGCCTACGAACACTATATCAGACTTCCAAAGGAAAAATTCTATAGATTATCCCTTCTTTTATCGTATAAATAAATAAGCATTTGAATCAAATTATAGATTATCTCTCTAAAATATTGAATACTATTTCATTTAATTGCACAATTTTAAAACTGGCAACTATGACATCACTTTTGATCGCAAATGAATGAATGACATAAGCTCCCTTTAAGCTTAATTTCCATTCTAGAGATTTAAATCGCTTTAGCATTTAAGATTGATTTTATTTTCCGGAATCCAATGTATGAAAACGAAACTTATGAACGAAAACTCAAGCCGATTTTCAGTTGTATAATCCTATTATGATATTTCAATACTATAATATGATCCTTGATAGTTTACGACTTCGTGAGCAGTATTTTAAAACAAATCCTTAATAATTGTATTAGAAATATCCAGCATTATTCAATTCATTGTAATTCCTTTTGTGTTTTCGTACAATTTCAAGAAAGCCGCTCGTTTATAAATCGGATAAAATGGATATGAAAAGAAAGAAAAAATATTTTCTCCCCTAGATATAAAATCTAAAACAATTCTTGTGAGAATGGAATGCGTTCGATGTCTGAATAGTCATGCAGCATTACATTTAAAGAATATATACAATTCCATGTACTGCGTTGTTTAAAAAAAAAAAAAAAAAAAAAACTGTATAAAATGTATGATAGTTTCACATTTTTTAAAAACAAGAATACCTTATATTAAAAAAAAGAAAAAAAAAAAAAAATTGGTTGCCTGTAAAGTCGGTATACGGGCGAAAGTTTTACGTGACAACGACTTTGAGTTGTAAAATAATTTTAATGTGAATATTCATTCGTATAGTAGGAAGAAGGATGAAATAATAGTAACAATTTAAAACATTTATTTATACAAAGAATTATATTTAAAACATTAATTTATACAAAGAATCTCGCACTGAATTTCATATTAACAAAATTTTATTTTTACCTTTACACATACATACGTATTTATATACAAATATACATACAATAACTTGCAATACACTGTGTTTGTTAAACACATTTTACTTCATGTTTATTGATGTCAAATGTTGAATTTTGTAAACAGCATATTAAAGAATTTTTCAATGAGCAGAATATAACTAAAGTAAAATGGCTTTCACTAATCACATATCATTAGTTTTCCATAATATACCACCGAATTACGAAATAAACTACACTTATTTTCTTTGTACTTTATACTAATAACTAATACATAACGTATTTCGTCTTAGTTTGATACTATCTAAAATTCCTATTAAGCACCGCCCCTTCCTTGCAGCGAATTCACATTCACGTTCAGAAAATGGTCCCACAAGTGACCGGAAAAAGTTAAGAGAAAAGTGAGCGCGTATCGTGAGCGGAGCGTAACGTAACGTAACGCAGTTTCTTGAAGTGTCTCCCGGCAAGCCAATTTACAAGACGTTGTCACGTCAAAACATAAATTTAAACGTTTCTTTTTTCGACTAAAAGCACATTTTTAATTGAACGCCGCTAAAGTTGCCAAAATCATTTTGCTTTCTTTTTTTGAGCAAAAAATCTTCTCTTTATTAAATTTCTCATTTTCTCATTTGAAAATTATCATTTTTATATTTTCCCCCTTTCTTACATTAACAAATCGGAAATTTCACGTCAAGCGCAGTGCATCCCTGTAAATACTATCTGCTTTCTGTTATGCAGAGTGTAACTTGTAGTAAATCTCAACAACATATATCAATCTCATAAAATGTCAAACAGTTTAATATAATTAAAACGCGCCCCAAACAATACTTCTCCTTATACCATTATGCAATAATACTTTTGTGTGGCCTTGTAAATTAATAACAAATATTCTTTGAATCACACATTGTACAAAATATATGTTTTACAATATACTTCATAGACGCATATCAACTTTGAAACGTTGAATTAAAAAAAAAAAAAGTTTGGATAGAATAGATTTTGAGATTTCGATTTTCTTTTTAAGTACCACTGAATTGATGTGGACAAGTTTCAAAACAGCTTAAGCTTCTTCGATTTTACACAAATATAATTGCTCTCAGTGGCGCCAACTTTTGAAAAATATTGGGTAGACTCAAAAATATTTTGATAAATCGGTATGACCAGTTTGTTTTTCTTTGAAGGGTGAACAGATGGTGAAAGATGAAAATTTTAAATCAGCATAATATGTTTTAGTAAAGTTGTAGTTATTGAATTATATTTTCATACATTTTTCCTTATAAAGACACTAATATGTATTGTAATATCATCATATTATTAACATGACTGCAAACGGAAATATCGAAAGTTAAACATTTCAGTCTTTTGGTATTTATGGGTGTCAATAATTAAAATACATATGTGGGTAATAATTAAAATACATGGTCATTGGTAAAATAAATTTTTAATAATAAAATAACGAAATAGAACAATGAAAATTAGGCACGCTAGGATTCAAAATTATTGGGTGGGCTCGAGCCCCAAGGGCCCATATAAGTTGACGCCACTGATTTCTCTGCATTCATTTTATTTTAGGATAGAATTTTCGTTATTACAGGAGCATTCCTTAGACTATTTTAATACCCCTTTTTAAAAATGAGTTCAAAAGACAGAATGCGTCTAGAAATCTCTTCTAAAAGTGCTAAGTTTTCTAAAGACTTATACACGAAAATTCATTTCTTTTTTTTAAATTTTGCTTAAGAATTGGGGGAAGGGAGTCGACATACACACAAGCATATATGGTGGGTTTTTTATAGCTAAAGTACTAATTAGTATTCAATGTATGAAGTATGCAAATGAAGTATTAACGTACTAAGTATGAAATATTCATTATAAATATAATTAAAGAAATATATTTATTAAAATAAAAAATATTGTCGATTAAACAAATTTGCCAAAAATAGTTTAAATTAAATTAACTAATTCAACTTTTTTAATTAGTTTTTCAAGACTGTTTCATAATTAAAATATCAAATTTTAAGGTAAACTGGACAGTTTCTATATTTTCTCATTTAATGCTTCTGAGTTTAAAACATGGCTATCTGCGAGAAATATCTACATCAACTTCGATGATTTTATCGTCAAATATCTATCACGTTGTAATCTATCATGCTACATTGATTTCTAGTCACTTTCTATTTGATACATACAGCTTGTTAATACCTCATACCTACTATAGATACATGTAAAAAAAGGAAGTATTTTTTTTAACCTAAAGTACCAATTAATATTAAATATATAAAATATGTAAGTATTAAAGTATCAAGTATGAAATATTCATTCTAAAGATAATAATAATAATAAAAAAAAAAACGTTCATTAAATTTAACAATTTTGTCGCTTAAATAAACTTGCCGAAAAATAGTTTTAAGTTAAATTTAATTAATTCAGTTGCTTTTTAAATTAGTGATTTTTTAATTAATTTTTCAAGATTTTATTTCATAAAATTGAACATCATTATTTCAAAATTTTAAGATAAACTAAACAGCTCCTATAGTTTCTCATTTAATTCTCCTCAGTTTAAAATATCTATATCTGCGAGAAATATCAGTATCAGCTTCGATGATTTTATCGTCTAATATCTGGGCACGCTATAATCTATCATGCTGCATTGATTTCTAGTCACTTTCTATTTAATAGATGCAGCTTGTTAATGACCCATATTTATAAGGACATGTAAAACCATAGAGCTAATTTGTTCTTTCCTAGAAAAATACTTCCATGTCACTGAAATTTAAACTCATGCACGACTTGATAATGTCGTAGCCTCTCAATTTCGCTGGGATAGTTATTAAAAGCCATTTTTAGATTTTCGTCTAAATTTCAGCATTGTATAAATAGCTAGATCTAATCATGATATTTTCCCGATAAGGTTCCTATTTCATCTGAAAAGGACAACTTTTGGATATTGTTTTTTAACTCACGGGTTATCAAAGCCTGGGAGCTAATGTGTCCGCGTGCCGGTTCTCTATGTGGGCCATTTTCAAAAAAAGTTGTACATTCTATGTCCCCCAACTTTAAGAATTTTTAATAACTAAAATAAAGTTTCAAAATAAAAAATTAAGCATCCACATTACTTTTCTGACTGTTTAGAGTAAATGTGGGCAAAATATTATTGAAATTAAAAATAATATTAGTGTAGGTATGGTTTCAGTGTGTCAGATATAGCTAAAGGCCATGTCCCCTCTTCCCTTTTTACTTTTTCAACTGCATTAAAATCATAAATCAAGAGTCAAAAATGTTAATTTCTGTAGTTGTGACATTGTGACAATTGTTGTATGTCTGATCTGTAGCATAGACAATATATTTTTTAAAACTTTTTTTTTTTTTTTTTTTTTTTTTTTTTTTTTTTTTTTTTAATGGAACAATTTTTTTTGTTGTCCCCAGATTTTTTCCCCTCTGTTACCATATTTTTGTAAGAAATTATTACTACTAAGGTGACAACACAAGGTTCTGCAGTTCTTCGAACAGTCTATTTTTAGATGAGGCCACCATTTTTTAAATTATTAAGTTACTTTCTCCGTTTGAAACTGAAACACAGATTATAACATATGATAAAAATTTATAAAAACAATGCCACATGAAATACCAATATTTTGGAATAGTAGTGTTTTGCAAATATCTTAAATTCTGCCTTGATCCGATTGAAACATTGAAACTTCATGATAGCTTATAACACATAATAAAAAATTATATAAAAAATTGCCTGGTCTAATCCCACTATTTTTGAATAGTATTTTTTGCAAAAATCTTAAATTCTTGCTTTAAAGCACCACCACCTCGAGTAATATATGAGTTTTTTTTTTTTTTAACTAAGCAGTGCGTTTGTCATAGCACATGATATAAATTTACAAAAGAGAATGCCCCGCCAAATACCACTATTTTCCAATAGTAATTTTTGTAAAAATCTTAAATTCTTGCTGGATATGTTTGAAACATTAAGATTGTATACAATACATGATATAAACTTATAAAAAAGTATGCCACATCAAATACCCCTCCACTATCAATCAGCGTTTCCTTCGGTTACTTTTTTTCCCACTCTGTTACCGTCAATTTAAGCTGGTTTATTTCACTAAAAACCTATCAATCATCATTTTAAATAATTAATTGTGTAACTTTAATACTTTATATATGTAATATATATTTTTTAATAATTTAACTAAAAAAATGTGAATGCACATTTAATTGAAACTTATGATTTTTCCAAAAAAGTAACAGAGAGGAAATCCTTTGTATTTTACAAAAATAAAAATAATCATAACAAAACAACAGTTAGGATTTTCTGAAAGTAGCAATCATGTAATTAAAGAAAATGTGATATTTACTGTTTTAGGTGTCTTATTTTTTTTAAATAAAAATTTTTGACTGTTGGTAACAGAGGGGAACATTTAACTGTTGCAAGTTCATACTTTACTTTTTATTTGACGTTCCAAATCAAAAAGTGAACTGCTCTTTTCAGTTTTATATAAGGTACCTTGGGGTAATAACGCCACGTTAAGGTTCTACCAATTTTCACGGCTCAGTTTTAGTTTGTATTTTTCAAACAAATATATGATTTTATGCAGCAACTCATTGACTATCTATATAAAAAAAAATAATTTAACAGGTATGTATTCATAAAATGTAATGGCGTGATTTCTTGACCAATGCTATTTGGCGTTATTACCCACCTATATAACCTATTGGGTAATAACGCCATGCAAACAAAACTATGAAATAAGATGGAATAATTGCATGTAGGTTGCCCAATTCTAAAAATACAAACTCTACAAACTTAGAAATTGACAAATTGCATTCTAAGCTATTGAAAATGTTCAATTTTTTGTGAAAGTGTAAAAAAAAAATAAATGTGTGATGTGAGGGGGGGGGGGGGGGGAGGATGAGGCAAAAGAATATCAGACCGTGAGCTTCTTTTTGCTTAAAAAGGACCGCTTAAATAGAATTATTAGAAACATTGCACAGTTTTGACTGTGTTTATTTGAATCAGTATTTAGGATGTAGCTCGGCCACTGTAGGGAATCAACCGCGGTATTAATGCCAAGGATTGGCGTTATTACCCCGTTATAGTTATTGCGCTGTACATTTTTAATTACAAATTATCTCGAGAAGATATCCAAATTCTTCAACAACATTTTGAAAGCACATGAAATGTACTACAAATTTATATAATTAACAAAGTATTTCCGGATAAAAAAAATAGTCTTCACATCACAAAACGTATCTCGCAAATTTTAGATCAAGTGTTAATGTTAGTTGCTTGTAAAAACAATAAGACCTAAAAATGAAACAAATTAATTTGAAGCTGTTTTTTGCGATTTATATGACTCAAAACCCTTCTGCGCAGAGCACATGTGTGTCATTTACCAGATTATTTCATAATTATGCGAAATATTAGCACTTGGCGTTATTACCCCGCCTGGCGTTATTACACCAGACCACCTTACAAGAAATGTTTTAGTATCATCTAACATTTTTATAAGTTGTACTTAGAAATTTTTTTATTTGTGAAAAATTTCCCAAATGTACAAGTTTTTTGAAAATGACCCATGTACGTACGTATATATACAAATTAAAATACAATAAAACCAGTAAAAGAAAATGTACTTAAGACTTAATCCTGTCTAAAACGGAAAATGTGTTAATCCATGCAAAATGAATAATTATTTTAGGGGAAAAAAACTACATTTACTCTTATTAAGTAAGGAAGTTGTTTATAACGTATTTTTTCCTTTCCAATGTGTTTCCATCTTAAAAGGTTTTACTGTATAGTATTTTTCGAAGTCTCCAACACATGGAATATGGATTAACGATATTAAAGTATAAGTGAAACATTTACATATAATTAGAGATTCAGTGATAAAATAAATAGCCTTTGGTTTTTATTTAATAATAAAAAGTATAAATATGAAAAACGGAAAAGCTATAATAAATATCTTTTGTCAGAATTCTTTCATACGAAACATTTTTTAACCGTATCTAAGTAAAAATCTATGTAGAAATTCAAGGCTGGGCCGGGGTATGATTCAAAATACTTTCCATGCCAAATCGGGTTATGATTTTAACATTTTTCCAGGCCGGGCCGAACTTCTTTTTCTATGGGTCGGTTCGGGACCCGACTTGGCTCTTTCGACCTGTGTAGACTTCTAATGCAGATGCCACCATTTTACGTCCAAAGCAGAAGTGCTGTCTTAAATCGATTTTTATTAAAGTACAGCTTGTGAATGATCCCTATCTTGCGTTGAAATTGTGTCAGGAACTCGCAGCTCAGAGGCAGGGGAAAGAGGTGTAAGTCACGAATTTTGGATTTTAATATCTCTGGAATTTGTAGATATCACGATGATTTTTTTGTTGTTGTTGTTTAAATTCAGGAATGAACAGGGGAAATTTTCCTAATTGGAAATTTTATCCCACTGGGGCCGTACAAAAATTTAATTTTTATATTTCCTCAAATACACCTTCCGTAAAGTTGCAACATATTTCATAAAATTTTGCACCTTTTTTCTGAAACTTTGAAACTGGAAGGATGTTCTTAGGGACAATATTTAAGAAGATAGCCTATTATTTATATAATTATGACTCACCCTGTCTATGTCTATGACTTATATATGACTAGATGATGATGTTGTTGATGCATCATCAGCAGGGGCCTCGCTAAGGGAGGGGGGGAGGGGGAGCCTTCTCCATTCAAACGTTTGCAGATGTTGTTACAATTGGCAAATTTACAAACTAAACTGGCAAATTAGTTCAAAACTTTAACAAAAACTATTATACAGTCTCTATTTCTGATAGATTTGACGAAAGTTACTAATATAGTTAGAAATATTACAAAGCTTTTTACAAATAACAAAAACAAATTACAAAACTATATTGCATTTTCTAATTGTGATAACTTGGTAAAATTATAAAACTAGTTGGCAAACGCCGAGAACTATTTACGTTTGCGTTTCGCTGAGTTGGCAAATACTGAATTTTGACTTGGCAATTTAAGGCTCTTTCCCCCACCAATAAAAAGTCTTCACGAGGGCCCTGATCATCAGAGAGCATTTCGTCATCAGAAGAAAATTTTACAGTTACACTACCCTCCGATGGAAAATATAGGTATAGAATTTTCCAAAATTTAAGTTGTAAAAAAATTAAAATTATAAAAATGCTGATAGATGTTTTTTGATTTTTCTTTTTAAAGTTTGTAATTTTTTTCCACTTCGTTTTATAAAAATAAAATATTTTTTCTAAAGATAAAATAAATATATTTTTGTCTGTATTTTTCATCAATGTTGTCAGGATCTGATAGCACCTGTGCTAAAGAATGTAATGTCTACTCTTTCTCTATTTGAATATCTAGTATTGTATGGTTGTGTACAGAATTTCCAAGGTGACATTCCCTCTTCGTGGAAAGGGGAATTGCCAGCTAATCATTTACAGGTGGTGTGTTCGAAAAAAGAGATAGCTGAGAGGCATGTCCATCTGTCAGTGAAGTATGCGGATGATGAACAGATTAGCAGCATGTCACTAAGCAAGAAAAGAATGGAGTATGTGTCCAATGAGGAGGCTCCAAAGGGGTTTATGTTGGGGAAAGAAGTGATTTGGAAAGGGCAAGTTTGCCTGAGATCAGTCATTCGGTACCTAGGTTTCGGACCTAGAGGTTGCGATGTGTGGAAGAGCGTAAAGTGTGTGTTTTCTGGTGCGCAAAGGACACAGACGTCCTAGTGTTTAGTGCTCTGGGCTAAGAAGTGCAGGCCCAGTATACTTGTGTTGGGAGACTCAAGGTTGAGCTCCAAAAAAAAAAAAGTGAATTCAACGTGTATTGAGTGTGAGGTGGAAAGTGTAATTGGAATAGTACACAACCAATCTTTACGGTATCTAATTTAATGTTGAACCGGATCACCTATATCCGAGTTGTAGTTGTATATATTTGTAAATAGCGTATTTTGTGTGTACATATATTCTTAATAAACTGATAATTCAGTTACTAGCGTAAGTCTTCATTTACACCAATCTCACAGTGGGTGACCGATATCGCCTAGTAATATCGGTGGTGGCAGCTATATCTACCACGGACATTCTTCAAAGTTGTGTGGACTGAGGGGAACGTCCGACAAATTGTTGGCATCGTCGGGATAGAATCGCCTGAAACCAGTGACCAGCGAGCCGTGTTGCAGTCTGTTAATGCCGGAGTATCCAGTGGAATTCTTGTGTAGTCGTGCCATATCGTCGAGTATGTGCTAAAGCATCGTGCTGGATCGTCGATTGTATGCTAAAGTGTCGTGCCGTATCGTCGAATGTGTGTAAAGTGTCGTGCCGTATTGCCGAGTATGTGCTAAAGTATCGTGCCGGATCGTCGAGTGGGTGCTAGAGTGTCGTGCCGTATCGTCGAGTGTGGACTAAAGTGTTGTGCGTATCTTTATTAGAAAGAACTAAACTGAACTGTTGTGCCATATTACCGCTACATCGTGGAGCTACCTGTGATTAGAAAAGTAATCCAGCAAAGAAAGTATAAGGTAAGGTGTTTTGATCATATCTTTCTGCTGACATCTCGAACCAAAATTTGTTGTTGTATAATTAATAGTAATTTAAGTAAAGTGTCTATATCATTTATGTGTTTTATCAATACTCCCTACCTATAAAGTGTTAATAACCATATCGGCTATTGTTTTAAGGAAAGGTTATAATAACTTGAGCTAGTATTGATTGTCTATAATTTTTTTACTAATTCTGGTAATAGTAGTTGGAAGGAATAATTAAATTTACTTAAAGTTAAATTATTGTTAAAGTAATATTTAAATGAAGCAACATTTTTTTAAGTTTGAAGAGTGTATAATAACATTTGCTTAGGATTTTAATTGGCCAATAGTAGTGAGGAAAAAAAAAGGCTCAAAAGAGAGCCATAGTGAAAAAAAAAGGCCCAAAAGAGAGCCATAGTGAGAAAAAAAAGGCCCAAAAGAGAGCCATAGTGAGGAAAAAAAGGCCCAAAAGAGAGCCATAGTGAAAAAAAAGGCTCAAAAGAGAGCCATAGTGAGGAAAAATAATAGTAAAGATTTTCAGTATATTTGTTTTAACTGTAAGAACCAGTATTAAGTTCGGAAATATTTTAGTGAGGATAATTGTAGAAATTTATATATGCATGTTTTACAATTTTTCTTTATGTGGATTTTTTTTATTGACATCAATATTCCTATTCAATTTCAACGTATCAGTATTATTTTATAAATTGTATGTTGTTATCTAAGTGTATAAGTTGAAATCTGTATTGCATAGTAAGCAAATCGAATTATTGTTGTGTCTACCTTTTTGTTTTATTGGAAGTAAATTGTGTGATATCAATGGTTGAGAAAAATTAGAGTATTCAGTAAATTAATTAGAAATGAAATGTATTGATTATCTGAAGGGTATTATTTAGTATAATAAGTGGAGAAATATCTGTACTAAGTTAGAAAATTAGGAAATATTAATTGGGTAGGTTTAACTATTCTTGTAGGGTGGTAATAACAATCGGTGAAGGTATGGCTTTCTTATTGAAACTAAAAAAGGTTGATCTTCAGGTGATAGCTGAAGAATTGGGTGTTGAATTCGCGGAAGATGATACCAGAATTCAGCTTAAGAAAAAGATAATGGACAGTGATGAGTATGACGAGGGGGTTATTAAGGAATTATCTGACGCTATTGTTGCAGAACAATTAGAACAAGAAAAATTAGAACGCGAAAAGTTAGAAAAACAGGAAAGGTTAGAGCGTGAAGAAAAACAGGAAAAATTAGAGCGCGAAAAGTTAGAAAAACAGGAAAAATTAGAGCGCGAAAGGTTAGAAAAACAGGAAAAGTTAGAGCGCGAAGAAAAACACGAAAGGTTAGAAAGAGAAGAGAGGATAGAAAAATTAAGGATGGAACATGAATTAGAAATGGAGAGACTAAGGGTTCAAGGTTCGGCAAATAATTGTAATGTTTCTAGGGAATCTAATAATGAAAGTAATATAGAAAAATTGATCAAAAGCGTAAAAACTCTATCTATCAAAGTACCGGAAGGGACTGAGGGATGGAATCTATTTTTCAACAGTTTAGAAAGGGCATTCAAAACTAAAAATGTACCGGAAAACCAGCAGGCCGAAATTCTGCTAAATATGTTAGGAGATAAGGCGGATAATTTGTTAATTTATGCCACTACGGAACAAATGGAGAATTATGAGGAGTTAAAGGAGTTAGTTCTAAGGGAACATGAGCCGACACCGAAGGCATGATTGGAAATTTTTAAGAAGGCTAGGAGAAACCAGAACGAAACTCATGTATTATTTGTATCGCGTTTAATAGCGACATTGGAAAATTATTGTAAGATTAGAGGTGCTGACTCTTATGAAAAGGTCAACCAGTTAATAGTTACGGATAAATTAGTAAGTACGTTAGATGAGGATACCGCGTCATATATTAGATTAACTCATGAAGGTAAATGGTTAGAAACTTCTAAAATTGCTAAAGAATGTGACAATTATTTTGACGCTAAACATAAGTCTTACGCCGTTACGTATAAAAGTTTTAAAGGTAAAGATAGGCACGTAAACAATGAAAAAATGAGACCGAGGGATGATAACAAAGTTAGTAATAATTGGAGGCAAAACAGGAGTAATGAGACTAATTGTTTTTCGGATAGGAAAATAGATTTTAAGAAGCCTAGTGATGCTTCAGCTCCTAAATGCTTTAAATGTGGTTTGAGAGGTCATTACCAACGTTTTTGTAATAAAGTGGGTAATGAGAGAAATAATGGTAATAAAGGGCGAGATCCGAAAGCGGGTGTGCATAAGATTGTGGTAAAAGAAAGCAAAGAGTTACCTAATGGAGCTATTGTGGCGAGAATATCGGCAAAGGCCGAACAGAGAACTAACGTTATTGGTGAGAAATTAAATAAACTCGAGAAAATTGAAGTTAGTGTAAATGGGCAAAAAGCAAAGGGATTGGTTGATTCTGGATGTGAAATTAGTGTTGTTCATAAAGATTTGGTACCGGAAGAGAAATTAAAAGGAGCGGGTAGTATTTATTTACAAGGGTTATTCGGTGAAGCAGTTAAATCGCCGTTGGTTAAACTACCGTTAGCTATTCCGCAATTCGGACAAACTAATATAATTCATCAGGAAGTACTTTGCGCAGTGACTGATAATATTAATGAGCAAGTGATTTTACATCCCGAAGTGATTAATGAGTTGTCAGGTGTCAACCGCGAGGAGCCATTGCTAGAGGCCCAAGAATTAGAAAGTTTGGAAATTATTATTGATAATTCGAGTGAAAAGGAAGATATGAGTAACGATAATTGTAATGTTTACGCAATAGAAGCAAAATCAGAAAATGTACAAACTCAGAATACGGAAAAAACGGAAGTGGAGAAAGGTAATAAAACTATTGTTAGCAATTCCGATATGTTTAAGGAATCCCAATTGGAATGTAAAGAATTAGAGAAAGCTTGGGAATTAGCTAAAATGGATAAGGGTGATTATTATATTGTAAATGGCTTATTATATCACAAAGAGAAATTGTTAGGCGAGACTATAGCGCAATTAGTAGTTCCCAAAGTAAGAAGGGAAGAAATCCTAAAATTATCGCATAGTTCGGTATTTAGAGGGCATCATGCAGCCAAGAAAACTTTACAGAGAATCAGGTATTCATTTTATTGGGAGGGGATGGCGAAAGAAACTAAACAATTTTGTGAGTCATGTTTAGAGTGCCAATTGACTAGAGGGGTTAAAGTAAATGATAGAGCTCCTATTTCCCCAGTGTCGCGCCCGGAACTTCCATTTCAGGTAGTTAATGTTGATTTAATTGGGCCTATTGATCCTAAAAGTTCCCAAGGGCATCGGTATATACTAACCTTAATCGATCAACATACCAGGTGGGCTGATGCGATCCCTTTAAAAAGTTTAACTGCTAAAACCGCGTGTGATGCGTTACTTCAAATATTTATGAGGACAGGAATTCCGAATATAATTGCTTGTGATAATGGAACCAATTTCACCGCCGACTTAACGAAAGAATTTGAGAAAAGGTTAGGTGCTAGTCCAAGATTTTCGACCCCACAGTATCCACAGTCTAACGGGCTTGTGGAACGATTTAATCGGACTCTTAAACGTATGTTACATCATACTATTAGAGAAGAAGGAAAAAAGTGGCATGAACAAATACCATTTGTATTATGGGCGTATAGGGAAGTCCCAAATTCTACGACGGGAATCGCACCTTTCCAGTTATTATATGGTAGAACGCCGGAGGGTCCTTTGTCGATTCTCAAGTCATCCTGGGCAGGAGAAAATAAGGGGGCGCAGTTAGATATTACGCCGATTCATGAGTATTTGAATCCGCAAATGAGGCAAAATTATCGTCTGAGGTACAACAAAATAGAATGGCTTACCATTATAACTTAAGGTCTAAGGAAAAAACGTTTGAAGTAGGCGATAAGGTAATATTGTTAATCCCCGATTCAACTAATAAGTTATATTCTAGGTGGCAAGGGCCGGCAACCATAGTCGAAAAACGAAACCAGCATTCTTTTATAGTTGAGCTAGCTGACGGGAGTAGGAAGCATGTGCACCAAAATAAAATACTAGAATTTATTGCTAAATGTAATATAGTTAATATTGTTTTCGAGGGTGATGAGGAATTTGGAGAAGTTGGGGAAATTCCTATTTTGAACCGGGATCAGGAAGTAGAACGAGATATAGAGAGGTTCGAAATAAAAGGGTTATCTAACAATCAAGTTAAAGATATAAAGTCTATTTTGAGGGAGATTAAAGATGTATTTATAGGTCCTGTACGACCAGCTGATGTAGGGGAGCATCGTATTGATCTTAAACCGGGGGTGGAAAGGAAAAAGCCAAAGATATATAGTGTACCGCTAGCTTATAAAGAGGAAGTAGATAGGCAGATTCAGGAGTTATTAGAATTAAATCTAATCGAAGTGTCAAATGCTGAAATTAGTCATCCAATTGTTTGTGTGGCGAAAAAAGACGCAACTGTTAGGCTTTGTATAGACTATAGAGCATTAAATTCGGTAACTCAGGTGCCAACCTTTCCGATGAAAGATTCTCAAGAAATCATGTATACCGCAGGGGCGGCTAAGTATTTATCGTCGATTGATTTATTGAGAGGTTATTGGCAGATTAAAATGGCGGAGGAATGTAAACATTTGACAGCTTTTACAACGCATAATGGAACTTATCAGTGGCGTACAATGCCTTTTGGATTATCAGGGGCGGCTGCCACGTTTCAGAAAGATATGAATGAGGTTCTTCAAGGTCATCGGAGGTATGCGGAAGCATATATTGATGATGTCATCATTATCTCCGACACCTGGGAAGAGCATTGTGAGCATGTTAGGTCCGTCATTGAAGAACTTAAAAGCAGAAATTTTACGATTAGGCTAGATAAATGTAAATTTGGAGAGAAATTGACTAAGTTTTTAAGTCATGTAATTGGAGGTGGAACGCATGCACCTGATGAGGAAAAAATAGGAGCAATAAGGGATCTAAAGCGACCAAAAACTAAAAAGGAAGTTAGATCTGTTTTGGGATTAATGGGATTTTACCGATCTTATATTCCAAATTATGCCGAAATTGCTATACCTTTAACCGAATTGACAAAAGGGAAGGTTAAAAATACTGTACCATGGGATGAAAGGGCAGAAAAAGCATTTAATACCCTTAAGGATGAGTTATGTAAGGTGACGAGTTTGGCTACACCTATCGTAGGCCGGGAATATCAGCTCCACGCAGATGCTTCCGACCTGGCAGTAGGATGTTGTCTTACTCAAAAAGATGAAAAGGGTCAGTTTAAACCAATAGCTTTTGCCAGTCAGAAATTATCGGGGGCTCAGCGTGCTTGGCCGAGTATAGAGAAAGAGGCTTGGAGTGTTCTCTTTGGGTTGAGAGAGTTTGAAAAATGGACCTATGGATCTCAAATTGAGATCATTACGGATCATAATCCATTAAAATTTCTCACCGAAACAACCCCAAGATCACCCAAACTCACTAGATGGGCTCTTGCCTTGCAACGCTGGAACCTGAGTATTTCTCATCGTCCAGGAGCTCAACATTTAAATGCTGACGCAATATCCAGGCTACATAGAAAGAGCTGGGAAGAACAACCAGTTGTTAGCCCATCAACATCAACGACCCAATAGTGGACAACCTTAAAGGGATGTCGTCACACATTTAATTTTTTTTTCTGTGTGTGTGTAAATATGTTTTGATTTTTTGTTTATAATATTGTATTAACACGTGTATTGTTTTTGTAATATTAATTTTGGTACAAGGTTCAGTAGAGATGTCAGTAGATAGTGTTCATGAAGAAATCTGTAAAGAGACTATTGAACTCTTCTGCGATATTATTATATGTTTGGGGAAAATTAGGCCCTAAAAGGCATATTTTCCGCTAAGGTGGGGGGTGTCAGGATCTGATAGCACCTGTGCTAAAGAATGTAATGTCTACTCTTTCTCTATTTGAATATCTAGTATTGTATGGTTGTGTACAGAATTTCCAAGGTGACATTCCCTCTTCGTGGAAAGGGGAATTGCCAGCTAATCCTTTACAGGTGGTGTGTTCGAGAAAAGAGATAGCTGAGAGGCATGTCCATCTGTCAGTGAAGTATGCGGATGATGAACAGATTAGCAGCATGTCACTAAGCAAGAAAAGAATGGAGTATGTGTCCAATGAGGAGGCTCCAAAGGGGTTTATGTTGGGGAAAGAAGTGATTTGGAAAGGGCAAGTTTGCCTGAGATCAGTCATTCGGTACCTAGGTTTCGGACCTAGAGGTTGCGATGTGTGGAAGAGCGTAAAGTGTGTGTTTTCTGGTGCGCAAAGGACACAGACGTCCTAGTGTTTAGTGCTCTGGGCTAAGAAGTGCAGGCCCAGTATACTTGTGTTGGGAGACTCAAGGTTGAGCTCCAAAAAAAAAGTGAATTCAACGTGTATTGAGTGTGAGGTGGAAAGTGTAATTGGAATAGTACACAACCAATCTTTACGGTATCTAATTTAATGTTGAACCGGATCACCTATATCCGAGTTGTAGTTGTATATATTTGTAAATAGCGTATTTTGTGTGTACATATATTCTTAATAAACTGATAATTCAGTTACTAGCGTAAGTCTTCATTTACACCAATCTCACAGTGGGTGACCGATATCACCTAGTAATATCGGTGGTGGCAGCTATATCTACCACGGACATTCTTCAAAGTTGTGTGGACTGAGGGGAACGTCCGACAAATGTCATACATAAATTGTGCAATATCTTTTCCTATATTGTATCTGTGGAGAATTGACATATCTAGCAAATATGTACGTTTTTATGCACAATATATATTCAAATGAGAAATATAATTAGAACTTCTGTTTAACCCAATCAAAACTGTACTCAAAAAACCGCTTTAAACGTTTCGCTAAACTAACAAACTAAATATTTATCTTTTATAGCATGTCATAATGTCAAGAAAACTATTTAAAACAAGACAAAAATATGATACCTTTACCTTTAAAATTTATGATGTTTCCAAGCGAAACTTGGAGACACCATGCCAGAAATAAATGTAAGCAAAATTGACACGCTTTAAAATAGGTTGCAGGAATATCGGATACAAATAACGACAAGCCGGAAATAACCCGTCGTGTATATAGTAGCCGCGCCATAGAACTTAGATTTGGCGCGAAGTATTGCTTATTTGGTGAGGTAAGTTTATGATATGTATTCGTTCAGAAAAAAGCATAGTGCAGAAGTAAAATCTTGAAAAAAATCTGTTTGCCATCCTAACCTAAAATCATAAGCTACTTTTATTCAATTGGATAAAGAAAAAGTACAAATAAATAAATAAATAAATAAATAAATAAATCAAAAATCAAAAATACATTTTTAACTACTGCCCAACGATGGCAATTAAGGTTTTTTAAAAGCGAGCGTTATAAACAAAATGATATAGCGAGAAAAAAAAAATACGTACTTCTCCAAATATTTATTTCAATTTCTAAATATAAAATGCTTCAGAATAAATTCCTCAAAACAAAGTCGTTTTTCCAGAAGTTGATCCATATGACACCATTCTTGCCTTCGGCTTCGAAATTCGAAGCCAAATCTTGGAATAGCGAAAAGGTTTTGGCAGTAGCGTAGCTATGTTTTTTGGCGCCCGGGGCCAGCAAGAAATTTTGCGCCCCCACCCCAATATAGATATATAACAATTTCTCTCAATTTGGCGCCCCTAGGCCTCGGCGCCCGGGGCGGACGCCCCCCTTGCCCCCCCTTAGCTACGCCACTGGGTTTTGGCAAATGAAAGTTATAGATATGTACAATTTTATTGAAAATGTTAGACTTAAATTTTCAATATAATTTATCATTTGAAATATTGTATTTAATAAAATTTTCATTTTAAATTTACAATAGATTTAGATTTCATTTTCCGCAAAAGAATCAAATTATCTCATGCATTTCAAAAGAAACATAATAGGTTGCTACGGAACTAGTTGTATTAATAGCATACATGTTTTAAATTGCATTTTTTAAAATTGTTTAAATAAGTATTAAAATGTGATTGATAAAAAAAGAATGCATATTTATTCCGTCATTATTAGAATCCGTATTATCACAAACCCCAACATACATTTTCTTTGACAATTTAATGTTAGATGTCAAATTATCAATAAATAATACGTAAAATCACAGTAATTTCATGCGTTCTACTATTTAATGTGTGTTAAATAGAGTAAGTGAACAACACATTTATAGCTTTCAAGATTTTTGGTCGAAAAACTTAAGTTATTAGTTAAAAACATTATTACTTATAATGGATAGAAATTTGTGACAAATGAGTTGCAGAAGCATTTAAAAAAGTTTATCCTCAAATGCCCAATTTTTATTGTTGAACCAATACTTTGAAAAAAAAAAAAATAATAATAAATAAATAAACGAATATTATAGTATATATATATATATATATACCCGGTGTCCCAAAAATGACTGATGGATTTTAAAATTCAATAACTTGCAAACGGTGACAGCTATTTAAAAAAAAATTGCAAAAGGGTTATGTATAATGTCAGGAGTTTTTTTTATCATAATTTCTTATTTTAGTTCGAATTTCAAACAATAGGTGGTGCTGACGGCGATTGAAGCCAGGTCGACGCTTCACTCAACACTGATCACCTGGTCTTCAATCGCCGTCAGCGCCACCTGTTGTTTGAAATTCGAACTAAAATAAAAAATTACGATTAAAAAAAACTCCTGACATATACATAACCCTCCAGCAAAATTTTTTTAAATAGCTGTCACCATTTGTAATTTATTGAATTTTAAAATCCATCAGTCATTTTTGCGATACCTATACCCAGTATATATACTATTCATAAAAAACAAAGCACAAATCTTTCATTTTATAAATAAAATATTCACACCATTTAAAAAAGCAAATACTTTTTAATATGTAAAATATGATGTTCTTCTTCAAATTAAAATCAAACACTCACCCCAATTTTAAAATAACGAGTGAGCGCCGATAATTGTATTAAGTCTCCTCGTTGAGAATGAAATAAAGGGAAACTATGTTATGCTTTTCAGTCGTTACTTAAGGCTTCTATCCTATGCTATTCCTATAGAGAAGCATTTTTCTAATAAGTCTTTCGCATTTTGACTTTTTTTTTTTTTTTCATTGGATAGCTGAGGTGCATGCCGACAGCGCACCTTTTTTACTTTTCCAATTTTGGTTGCAGATATTTTTTAAAAAGTGCTTTCAGTTTCGAAGCCGGTTTTGAAAGTGAAACTAACTTTGTAAAAAATATCTGCATTCAAAATCGAAAAAGTAAAAAAGGTGCACGCTGTTGGCATGCCCCTCAACTATCCAATGCAAAAAAAAAAAAAAAATAAAAATAAAAAAAATAAAAAAAAAAATAAAATAAAATAAAATTAAATTACTATAAAAATAAATAAAATAAAAAAATATTCAAAAATGTCAAAATGCGAAAGAGTTATTAGAAAAATGCTCCCCCATAGAATTAGCTCGCGAGCGTTTCCTCGGCCAGGGACAGGGGTCTTAAGGGTGTTCTTAAATCAAAAAGGGCAACTTTATGACACATGCATTAATTTATTTTCGTTCGGAAATGCATGAAAATAGCAGGTTAGCTATTCAGAAACTGTTTAATTGCACTCATTCTTTTGTTTTTTTAAAAACACAATAGATTTTTCATAACAAGCCTTCAAAGTTGACACTTTTGAGCATATTTTCCGACGAAAGCAGAAAAACCGGTCGAAAAGGAGGAGAAAAAGGGTGATTGCGTCATCGAAATAGCTTATAACTCGATAAGTAATTTAATTATCATAAAATGGGAAAAATAAGTTCAATTCGAAATCGCTTTCATAGTCAGGCATTAATATTTTATAACTTTCTCTTAAAAAATGAATTTGTAAATGTGTCAAAACGTTTTTCGCTTGTTGAGCGGATCAGTTAAGAACACCCTTAAGGTTTGTATATTTCTCTCGCTGGTGTATATGTTAGACCAAAACCCGGAGACTGGCCAATTTTATAACTGGCCAAGCTTCCTGACAGAATAGGATTCAGAAGGGAACTCTTATTGTCTGAAATGGAAATTTCATTTATCACCTAATTCTCGTAGAAACTAGCGCCGTCTAGCGAAAAACAGTAGAACTTCTGTCATGGTTGCCATACGACTGCAGCATTTGGCATTTTATCGCTTTTTTGGCGTTAAAGGAGAAAAAACGGGTATGGAGGAGCTTTGGTATTGTTTGTAAACATTGGCATTTACCGCGGCTGACGACTTTATCAGCATTCGGCAACTGCTTTCATTGATCGAATCATTAAAAAAAAAAATAAACCCTTCATTTATGATTTCGTGAAGTGTTAAATATATATATATATATAATATATTTAATATTAAAAATAGATTTTTTTTTCTGTGATAAATCTGTTCACTTAATATTAATTCTCAACAAGTAAACATATAACAATAAAAAAAACATTTAATTTTGAAACTCTTTAAATTGTAATGTTTTTTCATTTTTCAGAAATGCTGGAGATAAAACATCCTTCTTCAATTTCTTTCATAAAAATTACATTCTTTAAATTGTTCCTTTTAACCACATGCCTTTTTAAAACAATTCTAGTTTTACTTGCTTTATTTTCTCTTGACTTTAATCTTATTTTGAAATTACTCATCTTGATAGTCCTTCTGAAAAACAAAATCAAGTTTTTTATCTCTTAGTGGTGAGGGTTTATTTTATTTTATTTATTTATTTGTTACGAATCCGCTAACATAAGTTTTTACCTTAGTTAATCACAAAAATTCTGCAATTAAGTGTGGCAATAATTATTATTCTGCTTTTATAAAATATTTCACATTCTTTTTATGTATCTTTTTTTAAACCACAGAATTTTAACGTCATAAAAATGTTTATTTAATGTGAATTATCAATGGATTTATTTGCAATAAATAAAGAAATAATAATAATAAAATAAATCTAATTTTTTAAAAAAGTATGAAATTTTCAAATTCACTAAATTGTAACGGAAAACAGATTTGATTGAGAAGATTTGAAAATCACCTTTTTTTAAAATTAAAAACTTTAAAATGAAATGGAAGATATTTTTTTTCATATTTTACCCATTTAGAAAAGAAAAATTCTTGTATATATTCTTTTTATTGTACTGCTTCAGTTCTATAAATAAATAAACAAATAAATAATAAAAATAAATAAATAGTAAAAAATAAGTAAATAAAATAAAAATAAAAATTTTTAAAATTCTTACACTTTTCTTGCAAATTAAAAAAACCTGTTGGACCTTAAGATTACTTGGACCTTAAGAAGTATTTCTTGCATTCTTTTTATATTACTTTTACGATCACAAAATTTTATAATTATAAAATCTTTACTTTCTTTAATTTCAAATCATTACTGTAAATAAATTTGTTTGCAATTTAAAAAAATTAAATTTAATAAATTGAAAAAAAAGAAAAGAAAAAGAAAAAAATAGAAAAAAAAAAGAATTTCTCAAAGTCACTGTATTGTAATGCAGAATCTTGTTCTTGTGATAGAAAAAAAAATCTGTTGTATAATTAAAAAAAAAAAAAAAAAAAAAAAAAAAAAAATTATATTATTATAAATTATTCACTTTTATTCACCATTATTTAAAGCACAATTTTTAAATGTACTTTAATCAATTTTATATGGATACTTCTATATTTATAATTTTTATTTCAGTTTCTTAAAAAACTTCCTTGCATAATTTCTTTCATTATTGTACAATTTCAGTTGTTTAAAATGGTCACTTTTAGAACCAACAATAAAAATACATTCGAACCCCCTTATAATGAACTTTAAGGGACCGAAGTTTTTGTTCGCTACATCCGGTAGTTCGCTATATCCAAACCGTTAAAAAATGTTAGAGTATACCAAATATGTATATAATTACCTGATACCTATATGTTCAATAATCATGTATGAAGAAAAAAAACGTAAATTCATTTAGATATGATCATTAATGAATTAAATTGGCTAAAATTGATAATATTAAACTGGCACAATGCTAAATAAATTAACTAAAAAGGAAGACAAATAGAAATACAGTAAAGCGCCGATTATTTAAACATTCGAGACCAACACTAGTTCGGATAAATGTTGGGATAAATGAGCAGACAATTTAAAGACTGATCCTGACTATAAATCTTTACACTTTATCCAGACTTAGGATGAGTAACACTAATTATTGGCGCGTTTAAAATCGTTTAATTTTTATTTTGTTTGTTTATTGTTTTTCATTTAAATTTTCCTTTTGTTCATTATCTTGTGAACTCCAGAGAGTATAATTTAAGGAAAAAAGCTTTTGATTATTGCTTGCTTTAAAGATGTTCTTTTCAATGCTGTCATGTCTCGAATTATTCTTAAATTCATTAGTTAAATAAGTTTGCTTAAATGCTTTACTGATTTGCTATGACAGGAGTAATGGAAAATAACTGACGCGTGGGCGTGATCACACCTGCAGAATGGCTACCATAAAAGAGAAAGAATGCAGGTCTTTCTACTCTTTAGTAAAGAGACATAGTTAATTTGCACCATGTTTTATTAGCCGGCATGCATTTTCTTATAAAATTAGAGTCAAAAACCTTTTTTCACATCAGCAGAAAAGAAAAAAAAAAATCATGATCGACTAGAAAAAAAAGTTCGTTATAACCGATTCCTAAGATTCCGGAGGTTCGCTATAAAAGGGTAAAATAACATTAAATACAATAGGAAAGCGGCGGGACCAAAAATTTCGTTCGTTATATCCGGGAGTTTGTTATAAACCGGGTTCGCTATAACGGGGTTCGACTGTACTAAGTTACAATTATTCTCTAAATATTAATAGATGACTTTTGAACATTTACTGATATTTCTTAAAATTTGTTGATATTTAACTATCCACACTAAATTATGAAGTTTGTGTCACTTTTAAACAGTCATGGAAAAAGATCTTTCTGAAATAAAAAGCTAAATATTTTCCGTATGAAAAACTTAATTTTATACAAATCCATGTTGCAAATCCGTCCTATTATCTTAGTTCAGAATTTGTTACCGTTTTTCAAAATCCGAAAATCTGTTTCTTCTTTTTCTTTAGTAAATATGAATTCTGGTTCTCAACTTTCATGACAACACAATTTCTGCCCAACAATTATTATATAGTTTCAGAATTAACCCATTTTCGGCCAAAGGTTCGTATACGAAACATTTCGATAAAAATTTTTTTTAACACTCTGACACATTTTTTTCAAGAATTTTATTTTTCTTCTATTTTTTAAGGCTTTTGAAGACATCCATAAAATATTAGTAATTCAATTGGAGTAAACACTTTCTCTTAAAAATTTTTCAAAATACGCTAGAGTTTTAATTTGAAACGCCTTTGAAAAATTCGACTTTTTAAAAATATAATATTATTCCAATTGAAATGAATTATATGTTTTAAAAATAGATTAAAGTTGCAAATTCTGTATATGAAATAAGAATAAAACAAAAGTCATAAAAATATTATTCATATTCATATTATTCATTATAAGAAATAATATTTTATATTATTATATAAAATATTATTTCTTATATAAAATATTATTTTTCATGCACGAATATTTTTTTGTGTCTTAATGTATGTAATTTAAGCATATTTCAATAAAAATAATGCTACATTTTATAAAATTTCTGTGCTTGGCCTAAAATGGGTTAATATAACTAAATGAAGCTTCCTCACCCCCTCCCCCTGAAATAATAACAAACAGGGGCTAATAAAGGATTTATAAAGTGACATTAGGCATCCTCACGAGAAATAACTTAAGGCGATGCTCGAGCCCGTTACGGTCGAGCACGGGTCACGCCAATTTAAGTCCACGAGACTCGGACTGGGTAAGTCTTCCTTTCATTTTGAATCAGGGCGTGTCCTGATCTTGCTTTTTTTTTAACCATTTGAAAAATGGTTGTTGTTTTCGGGAGAATGGACCCGATGATGTTACCACTTTTGAATGATGTTACCACTTTTGAATGATGTGGTCACTTTTGAATTTAAATTAATTTCTTTACTTTTAGAAGAGTTTTTTTTGAATTTAAATTAAATTCTTTACTTTTAGAAGAATTTTTATTTGAATAGTAAATTAAAATGGTTAAAATCATTGTAATAAAGGAGAAAACTAACAAATTTAAAAATGGGTAGACGGAAATTAACAGATACGGAAAAAGCCGAAGCCAAAGAAATGAATGAACGTGAATATCTCATTCAATGATATTAAACACAGTCAACATGTATAAGTTGCTTATTAGTTTGGCGATTCGTATCATTTGGCGAAATTGGTCGACGGGATAACTGAGTAATACTGTATTTGGTTTGGCGCAAAAACGTCTTTCAATGCAGAAAATGATAAAATCAAAAGATTATTGAGCCGCTGAAAACCAATTACGTGTTGAAAGGCGATCACGAAAAAGGAAGCAATTTAATGCCGAACCGATTAATTGTA
This sequence comes from Maratus speculifer, assembly GCA_964019185.1. Classification (NCBI taxonomy): domain Eukaryota; kingdom Metazoa; phylum Arthropoda; class Arachnida; order Araneae; family Salticidae; genus Maratus; species Maratus speculifer. The sequence goes on from OZ025297.1 coordinate 330,165,097, forward strand.
AAACATCATGTCGCCAGGGCGACCAATCCACTAGCCATGGCGTTTTACTATCGGTCGGTTCTAACCAGGAAAATTTGAGTGCCAATAGTGATTCTAACAAGCCTGAAAATGTTATAGCTATTACTCTTGATTTTCCACCACCTAAAAAGAAAACTAAAAAGCAATCGGCTTGGGAAAAACTGGGAAAAAACTTTTTTGATTCGATGTCTGATGGACCCATTCACAGATGCATGTGCTGCGATCGATTTTGGTTTAAAACCTCCATCACCAAAATTCTGCTCTGTAAAATCAAACAATATATGCCAAAGTCTTACAAGTATAACAGTATATGCCAAAGCTGTATTTTAATAATGATTACTTTTGCACCAACAATGTTAAATAGTTTGAAATGTTTCTTTCGTCGCCAACTTTTATGCTTGGCGACAATAGAGTGATATAACTTAAACGAACCGTACCTTCAAATTGCAGCATGTATAAAGTCATTTATAGCAGTGGCACGGATAATACACAATAAAACAACTGGTATTTAGCTTAAAATGATAGATGAATGTATCGAGTGAAACATTTTTCAAATGGTTGGGGTAATTTCTTAAATTACAATTTTATATATTTATTTATTTTTTTTTTTTTTTAACCATTTGAAAAATGGTTGTTGTTTTCGGGAGAATGGACCCGATGATGTTACCACTTTTGAATGATGTTACCACTTTTGAATGATGTGGTCACTTTTGAATTTAAATTAATTTCTTTACTTTTAGAAGAGTTTTTTTTGAATTTAAATTAAATTCTTTACTTTTAGAAGAATTTTTATTTGAATAGTAAATTAAAATGGTTAAAATCATTGTAATAAAGGAGAAAACTAACAAATTTAAAAATGGGTAGACGGAAATTAACAGATACGGAAAAAGCCGAAGCCAAAGAAATGAATGAACGTGAATATCGCATTCAATGATATTAAACACAGTCAACATGTATAAGTTGCTTATTAGTTTGGCGATTCGTATCATTTGGCGAAATTGGTCGACGGGATAACTGAGTAATACTGTATTTGGTTTGGCGCAAAAACGTCTTTCAATGCAGAAAATGATAAAATCAAAAGATTATTGAGCCGCTGAAAACCAATTACGTGTTGAAAGGCGATCACGAAAAAGGAAGCAATTTAATGCCGAACCGATTAATTGTAAAACATCATGTCGCCAGGGCGACCAATCCACTAGCCATGGCGTTTTACTATCGGTCGGTTCTAACCAGGAAAATTTGAGTGCCAATAGTGATTCTAACAAGCCGGAAAATGTTATAGCTATTACTCTTGATTTTCCACCACCTAAAAAGAAAACTAAAAAGCAATCGGCTTGGGAAAAACTGGGAAAAAACTTTTTTGATTCGATGTCTGATGGACCCATTCACAGATGCATGTGCTGCGATCGATTTTGGTTTAAAACCTCCATCACCAAAATTCTGCTCTGTAAAATCAAACAATATATGCCAAAGTCTTACAAGTATAACAGTATATGCCAAAGCTGTATTTTAATAATGATTACTTTTGCACCAACAATGTTAAATAGTTTGAAATGTTTCTTTCGTCGCCAACTTTTATGCTTGGCGACAATAGAGTGATATAACTTAAACGAACCGTACCTTCAAATTGCAGCATGTATAAAGTCATTTATAGCAGTGGCACGGATAATACACAATAAAACAACTGGTATTTAGCTTAAAATGATAGATGAATGTATCGAGTGAAACATTTTTCAAATGGTTGGGGTAATTTCTTAAATTACAATTTTATATATTTATTTTTTATTTATTTATTTTTTTTTTTTTTGCAGATTCGGGTGGGGACAAGCTTTTTTTTCTTCCAGTCTAAGCCTGGTCTGGATTTCATTTTTTTCTAGAGGTATGCATTGAACACAATTTCCAGATCATGGCTCGGCCCGGAATAAAAGCTAAATATTCAGTTCGTTTCTGAACATCTAAACAGTATGATAAACATTGGGCCGACCGCGACCCGTCTGGCTAAACGTTCGGTACGTCTCTTATCTAGATAGTATGATAAAACTTACTGGCTAGACCGCGACCTGTGCACTCCTCTAAATTCTTTCTCACGAGCCTAAGTTGGGTTGAAAACTTTCTTACTTGTTAATCGTAAAAATTATTAAACAGAGAAAAGCAAATTTCATCAAATAGCCGCAAATAAGAACAAACATCATTAACGTATAAATATGCACCTCCTCTAAGAAATAGAAAAAGGATAATTTTCATTATTTGACGATGATGACGGGATGTGTGTATATTATTCATTTCCATGGATCCTGTTGTTTTTTAAAAAATCATCTAATACGCTGATGTGGGTGTATGTTTTTTTTAATTATTACTACTGAAAAATATAGGACAAAATATTAAAAAATAAAGTTATAAAACATTTTTTGTGCTGACTGTACAACGGATGAAGAAGTATCGTAAATTCGTGGTACTTACGCAACCCATTATTTTCAAGTGAAATATCAGTATTTTCTTTATAAAATAAATAAAGCTTCTATAAACACTCGTAATTTTGCCTTCTTTAACAAGTGATTTTCAATAAGAAAATATTCGTACTTAGTATTTCTTATTGAAATGAAATTGAAATGCAATCTTATTGAAATTATTTCCTATTCTAGAAATTCCAGGATCCTTAGGAACTCACCTGAGGAAATTTTAGTTTGGGGAGGGGGGGGGGATTATAGGTTTTCATAATTGATTAATTACTTCAAGAACAAAATATTAAGGCAGAGAATTTTTAGACCATTTTTGGTGATATATCATGATTTTTTGTAAATTAATATATATTTTGTAACATTTAAAATTGTTTTTCATAAGTTTTACCGCTTAACGGATCACTATTTCTGGTAAAAATTTTCAAATAATGTCTAATTTAGCATATCTTTTACCGAATTTTTAATCTTTTATCACCTGTTACTTCAAAGAGAAATTTTTGCCTAATTGAATCAGAAAAATGCTCGGATTAAGTAATACAATATAATATAATAATAACAATAATAATTAATAATAATTAATGATTTAAATATAAAATTAAATTTTCTGGTGATATAAATAAATTATGTTGGTTTTTAGCTCACAGGCTATCATAGCCTGAGAGCTTATGTGCCCGCCCGTTCTGTATGTATGTTCGTACGTAACGCGATAACTCATGATAAAAATGTCCGATCCACTTGAAATTTTGTATATAGGTATATCCTGACAAGGCGCTTCCCTGATTAGTTTTCGGAGTTTATTCGATATGTATAAGAGGGAAAAAGGGGGGTTCATGCCCCTCCCCTTAATTGATATAAATGGGTTTTTCATGCAGAATTAAGTTTTCGTTCAAAATTTAGATATAGGATCATTCTAATGAGGCGATTCCGTGACTGTTATTAGGTATACATTGAATAAGTATAAACAGGGGGAACGGGGGTTCTAATGCCCCTCCCCTTAATTTATATAAAAGAGTTTTTTAAGCAGATTTCGTTCAAATCTCTGAATAGTTTTGGAAGTTTAAGGATTAAGTGTAAAAGCGGGGGATAACTCCTCTTAAATTATATAAATGCTAAATGGGTTTTTATTAAGAATTATCCGATTTGCTCTGAATTGTGGATATAGATTTTTTATATGATAAAGCATGTCCTTGATAGTTTAGGAGGTTCAATGATTAAGTATAAAAAAGGGGAAAGGGGAAAACTATTTCCCCTTCTTAATTTTTTTTCGAACGGAATTAACCCTTGAAAATATAAGGCTGTAATGTACAATTAGTATGCGTAGCCTGTGAGCTCAATGCCATCAGTTTAACTGGGCAATATTCTTTTTATTTAAGCCTTTTTTGGATTTTCGAAGATTGCGATTGTAATCGAACAAAATACATGAGATACATATTTTATTTTCTCAAACAGATTTTACCAACACAACATTTTATAGGCCAGAGCTTTCTTCACCAAAGTAGTCGCTTTAGCGGACACATGTTTGTTGAAAATAATCATTAACGGTTGTTTCGATAACAGAAGTGTTTTATATGCTTCTGCCATAAAAATTAATAAAAATATATTAAATTATTTTTTCATTTGTGCCTTTATTTTATCCAATCAGTAAATTATAAATATTAACCAATTATAAGAAAATTTTAATAAATGCAATGCATTAGTAATTTATAAATACACCTATATTATAAAGAGGTAAAATTACTTTATTTGTAGAGGAAAATCTGCGGAACTACCGAACTGATTTCAAAAGCAATGATACTAAAAGGATGGTGTTCCCCCCGAATCAAATATAGACTATCTCTTATGTCCATACCACAAACTCAAGAAGAGCTCAGGAAAAAAAAAAAAAAAATTCTAAAAATGCAATTTTGTGATACTGAAAGGCCTAGAAAAATGAAATTTGGCATGTTAATCGTAATTTTTCCTATCATGATTTGCCGGGCATCCATGCTTCAATCATAATTTGCTTATCTCAGTAGTAAAGTTTAATTTTAAATATTGCATTATTTAATTCGAGCATTTTTCTGATTCAATAAGGCAAGGTTTCTCTTTGAAATAACCCGTCATAAAAGATAAAAAATTGTGTAAAAGATATGCTAAATTAGACATTATTTGAAAATTTTTACCACAAATATTGATCCGTTAAGCGGTTAAATTTATGAAAAACAATTTTAAATTGAACAAAATACATATTAATTTACAAAAAATCATGATATATCAACAAAAATTGTCGAAAAATTCCCTGCATAATATTTTGTTGTTGCAGTAATTAATCAATTATGAAAACGTATAATCCCTCCCCCAAACTAAAATTTCAGTGTTCCTAAGGGTCCTGCAATTTCTAGAATAGGAAAACATTTCAATAAGATTGCATTTCAATTTCATTTCAATAAGAAATGCTAACTACGAATATTTTCTTATTGAAAATCACTTGTTAAAGAAGGCAAAATAACGAATGTTTATAGTAGCTTTATCCTTATATATATTATAAATGTGAAAGTGTGTCCGAAAATTGGAATGAACTTGGCTTCAAAACGGATGGATTAATGTCTTTGAATTTTTGTATATAGGTAAATTATTGGCCTGAAATGAACATAGGCTAATTTTTATTTATTTTATTCAAATATTTTTCTTAATAATTCAATATTTCACTATTTTTCATACAGAATAAATTGAAAAATTTTCCATAATATTTAATTATCTTTCTTTTTTCGTTTCCAAAAAATAAAAAAAACGGAATAATTATTTCTCTTCTGTAATTAATTTTCAACTGAAAGATTTTCACGTGATAAGATAAAATGAAATAAATAAATGAACCCTATTCTGTTTTTTGGTTCGAGATTAAAAACCGCAATTTCACCAATTGTGACGTCAGAGGAATATTGTTTTTCTTCTTATATCACGCAAACGATTATATAAAACTTCTTTTACACTTAGAAGACTTTACAAGAATATAACTTCACACTTTACAAGAATATAAATATTTTAGTAGTTTTTCCAGATATTAATCCGTAATCAAAATGAACCTTTTTCTTTTTTTCGGTTCGAGGCTATAAAATTCAACTTTTTATCAATTGTGACGTCAGAGGAATACTTTCCATTAAGAATTTTAAAAATATCAATGTAACGTCATATATGAAACAAAATATAAGTTTTCAAGTTTTCATTTTTAATAACACAATGTAATTTTGAGTAAGTGCTAAAAAGAGACGACTGTGACGTCACATATTGAAAATAAAATAAATATATCTGATGTTGCAAGGAAATGAGATTGAATTATGATATCAAAAGTTATTATTTAAAAAAAATTAAGTTTATCGTCTGAGCGTGGTTAATATTTAATTTTAAAATGAAATAAGTTTTTTTAAAGGTTAAATATTAAACGACTAGAAAATATTAATAATTTATACATATCGTAAATGACGTAATGATCAATGAAAAAACTTTTTATCATTTTTAGAAAGTAAGAAAAGCTCAACTAATCAAAAAAAATATTTTTGTGTGTTAATTCTGAAAATTGTTCAATTCTGAAAATATAAATAAATATCACTTTAAAAATGCACTTTCGGGCTTAAAATCTAAAGATTTAATGTAATTGTGAGAAAATACATTCCCTCAGTCAATATCTCAATTTGGCATAATGTGCTCAAAGTGTACTGGAAACAGGTTTGTAAATGGATATTAATTGCACATTTTTTTTAGCCCTTAAAAAGTAAAAATATGTTGTGACTTTTAAGAATGTTTTTTATAATAAATTTCTATAAATTTTTATGGTATGCAGAGCATATATGTACAAATTATACAAAAATGCCACCTAAAACACAGTTTTGTAGTATATTTTTCCTAACACTGTTTTTTTTTTTTTTTTTTTTTTTCGTTTTACGGAAACTACCCGCTTTTTGACACTTTTCTAACATGGTCTAAAAGTGTTTACGACTTCAACCTGTCTGTATACCGGATGCCGAGTGCCTGGGGTCTGCCGTTTGTCTGTCCGTTTTTCAACTTGGGTAAATATAGTGGAATTCATACGAAAATAACATACGTTATTGAGATTTACCATAGCATATGCGGCATTGAAAATGGACCAGGTAGCAATTATAGCTGAATCACAGGAGCACTCAAAAGGAAACTTTACATTATGGTCTAAGGCGAAAAAATCATTGTGGTGTATTTTGATAATGTTACATAATTTTAAATGTAATGAAATTTACATGCATTTTTAAGGTTCAGAAGAACATGGTTACTATCGAATATGTTAAATGTAGTACTTATAGTGTGCGTACATGGAGCTCAAAAGTATTTCAATATACACTGCTCAAAACAATTAAAGGATATTGCAGTTTTAGGTGGATTTTGTATCTGGGAAACTTTTTAGCTGATTGATACATGGTCGACAGACATAGTAGGTTATATGAGAATAAATTACACATGTTTGGCAGAAAAAAAATGCATTTTATTGCGCATTTGTGTACAAAAGGAAAAAAACACAATTTGTGCATATAAGAAAAAAGAATAAGAAAAGGTGTTTTCTTCAAAGAAAATCATTTTCAGTAGGGGGTATGGTTTCCACGGGCGGCCAGCAACGTTGAACACCTTTGAGGCATGGACTCAATGAGGCTATTAATGACGAGTTGGGGTATTCTGCCCCACTCTTCCAGAAGAGATCTTTCCAGTTCTTGGAGAGTTTGTGGGGGTTGTTGGCGGCCAGAAACTCGTCTTCCTAGAGCGTTCCAAACGTGCTCGATTGGATTCATATCTGGAGAACACGCTGGCTATTCCATTCGAACGATTCCTTCCTCGAAAAGGAAATCCTCCACCAGGTTTGCTCGATGTGGCCTGCAGTTATCGTCCATTAAAATGAAGTTATTTCCGATTGCTGCAGCGTAAGGGACTACAATAGGTCTAAGGATCTCATCCCTATATCGGATATTTTTTTTATTACCTAGGTTTAACACATAATTTTCTTTCTTTGATATGGAATTCTGAAATGCACTACAACATGATTTCTGTACAATTGGGGTGCGTTACAGTTGTTCTACAGTATAAGTGGTTACAATTTTATTTTCGCGATTGTTCATATTATCTAACACATTTTCCTTTTATTTGACTGAGTTCTTTAAGTCCCCTTTAAAAAAAACTACTGCATAGCCTTCTATAACATAAATTTTACATATATTTTAAATTATTGTTAATGAACCGTTTTGTTTAATTAAAGCGTTTATCTTTTTTTTTTTTAATTCTACGTGAACGACGTCACGGGTAACAGCTAGTTTATTTTATAAAGAAAATACTGATATTTCACTTGGAAAATAACGGGTTGTGTAAATATACAATGAATTTACGATACTTCTTCATCCGTTGCACAGCCAAAAAATGTTTTATAACTTTATTTCTTATTTTGTCCTATATTTTTTCTGTAATAATAATAATAATAATAATAGATCCACATCATCCACATCAACATACATCCACATCAGCCGTATTAGATGATTTTTTAAAAACAACAGAATGTATGGAAACGCATAATATACACACATCCCACCCTCAAATTATGATTTTTTTTTTCTATTTCTTAGGGGAGGTGCATATTTATATGATAAAAGATCGAAACACGCAGGTCAGTTTGCCTTACATTTTATTATACATTGTAAAATTATTTAAAAAACTCCATGCACGCCCATTTACCCCCCTGAATTAAATGATGAAAAAAAAAAAAAAAAAAAAGCAGAACTCATCGAAACGCAGAATATTTACATACTCCGCCCTCGAAAACTGAAGGTATACTTTTTCTATTCGGGAGTGGAAGTTCATATTTACACATTATAACATCAAAACAAGTAGGTCGTATTTTAGAAACCATTTACTAGATAAAATAAAAATCCAAATAGAAAACTAAATTAATATATTTCAATGAATTTTTCTATTGAAAAGCATAAAAAACCCTATACACTGTAAAAAATTTGACTCATTTGCTACAGCGTCACTCCATCGCCTTTATAGAAAACGGTTACTTTACTGTGTTATGGAGCATTCTCATTGGTCATAAAAGAGATATTCTATAAAAGCTGTGGAGTGACGCTGCAGCAAATGGGTCAAATTTTTAACAGTGTAGCACTATCGAAATAATCGCCACGGGTGATTTTCAAGAAACGCTATTCCTGCAAAAGACGGGAAATTTGGCGTCAAAAATTCTGCCCAATCAGTTTCGATTAGGGAAAATCCCGTTGGAAAAAACCGAAATATGTATCGATTTAATATGATCGATTAAACCGTGATAAACGAGGATTCGAAATAAACATCAAATACAAAAGTTACGTATTTTTGTCCGTAGAATCCGAATCTGCAATAAAAAATGGGGGTTATAATTTAAGATTTCAAAGTTGGACCCCTTCTGACCCCCAGGGGGTCGGTTGCGAAAGTCAAATTTGGTATCACTGAGTAGCTTACTTAAAAATATTTAACACGTATATTTACGTTTTTCAATCTCATATGTATTTCTCGAATTATTCGGTCGTTTCCAGACTTTTCGGACACCCTGTATATCAGACTGATTTTTTTCCTTACAAGGAAGGTCTCCATACGGGCATACTCAGAAAAATCTGAAAAAATTACAGAATGTTCTTCTCATATAGTTATATATGTTTATAAAAAATTTTTCGGCGGAACCTCCTTATAACGTCCGTAAAAAAATAATAAAAATTTCGTTTATTTGGCGATTTATCTCCGGTTGGCGAAAAAACGAAATTTTGAAAAATACGCTTTTACGCTTCAAATACTTTTTAAAAAAAAAACTTTCTATGTTCAATTTATTTAAATAAGTTTAGTTTTAAGTAATTTTAGTTTTGCATTTTTACTTTAATTTAAGTGTAATTTTGTCATATACGTTTATATGTACTTATAACAAAATGAAATTAATATATTTTATCATTTAAAACACAATTTAAATTGATTAAAATTGTTCCAAATTGAAAAATACACTGTTAAAAATCTGCTGCATTTTGTTGCAACGCACTCCTTTGCTTGTATAGAAAACGGTTACTTGGCCGTGAAATGGAGCTTTCTCATTGGTTGGAATAGAGATATTATATACAAGCGGTGGAGTGCGTTGCAACAAAATGCAGCAGATTTTTAACAGTGTATGACACGGTCAATTCACCGTGCTATGGAGCATTCTCATTGGTCAGAAGAGAGACATTCTATAAAAGTAGTGGAGTGACGTTGCAGTAATAGCAGATTTTTAACAGTGAAGTCAATTAAAATCAATTTTCAGATTTGTTAAAATCGTCTGCTTTTGGCGAGAAAATGCACTGCTCGCCAAATCCCGCGTCGCTTTCAGCTTTTCACGCCAATTATTCCAAACTATTTTATTTTTTTACATATCTAATAATGTAATTCTGCCGCTAATTTTCACTGATCCTTTATTACCTACATGAGTAGTTTAATTCGTATTTTTTCAAAAAATTCTGAGTATGCCCCCAATGGAGACCTTCCTTGTTAGCCTGAACACCGCTTATAAAACTGGCGGATCGAAAGAGCAGCAATTTCTGCCTATGGAGATTTACTGCGCATGCTCATTTACTGCTGAAGTGGTTACCAGAACTGGCAGTACAGCATTAAAAAGAATTGCCAAGTACAAGACGAATCGAATGTCAATTTATAGAACATTTTTAGCTCCGGATTTTTCCATTAATACAATTTTCTTACATCCGGATTTTTCGATTTATTCAAAACTTTTAGCTCCAAATTTTTTGATTTATGAAGAATTTTTCAGCTCCAGATGTTTAGATTTATGAAGAATTTTTTAGCTCCCAAAAGTCACTTCTAAAAAAAAAAAAAAAAAAAAGAGGCAAAATATTAAGAAATTATTTTACGCGTATACTGATATTTTCGCAAAATATTTTTTTTTTCCATTTGCTTAATATATATATATATATAAATCACCTTGAAAGATATTTAGAATATTAAAAGGGTTTAAATATAAAACTTTCTCCGTAAAACATCTCATTTTCTCGTATTTAAATAAGTATTTTATTATTATAGTAGAAATACATGTGCTTCTGCATTACTAATATAAAATTTATCTTTAATAGAAATGTCTTATTTATTAATAAATTAATTCACACGAGTATGCTGTATCGACAGAGTCCGACAAACCGCGGGTGACTAAAAAAATTTGCTTAGGGACTGACTTTTTAACCTACTTACTAATTTTATATTTATATATTTTTAACTATTTGGAAAAAAATAGTTGTTGTTCTCGGTAGACTATTGGGAAAACTAAAGTATATCTGAATGTTTTTATTGGTTGAACTCCGCAACTTATTTAATTTTATTCGAAATTTTTATTAGAAATCCTGATTGGTCCAAGTTTAATGTCCAAAAATGGAATACTTCTGTTTTTTAACCATTTGAAAAATGGTTGTTGTTTTCGGGAGAATGGACCCGATGATGTTACCACTTTTGAATGATGTTACCACTTTTGAATGATGTGGTCACTTTTGAATTTAAATTAATTTCTTTACTTTTAGAAGAGTTTTTTTTTAATTTAAATTAAATTCTTTACTTTTAGAAGAATTTTTATTTGAATAGTAAATTAAAATGGTTAAAATCATTGTAATAAAGGAGAAAACTAACAAATTTAAAAATGGGTAGACGGAAATTAACAGATACGGAAAAAGCCGAAGCCAAAGAAATGAATGAACGTGAATATCGCATTCAATGATATTAAACACAGTCAACATGTATAAGTTGCTTATTAGTTTGGCGATTCGTATCATTTGGCGAAATTGGTCGACGGGATAACTGAGTAATACTGTATTTGGTTTGGCGCAAAAACGTCTTTCAATGCAGAAAATGATAAAATCAAAAGATTATTGAGCCGCTGAAAACCAATTACGTGTTGAAAGGCGATCACGAAAAAGGAAGCAATTTAATGCCGAACCGATTAATTGTAAAACATCATGTCGCCAGGGCGACCAATCCACTAGCCATGGCGTTTTACTATCGGTCGGTTCTAACCAGGAAAATTTGAGTGCCAATAGTGATTCTAACAAGCCGGAAAATGTTATAGCTATTACTCTTGATTTTCCACCACCTAAAAAGAAAACTAAAAAGCAATCGGCTTGGGAAAAACTGGGAAAAAACTTTTTTGATTCGATGTCTGATGGACCCATTCACAGATGCATGTGCTGCGATCGATTTTGGTTTAAAACCTCCATCACCAAAATTCTGCTCTGTAAAATCAAACAATATATGCCAAAGTCTTACAAGTATAACAGTATATGCCAAAGCTGTATTTTAATAATGATTACTTTTGCACCAACAATGTTAAATAGTTTGAAATGTTTCTTTCGTCGCCAACTTTTATGCTTGGCGACAATAGAGTGATATAACTTAAACGAACCGTACCTTCAAATTGCAGCATGTATAAAGTCATTTATAGCAGTGGCACGGATAATACACAATAAAACAACTGGTATTTAGCTTAAAATGATAGATGAATGTATCGAGTGAAACATTTTTCAAATGGTTGGGGTAATTTCTTAAATTACAATTTTTTTTTTGCAATTCTAATTCTGAAAATTTTCACATAAAAAATACATATTTAATTTTTATTTTATTCGTTTTCTGATTGATGTAAATTTAACGCCCAAAAATGGAATACTTTATGTTGCCCCGATGACATAAAGGGTAATTAAGACTTAAAATAATAATAGTAATAATAATTTAAAAACAAATTGTGATAGAGATTTCAAACAAATTTCATTTGAAAGTGCATTTTTTCTCTACGTAACGGTGCAAAAATTAAAATGTGCGATATTTTGAAGATGAAAAATTTGCAGTTCCGAAAATTGTAAAACTTAAAACTGAAATTTTATTTATAATTTGTTTGTGATGAGTTCAGGAATATTAATGTTTATTCCATGTCGTACTAATATGAGGCGTTCAGAAGTCAGTCTGATTAATTCCATCCAATAAAAATGCACATATTAAACAGTTATAGTTGTCTATCTTTAATCTACTGTTTTTTTATTATTAGTCAAGGAATATTAACATCTAATGCACAGCGTACGTAATATATGACTCCTTATAATCATCCTAAATTTGATGTTTATTATTATTTTTAATTTAAATATAGAAATTTATTGATAAGTCTTTAAAATTTGAGTCTTTGAAAATATCATTTTCCAAATAGTCGTTGTAATTTGTTAAATTGTAATTTTGTTATATTCTATAAATGCTGTCAGTGGACTTGAGTCTATCTATGAAAAAGTGCTTTTTTTTAAATCCAAAAAAACTTCATTGGCTTTATTACATTCATATTTATTATTAAGAACGCGATAATTTGCAGTTGAAGAAAATACACCATACGAGCATTTCAAGATAATCAGTGTTCCATTTTGCAGTGAATACATTAATGTCAGAGAAAGGATTCTTCAAATTGTCTCTTAAAATTTTTCTCTCGCGCCAAAGATTTTTCAACTTTTGGCTGTTTCTGTGTATTGAAAGCCATCATTGATTTCAAAGTTGATTTAGATATTCTGGATATTTTGCTGCTATTTATTCATTCATACAGAAATTAAGAATTTCACCTTGAAATATTGTTTGTAATGTAAATTGTTATATTTGGTTAACTCCTTAAGGGGCGACGTGATATATTTTATCCCACCTACGAGTAAGGAAGATTTCCATCAGAAAAAAAAATTATTACATTTTACTTTTCTAACTTTGGAGTGAAAAACTCTTGAAATTGCTTCTCCTTGTTTTAAAATATTTTTTTTCCAAATTTCTTGTGGAAGCAGTGTTCTTAGATGGATTGTAATCCCCTCCCCCTTTAGACTATTAAAGTAAAATACCCTAGATATCCCCTAAATATTCAAATCACGACACTTAAAAAAATACGGTTTTTTTTATAGCTGACAATAAACACATAAAAAGAAATAGCAGATGACGGCATCAAAAGTGATTTTGTCAACCAAAATGTTTCCAAATTTATTGATAAAAATGCATAAATCGAAAAAAGGAAAGGCTCATTGGGAGAAAATCGAAATGATGTGAAGCTCCGCCCTAAATCCAACCCCTTTTTCGTTTTTTACTAATTTTTTACATAAATTTGTAAATATTTATGTGTAAAAGCTATTATAATCATTAAATATGGATCAACTTAATTAATTTTTTTTTAAGTTTCAATCTTTTTTTAAACAATTTATTCTAGTTTTTTTCTCTCTTTTAATTAATAAATGTTTTAGGTCATTGATATGGACCGTGTTAACTGCTAAAATAAATGTTAGACGTTTCTGTTTCAAAATAAAATTTCTCATATTTGCTAAAAAATGGAATTTGATTTTAATCAAAACAAACGGAACTTGACATGACATTAAATTGATTTTTTTTTCATCAGTAATTATGTTGTTTTTCATTATTATTATATATAATTAATAATTAATTAAGTAAATTTTGATAAGGAAAATAAAAAATGGTATAAAAAGAAAGCAAGAACATATTCAGTTCTGCTTTATTTATACTATTTCTTTTATTAATATAGATTGTATCTAAAAGTATTAATTTTACTTTTTATAATATCAGCAATCAAAATAATAATTAATCATAATTGAATTATGCTGTAATTAATATTTGAGGTAGACTAGAAAAAAAGAGCGACATATTAAAATGAAACTGAAGAAAAAGTAATACGGGTGATTCTGACAGTGCCCCGGCACCAGGCACTCAGACGCAGGGGTATTACATAGGCACATCCAGTTATCATTCCCGATTGATTGATAAACCTTTTTCATTTAATTAGTCAGTAAATGAAACTTCATACTTGCCATCATTAAACTGTGCAGAGGGGAGATATTTGATAAGATGCTATGTTAAAGAGCACAAACATTTTGAAACTTTCAAGAATTCTAGTGTATGAATTTATATTCAGCTCACAAAAACGAATAAAACATTTTCTAAATCATGATAAATTAATTCTGAATGCAATCTGGATATGAAAATGTGAAATATTACAGAGAGTTGTATTTTTATTTGCCAGTTTTTAGGATCCCCTCCCCCCACCCCGTGTCCCATGTATGAGAATTTTTCCATTATGAGATATCAAGATCAAATCTATTCACTTGATTTTCTTTGAATATTTTTTTGAATAGTTAACCTGGTACTGCAAAATAACAGATATTCATTTTTATTGATCTGAGTTTTCTTTGACATTAGTGGGAGCTTTAATAAATTTAAATTTTTACAATTATTAGACAAAAATATCAGGGACATAAAGAAATAAATTGTAGGAAATACACTTTTTGCATGGAAATTTCCTACATTTTGTATAAAAAAACCCCTGCAAATATACTAATCAACAAAAGATGAAATATAAATATCAAAGATTTTAAAATCACTAACAAGTAATAGTATAAAAATATTCTACTCAAAGCGGTAAAAATATGTAATAATATGTTTTGTGAAATACTTGCCCTTTTTCTTTATTACTTGTGTGGCATCTAGAGGTGGGAATGGTCGTAAAAAAACACTTGATGTCACTTCATCAAGTCATGCGCGTAGCCAGGGGGGGTGCCCTGGGTGCCCGGGCACCCCCTCGCTCGCGCAGACCCAAGCTTGATCATTTTTAAAAATCGAAATTTATAAAAGAGAAAAGAAAAAAATTGAAAGCCAAGTTAGTTCAATTAAGTTACTCAAAACAAACAGTCTATGTTTTGAAATGTAATAAAAAAAGAAACCCACATTCTTTTTAAGAAAATTATTTTGTTTATCTTTTTTTAAAATTAGAACATTTACTAGAATCTGTATTAGTCACAGTAAGTCAAAATGTTGGTTTTTTAATCCCAATTTAGTGTCTTTTGTTTATGGAAGTATTTTTTTTTTTTCTTTACGTCGTTCTTTCTCATGCATGTTTTTGCAATTCCATAAGAAATTTGCGTAAATTCTCGACAAGGATAGAAACTATTTATATCTTTGCTTTTGTAATCTAAAGTTTAGATAGAAGCAAAAAAAAAAAAAAAAAAAAGAAAGGAAATACAGATGTGAAATTATAATTCCACCGTTTGATTAGCCTGGGGAACGGAGGGCTCTCACAAATCTGTTTCCTTTTAGTCCAAGAGCCGGCCGCACAAAACCCTAAGTCATCGAGCACAAGAAAAAATCCTTTATTTTATGGAAGAGTAGTAATAGGGGAATCTTAATGATCCATATCTGGCAGAAGTGAAGCGGTGCATGAGCCAAAAATTAATAACGTTAGTGGTTCACTCATAGTTCTATCATTGCATTTGCCGTACAATCAAAAGGGTGAAAACACAGAAAAGTGGATGCAGGAAAACATAATGCTAAACTTACGAGCAAACCACTAGTGGTATTCATTTTTGGATTATGCACCACTTCACTTCTGGCAAACATGGATCATTATTACTACTGTTTCATAATATAAAGGATTTTTTTTCTTGTGCTCAATGACTTAAGGTTTTGTGCAGTCGGCTCCTTGACTATTTGATAATGAGAAATAATGCTATGCAAAATTCAAATTAATTTGGGGAATAAAGATGAGACGGGCTCATCTCGAGCCTGAGCAGGGGCCTGATACGATCTCGGGCTCAATTTTT
Source organism: Maratus speculifer (assembly GCA_964019185.1). Lineage (NCBI taxonomy): Eukaryota > Metazoa > Arthropoda > Arachnida > Araneae > Salticidae > Maratus > Maratus speculifer. The sequence continues at coordinate 330,181,223 of OZ025297.1, forward strand.
ATTCTAATCTTCGGGCTCGGGCTTATTTTTTCTGAAACCGAAAAATTATATTTATTTATGCGTAGAAAAGATAGAAAAACTTTTTTCCATTTAAAATTGCGTACTTATTCCTTTTCAAATAAGTCATTTAGATCAAAATGACGGGGAACTGAAGTAGTGTTTATTTATTTTAGTATTTTATTGCTGTTTCAAATGAAAATTTGTGATAATTACAGATTTTTGTCGGCATAATTTCCTTCGACGACCTACTGAATGCAGCCATTCAAAATAAAAAAAAAGCTATGAATTTGCTTTTAGTTGGCTTTTCGTTAGCATATTTTTTTAATAGCATCGTTTATTTATTTATTATTTATTTACATAACGCGAAGATAGTATACTTTCTTCTGTTATTAATAGACGAAAGTTAGCTGGAGGTTTGCAAATTATTTAATCTTCGATTGTGTACGAGTCATAGTCGTTTTTCATATGAAAATTAGTGATTGTTCTATCTATCTGTCAACATGAAGTTTGTTCATGCTGAGGACGGTATACATTTTCGAAGTCAACTTTCCTGCGTAAGTAAACATAATTATTATGTTATTCTGATATAATCAAATTTTCAGTGTTTCCTCTTTTCCTATAAAAGCATCAAACCTTTAAGATTACAAAGTTTTTTTTTTTTTTTTTTTTTTAATTTTACAGTGATTTTCAGGCACCTATCAATCGCGGAAGATTGCTATGAGAAAGGAGTAGGTTATAATTAAAGATGTACACTTTCTGAAGAAAATGAAAAACGTTGTTATGTTCGCCAGATTACAAATACAGTAAAACCCCGATAATTCGGATTAATTAGGACCGAACCCAATCCGGGTTATCGTAAATCCTGAATATCCGGAGAATTAGAAAAAAAATGAAATAAAATAAAACATACTTACAGAAAAACACCTTCATGTTAAACTCATTGAATATTTATAGACAATAAAAATTTTTACTTTGCTTAATTCTTTCAAAAATATTTCAGAAAAGTGGTTTTTTTTATTCAGAATACGACGATGAAACAAGTTAATGTCTTGGAAATTTGCCAATCGCTTCTCAAACTTGAAAATAAAATGACCAAACCAATCTGGATTATCCGGAGATCCGAATTAACGGGGTCCGAATTAGCGGGGTTCTACTGTAGTAGTTTCTGGAAATTTCATACATTTATTCATTAAGTCACAAACACATACATGAAATTTACTTTTTAAATTAGAAAAAAAATTGAGATTAATTTTAAGAGTCAACTGCATTTTTATTTGATATGGATTTTGATAAGATTGCATTTAAATTTTCATTTGACAATTTTATCTGTGTAAGAAATTTTTAATACCATAATAATAAATTTGTAGTACAATAATAATTAACAAAAATAAATAATTAATGATAAATTTTTAATACCATAAATACCATATAATTTTGTTTTGTATATTTTTGGTATCGGGCTCGGACTTAAAAACGTCAATCTCGGGCGGACCCGGGTCCCAGAAAACGACCCTGAACTCATCTCTAATGGGGAATGGTCTGTTGGTTGGTTAAATTTCAATTTTTGTGATCATATTTTGACATTTTAAAAAAGAACATGTTATAGAGAAAAAACAGACTTTTTTTTCCGGAAAAATTTATTTATTCATGTGTAGAAAAGATTGAAAGTACTCTTTTCCACTTTAAACTGCGTACATATTCCTTTTACAAGTTATTTTATTGCTACTTTGATCAAAATGACGGGAGAACTAAAGTCGTGTTTATTTATTTTAGTATTTCATTGCTGTTTGAAATGAAAATTTGTGATAATTACAGATTTATAAACGTAAAATCTTATATATATATATATATATAAACATAAACGGATATCTTTGTTTTATATCTACCATGTTTTATCTGTGTTTGTATGTCTTTTTCTTATCCATTAGATTTAGTTTTGAGCAACTTCTCATCCTTCTTCGCGAATGAAAAATTGCGTTTGGGTCCGTTTTAAAAGAAGTACCATACAATTACACCTTCCGCGAATAAAAACCTGTCTAAAACGGAAATTTGATAGGTTTTATGGGCTTCCGTTTTACTAGGTTTTATGACATAAGATATTGTTTGTACCCAACATGTTCAGGTTAAAAAAAATTGGGCACCCCCCCGTTCAAAAGGCTGGCTACGCCTATGCAAGTGTTCACATCTCATCACATTCCAGAAATACACTTTTTTCATGGAAATTTCCTACATTTTGTATAAAAAAACCCCTGCAAACATACTAATCAACAAAAGATGAAATATAAATATCAAAGATTTTAAAATCACAAACAAGTAATAGTATAAAAATATTCTACTCAATGCGGTAAAAATATGTAGTAATATGTTTTGTGAAATACTTGCCCTTTTTCTTTATTACTTGTGTGGAATCTAGAGATGGGAATGATCGAAAAAAAACCCGGAAAAATTGGGAAAAAAACCGGTTTTTTTCCGAAGGCTTATTTTTCAATTTTTCCGAACTGGAAAAATTGAAATTTCATTTATGAAATAATAGTGAAAATTTTGTAATAGCTACATTCTCATACTTTTTATTTTATTTATTTTTGTGTTGAGTGTCTCACATGAAACTTTTAATGTAAGTAATCTGATATCTGAGCAGAAATCTGTTTGAGATGACTTGAAAGGATCCTTCACATTTTTTTCTTGTTTGAAACACAAGACCCTTTGCAAAATTTCTCTTGAAAATAGACATTTCAGAAAATGTTTAATCAACAAATTGAATCTTTCGTAAGTGCAGTGATTGAAGAAAAAAAAAATCTCATGCTATACAGCAGCTGAATCTTATTAAGTTGCATATACGTATGTAAATAACCTTATTAAAAATTTCTAAATAGGAACCTAAATATAGTAATAATTTCTTATTCAAAAATTCTGAATATATTTTGTACAAGTATATACAAAAAGTTCACAATTTCACAAAAACTTGATTACATGAAAAAAAATCTAGATATGTAATTAAATGCAACTTTTCTTTTTAAAAATTAATTCATGTGTAAAATTATTGCAATAATCTGCAGATTAATGAAAATGATAAAATAAAAAATTTTGAATAAAATTTTGAAGTTTTTTACTACTTTTATTACTTTAATCTATCTTTTCAAGAAGTAAGTATTGAATTCGTGAAAAATTTGACTTCCAGTTTTTGGTGTATTTAAACGTTGTAGAAGGTCCTGAACACGTGTTAATGGTTTTTGGAAAATATCTGCCTCTCTGTGAGTCTGTATGTGACAAATTTTATGGGCACTCTATCTCAAGAACTGATGCATATAATTTCACTAAACTTTAGATTCAGTTACACCTTGATATAAACTCGAGATGTTTAGTTTATTAGTGTATATCGCCAAACTGATAGCGCTGCTATGCTGCATTATTCATAATTTCCACAATAGTTCTATCTCAAACTAATGTATGTATTTTTATAAAATTTCAGATTAAGTTAATCTTTGACATAACTTCGTGCTCATTACTTTTTGGTGTAAAGTGCTCAACAGATGACACTGCTATGCTGCATTATTCATGATTATCGCAATACCTTTACCTCAAGGACGATTTAAAAAAAAAATCAAATTACAGTTTCTGATATATATTAATGTTGTTTAGTTTTTGGTGTAAATTGCCCTATAGGTGGCACTACTATGCTGCATTTTTCAAGATTTCGTTATAGCTAATTAATTGAATGTTTTTTCAAGGTGTTGAATCTAAAATTGACCTCCATTTTACCTCCATAATGTACAGTAATGTTGCAAAAACATGGGCAGTTTGCATTAGAAAAGCACAACTGTAATGAAAAAAAAAAAATACCATGTTTGTAACTATGTTCCAAATTATACTTTCCCTCTTGATTAAACTGAATTTTTTTAGTTTTCTAAAGCACAGTAGAAGTTCATCTCTGTATGTGACTGCTTTTGTTAATTCCTCAAATAGTGAGCATTTTCTATTTGTAGTGTTCTGTTTTCATAACTTTTGAGTTCCACTCTTAGAAATATAAAACTACCATGTGGAAACATTATTGAATATGGTTTTTCTTACTCAAGAATAGAATACCAGATTTCAGGGTAAAAAGAAAAAAAATTACATTTAATTAAACTTAAAAAAAAATATTTTTTTTCTGGTTTTAGTGAGTAAAAATCTAACAGTCAGTAAATCCTACGCTATTTTTTAGTTGCAGACCTAAGTGTGGTGGTTTCTCGAAAACCCCTGCCATATTTTATTTTATTTTATTTGTATTAACTATTTTATTTCCTATCATCTCCTTTTTATTAATGTTCTCATTTTAAATATTATTTCGATTTCGTCTTTTTGTTGCCTTTCTCCTGTAAATATTTCTTCCTTACGTAGCTTATCAAATGTTCTAAAACGGTAAAATCTTGTTTGAATTCATTCCTTCCGGTTTAGAAAGCTTCTAGAAACTTCTCCAACGTACTATGGGTGGTTACTTCCGTTTAATCAGGCCCTCCCCTTGGCCTATCAAATTAAATTCTACAGATGACGTGATTTAAGCAGTTATGTGCCTGGCCACCTTTTTGGCTTTCCTTCTTTAAGAGTATTATCATTTTTTTCCTATTAAATTCATATTTCCCTATACATTTGCACGTAACTTGGCTTTTTTTCTCTCGCTTTCCCCATTCTAACTTTGCCAACTTGGCGTGCTCCGATTTTACGGTAACCCTTTCTCTTTCCTCTCCCCTCGCTCAGTGCCGCTAGTGCAGTTGAGTGGAAGTTAAGCTGTCGAGTGGTTGTTTTGGAATGAGTAAGGCACATTTACCGCCCCGACCTAATTCTTCTGGTCGTTTTTACCGACCGCTTAAAATTTGAATAACCTGTCGTGAATATGTTAGTATCATTTATGCTTTTTCACAATATTGATGGCACTCTTCGGTGTTGTATTGGCTATGACTATTCGAATTCTTCTGTTTCATCTCATATTGTTCTAAAAAAAAATCATTTTTCTTGAAAAGTGATGATGAAATAATTGTTCTTCTTGCATAAAATATTATGAAGTTTTGATTTATGGAAGATGGCTTCTAAAAAAAGTATAATTATGTTCGTAAATGGGATCCCCAGGAGAAAAAGGAGAGAAAGCTCATCACGATTCAATTTCTTCCTTTTATTGATTTGATGATGTTATAAGTTTATGTTCCGATCTTTATTAAAATGATAGATCGAATGTGTCAAGTGAATATATAAAGAAAAATTATTGTGAAAATGAATATCTATATCTATTATCATTCATGAGAAGATTATTATATACTAAATAATGATATATATATATATATATATATTATGCTTCATGAGAAAATATTGTAAGAATATGTCATCATTACTTTGCTTCATAAGAAAATATAAATAAAGTTTTTGTTCTTCAATTTTTCAACAATTTGTATCAAGGTAATTCTTTTTCGTCATTTGTTTTATTCATCAGTCGTCAAGATTCAGGTAATGTTTTTCTTATTTACTTTATTTTTCTCACAAGTGACTTTTAATTTAATATTATCATAAAAAATCTCTATGAAGAACTATAAAGGTATATTTTGTCATGTCCTTTTATTTTGGGTATTTTTGCTGGCCCTCATTCAATGCAATGTGCTTCTAACCATTACTATGATCATTTGGCCTATTTTATGGAATGAAAAATAAAAAGCCTTTTTTCCATCCAACTCCTTTTCCAAACACAACAATATAAATCTTCTTTGGTGCCGTGTTTCCTTGTGAACCAATATTCTTCTTTTGGCACCATGTACCTCTTTGAATCAATTAATATTCTTCAAGACATGACGATTATTAAATGATATTGTGTTTTCTTTTATCTAAATATGTTTAAAAAATAAATTATCTCTTCATTATCTGTTCTTCATACAGTGATCAATATTTTATAATTATTCTTTATTGAACGAGGTGTAATAAATGAATATATAATATATTTTGATTTTATGCTAAAATAATTTTTGAGAGCAGAAGATTCTATGTATTATTTAATAAAGAAGGTTTGTCACAGTACATGAATAATATAATTTGATGATATATTTTTCTTGTCTTGATATATTTTATAATTGATATCATATAATATTTAACGAAAGTGCTGGTCAAAATAATTGATTATTTTAATATAAGTTATTCTCTTCTTTTCATAAACATATGAACATATGTATTGCAAGTATGATAAGAAAATTTTTGGGTCTTATATTCTTGATCCCATGCTAGGAGAGATATGTTCCCATTTTTTCTTCTTTTCGTCATACATTTTTTTTAACATATAAAAATGGTGCATAACGTAAATGAAATTCGTCATTATGTTAGATAATGTGTCAATTTATATGTTGTTTATTATATGACCAGTCTATAACCAAATTTAACCTGTCATTTATTGAGCATTTACTTTAAATATCTCATTATGCCTCCTAAACCAAAGTTAAGCATTGCAATACAACCGTTTGATGGCAACCCACAGACTGTAGAATTCTTCTTTGATCAATTATCTGATCCACAAGAGTTAAACAATTTTTCTGACAAAGAACTCTTTGTTCTTTTCAAATCAAAACTTGAAGGTACTGCTTTACTCTTCTTCCTTGAAACACAGTCTCAATTCAAGAACACTAATTTCCAGGCCATTCGTAAAGCTTTTATAGACTATTTCTTACCCTCAAAAAAGGCTGTTTCTCTCAAATCCTTGCAAAATTTAAAGTTAGATTCAAATGAATCAGTCAAAAATTTTGCATTTCGTCTTGATAAACAACTTCGCCTTGCATATCCTAAATTGGATCCTCCTGCTCTCAATTCACTAAAATTCATTAATTTTCTTGAGGCTTTGCCTAAACAAATTAAGAGAAAGATTTTAGAAGAAAACATTTCCTCATTTGATTTAGCTCTTGAACGAGCAAATTTTCTTCAAGATATATATGATTCTCCTCCTAAAAAATCTTATGAGAATTATGATCAACTTTATTGTTTGGATAGTGAAAAAGGTCATGATAATTCTATGGCTTCTAGTAATGTGCTTCATAAGACTCCTATAAAACATGCGAAGGATAAAATTTATATCAATTCTCAAACTACTTTCTCACCATCTCAAACTCAAAAAGAAAATTCTCATACTTATCGTAATTTTAAAACAAAAGCTAGAACATATTCACCTTCTCCAAATAGACAAGATGTTACAGATAAACATAAAAATAATTTTCGTCAACAAAGGTCATATCGAAAACGTCCTTTTTATCAACCCACCTTCGACAAATTTTCTCACAAAAAAAAACTCTGCATCCTTTTATCACAAACAAAACGTTTTGCAATGTGCGTTTTGCGGAAAATTCAATCATCGTATGGACACATGCTACAAATTTAAAAATCTTATCAATTCTTCTAACCAAAATTCTTCATCTCGATTTTCGTCTAATTCTCACAGAAGGAAAAACTACATTTCTTCTTCTGAAAATAAAAATAGTAACTATCATTTAAACAAATAGGGGAGATTGGTTTTACTGACCGCCTTCTCTCCCATAAGTTTCATTCAGGGTCAGTACACGTTAGTGACAAAAACAAACGTCACTTTGACAAGGACTCGTCAGTCACCTTAGTATCATCTACTGCTGTACAGACATCCCCTGTAACACCTAAACTTAATAAATCTTCATGTTCTCATAATTCTACGACATCCAAACAAACTTTTGAAATTGATGATGATGTACAAGAAAGACACGTCATCTGTAGTTCCTTTGATAATTCTTATGCTCTTCCATGCATCTTGATAAATATACAACATAATGAAATCTCAACTTTAATTGATACTGGATCAAGTTTGTCCCGTTTGGATCAAGAATGCTTTAATAGCATTAAATCCAGAATTCACTACAAATTCTTATCCAGGAATGTGTCAGTGTCAACTATAAATTCTAAAGTTTTTTTCAAAGGATGCATCGAAATAGCATTTAAAATCGACAAATTCTTTTTCCATCATGTCTTTTACCTTACAAAGATACAAAATGTCAACTTTCAAGCCATTCTTGGGTTTGAGTTCATCAATAAACATTCTGTAACCATTTCTCCAACTTTTAAATCTATATTAATTAAAGATAGACATATCCCTTTTCACAGTCATAATGAATCTCCTACTTGCTATTTCATGAATTCTGAATGTGCTTATGATAATTTAAATGTACCATATTCTTTAGATGCACACAAAATGCCTTGTTATGAAAATTCTATACCAAATAATCTAAGTAATGGTACTTATATTGATGATGTATATGGAAATTATGGTGACACCAATTTACAATTAGTCAATAATTATGCAACTTATCCCTACAATTATAATTTTCAAAATAGTGATTTATTTACAAATAATGTTGCTAATACTTCTATGAATTTTCATAATCCCTATATGGATGGTAATTTTAATTATTTTCCTAACTATTTTCCAACTGATTATGGTAATGTTGTGAACTATTTATCTACTAATAATAATATGCCTCACAAAAATTTTACATCTGAAAGTACTAATGATGTTAGTTATGTTGGTGAAAAGCAAACTCATTTAAATATTGGTAATAAATTTTTGGTGAATTCCAACATGGTACAAACACTCAATAGAGAATTAATTCCTCCTAATTCCTTTGTTTATTAACATGTCAAGTACTTGAATCCTCCATCTGAATATTTTATTTTTAAACCAGCTTTAAAAAATAAAGGTCTTGTTTTACATGAGTCACTGCATTCTAAATCTTCAATTCAAAATAATTTATTTTTGGTTGTATGTCAGAATATATCAAAGCTGGACATTCATTTAAATAAAAATTCAATTATTGGCGAATGCATTAATGTAGATGAGAAGGATATTGAGGAATACTCTTTTGATTTAGATTTTGAAAATGAATATTGCAATTTAATTTTACCATCTGAAGAAGATAAGAGAAAACGTGTTCAAGAACTGTCTCCAAACGATTTTGACCTAAAACACTTACCTCCTCATGAAAAAGACTCTTTAACAAAATTATTGTGTAGTAAAGCTCTAGCTTTTTCCAAATCTCTTGACACTTTAGGTCATACCGACCTGGTTAATCCTCAATTTTCAATGTTAAATTCTCATCCAGTGAAAACCCTACCTTTTCCTGTGCCACAGGCACTCGAGCAAAAAGCTCTTGACCAAATTAATCAAATGCTAAATGCTGGTATTATTGAAAGATCAAATTCATCTTGGGCGTATCCCATGCTTCTTGTTAAAAAAAAGAGAACTGATATGTCGAAGCCTCAAAAATATCGTTTGGCTCTATACTTAAGATTGCTAAATTCTATTATTATCCCATCTTCATATCCTCTTCCAAGAATTCAGAATCTATTGGTACAATTATCAAAATTTAAGTATTATACTACTCTTGACTTGCCCTCTGCATACTGGCAGATAGCTGTACCCAAAGAAATGCAAGATAAGCTCAGTTTTACTACTCCATGGGGAATTTTTACCTACCTTCGTCTCGTTTTTGGCTTGAAGACAGCTGCGAGCACTTTTCAACAATTAATTGATTCAGTTATTCAATTATCTGAAATTGATTCGTGTTATGCATACCAAGAGGATATTGTGGTTGGCGCTAATTCATTTGAAGAGATGACCATGAAACTCACAAAGCTCTTAGACACTCTTATTGCTAACAACATTACTCTTTCTCCTGAAAAATGTTCATTTATGAAAACTAGTATTAACCTTTTATGCTTCCAACTCACAGATCATAAAATTCTTCCTATTACAAGCAACATTTTAAAAATTACTTCCTTTCCAAAGCCTAAAACCAAAAGGCAAACCAAAAGCTTTATAGGATTATGTTCATTTTATAGGTCAATTATACCTAATTTTGCTAAATTGATTACTCCTCTCATCGAAGTCACCAAACCTAAAAATAAATTTTCTTGGAAATCTGAACAAGAAAATGCATTTAAAAAATTACAAGACATATTCTTTCAGAAACCTATGCTCAATCTTCCAAGGTGGGATGAGACCTTTTATGTTAATACAGATGCATCAAAAACAGCAATATCAGCTGTTCTTATGCAGAAATTTGATGGTGAACTTAGACCCATCTTCTATTATTCAAAACTTTATCTCAGTCTGAAAGACAGTACCCTGCCATCAAATTGGAACTTTATGCCATTTACAAAGGCATAACGGCTTTTAAATATTATATTTTTGGTCGACCCTTTATTCTGTTATCCGACGCCAAACCTCTTAATAATTATAAAAAAGCTACATCACCAGCCGATATTACTACTCGGTAGATGTTAGAACTGTCAGAATACTCGTACACATTCCAACATGTACCAGGCAAAGAAAATGTGTTAGCAGATTTTCTGAGTAGAACACCTCACATTCCTACTGAAGATCTCCATAATAATCCAGATCTTATTTCTACACAAGAACCCCTACCAATTGTTGACAATCAGAAAGATTTACATAATGAAATTCCTCACTTTCCATGTGGTTTAGTTGACAAAATGCACCACACATGTCATCTTCAAAGTGACTCTTCACCTCCAAATAATGACAATAATGAAGATCCATTATTAGAAATTTTTGATCACACCATCTTCTCTGAACAACAAAATGATCCAAAAATTAAGAAAATTTATGAAGATCTTAAAGCTAACAAAAAATCTAAAAGTTTAAATGGCTATTATATTAATCCAAATAATGATTTACTCTGCTACAATGGACATTTTTCTTCAGAAGATATTGAGCTACATAAAGCTGTTTTACCTTCGTCACTTAGAGCAAAAGCTTTAAGAATTGCTCATATTACTCATACTGGAATTCATAAAACTATTGTTAATTTAAAGAAAAGATTCACCTGGAAAATCCTTGTTTCTGATGCCATTAATTATGTCAACTCTTGTGAAATTTGTTTAGTAAACAAAAATCATAAAAAAAATACTGCTCCATATTTACCTGCACCACTACCTACAGCTCCCAATCAAAAAGTTTCCATGGATTTACTTGGCCCATTGAGAAATCGCCAATATGTCATGACCGTTATTGATCATTTTTCTCGTCATTTAGAATTATATGCCTTGAATAACATCAGCGCTGAATCTGTTACCAAAGCTCTATTACATTACATTTCTACTCATGGAAAGCCCGAATTAACTCTTACTGATCATGGCTCTCAGTTCACTAGTGATATGTTTTCTTATTTTAATAAAAAGCTTGGCATTAAGTTGGAACACAGTTCTGTAGCCCATCCCCAGGCTAACGGATTAAGTGAGAGATTCAATACTCAAATAAAATCGTCTGTGAATACAATGGCTTCCCAAGGATTTGATGTACCAACTGCTCTAAAAATTCACCAATCCATATACAACGCTACGCCTCATCCAGCCACAAAATTCACTCCAAATCTTCTTCATTTTGGAAGAGAGGTAAATGACATTTATGCTAATTACAAAACTCAAGCTTCCTGGAAAATTCTCAACACTGCCTATGAAATCCATAAATTAATGGATGTTATTGAGAAAATATACTATCAAGCTTACAAGAATAACGAATCTTCTAGACAAAAAGTGTACCAGAAATCGAGATAAAAATTAAAATTTGCCAACATCAATGTTAATGATATTGTTTACGTAAAATTTCCCACTGTGTTTAACAAAAAAGTACAAGGCCCATACATGGTGAAAAAAATAATTTCTCCTGTACTTATTCAAATTCAAGATCACAATAATAGTCAAGCATCACCAATGTTGATTCACACTAATCGAATCTTGAAACTTCAAAAAAGAAATGATGCATTGCAATATCCTTCTGTTTCTTCTAAAGATGCATCACATGATCAAACAGCTGTTGATAGTCCATCTTCTGCTCCTGTGAGACAACATTTTCCTACTCAAGTTTCTAATCATGATGCTGCTTGTAACACATCTCCTCAAATTCTTTCTTCTTCTAAGTGCCAACAAACATCTTCATATTCGTGTAAATCAGTACATTCACAGGCTCCTCCTGATAGCACTCACACTGCTGTTAGAAACAGGTCTACTCAATACAAAAATTATGATCTTCGCCCTCGCACTCATAAAATGTATAAAAAATGAACTAACTTCTTTTCTTTTTTCAGGATGACTCTTGACTTGTCACATGTTCAGTCAATACTAGTTCGACTGAATAATCGAGTATGAAGAGTGACTGTATAAATTTTTTTTTGTTTTCTTCTCAAAGCTGCAGGCAGCTGTTATATTTTTTTTTTCTCTTCTTTATTTAAGTCATCTTCTCCTTGATGCAATGCAATTGTCATCCTCCAAAAATATGTAATGTATTAATATTTTTCACTATTCACTGTATTCTCTTATAAACCATAATTAGTGTAATATGTATATTCTCTCAAATATGCCATATACTGGTACTTATAAAACCTTTAATTTCAATAGTTGGAGCTAAATTGAGAAAGAATTTGTCTTTTATATACTTGTTGAAATATTGTGTCATTATGTAAATTAGTTTTGACAAATGTTTATTCTACAAAGAAAAGTGAATTGTAATTGATGTAAGGTAAACATGAGTACTCATGAAATCAATTTCCCTATTGTGACTCTTATAGTAATTTTTACAATGCATGCATGCTCTAACATTTAACCTCTTTTAACATTTAAAAAAAATGATGAAAATGAATGATAAACTTATGCATACTAATACTTCTACTTTTATTGTTGACCTATAGAAAAATGAATGACTCAGAATAAGTATTTTTTGTATGTTTCTAAGTATTTGAAAGTTCATAAAGATGTAAACAAAAAAAAAAAGGATTTTTGTTATACTATAATCATACTTTGGATCCAAAGATATTGGTTGAGTCATTATATATTTATATAAAACAAATACTTGATATATCACAAATAAAATGATCACTTGTTATTTAAAAATGTTTGAATACTACAATTAAACATATTCAAAATATTTTTATATAAATTATTGACATAATAGATTTTTGTTTGTAGGTTGACATTATCAAAGTCATATGCTAGATTGATATATTCATATAAGTTCCTTTTATCAGAGTATAAATATCCTCTGTTTAATTTTTTACTTTGAATATAGTATTAAAAGTATTTATGAAATCATTTTGAATTTATGTTGAAATTGTTCAAGAATATCCTTTTATGAGAGTATAAACATTCTCTCTGTGAAACTTGTTATATTCTCATTGGAAATTAACATTGTCCTTTTTCTAAAAGTTTACATATGCTCTTTTTGAAGTTGTTATATTTACATTGAAAATGTTGTTGTTGGATGAAGCTAAAATTATTCAGTTAAGATTAGTTAAAATCTTAAAAAGGGTACTATATGTTGATAGATATATATATTTATGAGAGCCTAAATACTCTCTCTTGACCATTTGTATGTATTTTTCTTTTTCAAATTTTCAACTTAGAAATTCATTGAATTTAACATATGTCATTTGAAACCATTTACTTGTGTATACAGTTATAATGTGGTTCATTTTGATGTCAACTGAAATATATATATACATGTTGTTGTTTTATACTCAAATATTTTTACATATGCTAAAGTATTTTATTATCATATTGCATTTGCACAGCTTAACAAGAGACTGCTAATAGCTACCTCTGGAAGAAACTTACCTTTTGTATACCTTCTATTTTAATATTTGCTATCTTTTGTGTATGAGCATAAGGACTACTACTATGATAGTAATTATTATTATTATTTAATATCATGTAAAGCATCATACAATTATTTCTAGTTCATTTATTTTGTATGATTATTTTATATTATTGTAAAAACTTTAGAAAATATTGTCTCGATGAAAAAAATTATTGAATTTTTGTCATCTCTCCAATATTTTCTTTTGGGGAGGCCCGGGTAAATATGTGGTGGTTTCTCGAAAACCCCTGCCATATTTTATTTTATTTTAGTTGTATTAACTATTTTATTTCCTATCATCTCCTTTTTATTAATGTTCTCATTTTAAATATTATTTCGATTTCGTCTTTTTGTTGCCTTTCTCCTGTAAATATTTCTTCCTTACGTAGCTTATCGAATGTTCTAAAACGGTAAAATCTTGTTTGAATTCATTCCTTCCGGTTTAGAAAGCTTCTAGAAACTTCTCCAACGTACTATGGGTGGTTACTTCCGTTTAATCAGGCCCTCCCCTTGGCCTATCAAATTAAATTCTACAGATGACGTGATTTAAGCAGTTATGTGCCTGGCCACCTTTTTGGCTTTCCTTCTTTAAGAGTATTATCATTTTTTTCCTATTAAATTCATATTTCCCTATACATTTGCACGTAACTTGGCTTTTTTTCTCTCGCTTTCCCCATTCTAACTTTGCCAACTTGGCGTGCTCCGATTTTACGGTAACCCTTTCTCTTTCCTCTCCCCTCGCTCAGTGCCGCTAGTGCAGTTGAGTGGAAGTTAAGCTGTCGAGTGGTTGTTTTGGAATGAGTAAGGCACATTTACCGCCCCGACCTAATTCTTCTGGTCGTTTTTACCGACCGCTTAAAATTTGAATAACCTGTCGTGAATATGTTAGTATCATTTATGCTTTTTCACAATATTGATGGCACTCTTCGGTGTTGCATTGGCTATGACTATTCGAATTCTTCTGTTTCATCTCATATTGTTCTAAAAAAAATCATTTTTCTTGAAAAGTGATGATGAAATAATTGTTCTTCTTGCATAAAATATTATGAAGTTTTGATTTATGGAAGATGGCTTCTAAAAAAAGTATAATTATGTTCGTAAATGGGATCCCCAGGAGAAAAAGGAGAGAAAGCTCATCACGATTCAATTTCTTCCTTTTATTGATTTGATGATGTTATAAGTTTATGTTCCGATCTTTATTAAAATGATAGATCGAATGTGTCAAGTGAATATATAAAGAAAAATTATTGTGAAAATGAATATCTATATCTATTATCATTCATGAGAAGATTATTATATACTAAATAATGATATATATATATATATATTATGCTTCATGAGAAAATATTGTAAGAATATGTCATCATTACTTTGCTTCATAAGAAAATATAAATAAAGTTTTTGTTCTTCAATTTTTCAACAATTTGTATCAAGGTAATTCTTTTTCGTCATTTGTTTTATTCATGAGTCGTCAAGATTCAGGTAATGTTTTTCTTATTTACTTTATTTTTCTCACAAGTGACTTTTAATTTAATATTATCATAAAAAATCTCTATGAAGAACTATAAAGGTATATTTTGTCATGTCCTTTTATTTTGGGTATTTTTGCTGGCCCTCATTCAATGCAATGTGCTTCTAACCATTACTATGATCATTTGGCCTATTTTATGGAATGAAAAATAAAAAGCCTTTTTTTCCATCCAACTCCTTTTCCAAACACAACAATATAAATCTTCTTTGGTGCCGTGTTTCCTTGTGAACCAATATTCTTCTTTTGGCACCATGTACCTCTTTGAATCAATTAATATTCTTCAAGACATGACGATTATTAAATGATATTGTGTTTTCTTTTATCTAAATATGTTTAAAAAAATAAATTATCTCTTCATTATCTGTTCTTCATACAGTGATCAATATTTTATAATTATTCTTTATTGAACGAGGTGTAATAAATGAATATATAATATATTTTGATTTTATGCTAAAATAATTTTTGAGAGCAGAAGATTCTATGTATTATTTAATAAAGAAGGTGTGTCACAGTACATGAATAATATAATTTGATGATATATTTTTCTTGTCTTGATATATTTTATAATTGATATCATATAATATTTAACGAAAGTGCTGGTCAAAATAATTGATTATTTTAATATAAGTTATTCTCTTCTTTTCATAAACATATGAACATATGTATTGCAAGTATGATAAGAAAATTTTTGGGTCTTATATTCTTGATCCCATGCTAGGAGAGATATGTTCCCATTTTTTCTTCTTTTCGTCATACATTTTTTTTAACATATAAAAATGGTGCATAACGTAAATGAAATTCGTCATTATGTTAGATAATGTGTCAATTTATATGTTGTTTATTATATGACCAGTCTATAACCAAATTTAACCTGTCATTTATTGAGCATTTACTTTAAATATCTCATTATGCCTCCTAAACCAAAGTTAAGCATTGCAATACAACCGTTTGATGGCAACCCACAGACTGTAGAATTCTTCTTTGATCAATTATCTGATCCACAAGAGTTAAACAATTTTTCTGACAAAGAACTCTTTGTTCTTTTCAAATCAAAACTTGAAGGTACTGCTTTACTCTTCTTCCTTGAAACACAGTCTCAATTCAAGAACACTAATTTCCAGGCCATTCGTAAAACTTTTATAGACTATTTCTTACCCTCAAAAAAGGCTGTTTCTCTCAAATCCTTGCAAAATTTAAAGTTAGATTCAAATGAATCAGTCAAAAATTTTGCATTTCGTCTTGATAAACAACTTCGCCTTGCATATCCTAAATTGGATCCTCCTGCTCTCAATTCACTAAAATTCATTAATTTTCTTGAGGCTTTGCCTAAACAAATTAAGAGAAAGATTTTAGAAGAAAACATTTCCTCATTTGATTTAGCTCTTGAACGAGCAAATTTTCTTCAAGATATATATGATTCTCCTCCTAAAAAATCTTATGAGAATTATGATCAACTTTATTGTTTGGATAGTGAAAAAGGTCATGATAATTCTATGGCTTCTAGTAATGTGCTTCATAAGACTCCTATAAAACATGCGAAGGATAAAATTTATATCAATTCTCAAACTACTTTCTCACCATCTCAAACTCAAAAAGAAAATTCTCATACTTATCGTAATTTTAAAACAAAAGCTAGAACATATTCACCTTCTCCAAATAGACAAGATGTAACAGATAAACATAAAAATAATTTTCGTCAACAAAGGTCATATCGAAAACGTCCTTTTTATCAACCCACCTTCGACAAATTTTCTCACAAAAAAAAACTCTGCATCCTTTTATCACAAACAAAACGTTTTGCAATGTGCGTTTTGCGGAAAATTCAATCATCGTATGGACACATGCTACAAATTTAAAAATCTTATCAATTCTTCTAACCAAAATTCTTCATCTCGATTTTCGTCTAATTCTCACAGAAGGAAAAACTACATTTCTTCTTCTGAAAATAAAAATAGTAACTATCATTTAAACAAATAGGGGAGATTGGTTTTACTGACCGCCTTCTCTCCCATAAGTTTCATTCAGGGTCAGTACACGTTAGTGACAAAAACAAACGTCACTTTGACAAGGACTCGTCAGTCACCTTAGTATCATCTACTGCTGTACAGACATCCCCTGTAACACCTAAACTTAATAAATCTTCATGTTCTCATAATTCTACGACATCCAAACAAACTTTTGAAATTGATGATGATGTACAAGAAAGACACGTCATCTGTAGTTCCTTTGATAATTCTTATGCTCTTCCATGCATCTTGATAAATATACAACATAATGAAATCTCAACTTTAATTGATACTGGATCAAGTTTGTCCCGTTTGGATCAAGAATGCTTTAATAGCATTAAATCCAGAATTCACAACAAATTCTTATCCAGGAATGTGTCAGTGTCAACTATAAATTCTAAAGTTTTTTTCAAAGGATGCATCGAAATAGCATTTAAAATCGACAAATTCTTTTTCCATCATGTCTTTTACCTTACAAAGATACAAAATGTCAACTTTCAAGCCGTTCTTGGGTTTGAGTTCATCAATAAACATTCTGTAACCATTTCTCCAACTTTTAAATCTATATTAATTAAAGATAGACATATCCCTTTTCACAGTCATAATGAATCTCCTACTTGCTATTTCATGAATTCTGAATGTGCTTATGATAATTTAAATGTACCATATTCTTTAGATGCACACAAAATGCCTTGTTATGAAAATTCTATACCAAATAATCTAAGTAATGGTACTTATATTGATGATGTATATGGAAATTATGGTGACACCAATTTACAATTAGTCAATAATTATGCAACTTATCCCTACAATTATAATTTTCAAAATAGTGATTTATTTACAAATAATGTTGCTAATACTTCTATGAATTTTCATAATCCCTATATGGATGGTAATTTTAATTATTTTCCTAACTATTTTCCAACTGATTATGGTAATGTTGTGAACTATTTATCTACTAATAATAATATGCCTCACAAAAATTTTACATCTGAAAGTACTAATGATGTTAGTTATGTTGGTGAAAAGCAAACTCATTTAAATATTGGTAATAAATTTTTGGTGAATTCCAACATGGTACAAACACTCAATAGAGAATTAATTCCTCCTAATTCCTTTGTTTATTTACATTTCAAGTACTTGAATCCTCCATCTGAATATTTTATTTTTAAACCAGCTTTAAAAAATAAAGGTCTTGTTTTACATGAGTCACTGCATTCTAAATCTTCAATTCAAAATAATTTATTTTTGGTTGTATGTCAGAATATATCAAAGCTGGACATTCATTTAAATAAAAATTCAATTATTGGCGAATGCATTAATGTAGATGAGAAGGATATTGAGGAATACTCTTTTGATTTAGATTTTGAAAATGAATATTGCAATTTAATTTTACCATCTGAAGAAGTTAAGAGAAAACGTGTTCAAGAACTGTCTCCAAATGATTTTGACCTAAAACACTTACCTCCTCATGAAAAAGACTCTTTAACAAAATTATTGTGTAGTAAAGCTCTAGCTTTTTCCAAATCTCTTGACACTTTAGGTCATACCGACCTGGTTAATCCTCAATTTTCAATGTTAAATTCTCATCCAGTGAAAACCCTACCTTTTCCTGTGCCACAGGCACTCGAGCAAAAAGCTCTTGACCAAATTAATCAAATGCTAAATGCTGGTATTATTGAAAGATCAAATTCATCTTGGGCGTATCCCATGCTTCTTGTTAAAAAAAAGAGAACTGATATGTCGAAGCCTCAAAAATAACGTTTGGCTCTATACTTAAGATTGCTAAATTCTATTATTATCCCATCTTCATATCCTCTTCCAAGAATTCAGAATCTATTGGTACAATTATCAAAATTTAAGTATTATACTACTCTTGACTTGCCCTCTGCATACTGGCAGATAGCTGTACCCAAAGAAATGCAAGATAAGCTCAGTTTTACTACTCCATGGGGAATTTTTACCTACCTTCGTCTCGTTTTTGGCTTGAAGACAGCTGCGAGCACTTTTCAACAATTAATTGATTCAGTTATTCAATTATCTGAAATTGATTCGTGTTATGCATACCAAGACGATATTGTGGTTGGCGCTAATTCATTTGAAGAGATGACCATGAAACTCACAAAGCTCTTAGACACTCTTATTGCTAACAACATTACTCTTTCTCCTGAAAAATGTTCATTTATGAAAACTAGTATTAACCTTTTATGCTTCCAACTCACAGATCATAAAATTCTTCCTATTACAAGCAACATTTTAAAAATTACTTCCTTTCCAAAGCCTAAAACCAAAAGGCAAACCAAAAGCTTTATAGGATTATGTTCATTTTATAGGTCAATTATACCTAATTTTGCTAAATTGATTACTCCTCTCATCGAAGTCACCAAACCTAAAAATAAATTTTCTTGGAAATCTGAACAAGAAAATGCATTTAAAAAATTACAAGACATATTCTTTCAGAAACCTATGCTCAATCTTCCAAGGTGGGATGAGACCTTTTATGTTAATACAGATGCATCAAAAACAGCAATATCAGCTGTTCTTATGCAGAAATTTGATGGTGAACTTAGACCCATCTTCTATTATTCAAAACTTTATCTCAGTCTGAAAGACAGTACCCTGCCATCAAATTGGAACTTTATGCCATTTACAAAGGCATAACGGCTTTTAAATATTATATTTTTGGTCGACCCTTTATTCTGTTATCCGACACCAAACCTCTTAATAATTATAAAAAAGCTACATCACCAGCCGATATTACTACTCGGTAGATGTTAGAACTGTCAGAATACTCGTACACATTCCAACATGTACCAGGCAAATAAAATGTGTTAGCAGATTTTCTGAGTAGAACACCTCACATTCCTACTGAAGATCTCCATAATAATCCAGATCTTATTTCTACACAAGAACCCCTACCAATTGTTGACAATCAGAAAGATTTACATAATGAAATTCCTCACTTTCCATGTGGTTTAGTTGACAAAATGCACCACACATGTCATCTTCAAAGTGACTCTTCACCTCCAAATAATGACAATAATGAAGATCCATTATTAGAAATTTTTGATCACACCATCTTCTCTGAACAACAAAATGATCCAAAAATTAAGAAAATTTATGAAGATCTTAAAGCTAACAAAAAATCTAAAAGTTTAAATGGCTATTATATTAATCCAAATAATGATTTACTCTGCTACAATGGACATTTTTCTTCAGAAGATATTGAGCTACATAAAGCTGTTTTACCTTCGTCACTTAGAGCAAAAGCTTTAAGAATTGCTCATATTACTCATACTGGAATTCATAAAACTATTGTTAATTTAAAGAAAAGATTCACCTGGAAAATCCTTGTTTCTGATGCCATTAATTATGTCAACTCTTGTGAAATTTGTTTAGTAAACAAAAATCATAAAAAAAATACTGCTCCATATTTACCTGCACCACTACCTACAGCTCCCAATCAAAAAGTTTCCATGGATTTACTTGGCCCATTGAGAAATCGCCAATATGTCATGACCGTTATTGATCATTTTTCTCGTCATTTAGAATTATATGCCTTGAATAACATCAGCGCTGAATCTGTTACCAAAGCTCTATTACATTACATTTCTACTCATGGAAAGCCCGAATTAACTCTTACTGATCATGGCTCTCAGTTCACTAGTGATATGTTTTCTTATTTTAATAAAAAGCTTGGCATTAAGTTGGAACACAGTTCTGTAGCCCATCCCCAGGCTAACGGATTAAGTGTGAGATTCAATACTCAAATAAAATCGTCTGTGAATACAATGGCTTCCCAAGGATTTGATGTACCAACTGCTCTAAAAATTCACCAATCCATATACAACGCTACGCCTCATCCAGCCACAAAATTCACTCCAAATCTTCTTCATTTTGGAAGAGAGGTAAATGACATTTATGCTAATTACAAAACTCAAGCTTCCTGGAAAATTCTCAACACTGCCTATGAAATCCATAAATTAATGGATGTTATTGAGAAAATATACTATCAAGCTTACAAGAATAACGAATCTTCTAGACAAAAAGTGTACCAGAAATCGAGATAAAAATTAAAATTTGCCAACATCAATGTTAATGATATTGTTTACGTAAAATTTCCCACTGTGTTTAACAAAAAAGTACAAGGCCCATACATGGTGAAAAAAATAATTTCTCCTGTACTTATTCAAATTCAAGATCACAATAATAGTCAAGCATCACCAATGTTGATTCACACTAATCGAATCTTGAAACTTCAAAAAAGAAATGATGCATTGCAATATCCTTCTGTTTCTTCTAAAGATGCATCACATGATCAAACAGCTGTTGATAGTCCATCTTCTGCTCCTGTGAGACAACATTTTCCTACTCAAGTTTCTAATCATGATGCTGCTTGTAACACATCTCCTCAAATTCTTTCTTCTTCTAAGTGCCAACAAACATCTTCATATTCGTGTAAATCAGTACATTCACAGGCTCCTCCTGATAGCACTCACACTGCTGTTAGAAACAGGTCTACTCAATACAAAAATTATGATCTTCGCCCTCGCACTCATAAAATGTATAAAAAATGAACTAACTTCTTTTCTTTTTTCAGGATGACTCTTGACTTGTCACATGTTCAGTCAATACTAGTTCGACTGAATAATCGAGTATGAAGAGTGACTGTATAAATTTTTTTTTGTTTTCTTCTCAAAGCTGCAGGCAGCTGTTATATTTTTTTTCTCTTCTTTATTTAAGTCATCTTCTCCTTGATGCAATGCAATTGTCATCCTCCAAAAATATGTAATGTATTAATATTTTTCACTATTCACTGTATTCTCTTATAAACCATAATTAGTGTAATATGTATCCTATCAAAAACATGAATGTGAAAAAATGCCAAGTTCGTTAAAGATTTCGCTAATAAAAGAAGTGATTTGACAAAAAATAATGATATCCTATCAAAAACATGAATGTGAAAGAATGCCAAGTTTGTAAAAGGTTTCGCTAATGAAAGAGGTGAGATCTAACTGCAAACCAAGTTCTTTCGAAGCTCCTTAAATCATAGCTCCTGTCATGCATAATATTCTTCAATTGCTTAAAATGAGTTGGTATGTTACTTGTTATTCAATAGAGCGACTTACAAGTTTTCTGTTATTCAAATTTCTCTATTTAATTGATCAGAACTTAAAGTTGATCACTTAATTAATTTATCGATACCTTAACTTCAATGTAGTTATTCGAACATTTGAATGACTAGATCTTTCCCAATCAGATTCTAGATTAAATTTTACTCAAACATTAAGTACTTACTCAAACATTAAAGTTAGGGGCTGAAAACTTGCCAAGTCGCTCTATTGAATAACAAGTAACATACCAACTCATTTTAAGCAATTGAAGAATATTATGCATGACAGGAGCTATGATTTAAGGAGCTTCGAAAGAACTTGGTTTGCAGTTAGATCTCACCTCTTTCATTAGCGAAACCTTTTACAAACTTGGCATTGTTTCACATTCATGTTTTTGATAGGATATCATTATTTTTTGTCAAATCACTTCTTTTATTAGCGAAATCTTTAACGAACTTGGCATTTTTTCACATTCATGTTTTTGATAGGATATCATTATTTTTTGTCAAATAAGTCGGTATTTGTTTCCTTTTTGAAATAAATTGGTTTAATATTAAATTAGTTTTATTTAATATTAATTAATCTTACAGCTTTTTCCTGCGTTTATTCACTGTTTCTTTGAATCAAATTTAAAACTTTTAACATTAGGATTGCTTATGTTCCATTAAATTCCACTAATAAGGATGTTTCTTTTATGTGATTGGGTACTACTTAATTATCTCGACGACCAAAAAAGTTTGTCTCCAACTTGGCGATATATCGCCAAATTGACGACAAAAATTACCCGCCAAAAGTGATACTAACTTGGCGCTATTTCTGGTATTTCGCCAAATTCCCATAGACTCCCATTGTAATCTGGCAATTTATCCAATACTGTTGTTAGAGCAAGGACTGACACCATCATTTTGACTTTTTTTTTTCTTTTTTTTTTTAAATCGGTTCGCTAACTTTCCAATATTGCTGATATTGCTATTTAGAACGTTTATAGAACGCTTTTCGCGCATTTTTACCCCTTTTAAATTTTGTATTTGTTAACAAATGTTCTTAGTGATCATTTATATCTTATAAGTAATGAACATGCCAATTTTGATGTTTCTAAGCCCTTAACATACAGACATCGCATTTTTAGAATTTTTTTTGCTCTTTTAATTCTTTTGGATTAGTGGCATTGACATAAGATATAGCCTATAATGGAGCAAGGAATGTCACCATCATTTTAAGATCATTACTTTTAAGATCAGATGGTTGTTTGCTGAGATTGCTTAAAAATCCCAATTTAGAACAGTTTTAGAATGATTTTCGTGCATTTTCACCCTTTTTGAATTCTTTATTTTTTAGCAAATGCCCTTAGAGATCATTTTTATCTTATAAATAAGTAACATGCCGAATTTTGTGCTTCTATGCTTATTAGTAAAACAAAAATCTCATTTTTAGAATGTTTTTTGCTTCTTCACTCTCTTATGGTTAAGGGTATATACATAAAATATAGCATATACTTGAACCGGGGTGAATACCATCATTTTGGTACTATTAATTTTGGAATCGGTTCATAGTTTCAGAAATTAGCTCCGATACTCGCCAAAAAAGACGCCAACTTGGCACTATTTCTGATATTTCGAGAAATTCCCGTGAACTCTAAAATGCCAAACTTTATAATTCTAGTCCCTTAACATACAGACATCGCATCTTTAGAACGTTTTTGTTCTTTTACCCCCTTTGGGTTAGTGGCATCGACATAAGATATAGCCTATGTTGGAGCAAGGACTATCATCATCATTTTGATATCATTACTTTTAAAATCGGTTTGTTGTTTGCTGAGATTGTTTTAAAATCGCTATTCAGAACGTTTTCAGAATGCTCTTCGCGAATTTCCACCCCTTTTAAATTTGGTATTTTTTAGCAAATGTCATTAGTGATCATTCATATCTTATAAATAATTAACATGACAAATTTTTTGCTTCTAGGCCCTTCACTAAAACAAAAATCCCATTTTTAGAGTGTTTTTTGCTTCTGAACCCTCTTTTGGTTAGTGGCACAGACATAAGATATAGTCTGCGTTTGAACCGGGGCGAATACCATCATTTTGGTTCCATTACTTTTGAAATCGGTTCGGTAGTTTCAGAGATTAGTTCCGATACTCGCCAAAAGTGACGCCAACTTGGCACTATTTCTGGTATTTTGTGAAATTCTCATAAACCGCCATTGTAATCCAATAATTTATCTTCTAACAACCATTAATGTTTAATTAATGGTGATTTCTGATTTTTTCCTATTTATAGATCCAATAACCTACCTCCACACCAAATTTCAATTTCCTAAGTCACCTGGAAGTAGTCAAACATTTCTATGAGTGAGTGAGTGAGTCAGTGGTAAAAACAGTGGTTTTCAGACATCAATTTCTCGTGAACGGTAAAAGATTTAAAAAAAAAAAATTAGGATTCGGAAATTAGAAGATGGTCTTACACGACACAAAAAATTGCAAGTGTGTAGGTCAAATAGAATTTAAGTTATTGAGGGGTCAAAAGTGGCTCGAAATGGTTCGGGTAATATAACCCACGGCCGGTGTGTCGCCTTTTACTTTGTGAACTTGGCTGACACACTGCCGTGTGTCTAGATATTCTCTCAAATATGCTATATACTGGTACTTATAAAACCTTTAATTTCAATAGTTGGAGCTAAATTGAGAAAGAATTTGTCTTTTATATACTTGTTGAAATATTGTGTCATTATGTAAATTAGTTTTGACAAATGTTTATTCTACAAAGAAAAGTGAATTGTAATTGATGTAAGTTAAACATGAGTACTCATGAAATCAATTTCCCTATTGTGACTCTTATAGTAATTTTTACAATGCATGCATGCTCTAACATTTAACCTCTTTTAACATTTAAAAAAAATGATGAAAATGAATGATAAACTTATGCATACTAATACTTCTACTTTTATTGTTGACCTATAGAAAAATGAATGACTCAGAATAAGTATTTTTTGTATGTTTCTAAGTATTTGAAAGTTCATAAAGATGTAAACAAAAAAAAAAGGATTTTTGTTATACTATAATCATACTTTGGATCCAAAGATATTAGTTGAGTCATTATATATTTATATAAAACAAATACTTGATATATCACAAATAAAATGATCACTTGTTATTTAAAAATGTTTGAATACTACAATTAAACATATTCAAAATATTTTTATATAAATTATTGACATAATAGATTTTTGTTTGTAGGTTGACATTATCAAAGTCATATGCTAGATTGATATATTCATATAAGTTCCTTTTATCAGAGTATAAATATCCTCTGTTTAATTTTTTACTTTGAATATAGTATTAAAAGTATTTATGAAATCATTTTGAATTTATGTTGAAATTGTTCAAGAATATCCTTTTATGAGAGTATAAACATTCTCTCTGTGAAACTTGTTATATTCTCATTGGAAAATAACATTGTCCTTTTTCTAAAAGTTTACATATGCTCTTTTTGAAGTTGTTATATTTACATTGAAAATGTTGTTGTTGGATGAAACTAAAATTATTCAGTTAAGATTAGTTAAAATCTTAAAAAGGGTACTATATGTTGATAGATATATATATTTATGAGAGCCTAAATACTCTCTCTTGACCATTTGTATGTATTTTTCTTTTTCAAATTTTCAACTTAGAAATTCATTGAATTTAACATATGTCATTTGAAACCATTTACTTGTGTATACAGTTATAATGTGGTTCATTTTGATGTCAACTGAAATATATATATACATGTTGTTGTTTTATACTCAAATATTTTTACATATGCTAAAGTATTTTATTATCATATTGCATTTGCACAGCTTAACAAGAGACTGCTAATAGCTACCTCTGGAAGAAACTTACCTTTTGTATACCTTCTATTTTAATATTTGCTATCTTTTGTGTATGAGCATAAGGACTACTACTATGATAGTAATTATTATTATTATTTAATATCATGTAAAGCATCATACAATTATTTCTAGTTCATTTATTTTGTATGATTATTTTATATTATTGTAAAAACTTTAGAAAATATTGTCTCGATGAAAAAAATTATTGAATTTTTGTCATCTCTCCAATATTTTCTTTTGGAGAGGCCCGGGTAAATATGTGGTGGTTTCTCGAAAACCCCTGCCATATTTTATTTTATTTTAGTTGTATTAACTATTTTATTTCCTATCATCTCCTTTTTATTAATGTTCTCATTTTAAATATTATTTCGATTTCGTCTTTTTGTTGCCTTTCTCCTGTAAATATTTCTTCCTTACGTAGCTTATCGAATGTTCTAAAACGGTAAAATCTTGTTTGAATTCATTCCTTCCGGTTTAGAAAGCTTCTAGAAACTTCTCCAACGTACTATGGGTGGTTACTTCCGTTTAATCAGGCCCTCCCCTTGGCCTATCAAATTAAATTCTACAGATGACGTGATTTAAGCAGTTATGTGCCTGGCCACCTTTTTGGCTTTCCTTCTTTAAGAGTATTATCATTTTTTTCCTATTAAATTCATATTTCCCTATACATTTGCACGTAACTTGGCTTTTTTTCTCTCGCTTTCCCCATTCTAACTTTGCCAACTTGGCGTGCTCCGATTTTACGGTAACCCTTTCTCTTTCCTCTCCCCTCGCTCAGTGCCGCTAGTGCAGTTGAGTGGAAGTTAAGCTGTCGAGTGGTTGTTTTGGAATGAGTAAGGCACATTTACCGCCCCGACCTAATTCTTCTGGTCGTTTTTACCGACCGCTTAAAATTTGAATAACCTGTCGTGAATATGTTAGTATCATTTATGCTTTTTCACAATATTGATGACACTCTTCGGTGTTGCATTGGCTATGACTATTCGAATTCTTCTGTTTCATCTCATATTGTTCTAAAAAAAAAATCATTTTTCTTGAAAAGTGATGATGAAATAATTGTTCTTCTTGCATAAAATATTATGAAGTTTTGATTTATGGAAGATGGCTTCTAAAAAAAGTATAATTATGTTCGTAAATGGGATCCCCAGGAGAAAAAGGAGAGAAAGCTCATCACGATTCAATTTCTTCCTTTTATTGATTTGATGATGTTATAAGTTTATGTTCCGATCTTTATTAAAATGATAGATCGAATGTGTCAAGTGAATATATAAAGAAAAATTATTGTGAAAATGAATATCTATATCTATTATCATTCATGAGAAGATTATTATATACTAAATAATGATATATATATATATATATATATATATATTATGCTTCATGAGAAAATATTGTAAGAATATGTCATCATTACTTTGCTTCATAAGAAAATATAAATAAAGTTTTTGTTCTTCAATTTTTCAACAATTTGTATCAAGGTAATTCTTTTTCGTCATTTGTTTTATTCATCAGTCGTCAAGATTCAGGTAATGTTTTTCTTATTTACTTTATTTTTCTCACAAGTGACTTTTAATTTAATATTATCATAAAAAATCTCTATGAAGAACTATAAAGGTATATTTTGTCATGTCCTTTTATTTTGGGTATTTTTGCTGGCCCTCATTCAATGCAATGTGCTTCTAACCATTACTATGATCATTTGGCCTATTTTATGGAATGAAAAATAAAAAGCCTTTTTTTCCATCCAACTCCTTTTCCAAACACAACACTAAGTAAGCCAAAGTAAAACTTAGTTTTGCTTGAATTTAGATTATAAAACTAAATCAAAACTTTTTTGAGTTGCGATTGGAAAGCTATACCAAAACTAACCATATTTTATAAAGGAAATAAAATTATAATTCTAAGAAAAAAAGTAATAATTTAAAAATATACATTTTTTAAACAAACAATGAACTTTTTGAATACTGATATTCATAATAATGACAAAACTGCAATAATTTCTTTAAACTAGTATCATTTAATTAAAAACTATACTTATGTAAATGGAATGCATAATTTATTTCATTCCAAATTGCAGACATATTGGCTCAGGTTTTTACATTAGGTTAATCGGTAGTTAAACATGTAACTGAAAAATCATTTCAACAGAGATATGATAAAACAAACAACAGCGTTTAATAAAAATTCTCAGGCTGTTAAAAAAAAAACTAAACTTTTAAAAGCAGGCTTTGCTACTTTCTTTTTATTTTGTAATATAAAGTGAAAATAATTTTCATTTAATATATATAAATGGGAAAAAAATGTTTATTATTTAATATTCTCTAAGAAAATATAATTTATTTGGGAGAAACAGTCATGAAAAATCAATTTTTCCAATTTTTCCGTTTTTTTCCGAAAAAAAACCGGTAAAAAACCAGTTTTTTTCCGACACTTATATTTTTTCGGAAAATTTACATCTCTAGTGGCATCTTCTTTTAAAATTACAAGAGATCGCTTATGTGGCTGTATTTTTACAAATTCAAAATAGCTATATTTAATTGAATTGAATATTGAATGCTTATATCTGACTGATTTGCTTGTCATTAGTGTTGGGTCCATTTCATAAAACGGGTGAACGACTTAATGTAGCTCTAGCTCCCCGTCGTCCTTGGCATCATTACCGCTTATAAGTCATCTTGAATGTACATTGACACAAGCTTGAAACATTGAAGATTCGCAATTCAAGCAAATGTTGTTCTAACAAAAGACAACTTTGCATTATAGTCATGGGTAGAAAGCGGCAAATTTTGGACGCTTGTGCCTCCAAAAAACTTTTGTCGTGCTTCAAGCAGAGACTAGCGTCTTGGTGTAGCTTTGCTCCCTATGGAGATTACGGTCACTTGATTCAACTTAATCCAATCAAAGCTGGATTTGGCGAAGTTCTGCTAGTTTGGCGAAGCATCAAAATATGCTATTAAATTTCGATTGTATTATATAAACAATGTCAGTATCATTACTTATTTATTTTATATATGTTCAGTAAACAATTTTCGAAATTTATTTGAAGGAGTAAAAATCAATGATAAATCATAGTAAATCAATTAAACATAATTGATAATTGTGTATAAATAATAATTATTAATAACTATGCATAATTTAGTATATATAAATTATTCATATTATTTAATGCAATGATGATATTATTAATACAAAAATTATAATATTATATATATATAATATTGTATAGGTTACATTAATATATAATCCTTTCACGCTACAAGATCTTTAAAAGGAATGTTAGGGGCTGTGCAAATTTAACATTATAAATTTTTTGGTAATTTTGGACCCCCTCCCCCTTCGATACTATTCATCGACCCCCCCCCCCTTTCCCCTCGGTAATGATATCGTTATCAAAGTGTATTAATTTTTTGTTTATTTATTTTTTTTAGAATTTATTTATTTATTTATTTATTTTTTGTTTGGAGTAATATACAAAACTGATTAAATTCATTTTTCGCATAATCTATTGATTCAAATGAAGAGAAAAAATGAAGAAAATATCTCTTTATACAAATAATGCTTAAAAGAAATAGTTACTATTTAAAAATTATTTTATTATAGCTTTTTGTGACATTCAACAGCAATAAAGTCCTGTTGCACTTTCCCCGAACGAAGGAAGGGTGGGAGGGACAGATAGGAAATCGTATCAACAAAACAAATGGACAAAATTCTTTCTTTTTTATTTATTAGTAAACACAAGCTTCATTTCAAATATGCTTCACATATGATAACTCGAACTATGATTAAATATGTATACACATATGAAGATGAATAGAAATATCAAATGTTGGGCCATATTTTAGAATTAGATAATTTTATAATAATTTAATGATTTTAATAGTAACTTTGTATTTTCTTAAAAATTGATAAAAGACTAAAAGAAGATAATGTACTATTTTGAACCAAAGACTATGCTGCAAATGAAAAGCGACAATTTTGATTGGATTAAAAATGATATTGCTACCAAAAGGTAAACCCCCTTCCCCTAGAGATATCTTACGATATCATGTGCAAGACTTCCCCCTCCCCTGTAAAATGATTTCGTTATGGTGCAAGGACCCAATAGAACGATACCATTAATATTTCCTTTGATTTTTATGCACTAAAAATTTAATAGATATTTATATTGCATTTAAGTTTTATAGTTTTTATTATTTCTTTGATAGTTAATATTATCATAATTTTATTATAATTAATATAATGTAATTAAATTTATTATAAAAAATAGTATACATAAATAATATTAATATGCTATATAATATAAAACTAAATAATTAATAATAAATATATCATTTGTAATGTATTTTTATGATTATTAATTTCATAACTATTTCATATTTAATGTTCATTATTGGATGTTATATTTAAATTGTATATTACTATCAAATAATTGTACACATTGTAACACATTTAAATGTGTTATACGGTATATTAGTATAGGTATCAAAAACTCTCCTCTCATTTACTTTTATTTATTTATTTATTTATTTATTTTTTTTAAGAAACTAGGGGGCCCCGCCCCCCTGCTCGCTATGCTCGCCAACCCCCCACGTAATCGCTTCGCGATTCCAAATTATTGGCTACCCCTGCTTGCTGCGCTCGCCAATACCCCATTGTATGAATAAGCAGTTGCAGACCTTTCAAATGATGTGTCACACGACTGGTGTTGTAAAGAAATTAAAAATGTGCCCCCCTGGGGGGCAGAGTGGGAGGCGACACAAAAGACATCCATAATATGAATAAGCAGCTGCAGACCTCTTAAATGATGTGTCACACGACTGGTGTTGTAAAGAAATTAAAAATGTGCCCCCCTGGGGGGCCGAGTGGGTGTGACGCAGAAGACATCCATAAAATGAATAAACAGTTGCAGACCTTTCAAATGACGTGTCACACAATTTGTGTTGTAAAGAAATTACAAAATGCGCCCCCTCTGAGGGCGGAGAGGGGGTTACACACAAGATATCCATAATATGAATAAGCAGTTGCAGACCTCTCAAATGATGTGTCACACAATTGGTGTTGTAAAGAAATTAAAAATGTGCCCCCCCGGGGGGCAGAATGGGGGATGACACACAACACATCCATAATATGAATAAGCAGTTGCAGACCTTTCAAATGATGTGTCACACAACTGGTGTTGTAAAGAAATTAAAAATGTGACCCCCCCCCTGGGGAAAGCAGAGTGTGGGGGTGACACACAAGACATCCATAATATGAATAAGCAGTTGCAGACCTTTCAAATCTTGTGTAACACGACTGGTGTTGTAAAGAAATTAAAAATGTGTCCCCCCTGGGGAGCAGAATGGGGGATAACACACAAGACATCCATTATATGAATAAGCAGTTGCAAACCTCTTAAATGATGTATCAAACGACTGGTGTTGTAAAGAAATTAAAAATTTGGCGAAATATTACAGTTATCGCCAAGTTGGCGTCATTTTTGACAACTAATTTTGGTCGCCAAATTTGGCGATATATCGCCAAGTTGGCGACAAACTTGGCGATTGTTGGCGATGGTAACCTTTCCTCTCTTTATGGTAACCCATACGGCGATGCATAGACGTAGTCTTTTCCTGATTGGTCTATTCGACTCATGGAAGGAGTGGACAACCCGGATTCGTTAGTTCCGGAAATCTTCCACATCAGCATCATTCCAGGAGTCATTCCTTTTAAGGCTAGTTTTTTTTTACTATAGAAGGAAATGCTATTTCTAAGAACTTTTCCTCAAGATTTTTTTTTTTGCCTCTATTAATCTCTTTGTTTTTTCAATAAAGTCCTTAATTTTTTTTATTTCCATATCTCCTAAAGAAAAACATGTTTTGCAATTTATTTTATGTATCTCTTTACATATGATTGAGTCAGCATTGCATTCGATATTCTTACAGTAACATACATAAATTAAATTTAAAAGCTTGCTCCTTTTGGAAAAACAACATGGAATCCTTGAGGATTATTTAATTTCAGAATAAAAAGTAGCCATTTTCCAGAAAAAAAAAAAAAAAAAAAAAAAAAAAAATAGCCTCAAATTTAAAAATTTGAAAATTATCCATTAGATGAATGCGTGGGCGATATATTACGTATTGAGTGCATAAGGGAGGGGTAGACAAATCAAATAAAGATCAATAAAATAATAAATCAATTAAAAAGTAAATTTTAAATTTCTTTCTACCATTATCTTTAAATGGTAGACTGTTAAATAAATTATCTTGAATGATTTTTTATTTATTTTTTTATTATTTATATATTTATTTATTTTAAATCACGAACGAACATTTTTGGATACTAAAAAATATTTGAAATCCAACCCAGCATCGGTACGTAGTATTATTAGAACTCATGTGAAGATAATTTATTAATAAAAGAAAAATTTTACTCAAGGAATATGGGTTCACTAAATATTGAACTTTGCAAAATAAATACTTGCTTTCTTTTCTTTCTTTCTTTCTTTTTTTTTATGCATGTACGCCCAATACTACTCGATAAATTGATAAGTAGTTGAAATTTTTAAGCCAAAAGATGAGTTCAGAATGGCAAAATAATTTTTCAATTTGTTAATGAATAATTTTAAAGATGAATGAATGATTTCAAAGAAATTAAAAACGATTTAATTTTAAACATGTCTTATCCTACTTGAAAAATTCAAATTCTTTAAGGTTAGAATTTTAAGGTTTTTCAATCTTAATAACACTGTGATCTGTTAATGTAATTTATTAAAGTAATATGTGGAAAACAAAAATAATCAATATAATTTCAGTTAAATTAAAACACTAGTAATGTACATCATTCAAAAATAATAAACAAAACAAAAGTATCAAATTGTGCTCACGTCTGAAGTTCATCTTTTTCGGAATAGTTTTAAAATTATTTCTTCTGTTTATTCTAAAGGATGCTTAGCGCTAAATGAAAACAATATCTTTCAAGTTTAAAATTTTTAAATACTCAGGAATAAACTAAAATGCAGAATGTTTATGTAAACACTCAAACCATAAAATACACAAAGAAAATGATATTAGGAAAAAAAAAAGAAAAAAAAAAACCTGCGATTCTTCTCATATAATGGTGTTGGGTAGGACACGGAAATTTCATGGTACAACCAAAACATTTTTGTCACATGACAATGAGTGAGGTGGTGAGGAATTGAAATCCAGAAACTACAATTGAGGGAGTTGGGATGGAAGGGAAGGATTTCAACTTTCCCGGTGGCGTTTTCAGAAAGAATCACGTTTTGAGCACCTTATCGCCAGAACAACGATTGGCACGGAGATGAAGTCAATGCTACGCACCCTTTCTTGTTTGTGACTTCAAACGCCCAGCGAATAGCAACCCTTCCTTCTGCAAAGAGATCGCGCTTATTGTTCATTTGTTTTTCCGTAAATGTTATCAAGCATAGACTATAATATGAGGAAATGTTATTCACCGTTGTTTACGATTAAAACATAGTTTAAAACAAAGAGCTTTTTCAGATTAAAATGCTTTAAATTTCACAGAACATCTAAACATTTTTTTTCCCTCAAGTCAAAACTGCTATTTTCTTAACTCGCCATGTTCGAAGAAATCGAGAAATTAATTAAATATAGTAGTAAAGATTCTCTGGTAATAAATATAATTCTATTAGTCATATGTTTTATGACACATTTGAACTTAGTTTATTTTGTGTTTGACGATGCAGCTAGCTGAACGTTCTCGCTTTCGCCAACTCGCCAATGCTGGTGCTCAAAACGTGATTCTTTCTGAAAATGCTTCCCGGTGTGTAAACTGTATGGCTGTATACAGCTTAAATCTGACAAAAACGTCAGGGGATGGATACTTTAATGTTATTGGGAGGTTGATAAATAGAAGTATATAGTTTTCGGAAAATATAAATGGAATTAGTGGCTCGACGGCGAATTAATGCAGTAACGCGTGTTTTATCTGATTATAAGGTTTTTTTCTTTTTTTTCGGTAAGGGAAAATTTACAAACAATGTCATGCTGGGAGTGTGTAGAGCTTTTTTTCTGAACTGCAAGTATATGTCTATGAAATAAAGCCTGACATCTGACAAGGGGGAGGGAGGGGGTATGTTGAACTGTGACACTTTGTGACAAAGAATGGGAGGGGGGGGGTAAAAAATATTGAAAAAAAATGTTTGACATCATTTATGGTAAACCCCTAACAGTATCCTATGTAGAAACCTAACCTATGTAGAAATAAATCAATGTACTTGTAAAGAATTTAAATTATTTTTGAAAATAATTAGATTAAAAAGAATGTAAAAGTAAATGCGTAACTTGAATTGTTTAGCATATGCTGAGCAAGAAACAGGACTTTTAAAATGGGAAATCTTTGTGAAGAATTTTATTATTTTTTCAAAAAATTTACGTAAAATTGTTACAAATTATAATGCATATTTTTGCTTGATATTTTCATCTGAAAAATCACATTTACAAAAATTAAAATGCTTTTTATTATTATATCTAGTGAAAAAGAAAACTGTGTTCTTTTTCCAGTGTTGAATCCAGATCTTTTTTTCAAAGAGGAACTTCTGTAGTTCCGGAGAAGGGGGGGGGGGGGCAGTACCAGTCCTGAGGCACCCCTGAAATCAACACGATATCTTTCAATAACCTTCGCTTTAACAAGAAGTTGTGTTTGATTGTTTATTTATTATTACCTTGTCCTTATTATGTATTTTTCATCTGCAGTTATTTTACTATTACTAAAAAAGCAATATTTGCAATGTGCAGGAAAAATCTTCGGAATAACAATGATATACAATTAAAAAAAAGTATTTGCAATTAATTTATCAATCATTCAGGTTAAAAAAAAAAATATATATATATATATATACCTGAAATGCCGTCAGTAGAAAATTTTGTTTTTGATGTTAATTAGCATTAAGCCCTATCAACAGAGTTTTATTAAATACTACTTCATTACCCCATCGAACCAAAAAAAAAAAAAAAAAAAACTATCGACAAGATATAAGGTTAAATGCCAATAATAGCTGATTGTAAACTTCACCTTCATTTGACAATAAACACGAAATAAGTTTGATACATTTGTAACAAATCGTTATAAGCAATACTAATGTTTGACGCCAAAAATCATAATGGAATTGATTACAAGCTGAAGGTTTATTTTTCTACAAAATTTAGCATCAAGATTATTCCCGATTTAACAGCTACATGTTTGCAACTGGTTTAAAAAAATGAAGAGGCAGTGAAACTGATGTAATTTTAATTTTACCCAAATAATTCAGCTTTAAAACGCGAATTTTTTTTTTTTCAAGCTACTTCGTCGTTCCAAGCCCAAACTCGCACTCTGACTGGTTGTTGCTCTCGGCACTGTTTTTACGTAACTTGGCGATAACCATACTTGGCGAAAAATACTTCGCTCGTAAGTGAACGAGTAAACCTAAAACCTAACCTACTCATTCTTATTCTTCCTTCATTTTGTGCTCTTGTGTATTATTATCTTGTGTTATTTTATAAAATGGCTAATGCTTTACTTATTAATAAACGGGAAAAGTTACTTTGTACTCGGTTCGGAAGGAAATCAAACTCTTCGACGGAAGCATCTATCGCTACGCCAAGTATGATTATCGCCAAGTTACATGAAAACAGTGCCGAGAGCAACAACCAATCAGAGTGCGAGCTTGGGTTTGGAACGACGAAGGTGCTTGGAAAAAAAAAATTACGCCTTTAAAACACACCTTTTATGCTTCATTGTTCTAATAAATATATAAGTTAAACACTCTTTTTTACATTTTTTGCTATGTGCTTTGCTGGAACAGACCAAGGTAGATAGAGAACTGTAGTAGACCTTCCAGAAGAGGACGGTTATTAAAAAATATAATGCAACATGTAATGAGGTTTTATTTAGGCTACCAGATCTACACATAATGCAAGTTCAGATTCGGGAGTTTAAGAACTAACAAATGATAATGTGCTATTCGAAAATTAATAGAGTTTGATAATCATTGCAATGCTTTCTAATAAAATAATGTGATGAGTAGAGAACATTTTGATTACTGCTGTCACAACGGTCTCATTTTCATATGAATGTATGTACTTAAATTTATGTACTTAATTACATAAATTTTGTCCAAGGCATACAATAGTGCAATATCGCAATGGCATTGGCACTGGCTTCGTTTTCAGCATTGCGGAAGGACATTCCAGGTGATGGTCTACACTGCTTTAAAAAAGAAATTTCAAATCACCATTTTGTTTGAGTCAAGATTCGTTTGGAAACAGGATTAGCGCAGCAGGTATAGCGTGCTAGTATATATATAATATATATATATATATATATGAAAGATTTTTACAATCAACTAATTCAACATGACATTTTTTCTTTTTCATGATCGTTGCACATTTCGTAATCGGTGAGATCGATAAAAAAATTTCGTTCTTTTGCTTTAAAAGATGATATCTCATACGACGTCTTTCGTTGAATCCTTTTTTTTTTTTTTTTTTTTTTTTCAGTATCTGATAAGTTGCATCTACCCATTTTGTAACTTAATTACTTTCTTCTTTATTAACACTGACCTTTTTTTCCCGATTTAAATAAAAGGAAATTTTAAATGTAAAGAATTTCGTAAAATAGTAATAATAAAGATTATTTTTATGATGATCAAAACGTGGCTTACGTAATAACATAATCATACATTATGTACGCCATGAATTAAACATTAATATTCCTGAACCAATCATAAACAAACTTTAAATGATATTTCAGTTTTACAGTTTTCGATACTGCATATTTTTAAACTTCAAAATATTACACAGTTTCAATTTTTACACCATCGTATAAGGGGACAAATGTCTTTTAAATACAATTTATTTGAAAGCTATATCTCAATTTGTTTTTGAATTATTCATTTATTTGTAGTATTTTTTGTTTATTATGTCATTGTGGCAACAAAGGTATTCCATTTCTGGACATTAAACATAGACCAATCAGAAAACGAATAAGATCCGGACATCACAAGGATTCAGATAGTCTTCACATATCTCTATGCTCGACCGAGAGAAACAATCGTTTAATATATATATATATATATATATATATATATATATATATATATATATTTCTACAGAAACACTATGGTGTGCCAAATCGTTTTTGGTTACACCAACTTGCCAGAAATAAATATAATTGCTGCTAATATATTAAGGTAAAACAATTTTAGTTTGTTTTATTTTTACCTTAAACATTACTTGATTAAATTCGCAAACTACTACAGTTAGAGCAAGTCGAAAATTGCAAGTCAAACGTAACAAATGAAGTGCGTTCGTAATGTAATGATATTTTTACAATATCCAGATCTTGGTGTAATAGTACACAATATTTTGGATACAGTATAGTAGCCGAAATCTTTTGTTTAGTTGTAAATACTATCTATTTTATATTATATAGGAAGTAACTTGTAGTGAACCTCAGCGTATATCAATTTCATAATGCAGTCGAATCTCTATATAATGAAATCCACCGTTCCAGTAAAAAATTCGCTATATAGAGAAATTCGATGTATAGCGAATTATGCTAAAAATCGCTTTTAATGTGTGAAATTTGAACAAATACTATTTTTGATCTTTTGAATTAATAATTTGAAATGTTTAAAAGTAAATATTAACCTAACATTTTATTTCTTAATTATTTAAGCTGTTTCAAAAAAGAGAATAGACATTTATTTGAAAGCTTAAAGAAAATCAAATAAGGAAGACTTACATTAATTTCAGACTAGAGGTCTGCACAGGCCGAAATTTTCAGGCCCGAGCCCGGCCCGGCCCGAACGAAAGAAATATTGGCCCGGCCCGAAAGTTAAAATTTCGGCCCGAGCCCGGCCAAGCCCCAACGAAAAAAATATTGGCCCGACCCGGCCCGGCCCAAACTCGGCCCGGTCCGGAAAAATGTTTAAAATTTGGCCCGACTCGAGTGAATTTCTACAGATCTTTACACTTACGGAAGAGTTCTGATCAAATAAACTTATATTATTCTCTGTTTTTTTTTTCCATGTTTGTAATCTCCATTTATGCAGAAGTGCCCTAGGCTGCGATATTTACGTTTTTAACGAATCTTTGTTTGTTGTATATAAATGTTTCAGTTATCATTAATAATATTAATCATATTCCATGTAATGGAGACAAAAAAAATCTAAAAAATGGTATATGGTAAAAGTAAAATTTCCTAATACGGAATCTCTTTAGAAGAAAAATAAATAAATAAATAAATAAATACGTCCCTTCTTAACAGATGTAAATATTTAGTATATTTTTTTCTCGCGTACTGTTGTATTCATTTTGCATGGATGAACAGTTTGAAAGAAACTTGCAGTTTTCAGTTTAAAAGAAAATTCTGTCATAATCATGTTTTTTTTAATTTTTTTTATTTATCTGTTTAATTCTATTTTAAAACGCCTAGTAATCTACGATACTTTAAAAGGAATAAATTCTAATGTTCAGTTGTAGAATAATGACGGCTTAAAAGTATATGCCTTTTTTGCAAAAATTTTTGGACAAAGCCAAATTTTACTTATTTATGAAGAGTCGAGAAAAGGATTTTCATATAGGAAGATTCAATAGGAACTGATTATTTTGGTCCGTAAAACTAGGAAGAATGAAATCAGTCTGGGCTTCGTACGGAAAAAAAAGTTAGGCCCGGCCCGATACTCCAGCAAAAAAATTAAGGTCTGAGCCCGGCCCGGCCCGAAAAGATTAGTGACTAGGCCCGGCCCGAGTCTTCAGAAGTAAGGCTCGAGCCCAGCTCGGCCCGGCCCGAATGAAATTATTGATTATCGGGCCGAGGCCCGGCCCGTGCAGACCTCTATTCAGACGAAGAAATCTGTGATTTTTTGTTGTTTTGATTTTAAAATTGTTACGCTCTAAAAAAAAAAAAAAAAAGGGCTCAAATATTAGCAAGGAATGAAAAATTGTAGTTAACATTTTCCTCCATTTGAAAGCCTCTATAATGAGCCTCTCATTGATTCCTCTCTTACATGTGCATCAATTCAATTGACTCTGTTTTGAGAAGGATGTAGAAAGGTGTGTGGGAGATGGGATGTATTCATTGGATTTAAAGAACAAGCAGAGAAGTAATAAAAAAAGAAAAAAAAGAAAAAAAAGAAAAAAACTCAGCATTGACGATAAATTAAAAAAAGTGATGGAAAATTGAGTCCATATTATTTCGAGGCCTTTTAAAACTGAATAAATTAAGATCAATTTTTGAAAAAATTCTTTATATGGAGATTGATATTTCGCTATATAGAGACTGTTTTTAATGTAATCATGCGAAAAGGGAACCTTCCTACTAAAAATTCGTTATATAGAGAAATTCGATGTATGGAATTTCGTTAGAGAGAGACTCGACTGTATGTAAAATAACTTATTGTAATTAAACATTAAGTTATTAAAAGCATATCAAACTATGTTTCCTCCTATAACATTTTGTAATGGAATATTTTTGTGTAGCCCTGCAAATTAATAACAAATATATTTTGCGCAACAATATGCACAGAATGTACATTATAGTACATGTTTCATAGATGCACATCAGCTTTATTATGTTTGGAAGAGTGTAACATTGTTAAAAT
Source organism: Maratus speculifer (assembly GCA_964019185.1). Lineage (NCBI taxonomy): Eukaryota > Metazoa > Arthropoda > Arachnida > Araneae > Salticidae > Maratus > Maratus speculifer. Next base: position 330,221,025 of record OZ025297.1, read on the forward strand.
GCATTTGAAACTATATTTTTCCCATTAGCCGTCATCTGAGACAGTACTTTTGATTGTCCTTGTAGTTGAACTGTATATCTATTTTTCATAAAATTTGAATTGACTCGGCAAAATTATGCAACAATTAAATATTTTAAATTTCAGACGATTCTGTTGGGTATTTTTTCCGTTGTTATATACGGGCAGACGGATAGATTAAATGACGACAATCGGTGCTACGCATTTACATTAATTACGAACGCGCGTAAAAAAGAAAGAAAGAAAGAAAAGTCCTCATATAGATTTTTCAAACTTTGGTTAGAATACTTTATTCATAGTAGAAAAACTTCCGTAACGAAATTCCTTTTAGGATTTTTCTAGCTTTCAAAATGCCATTAAAATTAAAAGTAAGGAAAAAAATCATTTTTGAATTTTTCTTTTCATTGCATTTAAATTAGAACTAATTGATAAAAACAAATCTCTTGATGATATAAGATATTTTTGAAAGTATAAGATATCTTCAATTTAAAGACTTGAAAAGTAAATATGTAAAAGTTTCAAAAGCAGAAATCTTTTAATGAACAATTTTACACTGAATCTATAGAACTTACGACTTAAGTGTTTTTAATATAAACAGCTACTTTTTTTTAATTACGTCTTATTTAAATAAAAACTTGATATTTTAGATTAATGATAGTACTTAATTGGAAAACAAAAAATACACGTTTTTCAAATATATTTTAGTTTGATCTTCAATTTTTGAAATCTAATTGGATGAGACTTATATCAAAAGGTTATTGAATAGAATTGCAAATAAGAAATTTATTTTTAACCCATATGAATGTTTAGATATTTTGAATTAATGTTTTTATAGTTCAATAAACTAGATTAAATATTTTTTGAAGCACACATATTGAAATTTATAAGAAAAAATAAATTAAAAAAGTCCTTCCGGCAATGCCGGGAGGAAGAGGTAGCTTTCATATACTTATATATTTATTTATTTATTTTAAGGTAAGTTACATTGTTCAAAAACACTAAGCTCAAATTAGTGGAAATAATCTTATAAAAATAGTGATTTTATAAGATTGAAACTAGTTTTTGTCAAGACTGAATATTAATAGGAATTTTTAGAAATTAGTCATCTTTTATTCAACCTGATTTTATTTTAAGCGATTTAGAGAGTCACCAAATTTTACGATATCATAAAGTGTATGCCATTTTAAAGCAACATTGTGGATCGTTCAGATCAGACCGTTTCAAAATGTCAGCCATAAGCAAAATTCAAAGTGCTATAACTCAGTCATTTTATAAGATATAGACAAAATAAAAAGTGTTCTGGAATCGTTGTTTAAAGTTCTAACACGAAAAATAAAAATATTTTTCAATTTTTAATTTTTTCGCATTTAATTTTAAATTTTAAATTTTTAAAAAAATTTAAAATGGTCACCATTTTGAAACAAAATGGTGGATGATGCTGGCCAACGAACTCGGTCGAGACATTTGTATGTACTATGTACATCCCAAGTTTCATTGAAATCGGTTGATAAATACGCGTGTTATCACGTGACAAAAATCAGATCGTTTCAAAATGTCAGACATAAGAAAAATTCAAAGTGCTATAACTCAATCATTTTGTAAGATATAGACAAAATAAAAAGTGTTCTGGAATCGTCGTTTTATGTTCTAACACGTAAAAGAAAAATATTTTTCAAATTTTGATTTTTTCGCATTTAATTTTAAATTTTTAAATTTTTAAAAAATTTAAAATGGCCACCATTTTGAAACAAAATGGCGGATGATGCTGGCCAACGAACTCGGTCGAGACATTTGTATGTACTATGTACATACCAAGTTTCATTGAAATCGGTTTATAAGTACGCGTGTTATCACGTGACAAAAATCAGAACTCATCGTTTCAGAATGCCGGCCATAAGAAAAATTCAAAGTGCTATAACTCAATCATTTTTTAAGATATAGACAAAATAAAAAGTGTTCTGGAATCTTTGTTTTAAGTTCTAACACGTAAAAGGAAAATATTTTTCAACTTTTAATTTTTTCGCATTTAATTTTAAATTTAAAATTTTTTTAAAAATTTAAAATGGTCACCATTTTGAAACAAAATGGTGGATGATGCTGGCCAACGAACTCGGTCGAGACATTTGTATGTACTATGTACATCCCAAGTTTCATTGAAATCGGTTGATAAATACGCGTGTTATCACGTGACAAAAATCAGATCGTTTCAAAATGTCAGACATAAGAAAAATTCAAAGTGCTATAACTCAATCATTTTGTAAGATATAGACAAAATAAAAAGTGTTCTGGAATCGTCGTTTTATGTTCTAACACGTAAAAGAAAAATATTTTTCAAATTTTGATTTTTTCGCATTTAATTTTAAATTTTTAAATTTTTAAAAAATTTAAAATGGCCACCATTTTGAAACAAAATGGCGGATGATGCTGGCCAACGAACTCGGTCGAGACATTTGTATGTACTATGTACATACCAAGTTTCATTGAAATCGGTTTATAAGTACGCGTGTTATCACGTGACAAAAATCAGAACTCATCGTTTCAGAATGCCAGCCATAAGAAAAATTCAAAGTGCTATAACTCAATCATTTTTTAAGATATAGACAAAATAAAAAGTGTTCTGGAATCTTTGTTTTAAGTTCTAACACGTAAAAGGAAAATATTTTTCAACTTTTAATTTTTTCGCATTTAATTTTAAATTTAAAATTTTTTTAAAAATTTAAAATGGTCACCATTTTGAAACAAAATGGTGGATGATGCTGGCCAACGAACTCGGTCGAGACATTTATATGTACTATGTACATCCCAAGTTTCATTGAAATCGGTTGATAAATACGCGTGTTATCACGTGACAAAAATCAGATCGTTTCAAAATGTCAGACATAAGAAAAATTCAAAGTGCTATAACTCAATCATTTTGTAAGATATAGACAAAATAAAAAGTGTTCTGGAATCGTCGTTTTATGTTCTAACACGTAAAAGAAAAATATTTTTCAAATTTTGATTTTTTCGCATTTAATTTTAAATTTTTAAATTTTTAAAAAATTTAAAATGGCCACCATTTTGAAACAAAATGGCGGATGATGCTGGCCAACGAACTCGGTCAAGACATTTGTATGTACTATGTACATACCAAGTTTCATTGAAATCGGTTTATAAGTACGCGTGTTATCACGTGACAAAAATCAGAACTCATCGTTTCAGAATGCCAGCCATAAGAAAAATTCAAAGTGCTATAACTCAATCATTTTTTAAGATATAGACAAAATAAAAAGTGTTCTGGAATCTTTGTTTTAAGTTCTAACACGTAAAAGGAAAATATTTTTCAACTTTTAATTTTTTCGCATTTAATTTTAAATTTAAAATTTTTTTAAAAATTTAAAATGGCCGCCATTTTGAAACAAAATGGCGGATGATGCTGGCCAACGAACTCGGTCGAGACATTTGTATGTACTATGTACATACCAAGTTTCATTGAAATCGGTTCATAAGTATGCGTGTTATCACGTGACAAAAATCAGATCGTTTCAAAATGTCAGCCATAAGAAAAATTCAAAGTGCTGTAACTCAATCATTTTTTAAGATATAGACAAAATAAAAAGTGTTCTGGAATCTTTGTTTTAAGTTCTAACACGTAAAAGGAAAATATTTTTCAACTTTTAATTTTTTCGCATTTAATTTTAAATTTAAAATTTTTTTAAAAATTTAAAATGGCCGCCATTTTGAAACAAAATGGCGGATGATGCTGACCAACGAACTCGGTCGAGACATTTTTATGTACTATGTACATACCAAGTTTCATCCAAATCGGTTCATAAATACGTTAGTTATCGCATGACAAAAATCAGATATATATATATATATATATATATATGGTTATATATATATATATATATATGTCAACATTTGAACGGAGGGTGGTTTTGGGGTCTGGGGGTCATGATCGGTGAAAATATACCAAAATTTTCCGGAAGTGCTTTCCTCCGGACGGCTGCAATAGGTAGCTTTTTACTTTTTGTAATGAAAGCTACCTAACACAATTTTAATAAAAAAAATTGAGATGAAGTAATAAAATCATATAAAAACACCATTTAAAACTTCTTATGTATTTATTTTTTATAACATGGTTTAGATCATATATGTTAAACTCAAATAATGAACATTTTTAGCTCGTTTCCTGATGTCATTACATTTTATAAAAAGTAAGACAATTCTTTCAAAAATATTCGTTAAAATATGTGCATTATTACATGGCCACTCAAAAATCTGCAATTCTGAAATCCTAAAATGCCTACATAAATGAAGCATTATATCGGTTGATACAGAAGTCAGGACGAACTTTAAAAATGAATAATTCGAAAACAAATCAAGATACAAAAATACGGCTTGCACCAAAAAAAAAAAAAAAAAAAAAAAAAAAACGGGTTTTGTGTAAGAACGAAAAAAAAAATAATAATAATAATTTTCTAGGCAACCAACAAATGGCGCTTTAGTGTTTAATTCCACTAAAGATGATTTAAAAATGAAAAAAATGTTAACAACTTACAAGTCAGCTTAATTACAGTTAATTAGGACTACAGTAAATGTTCAATGTTCTGTCCATCATTCATAAGTGCAACTATGAGACTATGCACCACACCATGTACAGCTTTTAGTAGCTTGGACGAAATAATTGTCAAAGTGCCTGGAGAGATCAACTCCTTACCTCTAGTAGAGAAATGATACATGGAACAATTCAAGTCATAGCCAAAGTCTGACAAACATAACGTCAGAAACATGGGGGGGAGAAGCCGGGTCCCAAAAGACAAAGGCCCTATAAGGGCACCATACGAAAAAAAAAAATTAGATAAGAGTATAAGGGAAATAAAAATATTTACAAATATTTACAAAAATATTTACAAAATAAAGACTAGGAGATGGTGAACGTTCAGGAAGGAAAACCCTATCAATGAGATAAAAACTAGGAAAAATTATCCTGGGTCGATGTTTTCAGGGTAGGGTTGCTCGTGGTCGTCTCCAACGAGCATTTACATCATAATTTGAAATGTTATGCAAAGCAGGATTTGGGATAGAAGGAATGTTGTCAAAAAACTTTATGGCTTGATTTTTGATAACAGAACGAATAGGAGGAATATTAAGGTCTGAATGGATAACAGTATTTCTGCGATACCAAGGAGAGTGAACAATACCACGGAGAGTCTTGTTTTGAACCACCTGAATTTTTTGCAGATTGGTTTTAGCCGCTGAACCCCAGATCTGAGCGCAATAAAGAAGTATGGGACGAAGTACTGTTTTGTATAACAGTACCTTATTGCTCATACTCATCTCATGACTGTACAGGAGATGAGCGAGGTCTTTCTTTGCTTTGTAGAACTTCTGGACGGTATAGTCGATTTGCTTGCGCCAAGTGAGAGTGCTGTCCAGGAATATACCCAGATATTTTACCTCCCGTCCGAAGGTAATGAAGGCGCCATCAATAAAGAGAGGAAGAGGAGTGGAGCGGTTACGAGTAAAAATAACAGCCTGCGATTTATTAGAGTTAATTTTAATTCGCCATTTGGTGAAGAAGCATTCAAGTTTGCGTATATGCTGTTGTAGATACTCGTGCATAATAAAAAGATGCTTTTAGTAGCATTACTTGCGTTATGGCAGACATATTTTGGCGAAAGGCACTTTCAGTGCTGCTAGTGATGCCGTTGTTCGCCAACAGAACTATATTTTTTCGTTGCCACACAAAACCCGGTTTCTTTTTCATCCGTTTGGTGTAAACCGTATCTTTGTATCTTGATTCGTTTTCGAATTATTCATTTTTAAAGTTCATCCTGACTTTTCGATTATCCGGCATATTATTCTGTAAATAAAATATTTACTTTTTCTTTCATACATTCAAAATATGCATAACGGTTTTAATTCTTAAAAAAAGGTAATTTTCCTTCTCATGGTCAAATACATTTGTTCATATTTATTATGTGGTCATAAATTTTATTTTTATTTACATTGACCTATATGAAAAAAAAATATATTAAACTGATTGAATAATTTTCGCTCTTTTTTAACAGCTGCATCAAACGGAATAAAAAATAAAAAATGATTTACTATAATTATTGTTCCATTATCAGGCACGTAGCCAGGGAGGGGGCTAAGGGGGCTGAAGCCCCTCCCGAAAGTTTGAAAAGACTTTACAAAATTATCTCTACAATAATAAATTAATTCTGTTTGTTTTTATCTTCCATTAAATCAAAATCAATTGTATTTTTAACTGTAAAAATATCCATTTATTCAATTACAATTACAGTAATCCTTCATTATATCGGTCATTTGAATATATTGTTTTTTAAATAGATATTTACCAGAAAAAATATAAATTCTTTTTAAAACCCAATTTTAACTATCTTTATGCGCAGTAAAATTCGATCGAGTGTAATTCCGAATCATTAATTTGACTAAGAAAAATTAGTGCAATACACATATATGGCGTATTAACTTTAGGAGACATGTTATGTTCTTCCTTTATTTTCTTTATCATCATGCATATAAATGAAACTTAGAGCGGTCAATGTTAAAATGTTTTGCACAGAAGGGAGCCAAAAACTTTAATGTAAAATCATGTGAAAAAATATAATTTTAAAGAAAGTATCTTTGATAATGATGTTATAGCTGTAAAACGCTTTTTATTAAAAAGAAATTATTAGAATGTATCTTTGAAAAATAATGATGCGAAGAAAAACGATATGGTATCGACAAAACCTTAAAAAAAAAATTCACCCCAATTACACTGTGAGGCAAATCTACAGATGTAGGCGGGTGTGCTGACGGGCCACGGGGTGCTATTTGTAAAGTAAATGTAGAGACATTTTGATTTGTGCCTAGGGGCGAAGTAAAAATTTAAACAACACTGACTCAGTTTACAGCTAGAAATTTAATTTAGTAATTGAAGTGAAGTATGTGAGTATAAAAAGAACGAATTTTATCAAATACAATTTCTGGGTCTAAAACAAACTGTTTGAGCCGCGAATTTAACGACGGAAAATACATTATTTTGTCAAATGGCTAGATAAGATGGAAAGAAAAATGTAAATGATTGTTAATGGAATCTTTTAAGTAACTAGAAAATATGATATGAAATAGGAAAAATATTTTTTCAGACGCGCACTTTTCTTTTTTAATTACAAAATCAACAAAACAGCACCATGGGTGCGCTAAATCTTGAACTGACTTACGTAAAACAACCAATTCCTATAATATCAACTTTTTCTGGTAGCAAGTGTTGTTTAGAAATTAAAATTTAGAATTGTTTGGATGTTAGCGTTCGGAACAATTTGACTTTGGTGGGGATTCGTCAAATACTCGACATGAGCCTGCAGTATAGCAAGCAACTCGATATGATATTGCTATGTAACTAGAGATGACTTAGATGATGCCACGAAGAAAAACATTTTTGGTTCCATTTTACTTTCCAAACCGCCATATAGTTTCCCAATAACTGTAGGAAAGAAACAAAAATAAGAAAAATGGAAGAAAGATCCAGAAATAGTATTTCCTTTTCTTATATATTCCAAAACACATTTATTGTAAAACTTGTTTTTTGTTTTTTCACAAAAAGGTACAAAAAGAACACAAAAAACCAGGAAGACTAGTTTTTAGATGTTTCAGACATTGGAAAAAGGCTAAATGTGTTTTCTTATGCAATTCTTACAGCATATCCAATGCAATGAGAGTATCACAAACCGTATGTTATTTTAGAAAACGAAATTAAGATTTTTTTAGAAATACAGTAAATTAATATTTAATTGTTGAGTTTTCAAAGAACTTCAGGAAAAGAGGAAATCAAAGCAAGCAGCTCTTGGACTAATATTTGAAACAATCTCATTTTGTGCAGAGAAAAATACGCCACTTTGAGATTATCAGATGATGATTCTCTAACGTTAGAGAAATCGTTATGAAAAAGATTGTTAGCTAAGTCTTTTTAATTTTGAACAAAGTCTGGAGAGAATAAATTGAAATGCGATATTATAAATATCCGTAGAAATGCTGTTTACTTCATACAAAACATTTAGAATAAAAACACTCAAATGGCCTCAGATACAGTTACCGAAAAATTAATTATCAAAATAAATAACGTGATATGTTTTGTTAGTACAAACAAAACGCGTAGCTTAATTGCTGATGAAACTCAAGCGTAGAACAGCTTGACCTTTGTGTTAGATTTGTGGACTATTAAAAAATTTACTTCTCTGCCAAAAATTTAAGAAAAGTAATGCTACAACATAGTGATGAATTTCGTCTTGACATGCATAAATGCGTCACAAAGGCGTATGATGAAGTAGCTAATAAGTCTGGCGAGCTAGCGGTGTCCATTCTGAAATTTTTCAAAGTATCCAAAAATTAGATGCGTCCATTTTGAAAGCCATCTGTTAAAACTTACCTTATCCAACAGCATGCTGAATCCCATAATCAGAAAGTATCATGAACTTGTTAAAGCAGTGACAAAAGTTTTTAAAATTCACCCAAAGACAAATTTAGCGCTTCAAGAAGCAATAGCATAATATACCCCATTAAACAAAAGAAAATGACTTCTCCGTATTTGTAGAACAAAATTTATCGAGAGGCATGAAAGCATATTAACTTTTGTTGAGCTACATACATTTGCATTAGCTCATAAAATATTTTGAAAAACACAAGGAAGAATTCTTTGGTAGCTGGACCTTTTTTGGCAGTCGGGAGAAGAATGATTTTCTTATTAGCCTCTGTGTTTGCGAAATGGTTTTCTGTCTGATAAAGTCATAGGGAGTTCTTCAAGAAAAATTTCGAGGCATGATATCGGCTGTAACTTATGTTAAAAATGTCCCAATTGTTTTACATAAATATAGCGAAAAATGCAGCAGAAATTTTTTGTGAGATATTTTATTGTGCATCAAAACTTCAGGAAGACATCTTCCAAACTGAAATAAAGATCCCAAGTTTAACAATTATACAGACAACTCATACAAACCCTCAAAATACATCCGCTGAAGAGTATTATAATATCACGGTCTTTATTCTCCGTGTAGAAAGTCTTATTGAAAATTTTCATGATAAAATGTTAATGTAGCAAGTGAAAGCTGGATATGAATTAAGCTGCAAGCAAAGTGTTGATACAAGCACAGAGGTCCTAAAAGTTTTTACACTGTAATGTGACGTATTACAATAATATCAAATACATGTTCACAGTCTTGGTTTAAAACCCAATAACAGCAGTCAGTGCTGAAATATCTTTTTCGACTATGAAAATAATTAAATCTTTGACTCGAATCACTATGGCCAATGAGAGACTGAGTCGCTTTGAAATGATTTCCATTCGTTGACATTACAGTAGATCTTGATAAGTTAACCCATTTTCGGCCAAAGGTTCGTATACGAAACATTTTGATAAATATTTTTTTTTAACACTCTGACACATTTTTTTCAAGAATTTTATTTTTCTTCTATTTTTTAAGGCTTTTGAAGACATCCATAAAATATTAATAATTCAATTGGAGTAAACACTTTCTCTTAAAAAAATTTCAAAATACGCTAGAGTCTTAATTTGAAACGCCTTTGACAAATTCGACTTTTTAAAAATACATTATTATTCCAATTGAAATGAATTATATGTTTTTAAAATAGATTAAAGTTGCAAATTCTGTATATGAAATAAGAATAAAACAAAAGTCATAAAAATATTATTCATATTCATATTATTCATTATAAGAAATAATATTTTATATTATTATATAAAATATTATTTCTTATATAAAATATTATTTTTCATGCACGAATCTTTTTTTGTGTCTTAATGTATGTAATTTAAGCATATTTCAATAAAAATAATGCTACATTTTATAAAATTTCTGTGCTTGGCCTAAAATGGGTTAATCAGCATCATGGCTAAGAAGAAATTATGATGATTGCTTCCATTGCATTAGTAAATTTATTATACCGGGAGTACTGCATTTAACATTATTATAATCTGAGAATGTAAACTGTAAAGATAATTTTTAGGATTAAATATACCGGGAGTACTGCATTTAACATTATTATAATCTGAGAATGTAAACTGTAAAGATAATTTTTAGGATTAAATATTACTGTAACAATATTTTTTTTTGGAAAAAATAATGCGAAATAATTTAATTTATGGATCAATAGTTTCAAGACCTCGTACTCGCAATGGACAGACTCTTCCACGCTAGTATTAAGGGGGTAGTAAGGTTAATTCGAGGGGGAAAAAAGCATATTTTCTATCATTTTTTGTAAGGATACAATTAATATTTATTTATTTGTATATTTATAGTATAATTATATGTCATTTAAAGAGTATTCTGTGAAATTTTCATTAAGAAATATTAAAAAATGAGCCGATGACAGCGAATCTTCGAAGACGTCCCAAAAAAAAGTTGATTCGCGGTGAACCGCGTAACTCATGACTGGATCAACTGAAATTAAAAAACCAAATTGATTTAATTAGTTGATAAGTTTCCTCAGGGAACGCAGTCGAGTTTTTTTTTTAATTATTGATTTTTCAATTTTTTACAAGGCTCGGAAGTCAAAATACTGATTTTTCATCAAAAAAATCTGATATTTTGTTTTTTAAAAGTAAGTTAAAATTAAAAAAAAGAAAAAAACTCGACAGCGTTATCTCGTAATTTATATAAAGAAAGAGTGTGTAAAATTAAAAAAAGATCGGTTCAGTAGATTTTGAGCTACAGAGTTCACCGGCTTCGAAAAAGCGAAGTGTTAGAAAAACACGTTTAAAGTTTCACAGACGCTTTTGTCGAAATCGGAGGGCGGAGACTTACAAGTGTATATCTCCGTCAGTTTTACTTCAATTGCTTTCAAATTTTCACAGAATAATCTTAAGATGTTGTACATTAATATAAAATAAAAATTAAAAAATGCAAAAAAAGAAAAAAAAGAAAAAAAAATACCTTACTACCCCCTTAATTCTGTGTTTTAAATAAATTCATGTTACTTGTTTCCATTTCAATATATTTTAACTTTTTCTTATAGGATACTTAAAAGGCTATCTCAAACATTGTTATTTTGTGTTTTTTGGGTTTTGCGGAATTTTTTCGCTAAAAACTATTTGGTTAAGAAACTGGAAGTACTTTTGATTGTCAAAAATTGCAACAGAAATTGGAAAAAAAAAAATTAAATACGAAATAACAATATTTGACATGGTTATTAAGTACCCTATGCAGAAACACATTTTAGGATTGTTTAAATTTTTTGCTGTAAATTATACAAATTACTTTTGCAAGATCAAAAAAAAATTTCAAGATTCAGCCCCTCCCGAAAGAAAATCCTGGCTACGGGCCTGCCCATTATATTCGGTAGAAATTTAAAGTGATCTATAAAATTTATGTTTGTAATTTTGCCAGCTCATTCGATAAAATTATTATTAACATGAGTTATCGCCTAGTTACATTAATTTTCAATCAATAAATTTATCGTAGACGTATTTCTGTCTGCTTTAAGGGAATAAATATTCGTCGTTCCATGTGTAATTGTATAGGATTAATATATTTTTCGCCAGTAATTTAAAATACTCGCATCGCATTTTATTTAACGGAAATTTTACTGGCGAACAAATGTCTGCATCTAAGCTGAATCCCTCATAAAATAAGTGTTATTTTCATCGAAGTTTGCAAAATGACAAAAAAAGTTCAAAAGACAGAAAGATACTGAGAAACTGATAAATTTTCATAAGATAAATTTTCTTAAATATTTTTCAATATGTTTTTTGTTCACAGGCTATCAAAGCTTGAGAGCTTATGTGACCGTCCGTTCGAATGTATGTGCGTATGTGCGTACGTGCGTAACGCGATAACTCATGATAAAAATATCCGAGTCACTTGAAATTTTGGATATATGTATATTCTGATAAGGCGCTTACTTGATTAGATTTTGGAGTTCATTCGATATGTATAAGAGGGGGGACGGGGGCAAATGCCGCTCCCCTTCATTTACATAACTGGGTTTTTCATGCAGAATTATCAGTTTTCCTTCAAAATTTAAATACAGGATCATTCTGGTGAGGCACCTCCGTGTTTAGTATTAGGTGATCATTGGATCAGTATAGAGAGGGGGAACGGGGGGCTCATGCCCCTCCCCTTAACTGATATAAATGCAGAATTATCAGTTTTTGTTCAAAATTTAGATATAGCATCATTCTGATGAGGCGCCTCCGTGAGTAGTACTGGGTGCTCGTTGGATAAGTATAAAGAGGGGGAATATGGGGTTAATGCCCCTCCCTTTGATTTATATGCAGAATTTATCAGATTTCATTTAAATTTTAAACATAGGATCATTCTGATGAGGGCATTGCTATGATTAGTTTTGGGAGTTCATAGTCTAAGTATAAAAAGGAGGACGGGACGTAATCCCCCACCCTTTATTTCGATAAATGGATTTTTCATGCAGATGTATCAGATTTCATTGAAATTTTAGACAGGATCATTCTGATGAGGGCTCCTCCATGATTTCATTTGCCAGTTCATTGGATAAGTCAAAGAGAGGGGAAATGGGAGCAGGTCCGTAGCTAGAAGTGAACAATAGGAGGAGGGCTCAAGAGAATGTTGGGGGGAGGACATAATTTTTTCTCTCTCTCTGACGCAGAAAGATATTCACATTTTAGGTACTATTTTTCTTATTAAACTGTTGTTATAACTTTATTTTATGCTATGAAAATTATATGATGATGAAAATTTTGGATGTATAACTGGTGCAAAATTAAACATCATGTTAGTTTTATCTGTGCAAATAGGATGAGAGAGTGTTGGAACACTTATTTTCGATACAATTTAGTAACTCTGCAAAACTGTGAAAGGGTCTCAAAACTAAATTAAATATTAGAACCGAATTTCATTTGAATTTTCGGAACAGAAATTCATTTAGTGATCTTGGAATGTTTTACAGGGGTGGACACAAAATATTTTTTTTTTGGGGGTTGGATGAGCCACCCATAACGCCCCGTTAACCGCGGCCCTAAATGGGAGGTAACTCCTCCCTTATTTAGGTTAATAGGTTTTTCATGCAGAATTTACCGATTTGCTTTAAATTTTAGATATAGGTTTACTCTGATAAGGCACTTCAATGATTGGTTTTGGGAATTCATTGGATAAGTAGAAATGGGAGATCGGTGGGATTACCCCTTTTAATTTAGGTAAATGTTTTTTCTTTCAGAATTAGCCGATTTGCTTCAATTTTTAGATGCAGGTTCATAGTGATAAGATGCTTTTTAACTAGCTGTGGGGTTCTTTTGTTAAGTATAAAGGTGGTACTTAAGATTACTCCCCTCTTAAATTTGATAAATGGTTTTTTTATGCAGAATTATTTGATTTGCTTTTAATTTTGGATTTAGGTTCTTTCTGATAAGGTGAATCTCTGAATAGTTTTGGAAGTTTAATGGTTAAGTATAAAAGGGGAGATAAGTGCTCTTAAATTATATAAATGGATTTTTATTAAGAACATTGCGATTTGCTCTGAATTTTGGATATAGTTTTTTTATATAATAAAGCATATCCCTGATTAGTTTAAGGGGTTCAATGATTAAGTATAAAACGGGGAAATGGTGGGAGCTGTCCTCCCCTCCCCTAGTTTGTTTTTCGAACGGTATTAACCTTTGAAAATATATGACTGTAATGTAAAATAAGTATGCGTAGCCTGTGAGCTCAATCCCACCAGTTTAACGGGACAATATTCTTTTTATTTTGAGGATTTGTAGATTGTTTACTTGTTTAAAGCTTTTAAATTTGCGATTGTGTTAATTTAGATTAATGGTTATTAAATTGATGTTTTAAGGAGATTTGTAGTTTTAGATCCATATTTTTGAACTTAAAGCACTAAGCGTTTAAAGGATCAATTTCAGAAAAGACATTTTTTCTGTCATTGACAACTCTCTTAATACCTCAGCCATAAAATAACTCAAGTTGAGCCAAAATTCACTCATTGCACAATATGAAAATCAGCTTCTCATAAAGAGTTGAAACAACTCGCGTGAGTGAGTTGTTTTTAAGTAATTTCAATCAAGATGAGTAATTTAAACAATCAATTTAAATCAAGATGAGTAAAAAGTTTAAAATAAAACTCATTTACCATCCAATAAATTACAGCTCTTTCATTAAAAGCCAAATCCACTCTTTCGTTTTAAAAATGAATGCCATTTATTTTTTATTTCTTATTTTTTGGGAAAAAGCCAATGAATATGTATTTGTATTATCATTTTAGCTTCGGAACTGAAGACGTTAATAACTGTTATTTTAAGATAACTTAAAGAATGAAATATTCTTTCAAAATTTCCGAATAAAAAATGAGACCAAGCTCTCAACCAAACCAGTCAAACGCCTTTTCATATACGCCATTAGATGAGATGCGCCCCTCGCATATTAAAAAGTTGAACAGTCGTAATATATAAGGTAATTATTTAATAAAGAGAATATGATTTAGTCGATTTTTTAAAATGGAAACAAAGAAATGAACTAAAAACTGCAAAATAAAAAAATCCTGAAATCCCCTAGCCCTAAGAAAAATGGATTTTTGAGAGCAATAGCATTATCATTATATCTGAAAATTCAATTTCTATTTTGACTGACACATACAGTATTGTAAAACGAATAAATAGAAGTTAGATTTTTTGGAAAATATTTAATTCTTTTTTTTTTGTATTCATACACGTTTTATCTTTAAAATTGAGTGAAAAAGGTCCATTAATGAGTCAAGTTCTTGGATTAATCCGGGTTTCGAAACGTTTTCATTCGTTTGAAGAAATTACAACTCGCGTGATTTCTTTACCCATCAGTATGATTGTTTTTAAATATCTAAAGTAATTACGCATCCAAAATTAATCGGATTTCGTTTAACTCATGAAATGTTCCATATAACAGACCAGATACCATTGACAAAAGTTTATCTCAGCGAAATGTATCTACCACATTTGTCCAGTATAGTTTAGTTGGAAAAGAGTTCGTATTTTAGCTCTTTTTAAAGTCTTAGGTTCGAATTATGTTATGGATAATTTCTACGCACTTGGAAAAATTACATCTCGTTATAATTTCGTTACAGAAAAAATAAATTTGTGTTAAAACAAATACTTATTTTGTATTATTAGTTCTTTCATTTACTTTTGTGACACCTTCATAGTGATTTGTGAAACTATGGTTAAGGAAATTTTTTTGATACAAACCATAACGAGAACAACGTAAAGATCCAAAATATTCGTGAAGTATTAATAAAAACGTATATTTTTACTTATTAAAAATTCTCTTTAATAAAAAAGCTTTGGATTGCTGACAATTGCTTTTACGCTAATCGTTGCCAAAATTAATGTCTGCACATGAAATAATTGAAGTTATTGAAAAAATTAATAGCTCGAAAAGTATTTCCCAGAAAAGTGTGTGTTCGACAAGTGCACTAGAAAAATAAAAAAATGAATATTTTTATATATAAATTTTAAATCTAATAATTATGTTGTTTTTCAAATATTGAATTTCCAAAATTACCAAATTTCACAATGCAGTAACATAGCAAAACCTTCACGCGAAATAAGATGATGAAAACGCCAATGTGTTCTGTAGTATACTGACTATAGCACGAGTCACAAATTATAGAAGCCTTGCTATCATATATATATTATAAAGCAGAAATTCTGAAACTTCCAAACGGGTGTTTTCAAAAACTACCCGATGGATTTTTTTGCAGATTATATGATTCGATAGGAAATATTTTTGCGGAGGTTTATGATACAAATATACAGGGGTAACTCTGATTTTCGTACTAAATTTCGTATTTTTCGGTTATTTTTGACGGAAGGGTTGCAACAACTAATTTTTTGGCGATAATTATATTTCAAAAAAGAAATGAAATGCTTTCTCTAATGGAAAATAATATAAACATTTCGATAAAAAAACCTGTTAATTCATTGATTTAAAATAAATAATGATAAAAAGAAAAAATCCGTTTAATGCAAAATAATATTATGAAAGGAAAATATTTATCTTTAACGAAAAAAAAAAAAAAAAAAAAAAAAAAAAAAGAACATTTATAATATTTAAAAAGTAACTCAATGTGAAAGAAAGTTTTGAAGCGACACAATATTTGGCTATTTATTTCTTTCGAGCCAGATTAAAAGAAAGCATCTCAAAAATTTCATTAGGTAAAACATAAGTATTTTTTTTCTTTCTTTTTTTAAAAATATTTTTAAATCTAATTTTCCCGTTATGTGTTTTACAGAAGAAACTCGCAGAATTAATATTTTTTTAAAGGCTCCAATTGTTATTTGTATATTGTTTGTTCATTTGGGTGTTTCAATCTACTTTTGTCGCCAATCAATGCGATTCTAAACAAACAAACAACAACAAAAAAAAGCGTTGTTCGCAAGAACTATTTTCTCTCTCTCGCTCTCTTTTAATGAGTGAGAGCATTTTTAGGAAAAAAAAAATTACATTTAACTTAAATACATATATAGCAGTTAATACCACAAAAATGAATAATATTTAAATTCTAGGATAAATGTCTTTCCACATACATAGATATTGTAAAATAATTTAACTGCAACTTTTAAAAAAATTTTTGGCACAGATATTTCATACGCACTACATTGGTGCGATTTGTCTCTTACGCCAATACCATATATACATCTGGGTAATTAACTGACGCCAAAGTGTCATTATTTTGCTTGATATGGCAACGCGGATGTTATTGTCTATTTATTAATAAATTGTCTATTTACATTTTTTTTCCAGTTATATAAACTATTTTAATCTAGGCACATTTGTCATACATGCGCCACATTTGCGCGACTGCAATAAAATGGCGATTTTATGCCTCACTTGGTAACCTGGCCTTTGTTTATTTATTAATAATTTTTTATTTTATTTTATTTTATTTTTTAAAGGATATAAATAGTTTTGTTTTATAATCATTAACTAAACTTTTTAAAATTTATTGTTATTTTCTATTTAAAATAACAGAAAATAATTGTAAACTATATATGTAACTGGTATTTGAAAACAAAATTTTCTCCGAATCGGCAGAAGAAAAAAAAACGCGCCAATGTGGTTCGTATATGTCATGTATACATTTTTTTCACTATACTACCGTATTTAAACATGCTGTATAAATAACGATTATTGTTTTTTCCAAACATGTTTGGCACAGATATTATATACACACTGAGGTATCTGACTATCGCCAAAACGGTGTTATTTTGCCTGATATGGTAACCCAGCAATAGTTGTTTCTGTATTAATAAATTGTTTATTTACTTTCAATTTTTTTTAGAAATTCTATAAATTGTTTTGTGCTATAGTAACTTTTTTTTTTTATTTATAAATATTTTCGTTTTAAAATAACGAAAATAATTTTTTAAAATGCACATTTCTTAGCTATTCTAAAACGAGGATTTTGCCGCATTGGTATTGGAAGGAAATCTTGCAAATCCGGGTTTGTGCCGGAGTTTTTTTGTGAAATATTATATTTTCAAATGTAAATTGAGTGCTACTTGATTAACACGTCGGCCAGTTTCGCCAAACTATTCAAATTTACATAAGTTCATTTTAAATAACAAAAGAACAATAAACGTAAATAAAAAATACAAATTAAAAGTCGAATTAAAAAGCACTTATGATGTAAAAAAAATACGTGTATCACGTATAATATCAATTGCTATCATACTTACGATCATCGATTATTGACATTTATTCCTATATTCTGCTATTAATTTTTTTTTTCTCGACAGAATAATCAAGTAGTACCGTACATTGTACAAACTCCAGTTAATATTACAAAAATAGAGCTAAATAACTAAATTTAGGTGCATATGCACACACCCATGTTGTAAGAAAGAGGCACAATTGTCATATATGCACCACGTTGGGGTGATACATTTCTGGCGCCACTTTAACGGAAATTTCGTTTTCAAATGACAGATACATTTATATTTTCTATTTTACTTTTCTATGTATAGAACATAACATTTTGTATCATTTTAAAATACAAATGAAAGTAAATAAATAGTTCATTGATAAATTAAAAACAAAGCTGGATTACCACAAGAGGCATAAAATGTTCATTTTGTTTCAATCGCGCCAACGTGATGCGTACATGACATCTGTATCAAAAAATGAATTTCACACATTCAAAAAACATTCACCTTATTTTTCTAAGGAAAACTTTATTTAACTTTATTTATTCTGCTGCATGCCAAAAACGGAACATTGTAATAGATTTGTCAAGAGCAGATGTACGCTGCGAAATATAATATAATATTGATAGAGGATGTATTAACGTTTCCACAGATACCCATATCCTCAAGTTGAGAGGTTTAGAGTTCAAAAACTATCAAATGAAAATGAATCACTTGAAAATTGTTTAAATTCTATGGTCAATCTCTGCGATCATAATGCTCACTATTTTAGAAGTATGGTGAATAAATAATATTTAAATTGCTCTTTTCATATTGCCTCATTTATCAATCAAACTCTACAATAAATGGTCAACTGAAATATTTTTTTCTTAAAAGCCCGAATTTTATCGAATGCATAAGCTGCTACAACAACATAATATTTTATTATTATTTCAATATATTTTGGCGTCAGCGGGCCTTGATTCCATAGTTGTTATTTTTATTTTTGGCTCAGTTTTGTTTTTTCTAGCTCGCTGAGTTTTGCACTGATGAAGAATCTCGACAGTACATTCGAAACTGCTGTTTGCTAACTTTTAATGCATTTTTGGTGCATTTATAATCGTTGGTTTTCTATCTTTAAATACAATGGCGTTTTGTATGATTTTCAGAAATGTGAAAGAGCATTCGAGGTGAAGTTGCTTTAAAACACACAATCATATTCAATATTTTGTTTGATTCATGTTTTGTTTTGAAAAATAGACCAGCGTAGCGGGCTTAGCCTGCTAGTCTATATAATAAAGGCCAAACGTATCTGTGCGTAATGCATACGTCATGTTTTGAATGGCAACACTTTTCGATGAAATTTTAATTTTGCAATTTTCGCTATTGTAAAATTTTAAACTTCTAGACATAGCACGTTTTCGACATTTATACCATCGTATGCAGAAAAATATGCACGTTTAAATGCAGTTTGTTAGAAAACTGTATCTCATTTTGTTTTTGAGATATTAATTTTTTTATAGTTTTTAGTTCATTTTCTCTAATGGTGGCAACTTAAATATCGCATTTGTGTGGGAAAAAAAGGAAAAATATCCATAGAGTTAAAAAAAAAAAACAGAAGATGAATAGAGATGCAGTTTGGCGGCTGGAGGTGACGCCAAAAAATCATCTCTAAAATTCGCTGCATTGCATCAAACACAACCACGTGCTTTCGAAAAAAAGGAAAACTTTTATCGATACAGTTTTAATTCATAATACAATGAAATGCTATTTTAGAATGCTAAAATATAATTATTATTTTTTTTTTCATTTAGAGAAAAAATGATGTTAAAGGATTCGGTCTCTGTTCTTAGAGATTGTTTTGTTTGGCCCGAATAAGAGACTTAAATTAAAAGAACAACGCCCATGAAACCGTTTTAATTGCATACTTCACCTCCATTTATCTCTTTTCTACGTGAAAAATAACAGATCACTGTATATTTTAGTTGCCATTTTTTTCATAGCAACCGAAAAAAAATAGTAATTAAAAACGTGTTATGTCAAAATATCGTCGGCTATAAAATCCAGTGAATGTTGTTGGTTTTATTTCGTTTTTTCCTATCAATTTAATAACTTTTAGTTCGTTGCAAACTTAATTTACAAAAAATACATCAATTAATCTTTACAAAAATGTATTTTAAAGAATATCTGTGTATCATATTTTCTTAGTTGATTTTATAAATTGAAATAATACAATTTTATTCTTTGGCAAGATCTTTGGCTAATAAATTCTATCTTGCGTCTAATACGGAAGTACCGATAATTTTCAAAGCTTTATATGATAACATAATTAATATTTTTCTTATAAAATTGCTGTTTGGAATTAGTTGGCAGTTTAAAAAGCATATTACGTAGGAAAAATTTATTAGACTTTTCAATTTTAATTTTTAAAAAAGTTTTTCACCTTTACTCTGTGACCCGGGAACCCCGGGTTCGGTGTACTAGTACTTTTAAAATGTAAAAATTAATTATTATGTCAGGAGTTTAATTCTCGACAAATACTAGATGCGCCATTTCTTTTTAGTTTTTAATACAAATTATGCTTTCTAATTGAAGTTGGTTAAAGATTTATCTTTTAAGTAAAATTAATGCAATATGAATGATGTCAATGAGAACTATATTTGGCGATTTATCACATCACCAAGCTAACATAAGTACTGTGTTTTCTGAGTCTTCTTTTAGTTTGTTTGTTCCAGGTTTGTTATATTAAATTATTTTGGAAAAATTGATTTGATGGAATCATTGAACCATTTTTCTGTCATTTCCCCCTTTTTTTTTCAAACTTAATTATCAACATCGTATAATTTTAAATTTTACATCGTTGAATAGAGAGGGTACACTTAAAAATATAAGACGTTTGAAACGTTTTTATTTTAATTTATTGATTTTCTATGATTTTTAAACCAAATAGCTCGATTAGGAACAACAGTATATGAATATTTTGATCAATTATTTAAAATTTTAAAGGAAAAAAATAATTTCTATAATAAAACTTGAACTTATGACAGTTAGCTTCTCATCAATAAAGAGCAAAAATAAGAATAATATAATAGTCTAAGATCCGGCTGCAGAATCAGTGTACCCATCGAGTGTTTGCTGAAAACCAAATTTTTACACATATTTATGATTAGGAGAATTTATATCTACCAGGTTGCCTATCAAAATGTGGCCGCTAGTATTTTTAATTAAATTATTAATAATTCATAATCCGTAAGAAATTTCACTGACTTGTTTTTTCAATAAAATGTCGTCTACTTTATGGCAACATCTATAAAGACTGAAAAATCATGGTTGCCTTTGCGCACCTAGCCGCACCTCTTCGCAGCCAGGTATACACAGGTATGATTTTGTTACATTTATACACCCACAACGTACATTCATAATTTATATATCAAATTAAAGCTAATTTTTTTCTGTTTCTTATTATATACGGTTGCCTAATTAAATCTGGCCGCAAATAAGGGTTGCCGGCTGTTAAATATAGTAAATAAAAGCGGTGGAGTGACGCTGCAGAATCGTTTGTTTCATACACTGTTAAAAATCTGCTGCATTTTGTTGCAACGCACTCCATCGCTTGTATATAATATCTCAATTCCAACCAATGAGAAAGCTCCATTTCACGGCCAAGTAACCGTTTTCTATACAAGCAAGGGTGTGCGTTGCAACAAAATGCAGCAGATTTTTAACAGTGTATTTTTCAATTTGGAACAATTTTAATCAATTTAAATTGTGTATTAATCGATTAAATATATTAGTTTCATTTTGTTATAAGTACATATAAACGTATATGACAAAATTACACTTAAAGTAAATTAATTTAAATAATTTTAGTTTTGCATTTTTACTTTACTTTAAGTGTAATTTTGTCATATACGTTTATATGTACTTATAACAAAATGAAACTAATATATTTAATCGATTAAAACACAATTTAAATTGATTAAAGTTGTTCCAAATTGAAAAATACACTGTTAAAAATCTGCTGCATTTTGTTGCAACGCACACCCTTGCTTGTATAGAAAACGGTTACTTGGCCGTGAAATGGAGCTTTCTCATTGGTTGGAATTGAGATATTATATACAAGCGATGGAGTGCGTTGCAACAAAATGCAGCAGATTTTTAACAGTGTATGAAACAAACGATTCTGCAGCGTCACTCCACCGCTTTTATTTACTATATTTAACAGCCGGCAACCCTTATTTGCGGCCAGATTTAATTAGGCAACCGTATATAATAAGAAACAGAAAAAAATTAGCTTTAATTTGATATATAAATTATGAATGTACGTTGTGGGTGTATAAATGTAACAAAATCATACCTGTGTATACCTGGCTGCGAAGAGGTGCGGCCAGGTGCGCAAAGGCAACCATGATTTTTCAGAGTCTTTATAGATGTTGCCATAAAGTAGACGACATTTTATTGAAAAAACAAGTCAGTGAAATTTCTTACGGATTATGAATTATTAATAATTTAATTAAAAATACTAGCGGCCACATTTTGATAGGCAACCTGGTAGATATAAATTGTCCTAATCATAAATATGTGTAAAAATTTGGTTTTCAGCAAACACTCGATGGGTACACTGATTCTGCAGCCGGATCTCGTACTATAATCTGTCCTACCTTGGTTGATTCACTTTCGTAGATGTCTAAATTGTATATCCATACTTTGATATGTGTATCCTTATGTTAAAAAAAATTTCACTACAAATTCATTTGTCATCTTGCACAAAGACAGACGAAACAACTGCATAATCTTGATAACTAAATTTAATTAAAATTAAACAAATATTAATAAAATTTTACATTTAAAGTTTTTAGTAAAATATTCTGGTTAGCTTACCGAGAACAATCAGAAGACTAATAGAAAAATGTACTCTCACATTCACATTACATCGATTGCATCTTTAAGATGAAATACGTAATTAGCGGAAGAAACAATTATTATTATAGAAAGAAAAAACCCATTACATATTGAAAATGAAAGTCTTTTTATTAAGGCCCCACGCTAGGCACAGAAAAAGACCCGGATGATAATGTAAAGTCTATGGGGGCGTTTTTTTCAAATATCTCGCTCAAATTTTTGTTTTGACGTGGTTTTTTTGCATAGGATAGATGGGGACGATTTACAACCGGCCTCGTTTTTATTTTTTCGATTTTGCTTATATATTTTTCATATTATGATATAAACATTTTCAGAACTGGTTTAACCCCTTCGGGACGGGAGCTCTTTACGAAATTTTTAATGTTTTGTCACCGGTTTTAAGAAACAGAAATTTGTTCTTTCTTAAATCGAAAAAATGCTCCGATTGAATATGGCAAATTTCACAGTATAATTTTGCCAGTGGGAATAAACAAGGATTCTTAAGCCTTTTTGCGGCACGTATACGTGTCGCTCGTCCCCAAGAGGTTAAACCAGTTTTGAAATTTAAAGTAACTTTAAAAAAAAATCTGAAACCAAAAATAAAAAGTTAAACTAGGCCGGTTGTGGAACGTCCTTAGCTATCCTATGCTAAGGAAAAAAAAAAAAAAAAAAAAAAAAAAAAAAAACATGTAAAAATATTTGAAAAGATATTTGAAAAAAAAAAAAGTTTCCATAGACTTTACATTATCATCCGGGTCTTTTTCTGTGCCTAGTATGGGGTCTTAAATAAAAATAAGATTTATTATTATAGTTTTAGAAAATCATTATATGTCTATAAATTTCTGTCCATTGTTCTAGGACGGGCGTTTACATTAGTATGATTTAATGATAAACTAATTTTAATTTCAATATTTAATAATAAATTAATAATAAATGTATAAAAAAATAATTTAATTGCCGAAACGTCAGTGAAGGCTTACTTTGGAGACACGAAATTTTTTGGTTTCCGCCTGTCAGTCAGTCTGTCTGTTCCGCGGTAACTAACGCAAAAAACATCCGATTGGCTTGAAATTAAGTGGGTATGTTAGTGAGGCACTGTGATTAAGCTGTATAGTTTCCTGTTAGATTTGATTCATTCGTTCCGAAAATATAGAATATTTTATTTTGCGCAATAATGCTTTTCTATGGCAAATCCAATGATTTTCAATTTTTTTTTCTTTGAGAGAAAATGACACATTTCATTAATGAAATTCAATGATAAATGGATACTGAAATTTACCAGTTAAATTATTCGAATTGTTTTGAAATTTCGTCTCTGCATTTGTCAGATTTTTAAAGTTATTACTGCAAATTTTGGAGATTTTTTATAAATGTGTTCCAATAATATAAACTAATTTGGTTTAGAGATTTACTTATTTAAAATGTATTTATTTCATTTTTTTTATTTTCTCTTAATGGTTGCTAAGCAACCATTCATCCTAATCCTTATTATATTTTAATGCTATAAATTTGAAAGCGTGGACAAAAATTTAAATTGAGTCAACGTCAAAACTGATGAATTAATTAATGCTTTTTATCTTTGCGGATAAATATAACTTAGCCCAGAAAAGAATATAGGCTATATTTTATTAATTTTATTCAAATATTTTCCTTAATAATTCAAAATTTCCTTCTTTTTCATACAGAATCAAGAGCGATTTTTTAGATAAAATTTAACCAATTTCCTTTATCGTTGCCGAAAAAAAAAAAAAAAAAAAAAAAAAAAAAAAAATCTGGAATAATTTTTTAACGGCAATAAGTTTCAATTGAGCAATTTCCATTCGAAAAACCAAACTAAGAAAAAATAAATATGACGTCAGAATTAAAATAAAAATAAAAATAGTACTTTTTTAAATATTAAACACGGAAATTTGTTTCGTTAATAAGAATTTTTCTGACAAAAATGAGGGCATAATTAGAAGTAAAAGAAATAAAAAATAATTACATTTTTCACAAATATTTCAATTTGTAAAATTTGACGCCATAATTGAACAAAAACAGGTATTTTATAGTAGTCGTTAAAAATACAAGAAACATGGATATCAATAACTCATGAAAAATAACGCCATTGCCGAAACTTCAGTGAAGGCTTACTTTGAAGACACGAAATTTATTGTTTTTCATCTGTTAGTCTGTTCTTCTGTATGTTTGTCTGTCCCGCTATAACTGCTACAAAATGCAATCAAAAAAATTTTTTTTTTCTGAAACAAAATTGTAAAACTCTAGATTACTGAGTTTACACTTACAAAAGTTCCTGATACATCAGATTTAGGTGTTTGTTGTTGGCAGGTATGTAGAAGTATGAATATAATGAAAAATATTTGTCCAAACTGTTACTTATCCTTATAAATCACAATGTATAAGGAAATGCAAGATATACAATAACCATTAGCACAATTATTAGAAAGTGGCAAATTTAAATCAAGTGATGCTATGGGGGGTTCAGGGGGGCGGAGCTCCCTTGAAGAAATCTACTATGTTATAATAATAATAATAATAAAAAAAAAATAATAGATCATGAAAATTTCAGAATATCCTAACATAACTAAATTTTTAATTTACCGCTTTTGAAGGCTGAAAACTTCTAATTTTTTTTTCTTATAAACAATTAAGTACTATGAAAATTTTAAATTAAAGTTTCCAAGAAGTTGAATATTATCCAAAGTGTGTTTAAAAAAAAAATATATATATGCAAAGCTGACGTTGAGGCTCCTGATCTGCAGATTTACTAGTATTTAAGTAGTTTTTAAGTTGAATAATATATTATTTTCTAATTAACTGAGTTTTAATTAATTAAAATAATTTTACATAGTAAAAAATGTTTACTTTTTATTTATTGTATTTATATAAAAAGTAATTGATAAGAAATACTATTTGACGATATCAGAAAGAAGTCTTTCAAATTCACTTACCGAATTCAATGATTTTAAAAGGATTTAAAAGGAAATGAAAATTTTAAAAGCATAAATCTTCAAAAGACGAAATTTACACTAAATCATTTTGTAGAATGTTTGATATAAGTATAATTAATATAAAGTGCCCTTTTTTTAATTGCCTCTTATTTGAATCAAAAATTAATATTTTAACTAATGATAATTACTCAAGTGGAAAAAAATAACTTGTCTTTTAAACTAGGTATTCTTGATACAGCTTGACTTTTTAATTTTTAAAATCCTAATTGGATGGGTCTTATTTCAAAAGGTTTTTTATGTAAAGGTAAAGAAAAAGTATTTTTGCTCTATTTGAATGTAAAAATGTTTTTCATAATTTCATTAATTTTTTTTAAGGATTAGTATAATTGCTCGATATTGTTAAAGTATACATTTAGGGCATATATTTATTAAAGCATATATTTTTTAGAAATACAAGATTAGAAACTTGTAAGTAAGTAAGAATTCTTGAGGTGAATTAGTTAAAGCTATCATTATTTATTATGCTCGAACACTTAAGGGCATAGGTACTTTGGAAACCATCTCATCAATTTTGAATTACTTTAATGTATGTGGTAGCACAAATCTTCCTATAAAAAAAAAAAAAAAAAAAATAAAATAAAATAAATAAAAATAAAAATAAATGTAAAACATCCTAAAATATAATTTAAAAAAAAATAACTTTTTAAAAATCTGTACAATTTTTATAAATATGAACATTTTGGCTTCGATTTTTTGCCACATTCATTAGAATATACTGCATAAAATTGTGTTTGGATTTTTAGATGCATTCAATTTTACATTTACATGAATTTTTTTCTCTATTGTATATCAAAAAACGAAGGAAATTATACAAACTCCCAATTTAAATATTTTTATTTAAAAGTAACTTTAAATTTAATTATATTAAGTTATAAAATATAATTTATATAACTATAAACAATATTAAATACCCCAAGGAGAACATGTACAACAAATTTCAAACTTCCATCTAAATTAGCATAAAAGCCTCAGTGTTTATCGAACAAGCAAGTTATAAAAACAATTCTTACATACTCGTTTGGGGGGGGGGGGGGGGGCTGGGAAACTCCGTAATATTTACCCATCATGGATATGCATAATATAAAATATGAAAATAAAACGCATGTAAACTATTTACAAAATGCATCGGTAATCCAAAATAGAATCTAAATGTATATTTAAATATTTTTAACACGTAGTAATGCCCTATTAATGAATTTCTCATGAAACAATTTCGACAAATTATATAAAACGCCAAATTACTCAAGCAGTATCGAATTGCTTAAAAGAAACATCCTTATACCTTCTAAAATAATAATCATATTAACTAACAATTTACTGCACCGGATTAAGCGTCTCATTTCCAATTAAAATATACCTTTGAATTGAAATTTGAATGAAACACAGAAACATGAAAAATCAAAGAATGTGAAAAACAGGATTACAAATATCTCGGCAAATAATTATTCAATCGACTTTGTTCTTTAGGCAAAACTTGTGTTATTTTATTGTCTTTAACGTTCACTTCTTAAAATAAAAAAAATCGAAATTTTTTATGTACCTTTCATCAAAACGAATTATTCGTGAGTCCGAAAAAAATAGTTCCGGATAATCGAGATGACTGATATTAAATAAGCTTCGTCCAATTCTTATATACTAAATACATACAAAATTTCAAGTCTCTATCTCAATTTGTTCGGGAGATAGAGAGTTTGCAGACAGATGGACGGACGGGAATTATGTTTTTCGTAATCTCCAGTATCTGAAACGTGTAAATCTGTCAATTTTTTTTTTCGATTTTCAAAACGATTGCAAGACTTACCCTATAGTACACATGATCGGTAAGTAGTATGATCACAGTAAAAAACCAGTTTAAAACTTCATTTGTATGAGTCATTGCGCTTGCTCTATTAAGAAAATTTACACCATCTTTCAATATCATTGTCGAATAGGTAAAAATAAGATGTCAAAATATCCACAACTAAAAAGGCTTTCAGTTGATATTAAAAAAAGGAAAATCGATACTTTGACCAATTTCGAGGTACTGTATCCTCTTATGATGGTCCGATACAAACAAGTCTGAAATTGCACGTCAACCGTCACAAATGAGGTGAATGGTACTATAACTAGTTTTATAAACTTGGTGCAATAACTGATGCACTTTTTTGCAAAAATGCATAAATACAAAATTTATCACGATTATATATTTGTTAAATTCAGTGAACGGAAATAATAGTACTCCAATTAAAGTAGGATATAATCACCATGGAATCATTGAATCAGTACCTATCATGGGATAACACTGAATTAATTACGTATGATAGGATTTAATGAAATGAAGAAAACTTTTACTAGTATCTTTTTAAGTTTTGATTTGACTTTTCGTACAATTTGAAATGATTACTGGTGTTCATCTTTGAATTCAATTTACTCTAAATCTAAATTTTGTCATTTGTTTCCCCTCGCTTCTGGGGTCCTCAATTATATACAATAAAAAATAAGTAAATTGTCAGTCAAAAATTATCCGTATTCAGCCTCATCTGCTAGTTTCGTTTATTTTGCAACAACTCTGGCCGGGCGACATGTAGATAATAACGCATCGCCCCATGAATACAAGACTGACACAAAAATGGCGGATATCGTAAGCGGACATTTTTAAGCATTTGTACGGTTCCTTGAGTTTGAACTCCTATAACTTTTAAAAAGTTTTTTCCGTTTTGTTTTTCTGAGATCAAATAAGTCAAAGAAACCTTTTGAAAAATACTAGTGACTAAATTCAAAAGATCGGTACAAATATTTAAGGAGACAGATTACTTCACAATTGGTAAAAAAATCATATTCTTTTTTTACAAACATTAAATGAAAGCTTTTTAAGTTGTGAATATTTTTACGCTTCATTTTTACCCATACAGCAATTATATCGTGAAATAATGTAATTTAAAAAAAAAAAAATATTTCTGCAGTTGTTATATGTGTTATAAACAGTACGTGGCGTTTAAAAAATTATCAGAATTAACTGAAGTCTTTCTCCTTTTTAAAACCCGATTTTTCGTTTTGGTGTTCTGCCATGTGGCAAATTGGCTTTGTCTTTTTAAAGATATATATATTTTGCTTCTACCTAAGGATTTACGGCTTACATGACCGTTACGAACAGTGTTGAATTCAGACACTTTTCTCCGGGAGGGACTTCTGTGGCTCCGGGGGGAACATTATAAAGTTCCGGGGATGGATCGCAATTTTTGACCATTGAAAATACAAAATCTCACATTTTCCGGAGGGGGGGGGGAGACATTTCATAGCTCTGTGCCGGGTCACCCCTGAATTCAACACTGGTTACGATTGTTTTAATAATGTAATGTCAAAGCACGAAGTGTTTAACAATTTGTAAGCATTTCACGTTGATTATGAACACCAGAAAAGTTTCGTTTTGCTGAGAAAAGAATTTAAAAAATCCCTATTTTCAACCACAACCAGAAATTAAAAAAACCATAAAACAAAAAACAAAAATAAAAAATAAAATAGAGGGAGAACCTTAAATCATGTTAAACTGAAAGGTTCACCACTCCACATTAGAGGTCTTCACGGGCCAGAATTTCCAGGCCCGACCCCGGCCCGAAAGATAAAATTTCGGCCCGAGCCCGGCCCGGCCCAAAAAAAGTTAAAAACTCGACCCGAACCCGGCCCGGCTCAAGTGAATTTCAACAGAACATTGATCTTTACTTTTACGGAAAAGTTTGACAAAAAAACTTATCTTAGTCTTATTTTATCTTTTTCATGTTTATGCAGAAGTGCCGTAGGCTGCGATATTTACGCTTTTAATGAACCTTTGTTTGTTGTATGTAAATGCTTCAGTTATCATTAGTATTATTAATCCATATTCCATGTAATGGAGACAGAAAAATCTAAAAAATGGTACATGGTAAAAGTAAAATATCTTCTAAACAAAATCGCATTGGAAAAAAAAAAAAAAAAAAAAAAAAAAAACGTCCTTTTTTAGTAGATGCAAATGTTTAATATATTTTTTTCTCGCGTATTGTTGTATTCATTTTGCATCGATGAACAGTTTAAAAGAAATTTGCAGTTTTTAGTTAAAAAAAATTCCGTCATAATCATGTATTTTTTTATGTCTTTAAGTCTCTTTTAAAATGTCTAGTAATCTATGATTCTTTAAAAAGAATGAATTCTAATGTTTCATTGTTGAATATTGACGACTTAAAAGTATATGCCTTTTTTGCAAAATTTTTTGGACCAAGCCAAATTTTACTGATTTATGAACAGACTTGGTCACGTCGAGAAAAAGATTTTCATACGGGATAATTCAACAGGAACTGATTATTTTGGTCCGTGAAGACTAGGACGAATGAAATCAGTCTCGACTTCGTACGGGAAAAGTACGTTAGGCCCGGCCCGATACTACAGGAAAAAAATTAAGGCCTGAGCCCGGCCCGACCCGAAAAGATTTGTGATCAGGCCCGGCCCTGCCGAACCCGACTCTTCAGAAGGCCCGAATACCATTATTGGAAATCGGCCCGAACCCGGCCCGCGAGTCGGGCCGGGCTCGGGTCTTGGCCCGTGCAGATCTCTACTCCACATAACCAACGCGCGATAGAAACTCTTACTGTCACTTCTGTATAAAACTGAAAAAAAAATATAATAAAGCATTCGAACATTGAGAATGTGGCTTAAGTGTCAAGATTTTTTTTTTTTTTTTTTTTTTGGCTGGCATTGTATCTTCTATAAGCTCGATTGGATGTACAATTTGTGTATGGTATTGAGCTGATTTATTATAGCAAATAATTAAATTTCCATTCTTCCCAAACGTGTGTCAGAATATATTATTTCGGTATTTTCATATGTTTATTAATCGTTATTCATCAGATTGGGGGAACTGTCATTTTTTAATTCTTTATAGAATATTAGCCGGAAATAAATGCTAAACTATACATATTGTTTACAATTCGAAAGAGTTACGATTCTGTTAGAGATTTTAAAAAGTCGTGCTAGGAAGTTATTAAAATCGTAAAATATTTCCTAATTGAGTTACAGTTTTCAAGCATATTTATTTGAAAAAGCGTTATTTTCTTTATGGTGAAAAAAATTGTGCGATATTTAGAAGTTAAAAAATTAAAGTAAAAGAGAAATTTATTGGTCAGGATGTTATTATATCAATATGACGCAGGGCCGTAGCCAGAAGTGAATAATAGGGGGGGGGGGGGGGCTCAAGAAAATGTAGGGGGGGCTCATGTTTTTTTTTCTCTCACTCAGATGTAGAAAGATAAATTAGTGCATATTCATATTGTATGTACTATGTTTTTTATTAAACTGTTGTAATAACCTCATTTTAAGCTAAGAGAAGAATAAGCTGATGAAAAATTCGAGTGTATAACGAGTGCAAAATTAAACATCATCTTAGCTTCGTATGTGCAAATAGGAAGAGCGAGTGTTGAAACTTATTTTAGTTATAATTTAGTATTTCTACAAAACTTTGAAAAGGCCTCAAAACTAAATTAGATTTTTGAACAGAATTTCATTTGGATTTTCAAAAAAGAAATTCATTGAGTAATCATGAAATCTTTTTAGAGAGGCTCAAAATGCTTTAAGGGTTAGGGGAGGGGGAGGGGGCTGAGCCAGCACATCCTTAACTACGGCCCTATCTGTCATACTAGAACTTTCTGACAGAGTAATTGAAACGCCTCTGCATTTTCGAATTAAAATTTTCTAATAACATTAAATCTGCTTTTTTTAAAAAGCACATAAAAAAGTTAGTAATATATATGCATTGCTATCTTTATAGTTTGCACTCGCGTCTTAAGTAGTTCATGACAGATAATTATAAAAAAAGAAGTTCATAGGTTTAAATATATAGGTTATAGAATTTTCGTCAAAAACGAATTTTCGTAAAACTCAGAATTTTGGTCGAAAACGCAAAAGAATTGGCGTTCGATCTCTAATACTTATACTGGTGAAATAAATGATGATGTCAACAAGTAAATAAAAGCTTACAGTTCACTTGTTTCGAAATAGTTGCAACCTTTAATCTTTTTTTTTTTTTTTTTTTTTTTTTTTTTAAATCTGCCCTCAAGGAAGCTTAAGTTTCATTCTTTTACAATAAAAACATTAACAAAATCAAAGTTGTATTTTGCATTTAAAATTATTACTGTGTTCATTCAAAAATTAAAAGCATGTACATTTGAATTGGCTATTGGCATTTTTCTTTGATTACCATTCATAAATCAAGGACTATATACGTATATATTTTAAAATTTAAACTAGAAATATTCCAATATACAACAAAATGTTTATCATAAGATAATATTTATTATAAAATTAATTATAAGTTTGATCTATGCTAGTAATAGAAAACGCTACAGAATAAATATTTTCAGTATATAACTAATGCTGATACAATATAATATAAATAATATGTCAAAAGTAATTAAAATGCTCGCATTTCTCCTACTTAAAACGAGTTGTAATTTTCATTTCTAATCATTATCTTTTTTTAACAAAAAGAGAACTTCAATTATTGTTATATAATAAAAGCATAAACAAATTCACTCATAGATAAATAATTTTAAAATTAATTTTATGCACAGTCAAATGTTAAAAACATTTGCAATTGAGTATACTATTAAAAAAATTCTTTAATTTGAAATGCCATGACTCAAACTTCAAACACAAAGCAAAATATGAATACTTAAAACTTTATTTTATACTAGAAGCAAAACAGGATTAAAAAATTCTTCAGAAAAAACGCTTTATAGCAAAATGCTAAAATACCAAATTGCAACGAACTGCATTTTTCATGTAACACGAAAACAAAATAATAAAAACAAACAATAGTACATGTAACAAACACACTTTTGTAACAAAAGTATTTTTTTAAAACCAATTTGGAAAAATATAATGAAGTATGCTTTAATGGATACATGAAACAATATAAAATATTTAAGTTAGATATATAAATACGAATGGTTATATAAGCATTATAAATGTGAAAACTAACCTTGTAGTGTATACTAAATACATAAACTGAAAAAAAGTAGATTTAAAAGGAATAAAGTAGTGTCAACAAATTGAAGTTCACCTGCTTTAAAACAATTGAAGTCTTCTATTCTTTTTCTCATTAAATTTTTTAAGGAAAACTTCCATACTGATTGTTTCTGTTCTTTCTTTTTCAAACGCAAGAAAACTCAAATCGGCCATTCTTTGATGAGACATTGTTGGTCTTTGTGGACGATTTATTCTTGTAAGGACTGAAAATGTTGATTCACATATTGCAGTACTACATCCAAAAGTTTTAACAGTTGCTAATAGTTTATAAGTGTCTTCAAATGCAACCCTATATTTAAAAAGTTCATTAAATACAACGGTGTTTGGATTTTCTTCAATGGTTCTTTTTATGAAATTCTTTACAACAATTATTTCATCTTTAGATGGAAGCTTAACATTATAATTTTCTAATATCTTCATTTTATTTAAATCCATATCAAGCTCTGCACTTGACAGCGCTAGAAGTAACTTATCGTTATTATTAAACCGCCTTTTCATTTCATTTAATACTATATCTAAAGTTTCAAAATAAATAGCTTTTAGATGTAATGTTTCATCAATATTCGAGCTAGCACCTGTAGTTTCTACAATTAAATAATCTCTGAGTTTTGTAGAAGTGGTTTTTCTTCGCTTTTTTGAACATATTTCTTCTTCCTCTTCCTCAACAACAAATTCAGTGGACATCAAATTTAAAATTTCTTCGTAAATTTCATCTGACCTTAAACAAGTAAGTGAATCTATTGTAGAATCTACAATTCTTAAAGAATCAGTTAAACTACTATCTAGCTTTTGCAATAATTGGTTTGCAGGATCTAGCGTTTCAAGAATTCTCTTCAAAAATATTAAGCAGAATTTGAAAGCTTTAGTTTTCATTATCGTTAACAAACCAGTGCTTTCTGCAATGTTTACTCCATCTTGTTTTCTGTCCAGTTTTACTTCTTCTAGAGTATTCAGAATTTTTTTATAATTGTTATACACAATTTTTGTAACATGTAAATGTCCACTCCATCGCTGTTCTAATAAACGAACAAGGGATTGACCTTCATATTTCTTAGCTATGTTACCTTTTCTCAAAAAGTTGTACAGCATGGAACACTGATCAAAAAACTGGTTTCACTTACATCATTTATTGCTTTTATAATTACTAAATGAAGTCTGTGGCTGCAGCAATGTACATATGGGATATTTCTATCAAGATGTTTCTGCAATATAGCTTGGACCCCTCCTTTTTCACCGCTCATGACTGAAGCACCATCAAAATATTGACTCAAAATTTTAGAATTATCTAAATTACAATCATGAAGGATCTTTAAAGTTAAATCAGCAAATGTTTTCGCATCCAAGTCAGAACATGTTTTTATTGCGATAATTGATTCTTTTATTTTCCCGTCCTTTACGTATCTTGCTCCTAATGCAACATTTTCTCTATTATTTCTATCACGCGTTCCGTCTTCCAAAATCGAAAACCAGGGAACATCAGCATTGTTAATGTCATTTGATATATCTTCTGACACTATTTCAGCAAGGATTTGTATTACATCATTTTGTATTTCAGGTGAAGTGTATTTTGCATTAATTGGCACTGATTTAACACATTCTGCAAGTTTATTGTCCTTTTTGATTGTGTATTTAAAAAGGTTTTGAAATAAACTACTTTCCTCGTGTTCATCTATATCATACGTCCCACGTAATGAAAGTTCATTTATAACTAAAAATTGTACGATTTCTGCAATAGATTGAACATAATATCGGTTTTTTTCTAAAACATCGTGACATACCAAAGATGACACACTTAAATTCATCTTTTCACGTTCTTCTCTTTCTGTCCACATGCTCATTGATATTATATGATTCTGTGACGAAGCATGCTTTTGAAACCCTCTGTCCTTGGACAATGTTTTTTTCCAATTCCGGAAACCGGCTGAGATAAATGGATTTTCTTTAGTCCCCGAATGAAGAAACTGTCGACAAGGATAACAAAATACAGCATCTCTGCTGTTGGAATATTCCAGCCACATAAATTTTTTCATCCAATCTGGTTGAAAACTCCTGTTATCCGAATTTTTTAGGCACTCTGATAAATTTGTACTTTTTAAATTTCTATCGCCCACCTTCGATATGTCACTAGGTGCATCGGCATTCATCCTGCTTGATAAGTGACCGAAGACCGAAAGAATAACCCTCACGCCTGTTGAGTTTCTGATATCCGATTGCGTAATACGGACTAAAAATCATAAAATCACTTCCAACAACAGAGGGGGGGGGGGGGGGATATACGACACCTCGTTGACCGAATGAAAACTTTGCCTCCCCGACTAAGAGCAGATTTCTATAAAATAAATTGATAATTTAAAAATTCCTTTTTTTTAATTAAACCACACACACAAGAAAAAACAATTATTAACATAAATATAAAAAAATATATAATAAAAAAAAGAGTCATTTACACTTCCTGGATCCTAGCCATGCTAAATTCTACATTTGCTTTAAAAAAAAATATATATATAGAATGCGTTACCGGGATTTTGGCGCCGGCTGATCATGGCGCCACACATACGTCACCCATGTATACTAGCAGTAGAAGACAATAATACCAATAATAATTAGATAGGATGCACATTACAAAATACCAACGATTTAAATTTACAAATCTATAAATAACTCATTCACCTCGCCGACAAATGGAGGGGGGGGGTTAAGATAATAAATATTTCTGTTGATAATTTGCCAAACCAAACTGTTGATTGTTAAAAGCAAAAATATTTTTTATGATCATAATTAAGTACTTTTTTTCCATTTCAGAAAAGATTGCTCAACTTGAAATGGAAATCGATAAATAATGAACGTTGATGATTAGATTCAAATGTTTGTTTTATTTCTGCTAAACATAAACCGAATAATCTAGATAAATTTTTGAAGTATATACAAATTTATATTGATTGCAAAACATCATATTGTACGATTATAGACATTCAAAAGATTTGCACAATTCCGGGTCCGGGCCGATTTCTCATTTTGATTTTTTAAACAGTTTTATTTAGTGACCTTGGAATCTTTTTCAGGGGGGGCTCAAAAATTTTTAGGGGGGGCTGAGCCACCCCTGGCACCCCCCTAGCTACGGGCCTGATATGACGTCAGAATTATTTACGGACATGTATTTTCTTTATAATGCAGATAGATAGATCGATATGATGGAAGTTTTAATGCAGATAAGAACTCATTCCCCTTTTCTCAGTGTAGAATGTAGACACTTTTCTCCGGGAGGGACTTCTGCGGATCTGGGAGGGGGCATTATGGAGTTCCGGGGAGGAAATTGCACTTTTTGACCATATAAAACACAAAATCTCAAAGTTTCTGGGGGGACATTTCATAGCTCCGAGGGGGGGGATATCCCTTCCGCGCCACCCCCGGAAAACCCTCTGAATTCAACACTGCCCTTTCTTTTAATACAATTATGTTTACAATACAAAAATGTGTGTGGGTAGCAACAATTCGGATTCTAATTAAAAGTTTTGGAGTTGATCAGGCTTTTATATTTGTTACGTACTAAAATTTAGTGGACTTCAGTTAAAAAAGACAATTACAAATCCCCACCCCATTCTTTGTAAAGATTATTTTTATCATACTAAATATGAGTGTGATACGACAACTACAGCCCGAACTATGCCTATTCTAAATTGTCAGCACCTTGTGTTTATGATGTGCTAAAATATAGAGACTTCGATAAACTAGTTGTTGGGGGCCACCGCAAAACTTACCCATCATGGATATGCATAATATAAAATAGGAAAATAAAGCATGTGTAAAATATTTATAAAATGCATTGCCATTTAAAAATAAAAATTAAACGTAGATTTAAACATTTTTAACACATAATAATGCTGTATCAATGAATTTTTGATGAATGGATTTCGACAAATTATATAAAACGCCAAACTATTCAAGCAGTACCGAATTGCGTAAAAGAAACATCATTATAGCTCCAAAAATAACAATCATATTAAACTAATAGTTTACTGCGATTAAGTGTCTCTTATCCAATTAAAATATATCAAACCGATTAAAAGATGTAAAAATATCCAGTTAAAATATATTAAAATATACCAAATGTCAAGTTTCTATCTCAAGTTGTTCGGGGGATAGAGTATTTATAGAGACACAGACAGACAGACGGATAGACATACTTTTTCCCCCTAAAAGTATGTTTTTCGGAATCTCCAGTGACTGAACCATATAAATTTGTCAATTTTCTTTTTTTGATTTTCAAAACGATTGCAAGTCTTACCCTATACTACATACAATAGGTAAGTAAAAATCGACTCTCCCTTTACTCATGATTACTATTAGGGTAAACAATTAGTCGTTGGAGGCTATCTTAAATATGTATGCTATAATATATAGAAATAAAACTTATGCAAACTGATTATAAAATGCATTGCAATTCCAAACTAAAATTTAAACATATATTTAAATATTGGGTGTATCAGTCACAAAATGTTTCAATAATCACAGTCAATTGATGGGAGAGCATTATATGATTAAATAGTTTATTAAATATAATATAACTTGAATTATTAAAATAGATCCATGGTTACACTATTCTCTGATACACAGAGCCAACAAACATATTCCTTGGAGAACAGCCATGAAATCACGATAGAAAACAGTCAAAAATTCACATGTTCTCTGCCTGATTGCAGAGTCAAGAAATGTACATGTTATCTGCTTGGTTGCAGATTCAAGACTAAAAAACCCCCTTTGGGGAAATATAACAAGAAAGCATAGAAATAAAATTAAAATGATCATAAATTTAAAAATATATCATTAACTTGACATAAAACAATTAAGAACTCAATAAATCTCTAATAATGATTTAAAAAGTACTCAAGTTGACAACTTTATCAATAAATAAAACATTAATTTCGACATAAAATAATTATAAGACCAATAAATCTCTTTAAATGAATTTAAATTAAATTAAGCTGTCAACTTGTCAAGAAATAAACATTAATTTAATAATAAATCAATATTAAGCATTTTTAAATCATTATTTTAGTCATAAATATTAATCAAGATTTTTTATTTTGACAGTGATTGAATTTTCTCAAGGTCAAATCCATTAATATCAAGAATTATTATTTGACAGTAATTAACCTGTCAAGGTCAAATACATTACTATCAATAAATTTGTTTCTTTATTTAAGGCTTACGCCTAAACATCCTCCGCCTCCATGAACAGAGTTCATCAAATTCAAAATAATTAATCTTACCAGTTTTCTTAATCAAATATTGATTAATCAGATATTACAATAATAATATAAAAACATGTTACCTGAAATTTTTTTTTTAGTATTTAAATAAAATAAAACAACTTCAATATGAATTCTAACAATTCTAAATCCTCAGGCGTTAAAAGTTGTATAACTAAAATAGAGAAAGAAAAATTAATATACATTATAATCACAAAAATTAAACATACAAAAGAAAATAATAAATCAAGTACAGTTATTTCCTATTGGTAAAGGAGAGAGTTTTTGTATGGGGCGTTTCAGTTCCCCGTGCAAAGTTTTCAGTTTAACAACCCGAACATGACTATCTTCCCCAGGAAAAAGTTCAATTATTCGGCCCAATTTCCACCTTAATGGGGGCTGGTTTTCTTCCTTTATTAGTACTAAGTCATTGATTTTTAAGTTCGGGTTACTCTTCAACCACTTTGTTCGTTGTTGCAATTGTGAGAGGTAGTCTGAAGACCATCTTTTCCAAAAGCTCTGGAAAATCTTTTGCAGCAATTTTCAACGTTCCAAGGGAGTAACATATGTAGAGGAGATGTCAGGTTCAGGCAAGGATGTCATTGGTGCTCCTATAATGAAGTGTCTTGGTGTCAAAGCAGTGAAGTCATTGGGGTCAGAAGATTCAGCCACGAGCGGTCTCGAATTTAAACAGGATTCAATCTGTGCAATCAATGTTAAGAACTCTTCATAAGTCAAAATTTGTTCACCAATTGTTCTTTTTAAATGATTTTTCATTTGTTTTATTCCCGCTTCCCAAAGGCCTCCAAAGTGGGGGGCAGAAGGTGGATTAAATTTCCATATTATCATTTCGTCAGTCAGATATTTGTGAAAATTTTCATCAGAAACAATTCGAGCCATCATTTTCTTCATTTCTCGGTCAGCTCCTACAAAATTTGTACCTCTGTCTGAATATATTTCTTGAGGCTTTCCACGTCGAGCTACAAACCTTTTCAGCGAGGCTAAAAATGTTTCAGTGGTAAGATCTGTGACAATTTCAAGATGGATAGCCTTTGTTGCAAAACAAATGTAAAGGCAAATGTAATGCTTAAAGGGTTTCACACCACGCCCCTTACGAGGTTTGATCAAAAAAGGGCCAGCTAAATCCACTCCTACTTTCGAAAAAACTCGAGCTTGTGTTACGCGTGATGATGGAAGATTTCCCATTATTTGAGATGAAAGGTGTGGCATATTTCGGAAGCATTTAATACATTTCCTTATTTCTCTTTTTACAGCTTCTTTAGCATTAACTATCCAAAAATTTTGTCGAATGGCCGAAATTGTTAACTGAGTACCACTATGAAGATGTTTTTCATGAAAGTATTTTATGATCAAATCTGTAACATGATGTCTTTTAGGAAGAATAATTTGGTGCTTTTGGTATTCAGAGAGGTTTGCATTTTTTAACCTACCTCCAACACGAAGAATACCATTTTTGTCAAGAAAAGGGTGTAAAGAGAGTAATTTACTTTTAGAATTTAGGTTCCTTTTTGAATTTAGCATTTTCAGTTCTTCTCTGAATTCATGGCGTTGAATCAATTTCACAATAGCGTTTGTTGCCCCTTCAAGTTCTTGAACAGTTAAGAAACCACTGATTTTTTCAGATGGACATCTACTGTTTTTAATGAATCTGAGACACCAAGCCATAATTCGTCTCAATTTGGTCCAGGATGAAAATTTATACAAAAGTTCGAATTCAGGCATATTTTGGGATGCGGAGCAAACAAGCATTTTACGTTTTTCCTGCAGGGCCTCTTCGTCAGACAGATTTATTGGAATTTCATGCGTAAATATTGGTAAAGAATTTTCCTTCAACCAGCAGGGACCATTTAACCACACAGAGTTATTAATCAATTCAGATGCAGAACAACCTCGAGAGAGAACATCTGCAGGATTTTCTTTTCCCTTACAAAATTTCCATTGCACAGGAGCAACAAGTTCTTGAATTTCACGTACGCGATTTGCGACAAAGGGTTTCCATTTACTGGCACTGCCTTTTATCCAGTGCAAAACAATTTGTGAGTCGCTAAGACAAAATATATTTTCATTATCAATTTCAAGTATCCCCCTTAAATAATTTGCTAATCTAGCAGCTGTAAGGGCTCCAAGAAGCTCAAGGCGAGGTAACGTAACTTTTTTTAGAGGTGCCACTCTAGATTTTGCAATAACAAATGAAGTTTCACAAGAAAGGGGATCACGAATATAGGCTACTGACCCATATCCCTTTATACTAGCATCAGAAAAAATAAAAAGCTGAGCAGTTTCAGGATTTAGTTTTACATTATTTACAAAATATTTTCTATGCATTTCAAAATTTACTAACTCCTTAATCTCATAAACCCATTTTCTGAAATTTTCACTTAAAGGATCTGGCAACATAGAATCCCAGTCCATTCCATGTTCCCAGATTTCTTGCATCAAAAACTTCATTCTTATTACAAAGGGAGAAATGAGTCCAAGAGGGTCATAAATTTTCGCCATGGTTTGTAAAACAAGACGCTTAGTGATTATTTGACTATCAAATTCTACCAAAAGTGGTTGTAAATCTAATTTTAATGTGTCACTTTCTGTCATCCATTTGATTCCTAATATCTTTGAAAGATTTTGTTCAAGGGTGTTTTCCTCAAAATTTATCCCATGTTCTTTCCATAAATTTTTTAATTCCATTGAATTGGTTTTGAATTTTCTTAATTTCATATTGGCCTCACTCAATATCTTCTCTGCACCTTTCGATAAAACAAAAGCTTCATTTACTGAATCTGCACCATGGAACAAGTCATCAACATACAATGAAGTATTTAACATATTAACTATTTTCTCAAAAAGATCTTTATATCCCTCAATGTGATGTTTGATGGTTGCAGAAAGGAGAAATGGTGAGGTTGTTACACCAAAAGTTACACGAGTCATGCGGAAGACCTTCAAGATGGGATTATTACTAGTGATATTATCAAACCACAAGAACCTCAAAAAATTTCTATCTTCATCTTCAATCTGAATTTGTAAAAATGCCTTCTCTATGTCTGCTGAGAAGGCAATCTTGTGAAGACGGAATCTTAAAATAATATCCAAAATATTGGGATTTAAATTGGGACCAGAAAATAGGCAGTCATTTAAGGATTTTGCTCCTTTATCTTTAGATGAAGCGTCATATACTATTCTTACTTTCGTTGTCAATTTGTCTTCCCTTACTACTGGTCTGTGTGGCATATAATATGTGTTCACTTCGTTTTTATCAAATTTACATTCTTCAATTATCCCCAAATCAGACTGCTCATTTAATATTTTCTTATATTCATTTAATAACCATTCATTTTTGCATAATTTCGATTTTAATCCCCAAAGTCTCTGTTTAGCTACATCAAAATTGGATTCCAATTCATTTTTGTTTACCTTCCACAAAAGTTTCGTTTCATATCTTCCATTAACAAAATTTAAATTATCTTTAAATAAATCCATTGCATCTAAATCCTTTTGTGAAAATAGTTCACTTTTACTATCAGAAATACCCAATGATTCTAAATCCCAAAATCTTTGCAAATCAAAATTTTCCCTTTCATTCACCGATACATGATGAGCATTAATTGTTTTGTTGCTTTCAGAGTTAATTTTTCCCACTATTGTGTAACCAAAAAGTGTATTAGCTACATATAAATGCTCATTAATTTCTTCTACGATGCCTTTCTGCACATTCCAAAAATAATCAGCTCCAAGAAGGACTTGCACTGCTGATTCCTGGGGGGTAGGATCTGCTAATTTCCATCCCTTCCTCTCAACATATTTCGTAATTAAAGGATCAGAATTTGGAACCTTCAAAGTTGTTGCGCTTATTAAATCCGTAGCTAATACCTCAACATTTATGAAACGGCGATAATTCAATTTACTTCTTAATTTAATTTTGAAAACATCATATTCTTCCCGACCTTGATCAATACCAAAGGCAAATACAGTTAAATGTTCCTTTCGTAAAACAGGCAAATTTAATTCACGAGCTAATGTTTTTGTTATGAAGCTTTTCTCGCTTGCAGAATCAAGCAATAAACGAACTAATTTTGATTTCGAGTTACCTTGAGCAGTTACACAACATGTTTGCAATAAAACAGCATGATTAGAATTTTTTAAATTACAATGAGAATTAGATACAATTGTTTGATTTTCGGATATTTCTGGTTTCAAGTTTTTCTTAAAACAAAATAAATTGTTATGTTCAGTGCTTTTACAATTTATACATGGCTGCAATTTTACGCGGCACTGCGAAGATAAATGGGATTTGAAAAAACACCGATAGCATCTACCTTCTTTTTTTAACATTAATCTTTTCTTTTCATCAGCTAAATTTTTACACTCAGACGATAAATGTTCATTACTTTTACAGAAAACACAAAAAACTTTAATATTAGCATTTAGAGTATTAGCATGTTGATATTTATTTGATTGTTTTCTTTCACGATATTCAGTTTTATTTTTATATACAAACGAAGAAGTTGTATCAGTTTTAGAACTAGTCATAAGCAAAGCTTTTTCTCTACATTCAATTTCTGCTTTAAGAAAGGCAATTAGATCTGTTACATCAAGGTCTTTACTAGTATCACGTCTTCTGTGATATTCAATTACAAGTTCATGAGGTAATAACTTAATCAAAACAGGATTTAATAAATGCCCGTAGGAATTAGATGTTACTCCTAAATTTCTTAAACTTCTTATGTTTATTTCACAAACGTCATGCAATCTTCTTAACGCATTTAAATTTGAGCAATTTTTCACGGGTTCCATGTTTAACAAATTAGACATATGTTTATTTATAATTACATCAACTTTACCAAATCGGTCCTTTAATAAATCAATACAGGTATCATAATTTTGTTCTGTCAATGGAAATCCTTCTACCACATTGTATGCACGATTACATAACAAAGATTTTAAATATGCAAATTTCTCTATCTTTGACAGTGATTTATTCTGGTGTATCGATGTTTCAAAACAATTAAAAAATTCTACCCATTCCTCGATTTCACCAGAAAATTTTGGAACATTTAATTTGGGTAATTTCATGGCCGAATAAGAACTTGCTTCTGTTCCACTGACAGAACTATTCAATGCATTCACAGAACTACCTGATATCATAGTAGAAATATTGCCTTTATTGCATTTACTTAATCTATTTTTAATTTTAAATTTAGCACTTATCAACTGATCATTATACTTTTCACTGCTAGCAATATCCCTTTCATATTCTTTTAAGTCTGATATTTGAGCTTCAATTTCATGATTTAATTTTTGAAATGCAGATTCTTTTAAAGATAATGTTTCATGAAGCTCTAATAATTCATCAGTTTTTGTATTATAGATGTCATCTGCTAATAACGTGTCTAATTTTGTTAATAACTTTGTAAAACTTGTTCGTTCAACAGAACGCTTTGCTTTAAGTTTTTCTAAATTTTCCATAACAATAATAAAATCTTAATTTTTAATTGAATAATAAAGCTTCTTACCTGTTTATTTCAGGTAATCCTTAGGTAATCCAAGTCAAATGTTCATTCGTATATTAATCCAATTATAAGGAGAAAACTGTGTTTATGCACAAAAGTCACAATAGTCACACAATTTAGTCACTATTTAATACTACCGGGTTGAGGCGCACCAAAAAGAAATGGGTGTATCAGTCACAAAATGTTTCAATAATCACAGTCAATTGATGGGAGAGCATTATATGATTAAATAGTTTATTAAATATAATATAACTTGAATTATTAAAATAGATCCATGGTTACACTATTCTCTGATACACAGAGCCAACAAACATATTCCTTGGAGAACAGCCATGAAATCACGATAGAAAACAGTCAAAAATTCACATGTTCTCTGCCTGATTGCAGAGTCAAGAAATGTACATGTTATCTGCTTGGTTGCAGATTCAAGACTAAAAAACCCCCTTTGGGGAAATATAACAAGAAAGCATAGAGATAAAATTAAAATGATCATAAATTTAAAAATATATCATTAACTTGACATAAAACAATTAAGAACTCAATAAATCTCTAATAATGATTTAAAAAGTACTCAAGTTGACAACTTTATCAATAAATAAAACATTAATTTCGACATAAAATAATTATAAGACCAATAAATCTCTTTAAATGAATTTAAATTAAATTAAACTGTCAACTTGTCAAGAAATAAACATTAATTTAATAATAAATCAATATTAAGCATTTTTAAATCATTATTTTAGTCATAAATATTAATCAAGATTTTTTATTTTGACAGTGATTGAATTTTCTCAAGGTCAAATCCATTAATATCAAGAATTATTATTTGACAGTAATTAACCTGTCAAGGTCAAATACATTACTATCAATAAATTTGTTTCTTTATTTAAGGCTTACGCCTAAACAAATATATTTAATCCATAGTAATACTTTATTACGGAATTGTGGATACTATTTGATTATCTCGTCGACCCATTTCGACAAATTATATAACTACTCGCAAAATTATACAAATCGACATCATTTTTATTTTTAAAAAAGAACAAATAAATTAGTAATCTTCTATAATAATAAAGAGACAAGTATGTTTGTCTGTCAGCGCTGTTCTGAAGATACCGCTGTATGTAGAGTTACAAAATTTGGAGGGAAGGTACTTCTATACATGTAGTTTTGCACCTCGAAACCCGATTTTTGATTTTTTGATTAGAATTTTTTAATTTAATTTTTAAGTTGATTTTTAGCGCTCTTTTTATGTTTTGAGGCGATTTTTCCATATTAGTGAAAAGAATACGGTTTCTTTCTTTTCACTCAATATAGTG
Source organism: Maratus speculifer (assembly GCA_964019185.1). NCBI lineage: Eukaryota > Metazoa > Arthropoda > Arachnida > Araneae > Salticidae > Maratus > Maratus speculifer. The sequence continues at coordinate 330,265,722 of OZ025297.1, forward strand.
ATTTTTCTTCTCTTTTCAATAAAATTTATTCGGAATTCTTGCGGTGATTTTTGAATTTTTAGCAAATTTTTTTAATGCGATTTTTCGGTTTTTTCGCATTTTGCGGCTATTTTTTGACAATGGTAAAACAAAATTGATTCAAACTTTCAGTCTGCTATGATTTTTCAATTTCAGTGATTTTTAATGCGATTTTCAATGTGATTTTCGATGTGATTTTTAGCGATTTTTTAATTTTTTGTTCGTTTAGCATGGTTTTTTTGTCATTTTTGTCAAAATTATAGATTTTTGTATGCATCATGATCTTATCTATTCTTGAATTGCATGTAAGGAAAGCAAAAAACATAAAATTAACGAATGAGCAATAAAGGTATAAATTAGGATATTCACAGTAATCTATAATAATAAAGAGACAAGTATGTTTGTGTGTCAGCGCTGTTCTGAAGAGACCGCTGCATGTAGAGTTACAAAATTATGAGGGAAGGTACCTCTATACATGAAGTTTTACACTTCAAAGCCCGATTTTTGATTTTTTGATTATAATTTTTTAATTTAATTTTTAGGCGATTTTTAGAGCTCTATTTATGTTTCGAGGCGATTTTTCCATATTAATGAAAGGAATACGGTTTCATTCTTTTCTTTCAATGTGGTAATTTTTTTTCTCTTTTCAATAAAGTTTATTCGAAATTCGTGCGACCATTTTTGGAACTTTTAACGAATTTTTTTATTGCGATTTTTAATATTTCATTACATTTTGGGGCTATTTTTTTAGAATCATAAAAATAAAATTGTTTCAAAGCCTAATTAACTAAATTTTGTCTGGTATGATTTTTCAATTTCAGTGATTTTTTTCATTTCGATTTTCAGTACGATTTTCGATGTGGTTTTTAATGATTTTTTTGTGCGTTTAGTATCTGTTTTTTGCCAATATTATAGATTTTTGTACGCATCATGGTCTTATCTATTCTTAAAATGCATGTAAAAAAGGCAAAACCATAAAACTATTGATTTAGCACTAAAGGAATTATTTTGAATATACACAGTAACCTACACTAATAAAATAACTTGTGAGGGATTGACCTTTCTGATAAAGGAACTCTAGCATTTTTTGAGATCGTGACGTGAATGATTTAACATTGTGTAGCGTGAAAGTGACATCTATCCTCTCTTTTACTTTAACTTTCTAGAGCGTGTGTGTCTTCCTCGGTTTCTACAGTTAAGTCATGGTTAGAAGTAATATGTAAATTTGTAGTGTCTCAGTTTGCAGCATATAAAAGCTTGGAGTTTGAGTGCGTGTGGTGTCTAGCGGTGTGTGTCTATCGGCGTTAGCCAGCTAGTAGTGTCTAGCGGCGCCAGCCAGCTAAGTGTGTCTAGCGGCGCAAGCTAGAAAAATTAATAAGATACCTCCTAACCACGAAAAACTTAATATTTGTAATAGACAAAACAGAATTCCCAGTATTAACTGCATATAGTGATGCAGATTGGGGGAACGACAGAATAGACAGGAAATCGACCACCGGAAATCTATTCAAACTAGGAAACAAGGTCCTAACATGGGCATCCAGAAAACAAAACTGTGTTGCATATTCTTCGGCAGAGGCAGAGTACGTGGCTGCCTTAATCGCCAGTCAAGAGATTATATGGCTACTTGAGTTATGAAATAACCTAGAATTACGTCAGCAAACCCCCATAACACTTTACGAAGACAATTTATCTGCCATGAAACTCACCGAAAATGAAAAAGTACAAATAAAGACAAAACATAACAACGTGAAATATCACCACATACGCCACTTAAGTGAAACGGGTTCCATAAAGCTAGTCTACTGTCCCATGAAAAGAATGCTAGCCGATATCCTCACCAAAGCCTTACCAAAGGCACACCTGGAGTATCTGCGTGAAAAACTACAAATTAAGCAGTCCTTAATTCGACACAAAAAGTAGGAGTGTCAGAAATAATGTGTCATACGTGTGTTTTGTGCTCGAATTAAATGTGTGATTTTATGTTTGTGAAATATGTAACTCTTTTATGTGAAATATGCATAAGATATATCATAACTGTTACTGTAATCAGACTGTGTATTCAAAGAACTTGTTTTCAACCCGTCAAAAATAACTCGTTCCGACTCCAGTAGATCGCAGCATTTCATAGACACTATGAAGCTATCGTCACAGAAAACGAACAATAAAAACTGTTTACCTCTGCATATTTTCTTTATGTACTTTCTAACTTTTTAAAATGTAAAACGCGCATTTCTTTGTGTTGTCGTAAATATATTCCAAGCCTTACGGCTGGTAATCTTCATAACCTTTAAGTAGTTACTAATGTCATTCCTATTTAATCCGGAAATAGAAAGAAGAAATGATAAACTTCTGTGCTTACTCAAGATATGTTAATAAAGAAAATTTGTGCATATCCAAGCTACGTGTGTGCTCAAGATTCCATGGATACACATAATAATAATTTGCTCTTATATTTACAGCTCAAGACTCCCGATCCGGATAGATCATCAATTCCATAGAGCACGCGATAGCTGGACAAAGGTAGGAGAAGTTATTTTCATTCCTTATTTCAAAAATTAATCTGAGTGATTCTATAAGAAAAAGAATTTACGTTATTATTTGCACAAATATAATGAAGGGTATAGCAGGGTTTCTTAGTAAAATATGCCCTTGAGTCAACTACATCAATTCCAACATGGATCGATAGCCCATAAAAAGAAATTCATTTCTCCCCAGTTTTAAGTTTGTATCTCAAGACCATGGGGGGGGGATGTAATGGCCCTAAATGCCTGTTTTGGAAAAGAGCGCATTGTGACAAAACTACTAAGCGGATTTCAACAACAATAACAAAAAAAAAAAAAAAAAAAAAAAAAAAGGATGTAAAAAAACCACCATACGAATGTCTGACAATTTTTTCAGATTTTTTTTTTAAATAAAAAAGCAAGTTTTCTAACATTTTTCCTATTTTTAAATGTACATTTTAATTAAAAATAAACTGAAATTTCTGAGTGATCACCGTAATTTTTTTGCTTGAAATACTATGAGACATGATGCATCTTCACTATCAATTTCAACTTTCTACGTACGGTGCATCATATTCCGGCGGAAATGTGGGGCATGTCTCGGACAAATTTCACGCCTTCTTTTAAAAATACCGTGCGAATTAATATTTGAGATTTGAAAAGAAGGCGTGAAATTTGTCCTAGACACGTCCCACAATTCCGCCGGAATAAGATTTTGCCTTTTTTTAATATGATGCACCATACGTAGAAAGTTAAAATTGATAGTGAATATGCATCATGTCTCATAGTATTTCATGCAAAAAAAGTAAGGCGGTCACTCAGAAATTTCGGTTTATTTTTAATTAAAATGTTCATTTGAAAACAGGAAAAATATTAGAAACGTGTTCTTTTGTTTAAAAAAATCTGAAAAAATTCTCAAACATTCGTATGGTGGTTTTTTACATCCCTTATTTTTTTCGTTGAAATTTGCTTAATAGTTTCGTCACAATGCGCACTTTTCCAAAACATGTATTTAGGGTCATTACCCTTCATAGTCTTGAGATACAAAATTAAAACTGGGGAGAAATGAATTTCTTTTTATGGGCTATCGATCCATCTAGGACTCGATGTGGTTGACTCAAGGGCATATTTTACTATGAAACCCGGCTATACCCTTTTACTTTATTGTATTATACGCTGGAAATAATACGTTATAAATTATTAACTCTTTAAGAATTATTATTTTTGCTAACCACAAATTGAGATGTACATCCTTTTTCGAGTGCTTAACGTCACATGCACATCATCTATAGAAATATAATTTAACCATCATTATAAAAAAATAAATAAAAAGAAAGAGAGAGAAATTTAAAATGCAATAAATTTCTTTTAGAAAGTTTGAATATTTTTGTGTCACTTCTTGGCAGTAGATAAAGATATTTATGGATTGTTATTTCATACAATTTTCATTTCAAGAAGAAAATTATACAAATTTATCAAAACTCGAAACAACTCAAAAAAGGGTCGTTCGGCTAAAATGGGTTAATAACAAATTTTAGATTTAAAGCACATGGAATCTATGACTCCATGTTTTGAAATAAGCTTAATTTTGTCACAGTGATACGTCACCTCATTCACTGCGTGTCTCGGAAAATAAAAATACCTTCTTAATGGACTTATCTTGTTCACAAAGTCTGCAAAGATACAGAGAATCTGAATATAATTATTCGGCTTTAGAAATGAAAAGACTTTGATAGAATGCATGCATTTAGACTGTTCATTTAAAAAAATTGCTTCAAGGCTGCTCTAGATTCCCTGTCGAATGTTTTACTTTCATTCATTTTACTGCATAATATTCTTTATTAATTTGACGGAAGTTTATTAAGATGTGTCTTTGGATACTGACTCATCCATTGTGAAATTAATAGTTTTTAACCCTTTCGGGTATGGTGTACTATTAATAGAACATGTCTTTTCATCGAGTATTATCTTATTTTAACTATTATTTTTGTTACTTTCTTCATATAGAAATGACAGTATATGTCTGTGCTTTTCTTATTACGATTTCACTTATGTTTTGATATTTAGTAATAACAATAATAATAAAAGTTTACTTAATTCTCTTTGCTCAATTGGTGATTTCTTTATTTTTTTTGCATATTTTTCATTCTTTAAATTTAAAACATAAGTTAATTTTCTAAACGAATCATATGGGATAAAACGGGAAAAAAAACATTACTATAAGTAGTAACATCTGTTAAACCCTGATGTAATGCAATATTTATCAAATGTCTCCAGAAACTCTTCCTTAGTTTATTATCATATAAATCTGAATTGAACAGTATACAAAATAAGCATATTCACTGCATTTCAGATAATGAGATAGTTTTTAAATATCAGGAAGTGTATTTGGATAGCTACTATTTGTATTATTAAAGTAATGATGATTTTGTTCTCAAAACGGAAAAAATATCGGACCCAAAAGGGTTAAGACAAGATTTTTTAAATTTAATAATTTATAAATAACTGACCCCTAAATGACCAATTAAAATATGTACATATTCATTCCTAATGCCTTATATTTTGTGCATTATAAAATAAGATAAACATAGGCTTGAACATATAATTTTACAATTAAAAAATTTATTTTTTCAAAAAAGACTACAAGGTAAGATCACGACCCGTAAGACATGGTGACGTCACACTGTGACTTTGTGACCGTCGATGTGACGTCACATGACGTCGATGTGAAGTCACAGTGACTAAAATGTGAAGTCGTTATGGCCGTTTTAGAGCTTGTTTGTGACGTCACAATGTGACCAATTTGTGAAAAGTGTGTCATTTGTGACGATTTTGTCATTAACATTGCGACGAAATTGTGACGAAAGTGACAATGCTTTCAAGTCACATTGTGACTAAATTGTGAAATACAGGGTGAGTCCAAAATCATGAAACAAACTTTGAGGGGGCGGTAGGACTCACTATAACAAATAATGATGGCACAGAAATATATGACCGGAAGTGACCCGTCAAGACGCTACACTAGTCACCAAAAAAGACCCGGATGATAATGTTAAGTCTATGGAGTGTTGTTTCTAAATATCTTGCTCAAATTTCAATATTTTACACGATATTTTTTCCATGGGATAGCTGAGGACGATCCACAACCGGCTAATTTTTACTTTTTCGATTTTGGTTATATTTTTTTATATTACAATAGTTTCAGTTTTAGAACCGGTTTAAACTGGTTCTGAAAGTTAAAGTATTTTTCTTTTAATCTGTAACCAAAATCAAAAAAGTAAAAACCAGCCCAGTTGCAGGTCGTCCTCAGCTATCCTATGGAAAAAAAAATATGCGAAAATATTAAAATTTTAGCGAGATATTTGAAAATAGCGCTCCCATACACTTAACATTATAATCCGTGTCTTTTGCAGTGACTAGTGTGGCGTTTTAACGCGTCACTTCCAGTCATACATTTCTATCCCATAATTATTTATTATAGTGAGCTCTACCACCTCCCTTAAAGTTTGTCCCATTATTTTAGACTCACGCTGCAGGTCATTTGTGACAAAACTTTCGTTAACACTGTGATGATTCTGTGACGATTTAACTTTTCTTAACGATTCTCTAACAATTTAAAAGAAACAGGATCTGATGAAACTATAACTCCATGCCATGTTCCTGTTAAAATAGGGTTTGAGTCCTAAAATCATATATTGACAATTTATGAACAAATACTGTATAATATATAAAAATAGTTACCTGCAGTAAGGAGACTTTCTTCTAAATTAAAGTTAAAAATTCGATTTACCTCACATGCCTTACAACTCTGGTGTTGTTTTCAAAATTTGAAAAATATTACCTTTCAAAAATATTTATATATTTTTCCCCACATGCTGAAAATTGCATAGCTTCAATTTTATTTATAACTGACACACATTTTGTAGTATGTTGTTCAAACTGTTTAATCTTTTGAACTTTTTTTTTAAACTTTTACTCTCTTTAATATCCACAAATCCCAGCACATATCTAAAACTGTACAGCTTGCCAATATTTCTGACCAATAATCCTGATGTCTATAAATATATAGGGTGGATGCTCCAGTTTTGGCCACATTAAGAGAAAAGTTTAAATGGAAATTTTATAATTTTAGACTGAATAAAGCATATTAAATTGCATTAACAGTATTCTTTAGTAAATTTAGTTGTCTTTCTGTTAATTATAATAACTTTCTATCAAATATTTTAGATTGTGAGTAACAACTCGTTAAGTAATTTCTTTCAATTTGCACCAGTTTTGGCCACCCTAATATCTTGTAATTTTGCAAACATTTTAACTGATAATAAGTGAAAATAAGGCATTTTTGTGCAAAATCTGTTTTACCACACACATATTTGTTTGCTGTATAAAAAAGATTTGCATTTTTTTAAATGAAATCATAAAAACATCAAATAAAATATACTTAGGCTGATTTTAACTGAACACATAAATTTAAAAAGAAAAAATTTATTTAATTCATAAAAAAGACTTATAGGACATAAAAAGGTTATTTTAATATTTTGCATATTTTCATTTATATATACCATATGTTATACTATTCCAATATTTACAGTTATATGACTAGAATCTTGAAATTATTCCATTTTTTCATGAAATAGTATTTTGACAATCTCTAAAATCCATTTTTTTCAACTGATTTTTAACTTTAATTCCTCGTACTTAGTTGCCTGTAAGCCTAATCATTTGGAGTTAGTTTTCTTCAAACCTTAGATTTCCTTGTGTAAATATGGAGTAGGATCTTAGAAAGACCTTCACAGAGGGCATCTCCCTTCTCTTCGGCCCATATCTCTCATATAGATAATTGGCCATCATAAATAGCACAACCCTATTACTTGAGATTCAAAAATAGTAAAAACTGGTCTCCATTCTGTAAACTTGTGTTGCAAGGTAGAACGAGATACTGCAAAACTTAACCATCTTGAAAAGCTGACAATGAATTTTGAAAAGCCATAATTTTACTTCCTATCTTATAACGGTGTTTAATCTAGACCATTTTTAAGAATACAGAATTGTCTTTTTTAAACTTGTTAAAATGAATCCTATTTATAGTGTAAAGATTTTCACATTATTTGTTATTTCTAAATTCATGTGCTTGAAATTTTGCAAAAGTTATGCCACTTCCTCATTTTGTTTTGAAAAAAATACAAGAAACCACTAAATTATGCTGTAATTTTATTGAACTTTTAAATTTATAAGTCATAAAACATTTCTAAATATATTACTAAAATTTTCACTATAATTAGTCTTGTAGCCAAAAGTGGAGCATAATGTTATGCCCTTTTTGGCCACACCATGGCCATAACTGGTACACATAGCAAATTTAAAGTACCAGTTTTGGCCACCCCTACTTTAAGCTGTAAAAATAATTAATTTAGATATGAAATTACAACAGAGAGAAAGCCTACTTCATAAAGCTTCATAGCAATTTGTTTCAGAACAAATAAAGTTCGATAAATGCCTAATATTGAGAGATTATGAAAGCTTGTTACCTAAGCAAGAACCTTAATATATGTGAGTGCACACTATAGTTTTACACATTTTTTTTTGCAAGTAATTTTTTATCAAAAAATAAACAAATGGGATTGGAAATGATAAAAGAGTGTTAGATTAAGGAGTAAGAATGCATATAATTTGTTAAAATCAATTTACAGCCTAAATAGAGGGTAAATCATTCCAGTGTGGCCAAAACTTGTGCAGTTGCCAAAACTGGAGCATCCACCCTATATCTTTTAATTATCTTTTGTTGTAATTTTCCAACTGACTGAAAAAGTGTCCAGGTCAGGATTCGAACTAAGCAGTCTTTCGCGCAAATTGTCAATACTTTGTCGACTGAACTATCCTGGAAGAATCTGACTCACACAATTTACACAGTGAATACGAACGCATACTTATCATTATTATACATAATCCTATGTAGTAATACTTTAATTTTTTTTCAAACTACCCGTACGATAAATGCATACGTTTCGTATGAGTATATAATGATATTTCTCCTGGTCAATTGTGCGTGCTAAGTTGCTCTGTTGGAAGAGCATTGGCAGCATACATCGAGGGTCTCTAGTTCGAATCCTAACCTAAACACTTTTTTACTCATTTTGGAAAATTAATATTTGTTTGATTAATTTACCAATTAAAATCTTTCTGTTAAATATAATATAGAATTATCTTTTGATAAAACTACGTGAAGTTTATGCGCAGTATTCGTAATATACAGATTTTATTTGAAAATCGAGTACAAATGAAGATGAGGCAATTAGTTCTAGTATTACGCTTAGTTATTTTCTTACTATAGTGGCCTGTGCGCATGTATGATTACACTATGGTTTAAATTCGTAGTTAAACTCATATATATATATTGTATATGTCATATAGTATAGATGTGCCGGTAAAGGACATCCTTAAGGAATTTTTTTTTAAGTTTCCTTATTAATAGTTATAATTATTAGATTTCATTTTTTTTGTAATAGATGAATCTATTAATAATATTTAAGTATTCTCAGTCTCACTTCCCAATATTAGACAAAATTTTATTGAAAATAATAGAAATACATCAAACACTAAAAATTTCAGCAATATACATCCCACAAAAGTGTACATGTAATTGTTTTTATGACTATTTAGAACCAGGATTTAATGAACACATACTAATGAAACAAAACTGTTATTTTCAACACAATTTAACAATTAAGATATCAAAAATTAATAAAACAATGCGATAATTACTCATTTTTTATAATCAATAATTGTTATTACCACAAAATCAATATCTAAATTATTTTAGATACATGGTTTAAAATAATAAATCTCATGGAATTACAGTTATCAAATTTTTGGGATTATGAGAAATTCAGAAAGGTAATAAAAAAGTTTTACAAAATTATTTTTGCAATATTAGTGCATAAATTAGTATATTTATCACTATTTTCAACAATTAAACAACCCCAAACTCCTTTATATATTAATTATAACGTTAACTTTTGATTATGTGTATATTTTTTAATTTATTAAAATGTGATTTTAACCATGTAATTAAAAAAATGTGATTAAAGTGCATTTTAAAAATAATATTATTAACTATTTTCAAATCGTTGACATGCTGTTCCGTATTTCAACAAAATAAATGTTAAATTTATTGAATTTACTTAGGTAAGTGAATTCAAAAAAGTTAAATTAATATGATACTTATTCTTTTTATAACATGTTTTTTACGAAATTAACAGAAATCATTATAAAAAAAGCAGGAAAAATAACATTTTCTTACCTCTTTCTTATCGGCATTATCCTCTAATTCCAGTTTCATAATCCAAATAGGGAAGATAATTTCGAAGTCGTAATGTCCGAATGAAGTACAATGACATTGGCGCGCTCATATTAACGAAACGTCACTGACATTGTATTTTTTCGGACCGACATTTTATATAAAATGTCACCTGAACGCATTTTTGCATAACTTTTTAAAAAATTTCAACTAACGTATTAAATATACACACATAACATCATAACAAAGTTACTAGAGCAGCTGCATAATATTCTAAAGAATAAATACACTAGTGTCAACTATTCTGGTTGTTGCCAAACGATATTTTTTAAGCAGGTGATTTTTTGTTATTATTGGTTGTTTAAGCTTCGAAGATTTATAAGTTGAATGCGCATGCGCATTAGTTTTATGAGGGTATCCCTAATTAAAATTTTGAGTGAAAAATTTTTTTTCACGCATTTCTATTTTACTTTTAATTAGTTTCGAAATACAGTGGAACTTTCATTTAACGAAGCCCATATTTAATGAAATTATCTACATTTTTAATTTTCTGTTGAACCTTCATTTAGAACGCAATTAACATTTAAATTAATATTCATATTAAAAAAAAATTCTACTTAGCAAAATTTGTTGCACTTCCGTGCGTTCACAATATTCAAAAGGATAGATTGCTGTTAAGATTGATTGGTGAATATATTTCAGCGGATTGTATGAATTGAAATTATGTATTTATTTTATCTTTTAAATAAAAAGGGAAAAATGCGAAAATTTTTCGATATGCTAAGAAAGGGATTCTAGTTCCACAAAAATATTATAGGTCCATTCTCTGAATACTTAAAAAAGATGCGAAAGTTTTTATGAGTGTATCTTTCATAAGAGATCGCACACAAAGTAATATTCCAATTTTTTTTTAAATTTTTCGATTTGAAATACAAGAGAAAACGAGAAATAGAACACTGCGATTCAGTTTTTGTTTCCCTTCCTTTATTACGTGGTTTTTAGCACTTTCCAACAAAGTTGAAAAGTGCTTATGCATTCGGTTTGTCTGTCCGTCTGTCCGTCTGGCCGGATGGCCGTCTGTCCGTCTGTCCGCGCTCTAACTCCCGTAAATATACTCGGATTGCTATGAAATTTTTATACGTTATTGAGGTTTACCCTAGCACGAACCCTATTGAAAATAAAGTATCTACCATGATTAGTTTATCTACAGAGAGAATCAAAAGTTTCCCATTGCATTACGGCCTATGGGGAAAAATCGTTAATATACTCGGATCGCCATGAAATTTTAGGACGTTATTGAGGTTTACCCTAGCACGAACCCTACTGAAAATGAAGTATCTACTATGATTAGTTTATCTACAGAGAGAATCAAAAGTTTCCCATTACATTATGGCCTATGGAGAAAAACCGTTAATATACTCGGATTGCCATGAAATTTTAGGACGTTATTGACGTTTAACCTAGCACAAGTCCTATCGAAAATGAAGTTTCCACCATTATTAGTTTATCTACAGGGCGAATCAAAAGTTTACTATTACATTACGGCCTATGGGGAAAAATCGCTTCAAAGGAATTTTAAAAATGTTATACCCTGTCAAACATATTAAAATATGCATTCTATAAAATATAAGGTGAAAATATAGCTATTATTCATTTACAGTACCACACAAAAGAATTCCATTAGATAATAGTAAAAGGGGGAATTGTGTGTGGCATATTTTAAATATATTAAGCTGTTTCATGTATAATAAAATTGATATATGTCACTGAAGCTTAATATAAACTATACGCTACTGTCTTGCATAATATGAAGTACATAGCATTTACAGGGCCATACAAAAGATTTCAAATAGTATATTCTTTCCGAAGTACCGTATATGTGTCCGATGATGGCTGATGGAGGGATGAAATGCATTTTAATTATGATATTCGCGTTTATATTTCGCTAAATATATGCACATTATATGGTGTGTATAAATGTTATAGTTCATATACAGGGCTACCCAAAAGAGCTCACCAACGTTACTGAATATGAGCGTAAATTATTTAAACGTGGTTCTTAAATAAGCTATGCATTTTTACGCTGAGCTGCATTCAATTTACTGAGAAATGTTTGCAGAATATAGATAAAAGGATATACAGGTCCACGCAAAGAATTCGGTACATGGACGCCTATGAATGATGATTTATGAGAATGTGATTTCAGTTGTTTTAAAAGTGTTTTAGTTTACAATAACTTTTAGCTTAATGCTGACGTGTAATAAAGGTATAATGTAAACTACAGGGCTGAACAAAAGTATTCAAGTATGTTTCCATCTAATAGTATGAATTGCTGAAAAAGAAATTTCAAGCTACTGGGTATTTTCTTGCTAAGCTAAATTTTCCCATTATATGAACTGACATATGAAATACAGGGCTGTTCTAATGTACTGGAATACATATTTGGGTATATTTGGCTATACACTATTATTTCCCTAAATAACAAAGTTTTGTTAAAGATTTCATTAAGTGTTGGAAAGTGCTTCATAATCTATGCTTAACGCATGATTTTTCTTACTTGTTTAGATATTATAGATGTGATGTGACCACAGTGACTCGCAGTGACATCATTGTGACCATGCATGCTATGAGGGATCTTTTGAAGAATTTTTGTATATATTTTTTAATTTTCTAAGAAGGTCACATTTCAGTCACAATGTGACGTCACTGAGGGGTGGCATTTTGGTCACAGATTTGACGTCACATTTCAGTCACAATGTGACGTCACTGAAGGGTGGCATTTTGGTCACAGGTGTGACGTCACATTTCAGTCACAATGTGACGTCACTGAGCGGTGGCATTTTGGTCACAGATGTGACGTGACCACAGTGACTCACAGTGACGTCACTGTGAACATGCATGCTATGTGGGGACTATTTTGGATCCTTTGTAAGATATATATATATATACATTGTTTTACATATCGTCTTCTTGAGCTCGGAAAAATCCGTAAACATACAACAAAGCTTTTATTTGAGCAAAGAAATACGCATTTCATGCTGTCGTCTCTTGGTATCAGATAAAGATATTTATGAATAATTAGTTCATAAAACTATCATTTTTATAAATAAGAAGTAAAATATATAAATTTATTAAAATTCGAAGCAACTCAAAAAATTCTCGCTAATCTAAAATGGGTTAATAACAAATTTTAGATTTAAAGCATATTGAATCGACGACTCTACGTTTTGAAACAAGCTTAATTTTATCATAGGAATATGTCACCTAATTCACTGTGGGCTCGGGAAATAAAAATATCTTCTTAATGGACTTACCTTGTTCACGATGTCTGTAAAGATACAACGAATCTGAATAATTATTCGACTTTAGAAATGAAAAGTCTTTGATAGAGTGCATGCATTCAAACTTATTTATTCATTTAGAAAAAGGCTTCTAGGTTGCTTTAGATTCCCTACCGAATGTTTCATTTTCATTCATTTTATTACATAATATTCTTCATTAAACTGGGGGAAGTTTATTAAAATATTTCTTTGGATACTGATTGTACATTGTGAAATTAATAGTTTTTAAGGCAAGATTTTATTTATTTATTTCTTTAATTTTTATTCCCAACAATTAACCCTTTCGAGTCCGATTTTTTTTTTCAATTTTAAGAGAAAAATTATTTTTACATAAATAATGTTAATACTACCCTACAAATAGATTTGCTGAAGTTTTTAAAGTATGTTATTGTGTGAAATTTAACGAATGTAGTTATTTTGCGCACTGTTCAATTCATTTTCATATCAAAATAGACTGAGGAAGAGTTTTTGGAGACGCTTGGAAAATATGAAATTGCAACAAAAATTTAAGAGATTTTATAACTTTCTAATAGTTTTTCCTTTTTATCACACATTATTCTTTTTGAAAAATGACCTTTATTTTAAACTTAAAGAGGGAAATATATATTTTAAATAAAACAATCCCAAACAGTGCAAAGAGAAATATGAAAATACTTATTATTACTATTACTAAATGCCTAAAGATTAATGAAGTCATGCTTGAATGCATAAACACATATTAACATTACTACATGTAAACAGAAACAAAAAGTTTTTGTTAAAACAGATAAAGATATTTATGGATAATTATTTCATATAATTTTCATTTTACAAATAAGAAGTAAGTTATATGAATTTATTAAAATTCGAAGCATCTTAAAAAACGGTCACTAGGCTAAAATGGATTAATAACAAATTTTAGTTTTGAAGCATGTTGAATTAATGACTCTACGTTTTGAAATAAGCTTAATTCTGTCACAGTGAAATATCCCCTTATTCACTGTGGATATCGTAAAATAAAAACATCATCTTAATGGACTTACTTATCTTGTTCACAAAGTGTGTAAAGATACAACGAATCTGAATAATTATTCGGCTTTAGAAATGAAAAGAATTTGATAGAGTGCACGCATTCAGATTTTTCACTTAAGAAAATTTACTTCCAGGCTGCTTTAGACTCCAGGTCGAACGTTCTATTTTCATTCAAAATATTCTTTGTTAAAATGTCGGAAATCTATTAAAATATTTCTTTGGGGAATTATACATTTTTAAGACAAAAATTTTTTTTTTATTTAAAAATTTATAAATAACTGATCCCTAAATTACCAATAAAAATGTTTACGCATTCGTTCCTAGCGCCTTATATTTTGTCGTTACAAAAATGGATTTAAAAAAAAGGGCTTGAACATATAATTTTACAATAAAAAAATTATTAAAGAAGATTGCAAGCTAAGATCATGACTAATTTAATTGGATCCTTTGTAGAAAAAATACAAATAAACATACTTGTTACATATCGTCATCTTGAACAATGAAAATCTATAAACAACAGAAAAAGGCCTTCATTTAAGCAAAGTATATCTATCCTATGTTGTCATCTCTTAGTAACAGAAATAGATATTTATGGATAACTAGTTCATACAGTTTTCATTTTTATAAATAAGAAGTAAATTACATAAATTTAATAAAATTCGAAGTATCTCAAAAAATGGTCACAAAGCATAAGCGGGTTAATAACAAGTTTTAGTTTTAAAGCATATTGAATCGGTGATTCTGAATTTGAAACAAGCTTCATTTTGTCATAGTGATACGTCACCTTATTCACCTTGGGTCTCGGAAAATAAAAATATCGTCTTAATGGACTTATCTTGTTCACAAAGTCTGTAAAGGCACAAGGAATCTGAATAATTATTTGGCTTTAGAAATGATAAGACTTTTATATAGAGTGCATGCATTCAGACTATTCATTTAAGAAAATGGCTTCCAGGCTGCTTTAGATTCACTGCTGAATCTTTAATTTTCGTTTTTTTATTGCTTAGTATTCCTTGTTAAACTGGCGGAAGTTTATCAAAATATTTCTTTGGATACAGAATTGTACATTGTGAAATTAATAGTTTTTACAACAAGATTTTTTAAATTTTATGATTTTTATTAATTTCTCTCAAAATGTATGGCAAGGTATAAATGGGTTAATAACAAGTTTTAACTTTAAAGCATATTGATTTGGTGATTCTGTGTTTTGATACAAGCTTAATTTTATCATAGTGATATGTCATCTTATTCACTGTGGGGCTCGGAAAATAAAAATATCGTCTTAATGGACTTATCTTGTTCATAAAGTCTGTACAGATACAACGAATCTGATTAATTATTCACTGTAAAAAAAATTTTCCTGTGAAATAACGGAAATAGTACTGGTAATCTAGACGCCAGTACTATTTCCGTTTTTTCCAGAAATATTTCCCTTTTTTTTTACAAAATATTTCCGTTTTTTTCATATTTTTTATATAAAAATTTTCGTTTGAAAGCCAAAAAAGAATTTTCAAGGGCAAACTGCCATCTTTATTCTTTAGACAAAGACGCATCAGGTCACACATTTAATTTGAACAACAGTGGAGAAATGTTACTTACCCTCGATGGGGATCGAACCAAGCACCTGTCCTATGGTAGCTTGCAGTAGTGTAATACCATTACGCCACAGTTATACATAAACAGCTTGCAAATATCTTTACTTATTTCGAATAGTTTTATAAAGAAAAGCCTTATGTTGAACTCGGCATTAATTTTTGTAGAGAATTATTTTCTACTAGCTAATCTACCCGGCGTTGCTCGGGTTCGTCAAAAAACAGCAAGAATTGTGGAAAAAAAACTTTAAAATCAAAATCAAAATCTCGAAATACTTAAAAATTGTTGCATGAATTTTGTTTAACTTTCATTGAAAAGAGAAGGGCTAGAAAATTGGAACTGGATGCTTTTTAATGTGGAAAAATCTTACAAAATTGCGAAAGCATTAAAATGTTTATAAAAATATAAAACAAAATTCAAAAATTGTATTTCGAAATTTGAATAAATTTAGAGGAAAAGAGGACAGAATTTACTACATTCGGTCGAAAATTGAACGTCTAAAAAATCGAAACGGATCGCGAAGAAACGTAAACATTGCATTAAAAATGGCAAAAATTTCAAAAATCATGGAACTAAAAATTTACTCTATTTGGATAAAAGTTTTGAATCTAATTAGATTCAAAACTTTACACTAATTAATTAATGTAATAAAATGGCAAGCAGTGAAATGCGAATAAAAAATATAAGAAATATTAATAAAAACCTTCAATGTAGCAAAAATCGCACAGGAGAAAATTTTTCATATTAGAAAGAAGTTTAAAACCGAACTCCTTTTTCATATAAAAAAAAATCGCCGTGAACTCAAACAAACAAAAAAAGCTAAAACATTCCATTAAAAATCACTGGAGATCAAAATAGGAGAGCAAAACAATTACCATAAAGACTAAAAGTTTTAACACAATATTCCTGTTCGGCTAGAATTTTTTAAATCGAATTCCTTTGAAAAATGTCAAAAAATGTGAAAGCCCAAAAATTGCACTCAGTATAGCATTAAAAATCGAAAAATATTAAAAAATCGCTAGGGAAAAAAATTACTGTTAAAAGATGAAATACTGCAACTGCAATAAAAAAATTAACTATATTAAACAAAATGTTTGAAATCGAAATCAATTTCCAAATGTCAAAGAATCGCTACAAAACTTGAAGAATGGCTAAAAATCACATTGAAAATTGCATTAAAAATCGCTAAATATTTGGAAGTCAATGCCTAAAAAACTAATATGAAGGAGGGATGGGGTTGTAATCAGAAATTATTCAGGAATAACAAAATTTTGACATGGAACGCCGAAAATCCTATTAAATGCTAAAACAGTGCAATCGAAAAATAACTATATTAGGCAAAAAGTTTGAAATCAAAATAGGTTTCCGAATGGCAAAAAATCGTCAAGGAATTAAACAAATAGCTAAATGTCACAGATGTCAGCACAGATGTCGTATAGGCACCACATTGGCGTGCTATTTTTCTGGCACCAATTTGGCGAAAACCAGTTACGTGCATTTTTAACTAATTTCTGTTATTTTAAAAGGGAATAATCATAAATAAAAAAAGCTTAGTTAATAATTATAGAGTAAAACAATTTATATCATTTTAAAAAAGAAAATAAAAATAAACAGTATATTAATAAATAAGTAAGAATAACCGGGTTACCATGTGAAGCGCATATAATTGCTATTTTGTTGCAATCGCATCAATGTGGTGCGTATATGACATCTTGTGTCTATTTCTCTTGCAGAATCTTCTAATTTAGCAAAAAAATTAAGCAATTAAAATAAATTATGAATAAAAGAAATATGATTTAATAATTAGTTTACATTCAAGGGAAACCAATTTGATCGCCAAAGGCAGCTAATTTACAGTATTTGGGTAAAACACTGTAATCGGAAATCATTTACGAATGATAAAAAATTGGCGCAAATCGTAGAAAATCTCGAAAAATCGCATTAATTATAGATATATGGGAAAATCAACTGCATTAGGCTAGGCTATATAAGGGTAAAACATTGCAATTAAAAACTTTCATGAATGGCAAAAAATTGACGCAAAATGTAAAAAATATTTAAAAAATTGCTAAAAATCGCATTAAAAATTGCTAAATTTCAAAATTCTTAAATGGCAAATTCTTTTAAAAGAGTAAGGATAAAAATTTAAAATTAAATTCCTTTTAGAAATTTCAAAAAATAGCCATGAAATTCTAAAAATCACTAAAAAAATCATTGAAAAAATCATTAAAAAAGGGCTTCATGTAAATGCATCCCGAGAATGAAAATTTGTTGTAGTTGGGTAAAACATAGCAATCACATTTTTCATGAATTACAAAAAAGTCGACAGAACACAAAATGTATCCAAAAATCGCATTGAAAATATACAAAATTAAAAAAAGTAGATGGTGAAATTTACTAAATTAGTCTAAAAATTTGGAACCAAATTTCTTTTTTAATTGTTTAAACATCACTGTGGGGATAAAAAAAATGGTACTAATCGCATTAAAAAGTTAATTAAAAATAGCATTGAAAACTACATTAAAAACGCACTGAAAAATGCACTAAAAATCGCTAGTTAATTTTTAAATCGCAGTAATCAGAATTTTCTCAAATGGATAAAACATTCTAATCAGAAATCAGTACTATTTTATTATCCGGTCGGTCAAGAAACTAATTGCCAAACTATAAGATTAAACGCCAATAATGGCTGATCGTAAATGTCACATTCACTTGACATTAAACGCGTTACACATATTTGTTACGTCATCAAGTGATTTTTACTTCGTTGTTTTATTTGTATTTTATTAATGTTTTTCTAATTTATTTGTCCTTTCATTATTTAACATAAAAATTACACAAATTTGCATAGTTTGGCGAGTCGTTTGATGATTTATATAATTTGGCGAAATTGATCGATAGCATTATCAAGTATTACACGAAAATCTTTTATGGATGATAAAAAAGCGATGCGGCACGCGAAAAATCCTTTCAAAAATGCATTAAAAATCTCTAAAATTACATACGATTAAAAGTTTAATGATCAATTTTTATTTTCGAATAGCAAAAATTACCATAAAACTAAAAAAAAAAAACTGTTAAAAATTTCTTTGAAAAATGCATAAAAAATCACTAATATTAAAAAATAGCAGGGTTAAAAATTTATTCTAATAAAACGCTGTAAAACATTGTAATTGGAAGTTTTCATAAATGACAAAAATTCGACATCAAGCGCAAAAAATCTCGAAAAATCGCATTAAAAATCGCTGAAATTCATGAATCTTAGCAGACAGCACCGTGCGAAAGGGGCGATTACCCCGGGCACGGAAATTTAGTTGGCAACAAATTTATGCTACCAACGTCATTTTTGGTCTATCACAAAAAAAAGTTCGAGGGGGGGAGGGGCTCCAAATTGAAACTTTGGGTCGGGTGAAGTTTTATCTTCGCATGCCTATGTTAGTAGTCAAAATTTAGTATATTAAACTAAAAGATTGAGTCAAAATTCCTTTTACTAATATCAAAATACACCGCAAAATACGAAAAAAAAACCATTAAAAATTGCACTAAAAAATTCACTAAAAATCCAAGTCATTACGCGAAATCCAAATAAATTATCTTGAAAAGCGAGCAAAAGTCATTATATTAGGTTAAAAGGATGAAACCGCATTCTTTTCGCTAATGGGGAAAAACCGCCTCGGAACATTATAAAAACCTGCTAAAAATCGCATAAAAATTATATTAAAAAAATCAAAAATCGGCCTTCGAGATGTAAACATCATATATAGAGGAACTTCCCACCAAAATTTTGTAGCTCTTCGTGCAGCAGTTTCTCCAGGCCATCGTCAGTATTTAAAAATTTTTAGTATGTATTATAAGCTTTCTTAAAGTTTCAAACTGGCCTTCTTATTACATTTCCTAATTTTGTTCGCTTCCCTCTCTTTTCGCACCCTGAAATATGTTACACCATTTTTAAATTTTTTTAATCATGTATTATAAACAATCTTATAGTTTAAAACAAATCATATTGTAAGATTTCCAAATTTTAACAAAATCGCTGTCTGTTGGTTCCATATTCCACCAACAGGGAGCGCTCTCTATTCTTATCAAAACTATATCTAAACGAAACTCTGTTAAAAAACCTATCAGGAGATATATTACTCGAGGGGGTGGCGGTCTTAAGCAAGAATTTAAGATAATTGATGAAATTTCTATTAAAAAATAGTGGTACCTAAACTTTTAACATTTTAGGTAGATTTCGTAAAAAAATTCTACCTATTACATTCTCAATGGTTCAAGTTTTTGATAGAAAAACTATGGAAAAAAATAGATACTAAGTTCAAAAAATCTCGAAAAATCCTTAAAAATCGCATTCAAAATCGAATTAAAAATCGTTGAAATCTAAAAATCGTAGCTAATAGAATTTTGTGCATTACAAAAAGTTCGAAACGATTTTCCTTTTGTCAATATGAAAAAACAGCCGCAAAATGTGAAAAAACACTAAAAATCGAACTAAAAAATTCGTTAAAAATTCAAAAATCGCTGTACGAATTCCAAATAAACTTTGTTGAAAAGAGAAAAAAAATTGCTATATTGGGTTAAAAGAATGAAACCGTATTCCTTTCACTAATGGGATAAAACCGCAAAAAGAACGCTAAAAATCGCCTAAAAATGATTTAAAAAAATCTAATTAAAAATCGAAAATCGGGCTTCGAGGTGCAAAACTACATGTATAAAATTACCTTCCCTCCAAATTTTGTAACTCTACGTACAGCAGTCTCTTCAGAACAGCGCTGACAGACAAACATAGTTCTCTCTTTATTATTATAGATTGAGTGTATAGTTCCAATTATTTAACAGATTTTATTTCCATAATTTCGAATATTTAGTTTTTAATTTTAGTTCTATAAGAAATGAATTTTAGACTTTAAAATATTATATGTATTAAGAGTTGAATGCATTAAAAAGTTTTGTTTTCTTCATTTTAAGGAGATTTTTAAAAGTTTATTGTAATATTATTTATATTTATTTACTTATTTGCTTTTGAAAGGATATTAACATACTTTTTTTTAAAAAAAAAAAATCTATTTTAACAAAGTATTTGTATCACGATCGATTTTAATCTCAATAAAGATAGTTATTACGGGTTATTAAAGTAAATTTCCTTTATTGTTTTTTATAAATTAGATAATCATCGACATTAAATAATTTCTTTAATATAATTCAGATGTTTTAAATTTCATGTTCGAATTTCTTAAAGTGGATATATTAAAAAAATATATTAAAATTAAAAGTAGAAATTTTTTCCATTTTAAAAAATCCAACGCATTTTGTAAAAAATATGCTATTTAGAGTTAAACATTATTTAAAAATCATAATGGAAATAAACTAACTGAAAATAAACTAACTAATCTCAAACTTAAAAAGGATTAATAAAATTTTTTATAATTTTTATTATCTTTTTAATATTGTAAAAATATGTTAGGTTTATATTATTAAAACAGAAAGAAATAAAGAATATTATAACAGAAAGTTGTTCATAAAACAACTCTATAATATTTTTCTATCCGAGATATAGATGCCGCCACTGGAGTTATTTATGGACTTTATACTGTTTTAATGCGGAACTTCTCTGTTTCCAGAAAATTTATGGAAATCTTACCGTAATTATAATCTCAAAATGTCAATAACGGAAATTCTTCTGTTTTTTTCAAAAAGAAAAAAAAAAAAAAAAAAAAAAAAAAAACTATTCCGTAGAATTTTACGGAAGAATTTGTGTATATTAACGGATATTTTTTACAGTGTTCGGCTTTAACAGTGCACTGTCAGAAAAATTCGTCAATATACACTAAGTTATCGTTGTTTTTTCACAAATAACTTCTGTTCTCCCAGAAAACGTATTTGTTCTGTGAGTTCATTCCGAACGTCGAAAAATGAGGAAAAGATTCCGTTTATATCTAGCACACATGCGCATTGGGTCTGTTAGTAATAAGTTCGAATTTATTTTTAAAATGAAAAACAAAAATATTCTATTGATTAAAATATCTAATTTAATTTTAAAAGACAAAAATGTTTTCGAATTTAAAAATAAATAACAATTACTTTCTTTATTCGTTCAAAAATTCTCACAAATAGAACATCCATGTTTTTTCTCTAACATTCTACGTAATATATTTAAAATTCACATTTTTATACTATATTAATACTAAACGTAGAAAAAACCCAGCCACAGTTTCATTAAAGATGAAATCTTTCCGAGATTAACTGCATAATTAAAAGCTTTTTAACGAAATACACCAACCCACACCTATATGAAATGAACGGTTCTATTTTAAAGCACAATCATCATGAGCAACCGTATCGCCGTGGATGAGCGCTGGTCTGGTAATGCTGGGGTCGTGAGTTCGATCCCCACCTTTTCCGCATCGATTTTTTCCAAACTTTTTTCAAGTGACGGATATTTTTCCTCTTTTGACGGAGAAAAAAATAAACGGAAAATCGTCAATCTACAGACAATTTCTGGCAGCAGTGCTGCCAGTGCATTTTCTGTGAAAAGACGGAAGTTTTTTTGAGAGTGTGAAAAGACTTTGATAGAGTGTATGCATTTAGACTATTTATTAATTTAAGAAAAGGCTTCCAGGCTGCTTTAGATTTTCCGTGGAATGTTTCAATTTTATTCATTTTATTGCATAATATTGCTTATTAAATTGGTGGAAGTTCATTAAAATATTCCTTCGGATACTGATTTATACATTGTGAATTTGTTAGTTTTTAAGAGAAGATTTTTTTATTTGTTTTTTTTTAATTATTTTATTTCCAACACTTAACAAAAAATAAATAAAAGTGTCGAAACACTACACATTATATAGTTTCTAAGTAAAAGAATATTCCCATTGGAAGCGTTCAGATAAGAAAGGAATTGAAAAATGAATTGGAGAATAAGGAGTTTGCGTTTGAGAATAACCTTAATACGATAATTTTTTCTTCAACCATGTATTTTTAATTTATTCTTACTGTAAGAATTGGTCCTATCTAAAACTTGTCAATATAAAAGGTTGTAGGTAATTTTAAGAAGATCAATAATAAATTCATGCAGATTTGATAACTTGTGAATTGGCAAAGTTACGTTTTTCTTCTTCACCCCCCCCCCTGTTTTTGTTTTCACTTTTGATTTTTTTTTTTTTTTTTTGAAAGAGTTGGTCATATGAAAAACTTGTCGATATAAAATTTATAGATGATATTAAGAACTAAGTTATGAATTTTTTTCTCCTTATAACCCTATTTTATTTCGCCTATTGAGCCCATTTTAAATTTTATAAAAAAAAAAAAAAACTGTCATGCACAAATTTTTGTTCCCCTTTTTAGGAGTAAAAATAACTTTAAACAGATTCGATATGTACTACAATTAAAAAAGTTATGTTTTTTTTTCTAATTTCACAAAACCCCTCCTTATTGCCACCCTTTTTGTCCGATTTTGCCCATTAACAAAATTTACCGAGATTTTTCATATTTCTTTGAACCTTTATGATATACCAACTCATACTTTTCTAGTATCTACAGCTATACCCAATCCTACGTAGTATAATTTTTCGCAAATTCTTATTATTCTTTTAGTAATGATTTCTTTAATTAATATAGTTAATAATTCATGTATTCTTTGTATGGAACCCACTGAACGCGAGTAATACTCGCACTTGACTGTTTATTATAGATCCGAACTTTTAATTGTTGGCTAGCATCGGGGACAAATAGTAATAAAATTAATAACATTATCAAAATTAAACAAACTCATTTTTGAGTATTATTAATCTCTTTAACTTTGATGTTCTGTAACTATAAAAAAAGCGAGTGTTTCTTACATAGAAAAATGTAATATAGATACGAACGAAAATGCACCACAAGCTGTTCCGAATTACCCGCGATTCCTAAATGATTATCTTTAGAAACGTTAGAAGTCAATATAACTTGGAGATTTAATAGAACACTTCTGAAAGCAAAATTTTGTTTTTTGCCTGTGATTTTCGAGAACGTTTCTGAGTAGTTTTTTTTTTTATAGAGTGTGAATCTGTTTTCCGACTCGAATTATAGATCTTTCATATGTTATCAATTCTCAAGTAAGCATTTTCATCTACAATGAAGATATTTTACAGATAAACACCAGATAAACACCATTAATATTAGCATTAACATTAACATTAAAATTAATGTTATTTTGTTTTCTTTGCATACATAAATTTAGTTACACAGTTCAGTTGAAAATATTTAATTGAGAATTGATAGTTTCCTAAAACAGATATGCCAGTCTCAGAAATGAATACATACCCTTCAAAAACTATTCGGAAACGCTTGCGAAAATCAATCGCAGCAAAGGCCATTTATATTTATTAATGTTCTTTCTAAAACTCAAAATTACATTGGCTTCTGGTGTTTCCCACAGATAAAGAACGCATTTTGGTATCATGGTTGACTGATATTATTGTATATTTTTGTTGATAATTATAATATATTTTCGTAAATCATTTTTTTTATAATTTTATAGCGCACATAAACTTCTATTCTCTTCCTCATAAAACGTAAATAGTTCAAATTATTTGTTATTTTGTAGATTTCTATATAAATTAATGTTTTTCCTTTTAAAAATCATCAGTAAATGTGAGAATCGATACCAATTTCTTTAAAATCTTGAAAATTATTAGAAAAATTTTGTAAAATGTTGTATAACTTATGATACAAAAGTATGAATAAGATTGACTTAAAGGTAAAAAGTAATTAATTTAATGTACTAAAGTTAAATTTTTAATTGATTTTGTAGGTTATACAAAAGTAGTTAAATTAATTCCTTATAAATTAACTATACAAAACACATTGCTTCTTCCTCATGAAATAATTTTCGTTTTTGTAAAGTAAATTTAAGAATTTTTAACTAATTAGTCACAAATTTTAGTTTTAAATTGTATTGAATATTTTCCTCCCTAATTCTTAAAATAAACTTAGCTTTGCCGTAACCGTGAGTCGTCCTTTTTATGTTTTGATTTGGAGAAGAAATCTTAATGGACTTATCTTGTACCGAAAACCTGAATAGATACAATGAATCTAGATATTAAATTTGATTTAAAATTAAAGAGCTCTAAAGAATTCGTGCATACAGATTCTTTATTTAATTATTAATTTTTTTAAAACTTTCAGGCTTTACATTCCTTTTAGAAGATTTCGCTTTTATTCAAAATATTAAGCAATAGTAATAATCATTAACTCAAGGAAATCAGTTAAAAGATTTCTTGTATTCTGTTAATAACTTTCAAGATTAGAAATGTTTCGTTATTTTTTAGGAAATAATATATTTTAATGAATTTGATTTAATATCAACTTTTTAATCTTATGAAATTTATGAACTTGTGTTTTTAAATGAAAAGTAAAGGAATTAGTTCAAACTAAAAAGATTTAAATTTTAACAGTTTTTAATTTTTTTTCCAAAAAATCATAAAATTACTGCCAATTTTAGAATGCTACTGCCATTTTATTTATTTACTAGCTGTACCCGTGATTTTGCTTTTCAAGAATAGAAAATGACGTCCACGCGTTATCAAGGAAGAAGGACGTCGGAGTCTCTCCCGCTTGATAAAGTAAAATCGGCGACAGACACTGGCTCAACTGACCGCTCTATGGTGTAGTCATTTTAATTGTTGCATTTTGAACGTTTTTTTTTTTTTTTTTTTTTTTTTTTTTTTTTTTTTTATCGTAAGATAAAATGTAGTGATTTTCGTTCATAAAAATCTAAGACAATACCCAGAGTTCGTGTCTTATGTAATGCTAATAAGAAAGCTGGTTGAAGAAAAACAATATATCCATATAATCTTTTTATAAAATGCTAAGACAACAGTAACATCCTGAAGTGATCTCCTTGCACCAAGAGAAATCTTCGACTTTATTCTTTGAAGGTTAATAGAGAAGTCCTTATTTCATATAACGTATCGAGCCATGCCAACACACAACCCAAAAGCCGTTAGCTTTCCTACAAATAAAATTCAAACATCAAATGACGTCAATCTGGCGATATCTAACGGATGAAAATAATTTTATATGATTAACTAAAAATAAAGCATTAAACCTTTCCAGTAATTTATTTATTTATTATTTAGTTTATCTGCTGACAGATGTTAAATCAGAGTATCTGCACATCACCACTCACATAATCAGTCAGATGTTAACTGTCATGCGAAGATTAATAAAATGCAAGACTCACTTAAATTACAAAAGGAAAGTACTTTATATAGAATAAAGATTTATTTTTGACGAGAAATAATATTATTATGAAAAAGGGGTTTTTAGATGAGCTAAAGATAGCATTATATTAGACAAATAAATGAGTCGATTTTAAAACTTATGAGAGCACAAATAAATTAACGGAATGTAATTTAGAAACAAACATGATTTTGAATACATTAATTATCGATATATGATTCTACATCATTAGCCCAATACAATATAGATCCATGGAAAATTGTTTCGGAGCATACAATTTATCTGATGCTGCGCAGGAAACATATGTGACAAAGCATCATCGCCAATTTCTCCCACACCAAGCCCGGTAACATCGTGACTGGTTCATGGATCACTGGGAGAGAGTTGTCTGGTCGGATGAATCACGATTCATTCTTCAACATGTCGATGGCAGTGTCAAAGTATGCCTTTTTCCAGGTGAACTGTTGCTACCCTTTATGCAGCAGGTCATATGCATTCTGATTGTGGCAATATTATACTCTGGAGAACATTCTTATGGGCATATATAAGGCAAGCCACATACTAAGGCGGCATATAAGCAATGTTACTCGATTTGGAAGGGAAAACTGGTTTAAAACAGGTTTGAAGCAGATTCATCCCTTTTTTCGAGCGTTTTTTTTTTCTTCGATGTTGCACTTCATTTTTACCCTATGTCGTTTTGGTGTGTGATGTGCCTAAGATCTGTGATTCTAAAAGGACAGATCATCAAGGTACAGACTGTCTGAACAACTTTGCGGACAAATTGCGCCGTAAGATGATTTCTGTATTCACGAAGAGAAATGAAGTCTTCGAGAAAGACGCCGCTACATGTCACAGGGCTCGAATTGTGTTGGTGTGGTTCCAAGAACATAATACTGAATTCCAGTTAAATTTCTAAAAGTCTAACCCAATGAACTCAATCCGATAGAGCAGATTTGTTCTTTTGTTTGACTATCTTGTAAAACCTGTCTTCGGCCATCTACCAAGGACTTGAGGCATCCATGCCAAGGCGGGTTGCAGCTGTTTTGGGGGCCAAAGACGCAACATGTGTTATTATCTGGGTGGTAATAATGTATTGGTTCTAATGTGCATGTTTTTAGCACTTTGCAGCTCAACACAGAATCTGTTTCATCTTTTTTTGCGAAATTGAATAAAATTTGTCCAATAATCAAGATGAAGAGTTCAGGCAGTTAATTAAAGCTGTAGTACTTGTTTTCATTAATTAGAACGGATTAATAACCATTATTAGGATTTTTTTGCCTTGTGAGCATTTTAACAGAAGCCTTTTTGTAGTAGAATTATTTATTTAATCAGTTTCTTTATAAATAGAAAATAACGGAAATAAATCAATTTTAAAAATTATTTATTTAAAAAAATGCTTAATTTAAAAGAACTTTAAACAAATATTTTGTAATTTTTTTTTCGTTGTTTCAAAATAAGTCACTTTTTTCCTTTTTTGACTGAAAAGTTTAAATGAAATATTTAAATATTCATTAATCGAACGTTCTAAATCGATATTAGATATCAGGCAGAATCCTAATTGACATTAAGTTCTTATTAAAATTGAGTCAAGAAACAATTTCGCTCGGAAACAGTTAATGACAAAAGAGACTGTTTTATATCGCTTAGGATCATCTAATAACACAAGAAGTATTTCATAGCTCATGGATATGTCGATTTAATGGATATAAACATATTGCATTTCAAAGTATTGTTTTAAAAAGTGTTTTCAAGCAAAATTAAGAACTACTTATGACTTAAATTTACCTGTCTTGTCCATCATTCAATGTTAATGATGTAATAATGGGTGTTAATTGAATCTGTCTTAATAAGAAAGTTTCAATTTCCAGCGTCGGGGGTCAAATTAAGAACTTTATATTTACTAGCGAGATATTTTACCAGCATGCTAAGATGTCTACAAGAGAAAAAGCAAAATTAAAGCTTTTAAAATTAAAATCTTAAAAATAAATAAAATAATTAAAATAATACACTTTTTCAAAATTTTATGATTAGTCATGTGACACGAGATATTCAGGTGTAAGTACGCAAAATTTGAAGTCTCTGGCTTATTAAGTTTTTGTGTACGGATTGACAGACACAGGACAGAGACGAATAGGGTTTCGATAAATGAAGGAAATCTTAAAAATTGTATATGCTTTCTTAAGAGAATATTTTCGAAATTGTGTAATTGAAGGTAACTACTTTTGAAAAAGTAATATCAGGCGAATAAAATTTATGCAAGAGTCAAAATAAAGATTCAGGCATTTAATTAAAGCTGTACTTATTTTTCATTAATTAAAACTGATTTGTAACCATTGTTAGGATCTTTTTTATTTGCCTAGTGAGCATTATAACCCTTTATGTAGCAGAATGATTTATTTAATCTATTTCTTTATTAATAGAAAGCAATAGAAAATAAATCAGTTTTAAAAACTATTTATTTTAATAAAATGCTTAACTTAAAAAAACATTAAACAAATATTTTGTAATTTTTTTTCGTAGTTTCAAAACAAGTAACTTTCTTCCTTTTTTGACTGGAAAGTTTAAACGAAATATTTAAATATTCATAAATCGAACGTTCTAAATCGATAATAGATATTAGGCAGAATCCCAATTGGAATTAAGTTCTTATTAAAAATGAATCAAGAAACAATTTCGCAGTTAATGACAAAAGAGACTGTTTTATGTCGCTTAGGATCATTCAATGACGTAAGAAATTTTTTTATAGCTTATGGATGTGTAGATTTAATGGATATAAACACATTGCATTTCAAAGTTGTTTTAAGATGTATTTTCAACCGAAATTAAGAACTATTTATAACTTAAACTTACCTGTTTTGTCCATCATTCAATGTTAATGATGTAATAATGGGTGTTAAAAAATTAGTCGAATTTTAAGAAAATATTTTTCATTACTTTTAAAGTTAAAGGAAAATCGGCACTCTTTGTAAACTTTGAAGATTTTTGTTACTGATGTGTATTTACTTATTATTAAAGATGCGCATTATTTAACGCATTAAGATGAATAACAATGTTATTTACGATGTAAATTTTCCATTTTTTTTGGTGAAAAAAGTCCGGGCCAGGATTCGAACAAGGGATGTATTGGCTGAAACCGCCAATGCTCTTCCAACTGAGCCATCCCGGACACGAACACTGGAGGACTATTTCATCCAAATCCATTTTTTTCCATTTTTTTCGGTGAAAAAAAATGGAAAATTTACATCGCTTATAATTAATTTACCGATTGTAAAATCGTGTCATAAATTAATCTAGAACAATGTTATTATTTTATAGTGTGCTATTTTGTATCAGATTAATGAAACGTCCCTGTTAAATTTAGAACGCATTACCTGCAAAGCATATGAAAAAAGAAAAGAAAAAGCTGAAACAATTTTCTTTTAGAAATACAGGGTTAGCGAAATTAAACTTCCGCTACTCAAAGGACCGTGGATGTCGTTCTGCTAGTTCAAGGAGAAAATATTTAGCCAACATCAGAAGATGCGCTCAAGATTTCCGAAAATAAAATTTTTAGTTTAAAAAAATCGCTATTAGGTTCCGCAGCGGGCTAGCATGTTTCAACGACATATACAAATGTCAAGCACGATTAACCTCTCGGGGACGAGCGACACATATACGTGCTGCAAAAAGGCTTAAGAATCCTTGTTTATCCCTACCAGTAAAATTTTACTGTAAAATTTACCTTCACTGTTAAAAATATGCAGAATTTGCAGATTTTTAACAGTGAAGGTAAATTTTCACCCCGCCTCTTGTATAGAATACCTCTTTTCAGACCAATGCTCCAATCTCTTTTCAGACTGCTCCATAATATAGTTGTGAAACCGTTTTCTACACAAGGGGTGGAGTGAGCATGAAGCAAAAGCTGCAGTTTTTAGCTCACAGGCTATCATAGCCTGAGAGCTTATCTGCCCGTCCGTTCTGTATGTACGTTCGTATGTTCGTGCGTAACGCGATAACTCATGATAAAAATATCGGATCCACTTGAAATTTTGTATATAAGTATATCCTGATAAGGCGCTTCCCTGATTAGTTTTTGGAGTTCATTCGATATGTATAAGAGGGGGAACGGGGGGCTCATGCCCCTCCCCTTAATTGATAGAAACGAGATTTTCATGCAGAATTAACAGTTTTCGTTCAAAATTTAAGTATAAGATCATTCTGATGAGGCGATTTCGTGACTGTTATTAGGTGTTCATTGAATAAGTATAAACAGGGGGAACGGGGGGCTCATGCCCCCCCCCCCTTAATTGATATAAACGGGATTTTCATGCAGAATTAACAGTTTTCGTTCAAAATTTAGATATAGAATCCTTCTGATGAGGCGATACCGTGGCTGTTATTAGGTGTTCATTGAATAAGTATAAACAGGGGGAACGGGGGACTCACGCCCCTCCCCTTAATTGATATAAACGGGATTTTCATGCAGAATTACCAGTTTTCGTTCAAAATTTAGATATAGGATCATTCTGATGAGGCGATACCGTGGCTGTTATTAGGTGTTCATTGAATAAGTATAAACAGGGGGAATGGGGGGCTCATGCCCCTCCCCTTAATTGATATAAACGGGATTTTCATGCAGAATTAACAGTTTTCGTTCAAAATTTAGATATAGGATCATTCTGATGAGACGAGTCCGTGGCTGTTATTAGGTGTTCATTGAATAAGTATAAACAGGGGGAACGGGGGTTCTAATGCCCCTCCCCTTAACTTGTATAAATGGATTTTTCAATCAATTGTCAGATTTCGTTGAAATCTCTGAATAGTTTTGGAAGTTTAATGGTTAAGTATAAAAGAGGGGAATAACTCCTCTTAAATTATATAAATGCTAAATCTGTTTTTATTAAGAATTATCCGATTTGCTCTGAATTTTGGATATAGATTTTTTAATATGATAAAGCATGTACTTGAGAGTTTAGGAGGTTCAAAGATTAAGTATAAAAAAGGAGAAAAGGGAGAGCTGTTTCCCCTTCTTAATTTTTTTTGAACGGAATTAACGAAAATACAAGGCTGTAATGTACAATTAGTATGCGTAGCCTGTGAGCTCAATGCCATCAGTTTCACTGGGCAATATTCTTTTTATTAACAGTGTTATCTAATTGGCGCATTTTCTAGATTTTATAAAATTTGCCTTATTGAATTGGAGAATTTTCTCGATTCAATAAGACATAAATTTCTATTTTTAAAAATCGGTGACAAAACATTAAAAAT
Organism: Maratus speculifer; assembly: GCA_964019185.1. Taxonomy (NCBI): domain Eukaryota; kingdom Metazoa; phylum Arthropoda; class Arachnida; order Araneae; family Salticidae; genus Maratus; species Maratus speculifer. The sequence goes on from OZ025297.1 coordinate 330,296,951, forward strand.
TTCGGAAAAGACTCCCATCACGAAGGGGTTAAGGGGAAAAGCCTTGCCACAATCAGATGAGCAGTGCAGTATGCTGATGTTGCTGGAGAGAGTACAGATAGTCAAACTGTTCTATCGCAACGGTAAAAATCCAGCGGCAGCTGTGAGAGAGCTCCGCTTTCTGAAGAAGCAATGAAGTGATAAAAGGATGTTTAGGAAGTGATAAAAGGTCTGAGTCTTCAGAAGTAAGGCCCGAGCCCGGCCCGGGCAGACCTCTACTGTCGGTGTCAGATTTTATATATATTGATACGCCTTACTCTACAGTTCGACATATCATGTGTAGAGTTCACAACTTTCACCCATATAAGAGTCAAGCTATTCAGCAATTGGAATGACACGAGCCGAATACTCTGAAAATATTTGTGCTGCAATTTCTCATGAAAATGACGGTTAGTAATTCTTATCCATGGAACATTCTGTGGACGGCCGAAGCCCACTTTTACCTTAGTGGACAGGTGAATACCCATAATTGTCGCATCTGGATGTGAGAAAATCCCCATGAGGTGAATACTAAATCCTTGCACGATACGAAAGTGATCGTATGGCTCCGATTCACTGCTGCATTCTTTATCGGATGATGTTTTTTTAAGAAGTGACCCCCTCTAAGACTTACTGTTTGTTCTATTAACGCGCAATAGTGTTATGACATGTTACAGACCTACGTAATTCCTATTATCCAGCAGCAAGGCTACGTACAAGAAACAGTATTCCTGCAAGATGGAACCCCATCTCACATCTCACATCCCAATCCGATTCTTTTAATTAATTCACGCTTGATCAGCCGAAGCTTCCTAACAACTTAACCTCCGCGATTAGCCTATCTCATGTTATTTCATTTGTGGTTACGGGGATTTTATAAAGACAACGTTTAAACTGTGTCCGATTTGAAGAACGGTATTCGCCGCCATATTTATAACATCCATGTTGATTCTCTATTAAAGGCGTTTAAGGCATTGACTTGCATGCTTAGTAATGGTATTTATGGAGATGTTTTTGTTGTATGAAATTTTAAATGCAATATTTTAATTGTGTTACTGTCCCTAATGTGTTCCATTTGTTTAGGACCACAGGTCCTTCATTGTTTCGGGTTCCCAATTTGTCTTTTCTTCGCACTATATTTCGTAGCGCCATTAGCTGGTGATTTTTAAAACTATTATTTTTTATTTCGAAATTCTCGAGCGCCTTCTTCGAAGGGTCTGTTGCCCAAAAATCTTTCTCTTCGGACTAAAAGAATGGCCTTCAGGGCCCTGTGAGTAGCAGAAGTTTAATTTCGCTAACCCTGTACATATTAAAATTAAGATAAAAAGAATTTTCGAAATTTGTTTTATAAATTGAAAAAAAGATCCTGAAAATTTACTTTCGATTAAAAAAAATATTTATTTTAAACGCTTATGAACATTTATTATGGCATACTAAAGCTAGAAGAAGCAAATCATTATACCCCCAGCCTGTTATTTTTTTATGTCTTTGATTGCCTTTAGTGGCTAGAAAGTATAATTCATTACAGAAAATGAGTAAGGCTTACTAGCTATGAAGCACTGTCGCAAACAACCAATCAGACTACAATACAATGGCAAACACCTGGCTATTCACCAGAAAAGAATGCTACGATTGTTAAGAAGTTCTGAGAAACCCATAGCTGCCAACTCTTCCATTTTTTTGTACCAGAAAAATTTACTAGAATGATTTGGCTTATTTGATTAGCACATTACGGCAATTTAAAAAGGTAAAGTATAGAGCTTGCCAGTCATTTTATTACAAATATTCATTAATGTTGATTTTAATACTGCAGCTGAATTCATGTAATGAGAAGACAAAATAGTTTTTAATATTTCATACTCATGTAACTTAAACTTTTGTAATTTGTTGCGAAAATAAATAGCTATGCGTACAATCGTTTTAGTAGATGTATTTATTAAATTGAAAAGTGAAACGTGTTTTGTAATAGAGGATATCAGAAGGATTTGAATAATTCCGACTTCGTTGTATTGGCAGAGTTAGCTCATTTGCCATTTTTGACCGGGTGGAGGTTTCTTTGAATTTGGATGTTTATAAGGAATATTATTAATGGAAATTTGATAGGTAAGTTTTTTCTTTTATTTGACGCTAGATTTTTTTTTTGGAAGGGGACACGTGTTTTTATTATTTGTCTTTTAGATTTTCAAAGAAAGTAACAGCTAGAAAACATTTTTATTTTTGTATTTATTTCACTGTAAATTAGACAAAACATAGCATTATTTGTGTGGGCACTTAATTCTAATACAATTGTCACTAATTTGAAAAACGTAATCGAAATTTTTTTGGATAAGTCGTTTTTTATTAAAAGTGCATAAATAATATTTTCATGTATTTTTGGGTTCCCTATAGATATGCGTTGATACATATAGCCGCAATAAAGATGGGGACTTTTTTTTTCGAATCATCTTGTTAAAATCGTATTCATTTTAATACAGAGTGTCTCTTCTTATTGTTTATCTAAAGCTTTTTATTTCTTATCTATATTATCAAATGCTTGTTAGGGTAACATCCCCAGTAATTGGCACTTTAAGAATTTGTCTTTAAACTTACTTCAATTTTCATTACAAAGAAATAAGATATTTACTTGGAAATATTTTTAAATCAAAGAATGCATATCTGTGCATCTATTTTGCCCACTAAAAGGAAAAAAAATTGAAATTTTTTTTTAATAAAAAAATTTATTTATAAAAAGTTGCTGAAATCACCAGTAATTGGCACTTAGGGCACCAATGTATGACACCTTGTGATCCAGCAATTGGCACAAGTTTATGTTTAAAAAAAACTTTACATTTTGCATTGGGTTTAATAGCTTTAAATGAATTTATTGTAGATGAAGATGCTATATTTCAGGTTTTTGAGAGTAAGAAATCAGCATATTAGTCTGAAATGTGAACACTTTAAAACAATAGAATGTACTTACATTAATACCCAGTAATTGTCATGCTGTCCCCAGTAATTGTCATATGAAGCTTTAATGGATTCCAATTGAGGAGCCCAGAAGCCAAGGGGTACAAGTGACAAAATGTCGATTTGGAGTAAATTGAGTTTAAAGATAATTGATGTTAAATTGGAACATCAATAACAATTGACTAAATTGAAATAGGAAACATCTGCTTGTTGCATTCTAATCTTTGAATTCTCATTTCAATAACTATTAAAAAAATAGAGTACAATTTTCTTTAAATGTATAATTAATCAATATTGTTTGTTTTTCGAAAAAAGTGGTTTATCTCTATAACTCCCCAAATAATCAGAAAATGACCTATATTTCTTTACCTGAAATGAAAAAAGCATATTTCCAGATACCCTGTGCACTTAACTCAATTTTTTCAATTTTGTCACTTATACCCCTTGGCTTCTGGTGTCCTCAATTACTGATAATATTTCATATTTTCAAATAAAAACAAATGATAAACGAAATTAGTCTATAACTTTAAAAGTACTTCCAAAATTTGTGGTTTAATCTCAAATTCCTTCAGAATTTCTTGTAATTGGAATAGGTGCCAATTACTTGGAACTAGCAAAATTGAAGCACCATTAATTGGCATCTATCATTAATTCAGAAATCCAAATATTTGTGTCGAAAATACTTTTACACAATCAAAGTAATTAAAATATATTAGAAATCAAATAATAATGAATTGAAAAGCATGCCTTCCTTAAACAGAAGAAGAAGCATTTGCAACAAAAATGGCTAATTTCATACAAGCCATAATTGTTTCTCTTACCTAAGGCACTATTGTCATCTAGTAGCATAAATCAAAGTTATAATCTTTAACGTAAATGAGCATATAACTGGTATGAGGTCTTGCATTTTTAAAAGACTGGATATAAATCTTATTTTAGGACATGTTTGTAGAATGTGCCAATCACTGGTGCATGCCAATTACTGGGGGTGTTACCCTATTTCTAAACTATCAGTGTTTCTAAAGTATTCGATATTGTTCCAATTGCAAAAATGTTTAAGATTTTTCTACGCATCATTAAAAAACAATTTATTTTAAAAATGATATTTTTAAAATAGTTAAACAATTAAAACTATTTTACACCGTCTAAGTTCAATAAATTTCATTCAGAAAAAAATTGTCGTATTCTAACAAGTAAACTAGTAAATATTTTTTCTATAGTTAAAACTTACTAAGTTATGATACTTAGAGCTTTATGATTTACAGTAACTATAAACGGAAAAGCGTGTTTTTAGTACCAGAAAAGAAATTGAAAACGCATGAAATTAAAAGATTCATAACTAAATAATTCTGACCAGTAAAATTAATATAAAAGAACTGATTTTAATTGTGTGTGGATTAATTTAAAAACAACAGCAACAACAAAATCAGCTTTATTTACATCCCAAAGTTTTTTCAAACATTCTGTTTACAGGCCTTCAAATTAAAACCTCTGTTGACAGCATGTACAGAAATTAGTTATATATTACAAAAACAACAAGTTGTTACTTGTGTTGGTATGAAACGATGCAATCTGTTAACCAAAAGTAACTCTATTTCAAATCTCTACTTATTATATATACATATTTTTATAGATAATACTAAAAAACGTATTTTAAGAAAACAAAAAAATCCTTTTCTGGGTAAAAATTGACAATTTAAGTTTTTTCTTAAAGATTTAAAGAACTTTAAAGTTTGAAATCTTTAATCATTCTTACATATTGTTACGAAGTTTGTATATTTGTAAATATTTCCCTTTTATTATGGTAAAATGGCAGTGTAATTCATGCCAAATGCTTTGAACCTCGACCTGGAGCAAGATTAATTTGTTTTAGTAAAAATATATCTATCTGATATTTTTGCGAAAATTCAAAATTTTTGCCATTCTATCTGCTTTTAACTTAAATATTTAAAATGTTCAATTCAGAGAATTATCTACTTAATTGTATCATATATCTATTTAATTGTATCATATAGCCTTTCTTATCCTGTGTACCTTAATAATATATTTTTTACTGTGTCTATACTGACTAATATATTCGGTACATAGGTTCGGCGTTCGCTAATTTCATCGCTCCACCCACCTTTCTCACTTTTTACTGTTTTTAATTTGTCTATTTTATCTTTCAAATTTGTCTGGTTTCAATTTATCTTCTTTTCCCCACTTTCTTATTAAAGTCTAAGGCATACTGGTCGTAAGTAAAGACGTTTGACGGGGCTTTTGGCCGATTAGCATCGGCAGCATTTCACGCAAGAGAATCGGACTATTCGAGACGTAGGTAGGATCGCATACGATAATTGGCCGCTCTCGTGGCTGTTAACCAATATAGTTGAAGCCTCCCTACACTAATAGTAAACCTGCATCGTGCTGTCTTTAGGAGTAAATTTCCTCTCCTTTCCTCATGTCATACCAATAGGAAACAAGACAGTCTGAGCCACCAAAGCTATTTTTTTCTCACCTGGGAATATAAAAAGATGCCACTGGTCTTTCCAGGTTTGATGGTATTTGGCCCCATCGACTCTGTTTTGCTTCTGGATAGATTTCAACATGGGTAGGCCCAAGATGGGTAGATGGAGGCTTATTAATGGCATTTGATGGCTTCAACTACGGTGCTAAACTTAACCTCTGGTTCTTCCCAAGACGGCGTATAGACTACCAATTACTAATAATTGCAATAAACCCATTTATTGCCAACTGAAGAGAGTATTGATAGGCTAAGTTGAATTTTTGAGCAGGAAAACTCCCCCATAACCTTTTCAAAATCATCCTAGGACTGGTTTTTGAATAATTGGCAACTTATTTGGAATGGCCTGCGCTGTACCTTCATCTCAATCCCCAACAAAATGCTTGGAGTATTATCCCCAGTAGAACTTTAAATGCCAATGGCAGACAGTTCAAGTCTGCAGCAGAACTGAAGGCCGCCATCATTGAGGCCTGGGATAATATTGATGAATGTCTTCCAGGGATTCATAAATGGTATGCCACATCGTATATTCCAAGTAAGCATGTAAGCATGATGGATATAATTGCTATTAACATTAGTGGCTTTATTTCGGCAGCACACTTCTCCCCCCCCTCCTTTTTTATGCATACATTTTTTTTCCTGATCAAGTGGGGTAAGAAGTGAGTTATTCCTTGTAAATATGCATTTCTATGTAGTCTTTCTTAATATATTTGCTTCGTTCTCGTGGTTTTGTTTTGTCTCCGATTACGGCCCAAAATCATGGAGGATTTATTTGTGTTAGACACACTGCAATTCAAAATTTACACTTCTAAAATTCTTTTGAATTTTTATTAAAAAATGAATTTTTATTAAAAAAGCTTTTACAACTCAGTAAAGTATCCTTTCACTGTCAAGAAGCCTCGAGTTTAAATCCCAGGTCGGCTAGAAACAAATTGTGTTAAAGTTATATATCAGTTTAAATTTACTCAGGAAATTCAATTTATTTGAAGGTTAAGTAATTCAATAATTTTAAAAACTAAATTAAATTATTATCATTAAAAGTAAATTTACAGAGCCTTGTGCCTTTTTAAAGATGTTAATTTACAGAATCCATTCTAAATTTACTGAATAACTTCTCTGTTATTTATCAAAATCTCTGTTTTTCTAATCTCTGTAATTTTACATGAGACTTCAGATAATGGATTACACGTAGATTCTCTGTAACTTCAAAAAAATTTTTTTTACCAGTGTACATTTAAAATGAGCATAAAAACATCATTGCTTCTTCTCCTAATTGAAACTTTATACCCTTTTCTCCGAACATATGTCATTTTATGATAATTATATTTTTTCACTCGTTTTAGCTAATTTATTTTTTCTTTGCAGATACTGAGATACCTAGAATTTTTTTTGTGAAAACTTATGTCAGAGAAATAAAAAAAAGAAAAAAAAGTAAAGAAACATTTTCTCCCTTCCAGACTATCGAACAAATTAATTGTTGCTTAGGTAACCATTTCCTTCTTTATTATTTTCCGCTTTATGTATTTTTTCAAATATTACTCTACGAATAAATATGCGCAGTGATTTTAGAATCATTGAAATGTCGTATTAAATGTGCAAAATTACAAGTGATAAATCTACGTTTCCAATTATTTAAGTATGCATATAATAAATGTAATATTCACAATAAAATGCATATTTGAAATATATGTGCATTATACGGAATTATATGCTTTTTTTGAAGATAATAGCAGTTAATTTTAGAGTAAACTATTTTGCATTCACATACTGATATATGTAACATTTTAAAGTTTTAAATGAGAAAATCATGGTTTTATTAAAATTTCAAACATACATACGCTATACAGAATTATATGCTTATTTTGAAGATAAAAAAAGATTAAAAAAGGAGCATTCTGTTATATATAGAATTTTCAAGTTTTGAATGAGAAAATTAAGGCTTTATTAAAATTTGAAATATATATACGTTATATGGAATTATGCGCTTAGTTTGAAGATAATAGCAGTTAATTGAATGCTGCAGTAAAATATTTTGCATTCTCATATACGTAGATTTTTCAAGTTTTAAATGAGAAAATTACGGCTTTATTAAAATTTTAAATTAATAAACATACTATATGCTTATTTTGAAGGTAATAGATGTTAACTTAATTTTGTAGTAAAATATTTTGTATTCATTTCTGCTATATATAAAATTTTCAATTTTTAAATGGAAAAATATAGTTTTATAGCAAATTTTAATTATTATTCTTCTATTAAAAACATCAAATCCACATAATGTTGTTTTATTGCGCGATTTTATTTATCTCCTTTTGTTGTCTGTCTGAGTAAATATCTGTGTCCAATTTCGATATCAGTATTTAAGTCATATCCTCCAACTGATTTCCCTTAAATATTGAACACAATTTTATTTTAGACGAGAATCCTACTACGTAAATTATTATATACGTAAAAATTATAATATTATTAATTAATTTCCTTTAAATTATTCTGCTATGGTCTCTAGAAAAGTTTATCAAAGAGTCATAAAATAACGCTATCAAAAATTTGTGACACTGTACATTAGAGATCTGCACGGGCCGGGCTTGGACTTTAATTTTTTCTGAAAATTCGGGTTCGACAGAGTCACTATTTTTTTTAAGCCGGGTTGAGCTCGGGCCTTACTTTTCCCCTGAAGGATCAGGCCGGGTAGGGCCTAAGTTATTTTTTCCGTACGAGGCTGGGACTCATTTCATTCTTCCTACTCTTCACATACAAAAAAATCAGTCCCTGTTGAATCAACCCGTATGAAAATCATTTTCTAGATGCGGCCAAGTCTGTTCAAAAATCAATAAAATTTGTCTTGATCCAAAAATTTTTGCAAAAAAGGCATGTACTTTTTTAATCGCTATTTTCTACAATTAAACATTAAAATTTATTATTTTTAAAGAATCGTAGTTTTTGTAGACTTTTTAAAATAGAGTTAAACGCATGAAAGATGAACCTGCCTATGACAATATTTTTTTTAACTGAAAACTGGAAAATTTTTTTAATCTTCTTTTAAAGTGTTTATCCATGCAAAATGGATGCAAAAATATGCGGGACAAAAGATATATTATATATTTACAGCTTCTAAGAAGGGAACTTGCCTACAACGTATTTTTTTTCTTTCCAATGGGAATCCGCCTTAGAACATTTTACTTTTACCATATACCATTTTTTTAGATTTTTATGTCACCATTACATAGAATATGAATAAATAATATTAATGATAACCGAAACATTTAATACAACAACAAAAATTCATTAAACACATAAATATTGCAGCCTACGGCATTGCATAAATGAGGATTATAAACACGAAGAGGAGAAAAAAAAAGGATTAATGTAAGTGCACTGTTAAAACTAATGGTGACACATTGCACCTTTTAGGGGTGAAAGGCTTGTCTCACTGGTGACACCCCTAGAGGAGCTAAAATGGCACCCTTAACTAGGGTGAAAGGATGGCACCCCTGATCCAGCGTGTTTCAGGGGGTGAAAAGACGGCACCTCAGGGAAGAATAATGACACCCCTTATCCACAGTGTTCAATAGGGTGAAAAGATGGCACCACATGGGAGAATAATGGCATCCCTTATCCAGGGTGCCCCAGGTGGTGAAAGGATGGCATCTCAGGGGAGAATAATGATACCACTTATCCAGGGTGCCCCAGAGGGTGAACGGATGACACACATAATCCAGTGTGCCCTGTGGCATCCTACAAGAAATAGCACTCACAATCTATGGTCCACAGTTGCAATCCCCCTCCCCCCACCCCGCTTGTCAAGAAATTGTATTGGTTTGAATCATGAAATACAAAGGGTTTACCCATTTTAAAATTGAATTCTGCAGAGAAAATTATCATGATCAGTCAATATTTTGAGTCTTTTTTTTTCTTTTAGATTGATGGAATATTATATTTTTAAACTCATTATCAGGTGTCCAAAGAAAAGTTGTAACATATTTTTGTAACTCAGAGAGGGATAATATGAACTACAAAAATAATCATAGAAAGGCAGGATATTCAAATTGTACTTTCATTTATATGGAGAGTATTTTAAGAAAAATTAAAAATTTTAACTTTTATAGTCTTTGCATTTCAAAATCACCAATCATAAGTCATCACTATTGCATTGTTAGACATACCCAAAAGGTTTTGTTAGAATAAATCGCAAAATTTACACAACCTCTACACCTATTTTCTGCCTCTAAAAATCACTGAGTTAGAATCAAATATTGTGACTTTGTCATGCAATTTGAAGCCTGATTTTCAATTTTATGTTTTGAATTTCTTGTAAAATGAAATAAATCATGATTTTTGACTGTCTCTAACTCAGATGTTTTTATCAAACTTTTTGGGTATGTTTAAGAAAGGGCCAGTAACTATTTTTGTGATTGGGCATTTTTAGATGCAGGGACATTATAAAAATTTGATGTTTTTTGCCTCCAAAATAAGAGAAAGTATAAATTGAATTATCTATCTTCATATGAATATTTTTATAATTTTCTTATACTTTCAGAAGTAATCCGTAACCATCTTTTTTGACATATAGTATATTGCTTGACATGTATTTTCATTATTTTATATACAGGGCAACTGAAAAATATGGGGATACAGAAAAATGCTATATCCTGTAAAGTATATGCCATATTTTAATTAAAAAAAATAAAAGAAAAAACAATATTTTAACAAATTGTTCACTGGCTTGATATTTATTTTTTACACAAGTTTGAAAACGAAAAATCACAGAATTGACAGTCCACTGCAGATAATTCTTATTTAAATCATTCTATGCCTTGATAATTTCGCATCACATACTATGCAAACTGGGGATTTTCTATTTCTAACTTTTCTACGGAAGTCAAGGGAGTTAAGATCTGATTGTTCGAAGGCAATGCACCTGTTATTAAATATCCACGCAGATGGGTGTTGAAGGTCAATGTTGTTTTTGCTCCATGTGACGGCCCCAATACTGCTGGAAATTCCATTAAAATTATTTTGCTTCCATGAGGGCAACACTTCTTTGAGCATATTAGTTGCTGATCATTTTGACGGTTGTGAACTTTTCGGAGGATTAAGATTTTCATATAATGGAGGAATTGCTACAAAATTTTAAAATAAGCATTTCTCAGATTTTAGTTCTGAAATATCAATGTCAAATAACGCACCAATATTTTTTTCAGCTACCCTGCTGTATCTAATTAAAAAAATGTAAAACACGAATTAGAAAACAATATGTAATAAATGTTGTGTAACTTTTAAATTAGTAAGAATATTTCATATTCTTTAAAATTCTTCCAGAAAGTTAGCCATCAAGCTATGAAATGAATTATAGAAAATAAGTTCATTTTATAGTTGTGGTAAAATCACAGATGAAATTGAGTAAAAAAAAAATCATTTTTACAATATATGCAGTACTTACCTTTATACTGAACTTATGCAAATCCATATTTTATAGCATATATCCACACAGGATTAGAAATTAAGAACTGTATATAAGGTGTCAAAATAATGCCTACAATTTTTTTTCGATGTGCCAACTGCATTTCATATTTTCTTATTTCTTTTCACAACCATGTTAATAGTAATAATATTGCATTGCATATTTAATTTTAATGTATTGAAGGGAAGAAAGGAGGAAACGTTATATATTAAACACTTTTTCTTACTAAACAAAATAAAAACTGACTTTCCATAAGTATGAAACCTGATTAAACTACAATATTTGGATTCTGTAAAATCTTATTATTTTTATAAAGCTAATATGCATACAAAACAGATAATCAAGCAAATATGTCCACAGAAAGAAATTATGAGCTTTAGCTATAACTAGGGATAAGCTAATTTTTAAAAAATCTGAGACTAACAGTACATCAGAAAATAAAAAATTAGCAAATAAATGAATTTTTGGTTGCCAATTATGATGTGGCATTTAAAACATTTCCAAATCACACACATTTTTTTTTTGTTTGTTTGAGGAAGGGAGTACAAAAATTTTAAACAATTTTAATACAATTTCTTATTTCTTATTTCTTTTTCTTATTTTATTATAACATATAAGGATGCAGAAATATCTCATAATAAAAGAAAATCTTGTTTACAGGGGTGTAATATCCAAGGACCAGTTTTATCAGTCATTGGTTAAAGTGAAGTTAACTTAGAGGTTATTGACAGGTTCAAAATTCTTAAGACACGTGCTGATGTCATGGTGCAGAGGGGGGGGGGGGATGTATGCTAAAATACAAATGAAAGCATTTGCTAAACAAAAATTAAAGTTAAAGAATGCTAGCTATCAAGATTTGACGACTAGGAATATTTTTTTCTATAATTTAGTTTCATTTGTCGACTAACGACTGCTGATTTCTAGTCCTGCATCCACATCAAAACACTTTCTGCCAAATTGTTTTTGTGTTTTGACTTATTGCATCTGAAATTTTAATCCAAAGAGTAATTATAATAAAATGAATAAAACACTGAATTAAAAAAACAACCTTTTAGTTCAAATAATCTTTTTATTGTAAACACCAAGAATGTATTAAATATTATTAAACAAAGGCGTGACACTATCTGGAACTGATGCCACTGAGAAAGTTTTGAAGATATAAGTATGTAATAAAAATGATAAAAATTTAAATTGGCTTTTGCTATAGTTAACGTTAAACAACCAAAATAATGCATACCACAAAGTAGCTAAGCTTATAAAATTATCAGTTTTTGTAATTAAACTGTTTATATAAAATTAATACATAGCATGAGTATTTTAACAAGTTGCTTGAATTGCGGAGCACAATAACAGGTTGAAACACAGAAATTTGTGCACCTCCTTCATGACAAAGAGTCGGAAACTTTTCTTGTATCAAGCATGGTAATGTAAGTACTGTAAATGTAAGTTCACTATCTGAAATAATAATAATAACACATTAAGAAAAACACACAACAAGACAGTCCAATTAAAATGTATCATCAAAGTACAGCAAAACTGGTAGATGAACAAAAAAAGAAAGAATAAAATTTAAATAAAATTTAAATTATAGCTCACAAGACTATCAAAGCCTGACAGCTAATGTGCCCGCAGGTTCTGTATGTAACGTGATAACTCTTTATATAAATATCAGATTTGCTTCGAATTTTATATACAGGTTCATTCTGATAAGGTTCTTCACTGATTAGCATTGGAGGTTCATTGGTTAAATATGAAGGGGGGAGAAGTGAGTGCTACCCCCTTAATTTATATAAATATGCAGAAATCATGCAGAATTATCAAATTTTCTTCAAATTTTGTTAATAGGTTCACTCTGATAAGGCACTTCACTGATTAGTTTTAGGGTCTCATTGGTTAAGTATAAAGAGGGGTGGTAGTTAATCCATTGTCCAATAACTTACAGTTGATTTCTTTTATTTTTAGAAGGGTATTATTCTTTGAAATAAGAGTATAATATACAGTTGTATGTATAGCATGCGAGCACAATGCCATCAGTTTAACTGGGCACTTTCCTATTTATTGCCTATTTTCGGACAGCACGAGAAAATTACATGACGAACTCATACTTGTCATTCAGATATTCTTTTCCTGTGTTATCATTAAGAGTTACAAACTATTTGCATTATTAACCATATTTACAAAACATATTTTGCAACAAAGTGTCTATTCCAGATTAGCAACGAATTCCCCTAACATGTCCAGGTATTCCATACCAGTAATAATAATTTAAAAAATGAGGAATTTTATTCAAATTTATTAGTACGCCCCTATTATGTATCCTATAGTGACACTAATCAATGAATATATGGATACAACCCCTCGTGTTTTTTCTTCATTTTGAGAATAACGAATTTTCAATGTATTCTATTGACGATTATTTTCAAAATTTTCAAGATGTGATTTTGCGACTTTCACAAAAGTTGCTCTATACATTTGGCTAACATAATATGCAAATAAAATTTCGATATCTTTGACGCATGCGCAGTGAAAAATTATTTAGTAAACCTACTCAATATTCAAACAATTTTTATTATTTTTTAATTCTGATTACAGAGTATTATGTGCAATGTTGTTTGTCACATTTTCTGAAAAGAATGTTACTTTATATTAAGAACTCTTCAAATTACAAGCAAAAATCTTTGGTAAATTTGAGATTGTTTTTCAGATTCGTAGAAAACCTTAATTTTTCTACGAGTATACATGCTATAGACATAAAAATGAACACAGTTTATTACAATAAGCCACTTAATCATAATCTACAGTTTGAGCGCTTTTGCTACATTAGTTTTGACAGGGTTATCCAAAAGATATCCAAAAGGTATTCATTCTTTTTTAATTTGTTGACGGTCCCCTATTGGAGTTTCGGAATAAAACCTTCAGGGAAATATATGACTTGTACTAGTATACTACCTGGCCATTGATTATCGTCCACTTGCGATTTTAGACATTTTGTTAAATATCCAGAAAAATACATGCGGAATTATCCTGAAACTCTCAGTGTATAAACATAATAGTACAGGTCATATATTTCCTTGAAGATTTTTTCCAGAAACCTTATAAGAGACCGTCAACAAACTAAAAAAGAATGAATATCTTTTGGATAACACTGTCAAAACTAATGCAGCAGAAGCGGTCAAACTGTAGATTGTGATTAAGTGGCTTATTGTTATAAACTGTGTTCATTTTTATGTCGATAGCATGTTACTAAATAATTTTTCACTGCGCATGCGTCAGCGATATCAAAATTTCATTTGCATATTATGTTAGCTAAATGTATAGAGCAACTTTTGTGAAAGTCGCAAAATCATAGCTTGAAAATTCTAAAAATGATCGTCAATAGAATATGTTGAAAATCCGTTGTTCCCAAAATGACTCAAAAAAATGAGGGATTTTATCCAAATGTAGTAGTAAGTTCCGTATTGTGTATTCTATATTGACACTAATCAATGAATATATAGATACAACCCCTCTTGTTTTTGCTTCATTTTGGAAATAACAGATTTTTAAGTGATTCTATTGACGATTATTTTCAGAATTTTCAAGCTATGATTTTGCAACTTTCACAAAAGTTGCTCTATGCATTTAGCTAACATAACATGGAAATGAAATTTTGGTATCGTTGACGCATGCGCAGTGAAAAATTATTTAGTAAACCTACTCATTTTTCATACAATTTTTATTATTTTTTAATTCTGATTACAGGCTATTATGTGCAATGTTGTTTGTCACATTTTTAGAAAATATTATTATTTTATATTAAGAACTCTGCAAATTATAAGCAAAAATCTTGGAAAAATTTGGGAGTATTTTTATAAAAACCTTAATTTCTCTACGAGTTTACATGCTATCGACATAAAAATGAACACAGTTTAAAACAATAAGCCACTTAATCACAATCTACAGTTTGAGCGCTTTTGATGCATTAGTTTTGACAAAGTTATCAAAATATATTCATACATTTTTAAATTTGTTGGCGGTCCCCTATAAAGTTTCAGGAAAAAATCTTCACGGAAATATATGACCTGTACTATATTGTTTATACACTGAGAGTTTCAGGATAATTCCTCATGTATTTTTCTAGATATTTTGCAAAATGTCTAAAATCGCAAGTGGACGATAATCAATGGCCAGGTAGTGTATTATATTTATACACTAAGATTTCTAGGATAATTCCTCATACACTTTTCTAGATATTTAACAAAATGTCTAAAATCGCGATTGGACGGTCATCTCTGGCCATATAGTGTATATCAGGAGCTTTAGGGAACTGGCTAATTCTTTATTTCCCCTTTTGCTATATGGGGGAAAGTCGGGTGGAATGGGACAGTAGGTTTTTCTCTTTGTGCATTATTCCAAACATTTCATCGATGGCACACAAGATGAAGCAATGGTAATCCATTCTTCAGTTTACAAAAAATATTGATATGCATAGACTTGCAAATGTACGAAAGAAAAAATTATTTCAAAAATCCAATTTAAATTTGATTTATTTGCTTTCAATATATTAAAGGCTTATTTATGTATAAATGTAATAGTTTCTCTATTTATGGAACATTGTACTGTATATTATCCATAATTTAAACTAAGCCTAAAGCAGCATTTTTGTTTGAACAAGAAGTTTAACACAAACAAGGAAGTGGCGAGGAATGGGACATGCCAGAAAAGGGAGGAATGGGACGCGCCCAGTTCCTTTTTTTAATTAATAATAATGCGAATTGCTAACATACAAACATTTTTAGAGGATAATATATTAATTATAACATTGATAATATATGCATTCATACTTCAAAATGTAAATAAATTGATGATTATTACGCAACGCTAGGCACAGAAAAAGACCCGGATGATAATGCAAAGTCTATGGAGGCGTTCTTTTCAAATATTTCGCCCAAATTTTAATATTTTTACGTGATTGTTTTGCACAAAATTGCTGAGGGCGATCCGCAACCGGTGTAGTTTTTACTTTTTTAGTTTTGGTTTCAGATTTTTTTAAAAATCACTTTAACTTACGAAATCGGTTTAAATCGGTTCTGAAATTGAAACTATCGTTATACAAAAAATAAAAAAGCAAAATCGAAAAAATAAAACCTAGGCCGGTTATGGATCATCCTCAGCTGTCTTGTTCAAAAAAATCATGTAAAAATATTAAAGTTTGAGCTAGGTATTTGAAAAGAACGCTCCTATAGACTTTTACATTATCATCCGGGTCTCTTTCTGTGCCTAGTGTGGGGCCTTAATGACACCTATGACAGAAAATCCTGAATTTTCATTCCAGTCATGAAGATACTGGAATTTTATATTGTGGCATATACATTATCAACTTACAACCTTTCTTTGATTGTTTATCTCACCGACACTATAGGTTATTTTGTGCTTTATAGCTTTTTTTTTATTATTGCTGTCCCATAACTCTTAATGAGGAGGTATGAGACACATTTTGAAACTTACGTTCTCTTTAAAATAAAATAGTATTTGCACGTTGTGTTTCTATATTGTTTAGGGGGATTAAAAAGTGTTTTACCTTGCATGCTATAAATTGAAATTTTTCTTTTTGTACATATATAAAAAAAATTCTTACTTTTGTAAAAAAAAGTCCCACACCACCCCACTCTCCCCTATATAGATATTATATATTAATACACCAATTACATGAAAATAGAATTTTTATCAATAGTATTAAAATACAGTTTAAGGGCTAACAGTTTATTGTATATCCTTAGGTTTTTACTACCTTCTCCCCAGGTTTTTACCGGTAAAAAGCCAACCCTGTTTATTGGTCTTGTTTCAGAACGGGAAGAATGAAAGATTGTTAAAAATTATATCATTAGAAAAATGTTTAAGATTTATAAATGACAGTGCAAAAATCGCCTTTAAAACACGAGATCTTAATCACTTGCGGAAAAATTTCACATTTGTGTAAAATTACGATATAAGTTTTTATTCATTGTTATATTTTTTGAACACACTCTATTTCTGTAATCTATTCTGAAAGTTCAGTGGAGTAAATACAGATTGTTTTCCTTTTATAATTTGAATGTTCATGACTACAAATTTGTCATATCGGATGATGTTGATGATTGAGAAAGGAGGGGGGACTGATTATGGTCTAATCAAACTTAAATTATTGAAAAAAAATATTTTATTTTATTTAACCATAAAATTCTGCTACTAAATAAGGTTTAATGCGAAAGAATACTTTCGAAAAAAAATGGGTGTAAATCTGCATAGCCGATAATCAGATCATAAGGTTTATTCAATTCAATACCCTAACATTTTCTCACCTTTTTGAAAGAAAATGAAACCGAAAGTATGAAAATATGAAGAATTGGGAGTAAGAAAACATAATGGTAAACCCAAGATACCGCTAAAATCGGGTTTTTAGGCATTTCCCACCAAGGTATGACTTGGCTGACTAATAACGTTTTAATATGCAAATCGAGGTTTTATCCGTGATTTTTATCCTTAAATGAGACTAAATGATTGTCCGTGCTAACGCCTCCGATCTAATCTTATTATGAAGATTATTTTAGAAATAATGGTGGTTAATAAGGAAAATATTAATAAAGAAAACCCTGTAATTAAATTTTGATTACTTTAAGATTTACAAGTGTTCAATTGTCTTAAATGAAAAAGTTACCCTCCCCTCTCAAACAAAGACAAATCAGGTATACTGAAACAATATTAGAGAAGTTACGCGAGGCTGCAATATCGTGTGAATTAGCCTTTACAGGAGGGGTTCATATAGCATCTATCCGGCAATATATGCAAAGCCGGCCAGATGCTGTTCGAGATCCCGTGTAAAGGTTAAAATTAAAACTTCGCGAATAAAATTAATTGTTTTTAACTGTATATAGACGCAAAAACATATTTTAGCCTTAACTGCTTTGACAAAAATTGTTACATAACTACTGTGATCTGTCTGTCAGACCATTTAATCTGAAGATGAATAAAATGTTACATTAATTCTCAGAATACTATTTATGTATTAAACTTTATGTACAAGAATATTATAAATCAAATTCAGCTATTCAAAAGTATTTAGAGGTAGTAATAAGACTCCAAACTAAAAAAATTTGACCAGTATCTATAGTTAAACTAAAAATTACAAGTTAAACTGTGAAATTTTAAAAACTCACGGTGTCTGAGACCACTAATAGCAGTTAAGGGTTAAATCTAAACAGTTGAGTTTAAACACAAGATAAAATGGTCATAGAATATTCCGATTGCAACAAGATTCGTCTATAATAACTGATTTGTAATGAAAAAATATGTAAATATTTTTACTATCTTTCATTTCGCTCTTTCTAATTGTGCGCCCTTAGGATTCCCGTACCTAGAGCAGTTTGCTCCAATTGCTCCTCGTTACCTAAGGCCTCGATAAATCATTTAAAAATATTGACATGTAAACGAGAAATTGTAAAATAACTGCCTCATATGTTTAACATTAGCAAGCGGGTATTTTGGTGAGAGTGTAGCTTGTAGCTTCATATAATAAATTTACCAATCAATCATACTAACAAACAAATCTTATTTACTGTTTTTTTATGACATTACAGATAGGGATGTACGATAAATTAACGTAACAATAAAATAAAATAAAATAAAGTTAAATCTTACCTTTAATCAGACGTTGCCCGGTTCACTGGGCGCGCAAATCGGATCGTTAAGTCCTCATTGTTGTTTCATTGTAGCTCAGTGGTTAGTCCTCAATTAATATCGCCAATTTACACACTGCCATGTTTTGATTTGCTCACAGCCGTAAACTTTACTTGTCGACACCGAAAGCAGAAAGACACACGCCATAGCGCATGCGCATGTTACCAGTCACCCGATAAGGTGATACATTGCAACCCATACGAAGTGCATGGCACCTTATTTAGCTCCCATCATCCAGTAACAGATCTCTCGTCACCCCAACCACATATTCAAGCTCCTCTGACACCCTAGGGTTCCAAATGGCACCGCCTTTTCACCTCCGGGTCCCAAATGGCACCGGTTTGTCACCTTTATTTTTAACAGTGTGTTTTTGGTCAGAACTCTTCCGTAAAAGTAAAAATCAATGTTCTGTAGAAATTCACTCGGGCCGAAATTTTAACTTTTTATCGGGCTGTGTTTTTAGCTCTTATATCGGGTCTGGCCGGGTTCGTGCCGAAATTTTAATTTTTATAACGGACCGGGTTGGGCCAATATTTTTTCGATCGGCCGGACTGGGCTGAATGTTTTTTTCTATGGATCGGGCCGGGACTAGGCTTGGAAATTTCGGCCCGTACAGATTTCTACTCTAGATCTCCTAATTATGCATCCGTATGTGAAAATTTATTTTAATTGATCTTTTCGTTAATAATATACACTCATACTTGTGAAAATTGCAACATCATGAAGAAATGATGCTATATAGCTGAAAATTTCGGAGAATACAAGATAACTTGTGATATGCAAATGATTCCAGTATCAGAATCCCCATGTATATGTGAGATAAGCAACATCCTTTGGACTGCCACTGAAACCGTATAGACGGCTGTAGCGGGGCGTTCAAAGGGTATAGCCAGGTTTCTCAATAAAATATGCCCTCGAGCAGTGTTCTCGCTGTCGCTCGCCATTTCGCCAAATTGCGACTAAATTCTTCATTTGGCGAGTAAACAAACGATTAGATTCGCCAAATTGCTAGTGCTCAGTTTTTTCTTTTTTTTCTTCTTTGTTGTGTCTTGTGTGTGTGTGTATTTAATAGTTTTAATTTATTTTTTTATACATTTATATAACATATTTTTAATATATATGTAGAGGATAGTTGAATTTAGAGTAATAATATTCGTTATCAAAATTCTAAAAACTTAGGTTATTTTAGAACATATTGAGAAAAAAGGGGTACATTAAGGGTGTATTCGAAAAAACGCTTTTCCACCTTCAACAGCTCGAAATTTTCCGATACAATTTCAGACATATTTTTAAAAGTAGAAACATGAAACTTGCTGAGGGTATTTTTGAAGAGATGTACAAGGTGCAGTTTGATGTATTTTTACGCTTCATTCATTAGAATTTGATTTATAAACAATTATCTTCTCAGTATGACCCTTTTTTTCGTTCACAGATCTCCCGTTAGGGGAAAATCTGTTCAAAATGCCGTTTTTGATTGCTTTTTTTTGCAATATTTTCTGCATTTATCAAAGAATTGAAAATTACGGCACCTTGTGTACTTTCTAAATAAGACAATTTGCCAGTTTGATGCATATGAGAGTAAAAATGAAATCAAAAATAAATCGGAAAATAAGCAGTTTGAATCGAAATACACCCTTAAATGATTAAAGATATTTTTTTTAGTGCTACACGGTGAATCTGTTATGCTAATATTTTTTTCATTTGGCGAATGTTTTTTATTTTTAATTAGCCAAATTACTAACGTTGGTCAAATGTCAGCGAGAACACTGCCCTCGAGTCAACCACATCGAGTCCTACATGAATCGATAGCCCATAAAAAGAAATTCATTTCTCCTTAGTTTCAAGTTTGTATCTCAAGACCACAGGGGGTAATGACCCTAAAACCTGTTTTGAAAAAAAAAAAAA
This sequence comes from Maratus speculifer, assembly GCA_964019185.1. Classification (NCBI taxonomy): domain Eukaryota; kingdom Metazoa; phylum Arthropoda; class Arachnida; order Araneae; family Salticidae; genus Maratus; species Maratus speculifer. Next base: position 330,317,479 of record OZ025297.1, read on the forward strand.
AAAAAAGAGCATTGTAACGAAATTGCTGAACATACAGATATTTAACAATTTTTTCAATTTTTTTTTTTTTTTTTTTTTTTTTTTTAAACAAAAGAACAAGTTTTATAACATTGTTCTTGTTTTTGAATGAACATTTTAATTAAAAATCTATTGAAATTTCTCAGTGACTACCCTAATTTTTTTCAATGAAATACTATGATATAAGATGCATATTCATCATCAATTTCAACTTTCAAAGTAGGGTGCATCATATTAAAAAAAGACGAAATCATATTCCGGGGGAGATGGGGCGGGGGCGTGTCTTGCACAAATCTCACATGTTAGGTTATGTGAGATTTGTGCGAGACACGCCCTCCATCTTCGCCGGAATATGATTTTGCATGTATTTAATATGATGCACCCTACGTAGAAAGTTGAATTTGATAGTGAATATACGTACATCATATATATTAGTATTTCATGCAAAGAAATTAAGATGGTCACTCAGAAATTTCAATAGATTTTTAATTCAAATGTTCATTTAAAAATAGGAAATATGTTAGAAAACTTGTTCTTTTGTTAAATAGAAATCTGAAAAAATTGCCAAACATTCGTATGGCGGTTTCATACATCCCTTATTTTTTTCATTCAAATCCGCTTAGTAGTTTTGTCACAATGCGCTCTTTTCCAAAACAGGCATTTAGGGTCATTACCCCCCGTGGTCTTGAGATACAAACTTGAAACTGGGGAGAAATGAATTTCTTTTTATGGTTTATCGATTCATGTAGAACTCGATTTCATTGACTCAAGGACATATTTTACTAAGAAACCCGACTATAACTCTTTGTCCATGGTTACCTGTTAGTGGTAAATGTTAGATGAGAATTAACTGTGTGACGAAAAGGGATGACATTTCAACAGCTGACAGAATTCGAACGGGGGAGAATTATCAACTTCCGTGAAGAAGGATACCACTTTTGTGCAGTATCAGCTTGTGTCCAAATATAACAGCACCAGAGTGATCCGACTTTGAAGATAGTGGACAGACTAGGATTACTTTTAATATTAGAAAATTTTGTGTAATATGTCAGTGAACGTCAACTTTCCTTCTTTTATTTACAAACACTGAATATCAATTCACACAGTACAAAAATGAAATTGCCTTTGAAATAAAAATATGTATTTCTGTGTGAAATTAATCCAATGAAAATTAATATCACCATGAAAAACCTTCATTGGATGATAACTCTGAAATACAGATCTGGAAAATTAAGTTTTTTTCCCAAAATTATTTATTTTTAAATTAATATTTAAAAATATATGAAATAATAGCATAAAAATACATGAAACACCAGTATAAAAATATATTGTTGACATTTAAGGAAAAAAGAAAAAGTTTCATGTCGTAGACTAGTGTTATTGCAAAACATTTATGTTTTATTAATCCTTTAATTTCAAACAGAGAATTAAGTGTATGTATTATGTATTTTTAGATAAATATTTAAAAATATATGAAATAGTAACATACGAATACATGAAACACTAGTATAAAAATATATAGTTTACTTTTAAGGAAAAAACTAAAAGTTTCATTTCTTAGATTAGTGTGCTACACATCTATGTTTCATTAATTCTTTAATTTCAAGTAGAAAATTAATTGTATATATTATATATTTTTATTAGTATTTAAAAATATAGAAAATAGTAGTATAAAAATATATAAAATACTAGTATAAAAATATATAGTTCACTTTTAAGGAAAAAAGAAAAGGATAGATTAGTGAGTGATTAGATAGTGAGTAATAGATTAGTGTTATTGGACCACATTTACGTTTCTTTAATTCTTTAATTTCAAATAGAAAATAATTTGTTTGTTAACCCAAAAAAAGGTAAATATAGCGCTTTTAAGTATAAAATTAGAAATTTTTCTAACATAGCTTTTTTCATGCATTTTTAATGATACATTTATTACAAAAGATGAGTCTTCATTTTTCTAGAGCGGAGAATGTTTCGTTAAGCCAGTTGATTTCCGACAAATAGAATTACTGTCCCTAATAAGGGAGAAAAATATATAAAGCAAAATAAGCGCAATTCCTTTTATTTCGATCGAGAAAGTAACATTATACCTTTCTTTCCCCAAAAATATGTCACTTATAGATAATTTTTTTTTTTGTAGATAGTAAGATATTAGCTTGATAGTTTTTTTGTAACCATGCTTTTTTTTATGCCCCTTTTTTTTTAGATTATACAACTATTAGCTTTTACTTTGCTATCATTTTTCTTCTTCGATTTTCTTTTTCATTTTAACCCCCTGACTGCCGAGCAAAAGGGCAAAATTGTAATGTTTTTTTTCTCCGTAAATTATTTTAAATGCTAATAAAAGGAGGATTTTCTATCATGGTATAATTTTTTTAGTTACGCATATGCTTATAAGCCTTGAAAATATCAATCATAACTTAATTTCTTAAAACTGGATTATATTTGTAGAATTATATTAATTTAAATAAAGCTTCAACTGCAGTGAAACCTGCAGCTTAGTGAACGGATATATCCGGTAGCGGCAGTGGGAAGGTTAAACGTTTTCATGAATACTTTTTCATATAATGCTAACATACGCAGTTTATTAATAGAGTCGATTTTAAAAAATACACATTTACCACAAAACTTTAATAATGCACCAAAAAACAAAAAAAAAAAAAAAAAAACAACAACAAAAAAAAAAAAGTGGGTAAGGATTGGAAATCGCACAAGGGGTTTCGTTTAATATCTCCTTCAAAACATATTTTTTCATTAAATTATCAAATGAAAAACGGTTTTTCGGCGCTATTTTGGGATTTCTTCGCCAATCGCGCTAACCAGAACAGAATATTGACAGAATCTTCCCCTAACTGTTGCCTTAACCGCATAGATTTGTTGATTTCTTTATCAGAATCTGCAGATTTAGTGGAGGTACGCAAGTATTATTTAAACTTGCGTGGCAACAATTAGAAGGAAAAAAAAAACAACAAAATGAACTGATAATTTTAAAAATAATATTTAAATTAAAATAATAGTCTTTTTCAAAATTTTATGATTTTTTGTGTGACAAGAGGTATTCAGCTGTAAATACACAAAATTTGAACTCTCTGGCATATTGTATAGCTTTCGTGTACGGAATCTGTGACAGACAGAGGAAGATACGAATAGGGTTTCGTCAGATGGAGGAAACCCTGAAAAAATGTAATTTTACAGATGTGTAATTTCAGAAATCTTTATGTTTATTAAAATTTTAAAATTTTATCTGTACAGTGTAGAAAAAAAGATATAGCTCTACAAAATTACTTTTTGTAAAGTTACAGAAATCTGTATCTTTACAAAGAAACCTACTAAAATTGCAGAAATTTAATTAATGTTTTATCTTTAATCCGGGTTGCAGTTGCACAAAAAGTTCTAGGCATTCCAATTTACTAAAAAATCCTTAGATTTTTTTTAATTTATGTGCAAGCGTGTTCTGTTACATGATTTTTTTTGTTGCTGTTGCATAAAAAAGTTCTAGGCATCCTAGTTTCCTAGAAAATTCTCACTAACTTTATTTCTACAGCATGCTGTTCCTTTTATGTCTGTTTAAAACATTATTATATGCGTTATTAGTAATGCGGCCCAAGTCTGCTATTGTGTTGCCGAATGACTGTCTTTCTTTTAGTTTAAATAATATTGAATACTAACTTATTACGACACGTTTCTATTTCTTTAATTATTTTCATTTAAAAAAAAAATGCTTTTGAAATAGTTAGTTGTATTTTAACCTTGAATTTTATCTTTAAAAAAATCATGTAAACATAACGCATTTTTGAATAAATATAGAATTTTTTTCAAACATAATTTCTTTGCTTTTTTAATGATACATTTATCATAAAAAATAGATTTTCATAATCCTAAAGCAGAAAATGTTTCATTATGCCAGTTAGTTTCCAACAATCAAAACTGAAGCCGCTAATAAGGAAGAAAAATATATAAAGCTAAATAAGCACAATTCCTCCCCCCCCCCCCGAGAATGTAACTTTATACTTTTCTTAAAAACATATGTCATTTACAGATATTTGTTTTGTAGATAGTAAGACATTAGTCTACTAGTTTTTTGAAAAAATGTTTTTTTTCTTTGTATGTCTTTTTTTAGAAGAACCAATAATTAGATATTTCCTTAGTTGACAAATTTCCTTTTTTATTTTTAACCGACTTCAAAAAGGAGAGGAGGTTATCAATTCGACGCGTATGTATTTTTTTTTATGTATGTACACCGATTACTCCGAAACTATGCAGCCGATTAATTTGGTTTTGGTGTTAAATTAAAGAGCTTACTCTCGGATTGGTACCACATCCATTTCATAGAAATTGGTTCAGTAGTTTTTTAGTAATTAGGCAAAAACTATTAAAATTAGTGTTTTTTCGCTAATTAAAACTGTTGAATTAGTTCCTACAGTTGAGTGAAGTCAGGATGGCCGAGCGGTTTAAAGCGCCTGATTTAAACTCTGGCTCTCGAAAGTGACAATGAGTTCGAACCCCACTCCTGACATACGTGTGTACAATAATTTTCCGTATTATAATTTTTACATATATATTTTACAAATTAAATACTAATTATGCTATTAAGAATATTTTGTATTTAACCGTTAGCACAGAGTATCAGAGATCTTTTATCAACTCAATACTTTATCAGTGAAAGAGTGCTAAAATAATTGACTTGCAAAAAGTAACATGACATTGAATAAGTTTTTTTTTTTTTTTTTTTTTTTATGTATGTTCACCGATTACTCCGAAACTATGCAGCCGATTAATTTGGTTTTGGTGTTAAATTAAAGAGCTTACTCTTGGATTGGTACCACATCTATTTCATAGAAATTGGTTTAGTAGTTTTTTAGTAATTAAGCAAAAACTATTAAAATTTGTGTTTTTTCGGTAATTAAAACTGTTGAATTAGTTTTTACAATTCAGTGAAGTCAGGATGGCCAAGTGGTTTAAAGCGCCTGATTTAAGCTCTGGTTCTCGAAAGTGACAATGGGTTCGAACCCCACTCCTGACATACGTGTGTACAATAATTTTCCGTATTATAATTTTTACAAATTAAATACTAATTATGCTATTAAGAATATTTTGTATTTAACCGTTAGCACAGAGTATCAGAGATCTTTTATCAACTCAATACTTTATCAGTGAAAGAGTGCTAAAATAATTGACTTGCAAAAAGTAACATGACATTGAATAAGTTTCCGAACCTATTCCGTATTATAATTTTTACATATATATTTTAAAAATTAAATACTAATTATGCTATTAAGAATATTTTAACCGACTTCAAGAAGGAGAGGAGGTTAACAATTCATCGCATATGTATTTTTTTAATGTATGTTCACCGATTACGCCGAAACTATCCAGCTGATTAATTTGGTTTTAATGTTAAATTAAAGAACTTACTCTCCGATTGGTACCACTTCCATTTCATAGAAATTGGTTCAGTAATTTTTTAGTAAACGGGCAAAAACTATTAAAATTAGTGATTTTTCGCTAATTAAAACTGTTGAATGATTTCCTACCATGGAGTGCAGTCAGGATGGCAGAGCGGTCTAAGGCCCCAGATTTAAGATCTGGTTCTCGAAAGAGAGCATGGGTTCGAACCCCACTTCCGACATACATGTGTACAACAACCTATTCCGCATTATTTTGCAAATTAAATACTAATTATGCTATTAAGAATATTTTGTATTTAACCGTTAGCACAGAATATCAGAGATATTTTACCAACTCAATTCTTTATCAGTGAAAGAGTGCTAAAATAATAGACTTGCGAAAAGTAATATGACGTTGAATAAATTCACCAAATAGATTGTAGTCAAGATAGCCGAGCGGTCTAAGGCGCCTGATTTAAGCTCTGGTTCTCGAAAGAGAGCAGAGGTTCGAACCCCGCTCCTGACATACATATATGCAAAAGCCTTTTCCGTATTATTCTTTTTACACATATATTTTACAAATTAAATATTAATTATGCTATTAAGAATATTTTGTTTTTAAACGTTAGCACAGAGTATCAAAGATCTTTTACCAACTCAGTACTTTATCAGTGAAAGTGTGCTAAAATAATAGACTTTCGAAAAATAACATGACCTTGAATAAGTTCTCTGAGTGGATTGCAACCAGAATAGCCGAGCGGTCTAATGCGCGTAATTTAAGCTCTGGTTCTCGAAAGAGAACGTGTGTTCGAACCCCACTCCTGACATACATATATGCAAAAGCCTTTTCCGTATTATTCTTTTTACACATATATTTTACAAATTAAATACTAATTTTGCTATTCAGAATATTTTGTTTTTAAACGTTAGCACAGAGTATCAGAGATCTTTTACCAACTCAGTACTTTATCAGTGAAAGTATGCTAAAATAATAGACTTTCGAAAAGTAATATGGCGTTTTCACCGTTTAGATTGCAGTTAGGGTAGCCGAGCGGCCTAAGGCGACCGATTTAATCTCTGGTTCTCGAAAGAGATCGTGGGTTCGAACCCCATTCCTGACATCCATGTGTAACATACAGTATTTTTCCGTATTATAATTTCTTTAACTGACTTAAAAAACGAGAGAAGGTTATCATCAATTCGACCGCGTACGTACTTCTTTTTTATATATGTTCACCGATTACACCGCAACTATCTAACCGATTAAACTAAGTATTACGGTATAAATAACTAAAAAGTAAGAAATAAAATAAACTTTTTCAAAAAAAAATATAACCGACTTCAATCAACGCTCTAAAAAGAGTTAAATAATTATTTAAAATACCCTAATGATGAATTGTTATCTAATAACCACACATCAGATATCATGTACCGACAAAAAAAATGGTTATAAGTTTAATACATAGAACTTAATATCCAGCAAACATGGTTTTTCGACAGAATATTTTTTACAAGAGATTAATTTACATATTTTTGATTTAATTTATGAATATATACATATAAAAAGTAATGAATTACTTTTTGAAGTTGGTGCCAAACTATTGTAAGTATAGTAAGAATTGTGGTTATATTATGCTTAATACCATAAATAAAATGGTAAAACTCATTATTGATTGTGATCGTTTGGCACCAACTTCAAAAAGTAATTCATTACTTTTTATATGTATATATTCATAAATTAAATCAAAAATATGTAAATTAATCTCTTGTAAAAAATATTCTGTCGAAAAACCATGTTTGCTGGATATTAAGTTCTATGTATTAAACTTATAACCATTTTTTTTTGTCGGTACATGATATCTGATGTGTGGTTATTAGATAACAATTCATCATTAGGGTATTTTAAATAATTATTTAACTCTTTTTAGAGCGTTGATTGAAGTCGGTTATATTTTTTTTGAAAAAGTTTATTTTATAAATCCTTTACACATAATGGTAATATCGCAAATCGTTTAGATGAATCGATTTCGAAACTATTGCATTTTTGCAATAAAATTTTAATACTGTTGTTTCTGTTCGATCTATTTGAAACATTACGCAATATATTATAAATAATGCCGCTTAATTCTGTTACAGTGTGGATGTAGAGAACGCGATGTTTATTCGTTGTAATAGAGTTTTTGGTAATAGCTAAGTTAAGGGGACAGTTCCTCTTCAGTTGGTCAAAAATGCTAGAAAGCTGTTTCAATTTCAATATCTTTGCACAAACTAGCTAATAAAGCAAAGTTCAATGAAATATAAAAGGATTGTTAAACATAGCATTACTTGCTACAACAAATAAAACAGATAATGAAAATTATGTAAATTAATTAGGAATACTTAATTAAGTAACGTACTGTTTTCTTTTTTTTTTTTCGTTATAACGATGCATCAGTACGCGCATGATTTCTTGAAAACTATTGAAGATAATGGGTTGAAATTTTCTGTGTGCACGAATATAATATTTTTTCATAAATTGAACTAAAATCTGTATCTTAATTAGTAAAAATTTTGTTTAAAAAAAAGTGAGAAAATTTACAAATTTTCTTTGTTCTTTTTTTTATTATTGAATAAAAATATTATAAATGAAGATAATTAAAAGATTCTAGTTCAGTATGTTAAACAAAGAATTATCTTTAAATTAAAATCTACTTAAAGTTCCAAAATTACAATTAACATGAGATATCATGCGCAGTGATGTGTAGTAATTACGAAAACAAGCAAATAAAAAAAGGTAGGCGACTTAATTCGGTTTTCTTAATTAATTTAAATGTTATTCATCATCTTGTTTAACTTATTGTCACAAGCAATGCTAAATTCAAAAGTAAAAAAAAAAAAAAAACAATTCCATTGAATTTGCTTTATTATTTAATTTCTGAAAATGTATGTAAATCGAATCGCTTTTCTGGCATTTTTGACCAGTTGAAGAGGAACTGTCACCTTAATATTGTATTTGTGAGAAAATATGAAAACGATCAATTAATTTATTAAAACTTATAAATTGATTGCTGGTAGAAACAGTTTACATTTCTGATTTAGGGCTAAATTAAATTAGTAATTGCAACGTCATTTATTTAAATTAATTTTTAATGTTCATTATAGAGTTATGAAAAATTGTATGACACTTATTCGAGAAATGAGGTTTATCATTTATTTATTAATTTGAATCGTTTTTTGAAAGACTTTTTTCTTTATTTTCATTATTTCACGCATAGATCTTATAAACCATTTTTCACAAATTCTACGAATTGAAAAAGGAAAAAAAACATTTCCAACTTTTGTTTTGTTGCCGAAAAAAAAAAAAAATAGTTATAATTGCACGGTAATCTTATATGCTTCAGCTTTTTTCCAATAATTTAGAACATTTATGATAAAACGCCGTTTTATTATGAAAACTGAATAAAATCGGTAATTTGTATGAGTTTGTAACTTGCTTGCTCGTTATATCAGAATTTCTCTGCGTACATACGAGTTTCTGCAAGGTGTTGGATAGTTTTCATTAAAAATTAAGAAGATAGAAAATTAAGACACTTACTGCAGCCGTAGTTAAAAAGTCTTGTACATCCCGAATTATTTCCGAAATTTTTTTATATCCCCCCCCCCCCTCCCTTTCTATTGAAATTCTTCTGCTCTGGAAGATACGAATTAACGCAAAAATAGCAAAGATTTCCATTTTGAAAACCAAGGATTCGAAATAGCAAAATTTTTGTTTATTTCCGCTTTAGATTTTGATTGTTGGATTTTTCAGGTTTGCGGGACGTGAAATTGAAAAACAGTAAAACGTAAATCCTGCTTGCTTTTTTTTCTTTCAAAACTCTAAGAACTGAATTAATACCAAAATAGGGAAATTTTCGTCTAATTTTTCTTGCGTACCCTTATAACTTTAACTTTTCTTCGTTAGATTTTGATAGTTGGATTCTTCAGGTTTGCGGGACGTGAAATTGAAAAAATAGTAAAACGTAAATCCCTGTTTTTTTTTTCTTTCAAAATTCTAAGAACTGAATTAATACCGAAATAGGGAAATTTTCGTCTTATTTTTCTTGCGTTCCCTTATAACTTTAATCAAAAGCTGCACAATAATCAATTTATAAATAATAATTCTTTTATTAACAATATATGCAATATTAATTTTTAATATTGGCCAGCCTGGAGACGGAGTCGAAGGCGTTAAAATTTCCAGAGTCGAAGTCGGTCATTTTTCCCACCGACTCTGCAGCCCAGCTTTTAACTCTCTTATAAATCTTTTCTTTCTTATTTCATTTTGCTTTTTTAATGTGTGATTAGAAAAATAATAGTTACAATCTTATTTTTTCAATGAAGTCTTTATTTCATTGAAAAGCATCTTCTTTTCTTATCATCATATTAATTTATTAAACAATATATTTTTTAGGAATAGAATGATTCTCGGAAATTGATCTCTTACTCCCATTTTATGATTGAGATAGTCACATAACAGTCGGATATCAGTTTACTTAATACAATTCTCAAAGCAACCAAAACTTTGCGTGTTTGTAAATGTTATCATATGGATTATCGTAGGCGAGAACGTGTCCCGTTATGTTATATTTATCATTTCCTTTTTCTTTGATATAAAAGACATCCTTAGCGGTTTTTAAAATAAACTCTCTAAACCCTTTGTGGCTCAATAACTCCAATTTGAAAAAAAAAAAAATATTCAGATGTTATAAAATACATCATTTTAAGCATGTACAAAATTAGGAGATAAAAATAAATTAATTATTGGCTATAAGGTAATTTTTTCACATCTGAAATAAATAAAATTTTAGATACTTTTCAAAAATATTATTAATTTTTGCATGCAAAAATTGTAAAATATACGAATTTTCCTTTAAAAAGGGTAACTTTTTAGATGTTTGTAGTCTTTTTAACTATAGGAAATATATGAAGTGTATTTTATGAACAACGATGTGAAAGGGCTCAAATGATAAATAAAATATTTATCACCTGATTTATCACATTATTAACTAAGCGTAGAACCAACAGAGTAAAAATTGTCCAAGCCTTGAATCGAAATCGGAACCCTAGAAATAGCGTTCCATGTGCTGTACCTTTTAATGGTAACGGCAACGACACCCAACTCAGCATCCCTTCTCATACATGTTGATAAGTCTGCAATTGCAGCACAATTAGGACTTATATAATAAATTAATTGAAAAATTAATTAAAATTTATGCATGATAAATAAAATATCAGTATAAAAAAAGTAATTGATTATCACCGTCTGTTGGAAAATTCTTCTGTAAACAATTTATGCTGATTGTTGTATTGGAACACAGCAGCAACAAATAAAAAAGCTTCCAAAAGCACACTGTTATCTGCAAGTGTACAAATAATCATTGAAATTTAATAATGGAACAAGAGATGAAGGGTAATCGTAAAAAAAGGGAATAATGATATTACTTTGTTACCCCTTCGACCACAAAACTACAGCCGAACTAAGAGATTAAATGCCAATAATGATGATAAAAAATGTCACATTCACGTAACATTAAACTCATGTAACATGTTTGTTATGCTATCAAGAGAGTTTCAATAGAAGTTTTACTTGCATTCTAATTAATGTTTTATTAATTTATTAGTTCTTCCGTTATTTAAAATAATAATTATTTAAATCCGTTTAATTTAGCACATAGTTTGGTGATTTGTATAACTTGGCGAAATTGGTCGACAGGATAACCTAGTGGTACCTTAATAAGTAAGCATCTACCTTTTTCTCCCTGTACCAGTCGGAAGGACTTCTTTTGTAACTGTCCACCTCCCATTATTTTGCTTCTTAAACAGAATTTTCATAATGTCTGAATCTTCCACATTTAAGTTTTCCTATACTTATAAATAATTCGTAATTAATATGCGTTATATAAACTATGTGAGCCTAAAGATTATGACAAATTCAGCATACTTCAGTTAGAATCTTCGGAAATAGTACAGTATATATACTATTTTATATGTGGGATCACTTATATGAGATAGCAATTGGAATTAAAACAAAAATAAGTAACTTTAATTCATTGTTACTTTTAACTCTTATATAAATTTTCTCTTTTTTTTTTTTTTTTTTTTTTTTTTTTTTTCATTTCATCTTGTTTTCTGAACGTGTCGTTAGAGAAATTCTACTTACAATCTTTACTTCTTCAATTAAGTCTTTATTTGCTGAAAGCACTTCCTTTTCTTCCCATCATATCCATCCTTTAAGCAATATATTTCTGACAAAAAGTATAATTCTCAGAAATTGATAGCTGCCTTCGTTATGCGAAAGGCAGATAACAGTTTAATATAAATCTCTAAGAAAGCAAAACTTTTGCGTATTTGTAAATGTTATCATACAGAATATGATAGGCGAGAAAGTGTAAATTTACGTGACATTTGTAATTTTCGTTTTGCTTGACATGAAATGTGTCATTAGGTGATGCTTTAATAAACTCGATTAACCCTTTGTAGCTCAACAACTCCAGTTTGAACAAGTCAGATAAAGCACGTCAAACATAGCAAATGAGGTGCGTTCGTACTATAACAAAGTTTTAAAAATATTCAGATCTTGCCTCAATAGTATATAGTCATTCGGATATTGCCCAAGTATCCGAAATCTTTTGTGTTTCCCTGTATATAATATTTGCTTTTTAATATACAGGAAATAACGTGTAGTAAAACTCAGCAATGTGTATATATTCCATAAAATGTGAAATAGTTTAATATAATTAAAACGCGCCCCAAAGAATATTTTCTTTTATACCATTAAGTAATGAAATATTTTTGTGTGGACCTGTAAATTAATAGATAATATTATTTGCAGCACAGATTGTACAAAATGTAATTTTAGTGCATACTGCATATCCATTTTACTATGTCCGAAAGAGTGTAACACTATTAAAATACAGTTGAAACTATTTTTTCCCATTGATCGTAATGTAACGGAATACATTTGATTGACCCTATAATTGAACCATGCATCCGATTTTCATAAAATTTGAATTGATTCGACACAATTATGCAAAAAATATATGTTTAATGTTTCAAGTGAATGCACCTAAAAATGTTTACTCAGATATTAGAATACATCATTTTGAGCATGTAAAAAATTACACTGTAAAAAAATCTATAATTCTACAGATATAAATTTACAGAAATCTGTATGCTTGCTAAAATTTTATCTTTTCGTCTGTATAAAAAAAGAAGTTAATATACGCAACCAGTTTTTGTAAAAATACAGAAATCTATAGCTTAAAAAAATCTATTAAAATTATAGTAATTTTATTCAAATTTTATCTGCAACCTGGTCTGTAGTGACATTAAAAGTTCTAGGCATCCGGTTTCCTAAAAAATACTTTAGTCAGAATCTTTACAAAAAGTACAGGGGAAAAAATTCCGATTATTTTCAAACTGTTACATAAATATGTGATAATTGGAATAAAAATAAAAAAATTCATTATTGCTTTTAATTCTCTTATACATTTTTTCTGTTTTTTTTTTTTCATTTTATTTTGTTTTTGAAACATTAGTTACAACTTTACTTGTTCAGTTAAATCTTTATTTACTGAACGCATTTCCTTTTTCTTTCCATGATATCCATCCCTTAAGCAATATAATTCCAAGGAAAAGAGTAATTCTCGGAAAGTCATCGATGTCTTAGTTATGAGAGAGACAGATAATAGTTTAATAGTTTACTTAATATAAATATCAAAGCAAGCAAACTTTTTGCGTGTTTGTAAATGTTATGATGGGCAGGAAAGTGTGCATTTACATGATATTTATAATTTTCGTTTTCTTTTACATAAAATGTATCATTAGGGACTTATTCAATAAACTCCATTAACTCTTTGGGGCTCAACAACCTCAATTTGAAAAAAGATTTACTCAGATATTAGAATTCATGATTTCAAGCATGTAAAAAATTGCACCGGGGAAAAAAAATCAGTAATGTTACAGATGTTTATTTATGGAAATAAGTATTGTTACAAAAAGTTTATTTGTATACTGTACAGAAATAAATAAATAAATAAATAAATAAATAAATAAAATAAATTAGAATAACATAAAAATATGTAATCCCATCCAGTCTACCCATCCAGTTTCTGTAAAGCTACAGAAATCTATAGCTTTAAAAAAATCAACAAAAATTGCAGTAATGCTACTAAAATTTCATCTGCAATTTCATCTGTAATCTGTAAATTTCACCATGGTTGTAGTTACATAAAAAGTTTTAGACATCCGGTTTCCTAAAAAAAATTTAGTACCCTTACATTTTGATTTACAGTGCAAATGTGCATCTGTTACAGGATTTTTGTTGTTGTCGTAACATATAAATCTTTAGAAATCCCAGTTTCCTAGAAAAAAATTTCGTAATTATACAGATTTTTCTTATTGTGTAGGACATAAAAGTAAAACAGTTATTGATTTAAAGGACAATGTAAAAAAACGGAAGATTTTACGGAAATATTACTGGTAATCTGGACGCCAGTACTATTTAATGTTTTTTAACGAAAAAATTTCTGTAAATATTCCGTTTTTTCCAAGATTTTTCTAGAATTTACGGAAATTTTTCTGTTAAAAAACAGTAAATAGTACTGGCATCCAGATTACTAGTAATACTTCCGTAAAATCTTCCGTTTTTTTACAGTGTATTTTTTTAACATCTGCAGTAAAAACAGAATTAGATACTTCTCATAAATATTATTTATTTCGAATACCAAATTGTAATGTATACGAACTCTTCTTGCTAAAAAATCAATTTTTGGAAGTCTCTAGACTTTTTAATTTTAAAAACAAGTATACCAAATGCATTTTATCAATTACGACGTGAAAGGACTGAAATGATAAATAAAACTGTGGCATAAAAAAACTAATTGAGTTTCATCGTCAGTTGAGAATTTTATGCTATGAACAATTTACTTTGACTGCTGTGTTGGAAGATAGCAATAACAACTAAAATAGTTTTTTAAAACACACTGTTATTTGCAAATGTACAAATTATCATTAAAATTTAATAAACTAACAAGACATGAAGAGTTATGTTGAAAAAAATAAGTAAGCTATCTTCCCCCCCTGCCCTGTACCGACTAGACAGACTTTTTTTCTTTTATAATAGTCTACTTCCATTCTTTTGATTGTTTAACAGGATTCTGATAATATCTGAACTTGCTATAATTACGTTTTCCTATATTTATAAGTAATTGATAATTAATGTCCGTATATAAACTGTATTAATCTTAAGATAATTGCAAATTCAGTATACCGCAGTCAGATTATAGCGAAATAGTATATTAAAAATATTTTATAATTCAGATTACTTTCACAATGTTACCTAAATATGTGATAGTAAATGAGGTTACAATAAAAAATAAATTACATTAATTCATTGTTGCTTATAACTCTTCTGTAATTTTTTTCTTCTTTTAGGTAGCTTTCATTAAAAAAAGGAAAAAGCTACCTATTGCAGCCGTCCCACAGTGCGGCAAAAACCCAAAAAGCTGGCCAAAAGTCGAAAAATGAAGTCACGATTTAGGGAATTTCGATTGTACATTTGGCTAGAATAATGTTTGGAGAGTCAGAATCTGTATTTTAAAAAAGATTTTTGCTTTGCCCTTACAAGCAGCATCATTTCAAAAATGATGCTTAAAGGAGTATCATTTAGAGCGAACAAAAACAGCAAAACAACAGTTCCTCTAAATGCGTGCTATATTTTATAATATTATCCGATTTTAAAGATTTGAAATGGATTCACACTATGATAGTATTTACTTTAGTTGCATGTGCTACAAAATTTATACTAAGCACGTAAAAATTAATAAATTCATTGTCATTTTTGATAAAAAAATTTAGAAATATTTTTATTTTTTTGCTTTTAAACATCAAAAAGTTTAAATGTTCCACAGTGTTCCGCAACGAAATTTAATGGAAATAATAACTTGGGCTATTGTCTAGTGATTCATAAAAAACCAGCTGCCAAAAACTGCCTTTCTGCATTTCACGCATATTTTAGTAACCGCAAGTAAAAATGCCACTTTTTCGGCCGCCTGAAAAATTTTGAAATTGACTACTTTTCACATAATTTAGCAGATAAATATTTTTCAAATTTTTGAATTATTCAATTTTATAATAGTTTATTTCCTATTATATTGTAAATAAGTACTATAATCATAAGATTACATTAATTTGATAAGTAAGCTAAGGAATGAAAAAATGAAAATAATTCTCTATTACTGATTCGGATGAATAACATTTTCTTATCTTTATAGGTAGTAATTTTGTTTGTTCTATTACAATTAGAAGAATTATTTTGTCAATGGCTATATTTGCTAGATCAAACTACTGAGCGTATTTCATTAATGCGAGTAAAAATCATTATAAATATCACTTTTGCTTATATTAGTAGTTTGGATTTGATTTGCAAGTGAGGATGTGATGGCACACCTATTCTGAGTACATTTAAACAAATATTTAGCTATGAAGATGGCAATATGTCTAATATATTTTTCTTTTTTTCCGTGCTACTAGAATACACAAATATTGCGATTAATTCATGAATCGTCAATTTGAAAATATCGAGATCTTCATTTCACTGATTTTATCGGGCCAATCAAGATCTATTTTTTTTTTCAAGAAATACAGAAGCAACGTCAATGAATGGGATTGCATTAAATACTAGCAGAATAAACTTATTTCGTTTAATACAATCATTGATACAGAAGAAAAAGTCGTTAAAAACTAATTAGTGTAATACTCAACGTTGCTACCTATGTCAGACAGCATCAAAACAGCATCTTACCAATTTGACATATTTTATTAAAAGTGGATTGAGATAATTTAGAATTCAGAAAATCTAAGTTACATGCAAAGATGTTTAGAGAGGCCTTACACCTGGCAGACAACTGGATAGAAAAAATGAAAAGCTCTTAAAAAGCTCGTACTCTGAATGAAAAGAAGAACACTGAAATTGTAAAATAAAATATGTAAAAAATATTTCGTTTACAATCAAGACTTCCCGTCGAGAAACTAAATCCCAGATTTGGAAGCACAAATGATGGAAATACAATTCAACGATTCCTTGAAAACGCAACTATTTGTGTTTCTAAACGAGCATATACGAAGATTTGATTAAACGTTTCTATGCCATAAGTAATTTCTTATAGCCATGTTATTTAATTTATAAACTTCGAAAATTTTCCCTTACAAATAGCTCGTAGATTTGAGCAGTACCCCTGGTTCTATATGCTTACTTCAGTACACAAACTACTTATTAATGACAAAGAAATAACATTATCTTCATTACTGCCAATTTGTCAAATGCCATAAGATACTCAAGAATCATGCAACAAACTGATCAAAAGGCACCGAGAAGATTAATCGCAGAGATGCAGTAGCAAGGAAAAAAAGATATTTTTACGTCTTTAAATGTCATCAAATTCTTTCCTTTCCAGTTTAGGTAAATTATCGTAGAAGAAATTGAAATCATTGATCCTAAGAGTCACAGGATCTTCCAATACTTCAAACAAGTTCTGCTAACTATTTCGACACCTTGACCTCTGAAGAATCTTTTTATTATACTACAGTTGATTCTAAAGGTTAATTTCTGGAATATATTTTCGTTTTTATTTTAATAATATAAAAATTAAATAGTCTAATGTTTTA
Organism: Maratus speculifer; assembly: GCA_964019185.1. NCBI lineage: Eukaryota > Metazoa > Arthropoda > Arachnida > Araneae > Salticidae > Maratus > Maratus speculifer. The sequence continues at coordinate 330,334,566 of OZ025297.1, forward strand.
CTTTCCATTAACGTACGTAAATTTCGTTTAAATATGTCTTGGTTTTTTGAAAATTTCCTTTTAAGTTTACCTCGAAAATTTAATTTTTTTTTTAATTTTATTGTTTTTACTCTTAATCTGTAATTTTATTTATTTATTTATTTTTAAAATTTAACTTTTGAATCCTAATTAGCATCCTGAAAAGTTTACGAAATTGCATATAAATTGAATAACTTTCGAGATATTTTAATTTTTATTCCGCCATATTGTATCCGCCATTTTTTTTTTCAATTTTAATTTTGTATTTTTACTTAGCATCCTCAAAAACACCTGTATACGAATTTTCGTACAATTTGAATAACATTTTCATATTTTGGCCAGCTTTTCGGGAATTTGCCCCACTGTGCGTCCGGAGGAAAGCACTTCCAGAAAATGTTGGTATATTTTCACCGATAATGACCCCCAGACCCCAAAACCACCCTCCGTTCAAATGTTGACATATATATATATATATATATATATATATATATATACCTGATTTTTGTCATGCGATAACTAATGTATTTATGAACCGATTTGAATGAAACTTAGTATGTACATAGTACATACAAATATCTCGACCGAGTTCGTTGGCCAGCATCATCCGCCATCTTGTTTCAAAATAGCGGCCATTTGAAAGAAATTAAAAAATTTAAAATTTAAAATTAAATGCGAAAAAATTAAAAGTAAAAAAAAAATATTTTTACTTTATGTGTTAGATCTTAAAACACCAATTCCAGAACACTTTTTACTTTGTCTATAACTTAAAAAATGATTGAATTATAGCACTTTAAATTTTTCTTATGGCTGACATTTTGAAACGATCTGATTTTTGTCATGCTATAACTAAATTATTTATGAACCGATTTGAATGAAACTTGGTATGTACATAGTACATACAAATATCTCGATCGAGTTCTTTGTCCAGCATCATCTGCCATCCTGTTTCAAAATGGCGGCCATTTAAAAAAAATTTAAATTTTTAAATTTAAAATTTAATGCAAAAAATTTAAAAATTTAAAAATATTTTTATTTTACGTGTTAGATTTTAAAACAGCATATCCATAACACTTTTTACTTTGTCTATAGCTTAAAAAAATGATTGAGTTATAACACTTTGAATTTTTCTTATGGCTGACATTTTGAAACGATCTGATTTTTATCACGTGATAACACTCGTATTTATAAATCGATTTGGATATAACTTGGTGTGTACATAGTACATAATAAAGCCTGGACCGAGTTCGTTAACTAGTTCCATCCGCCTTCTTGTTTCAAAATGGCGGCCATTTAATTTTTTTTTAATTTGAAATTAGGTACAAAAAAGTGAGAAATTGAAAAAAAAAAAAAAATATATGCATTTGACCTTGATACAAAGATTCCAAAGCATTTTTTGTGTTGTCTGTATCTTAAAAAATGTCTGAGTTATAGTACTTTTAGGTAGCTTTCATTACAAAAAGTAAAAAGCTACCTATTGCAGCCGTCCGGAGGAATGCACTTTGGTGTTGGTTTTTTTGGTATATTTTCACCGATCATGACCTCCAGACTCCAAAACCACCCTCTGTTCAAATGTTGACATATATATATATATATATATATCTGATTTTTGTCATGCTGTAACTAACGTATTTATAAACCGATTTGAATGAAACTTGGTATATACATAGTACATACAAATATCACGACCGAGTTCGTTAGCCAGCATCATTCGCCGTCCTCTTTCAAAATAGCGGCTATTTAATTTTTTTAAATTTTAAATTTAAAATTAAATGCGAAAAAATTAAAAGTTGAAATTTTTTTTTTTTTTTATGTGTTAGAACTTAAAACAAAGATTCCAGAACACTTTTTATTTTGTTTATATCTTAAAAAATGATAGAGTTATAGCACTCTGAATTTTTCTTATGGCTGACATTTTGAAATGATCTGATTTTTCTCACGTGATAACACGCGTATTTATTAATCGATTTGGATGTAACTTATTGTGTATATAGTAAGTAATGAGGCCTGGACCCAGTTCGTTAACCAGTTCCATCCGCCATCTTGTTTCAAAATGGCAGCCATTTGAATTTTTTTTAAAAAAAATTAAAATTTAAAATTAGGTACAAAAAAGTGAGAAATTGAAAAAGATTTTTCTTTTATGCATTTGACCTTGATACAAAGATTCCAAAACATTTTTTGTTTCGTCTGTATCTTTAAAAATGGCTAAGTTATAGCACTTTTAATTTCTAGTGTTGCTCCCATTTTTAAATGATCTGATTTTCGTCTCGTGATAAAACGCGTATTTATAAACCGATTCGGATGAACTTGGTGCGTACATAGTACATACCGATTTCTGGAATGAGTTCGTTGGCCAGTTCCATCCGCTATTTTGAAAAAAAAAAAAAAATGGCGGCTATTTAATTTTTTTTTATTTTTAAATTTTAAAATTAGGTGCAAAAAAGTAAGAGATTGAAAAGATTTTTCTTTTGTGTGTTTGGCCTTGATACAAAGATTCCAGAGCATTTTTTTGTTTTATCTATATCTTGAAAAATGGCTGAGTTATAGTATTTTTAATTTCCAGTGTGGTTGGCATTTTGAAATGGTCTGAAATGGCATACACTTCATGATATCGTGGAATTTGGCGACTCTTTAAATCACTGAAAAGAAAACCAGGTTGAATAAAAGATGACTAATTTCTGAAAATTCCTATTAATATTCAGTATTGACGAAATCTAGTATTCAATCTTATAAAATCGGGTTCCACTAATTTGATCTTCGTATGTTTTAATAATGCAACTTGATTTAAAATAAATAAATATGTATATGAAAGCTACCACTTCCTCCCGGCATTGCCGGAAGGACTTTTATATTTCATTTTGTTTTCTCAACATATCGTTAGCAAAATAATAGTTGAAGTCTTACTTATACAATAAGTCTTTTTCTCACCGAGAGTATCTGCTTTTCTTTTCATCGTATCTCTTTATTAAGCAATATATTTTCAAGGAACAAAAATAATTCTTGGAAATTGATTGATGTGATAGTAATGAGAGAGACAGATAACAGTTTACTTAATATATATCTCAAAGTAAGCAAACATTTTGTGTGTTTGTAAACGTTATCATTCGATTATGATAGGCGAGAAAGTGTACATTTACTTGATTTTTTCATTTTCATTCTTTTAATACAAAATGTGTAATTTAGTGGTTTCTCAAATAAAACCTTTTTTCGTTCAACAACTCCGATTTGAAAATGTTTACTCAGATATTAGAATATATCATTTTACATATATATAAAATTTAGAGCATAAACATAAAATAAATTTTGATTAAAAAGTACTTTATTCACATCGGCAATAAAAACAAAATTACATATTTACTATAAATATTGCCAGTTCTCAAATACAATATTGTAAAAAATATAGTGCGTATAAAAAATATATGAACAGGAGAGTTTTTGAAGTAATAGTTTAAAAAATAAAGCAATAACTACACACAAAAAATAGTATATAAAATCTTAACATAAGTTTATTACAGAAACACCATGCTTATACCATAGAATGTTTGTGAAAATTTAAAATAAACTGTCCCAAAAATATATGGACAATGAAAAGAATCGACTTTATTACCAGCGTATAAAAATAATCTGCATATTCTAAATTCGTGCATGTGACGTAAACACTTCGAAATGTAAGACCACTGCTCGTTTTTCAATTGTCAAACTAAGTAAAACAAAAAAGAAAGATTTTACGGAAATTATACTGGTAATCGGGGTGCCCTTTAATTTCACTGTTTTTTAACAGAAAAATTTCCTTTCTTTTTATGAAAATTTTTCTGGAATTTACGGGAATTTTTCCATTAAAAACAATTAATTGTACTGGCGTCCGATTACCAGTACATTTTCCGTAAAATCGTCCTTTTTTATAGTAAATAGTTGGGATATGCTTTGCAGCGTTCAGTTCTCTGCTACCAGTACAGCTAAAATTTGTGGTTTGAAGTCTTATAATGTTAAAGTTTCTTATACTGCTGAATAAATGAAGCCTACCATTTCTTGAATTTATGAAATTTTAACGAAAGATGGCAATGCGATTGCAAAAAAAGCGTTCAGTTCGAACAATAAAAACATTTCAGCGACACGAGAGTGAGATCTTACATGGAATTGCAACACCAACGAAATTTGTTCATGAAATTGCAAGGACTTTTGCATTTTCTATTTTGAGATCTAGCTTTCACCGTAGCATAGAGACAAGCAAATTCCTTAAATACCAGAAAATGATTGGGACACCTATGTTAAAATTGCACTATGGAAAACACGCGTTTTTTAGACTACGTAATAATTTTGAAACATTTACAAATCCGTGAAACACAAAAATAAACACATTTTAGAACACCTTTTGTCATCAAATTAACATCATATTAATCCTTTGTGAATTAGAAAACTTTATTACAAAACCTTTTTTGTGTTGTAATTGTGTTCTTAATATATTGCAGAATTGTTGGCATATCGAAATGTGTTCTTAAAATTGTTGAAAAAGTGTTGCTATCTAGAAATGTGTTTTAAAAATAGTGTTATTAATTGTATTAAAATAGTTTTGTAAATAGTGTTAATGAAAATACGTTCTTACACTAGTGTTGTGCTGCTTAACATTTTATCACCAAGTTAACAACGCATTGTAAACACCACACAATTTAGAATATTATAAAGCAACACACGTCAAACACTTTCTACGTGGTGCTTTAAAATTACGAAATTTAAAAAAGTTAATAAAAAATAGTTTGTTTTATAGAAAAAAATTTCAGGAGATTACTGACAAGGGAGGTCTCCATACTGGGCATATTCAGAATTTTATGAAAAATAATAACTAAACTACTTATGTATGTAATAAATGATCAGTCAAATTTGGCGGCGGAATTGCAGTAGAAAACATGTAAAAAAATAAAAATAAAATACTTCCGAATATTTGGCGTGAATAGACGAAAGTGTCACACAATTTGTCGAGCAATATTTTTCCCCGCTAAAAGCAAACGATTTTAAAATGCAACTGAAAACTTTGGATTTTTAGAATCCGTATAAATTGTATTTAATGAATTTAAACATAAACAATGAGAGAGTTTGATATATTATATACATACACACACACATAGATATATATATATATTAAATTGCATATACACATATAGATCATTTGTTTCTGTAGTTATTTAATTTACCTCTGGAAAAAAATATTTTCATATATAAAAAATTCTTATTCAGTAAAATTATTTTCATACATTTAAGCGTATTCAAAAATAAAAGCCAGATATTTCCATAGCAACAAAATCGAATTGAGAAACACCGAAATCACTGGCGATAAATTTATAAATAAGCTAAAAAACTTTGTACAATCACCATAAAAAGAAAATTAAATAGAACAGCTGTTTAATTTTCTTTTTATGGTGATTGTACAAAAAATCGAATTGACAGTGTTCAACTGGATTTTGAACTTGAAACAATTTTAATAATTTAAATTTGAATTTCGCTTTAAATCTCAAATTTTGATGGTTAAATTTGAATATAAATACATATAAATATCAATGTAACGAAGTTATACTTAAAACAAACTAAAGCTGACAAAACCAAAGATATTTAATTTATCTAAACACATTGGGTATGGAGGTTCCGCCGAATTTTTTTTTTATAAACGCATGTATCCTCATGAGAAGAATATTCTGTAATTTTTTCCGATTTTTCGGAGTATGCTCGTACGGAAACCTTCCTTGTGAGCGAGTTGACTAATTTTACCAATAAATATTGATAATTGCATTTCTGGGAAAATAATGTAATTTAAACATTTAAAGAACACTATTTGCACAATCTTTTTCCTGGCACATCACATTCACAAGACAATCAAAAATGATTTTTGTTAGAAGTGTTAATTATTATGTTCAGTTAGAGTTGTATAAATTTTTCACGAATTTGTAGTGTAAAAAACACATGTATTGAGTGAATGAATGGTTAAATTTTGTATTCAGTTAGAAACTAATGCTTAAAATGAAAGACACGCGTTCTTCGGACTAAAAAAATTACATGCAGTGGGCGGATGATAAATGGTTAAATAATTTCTTCAATGACGAAAAAATTTTCAATTTGGATTGGCCTGATGCCTAGCCATACTATTAAAATGTAATATACTGTAAAAAAAAAAAAAAAAAAAAAAAAAAAAAAAAAAAAAAAAACTTTTTTTATTAAATTGAGATTTTTGGAATTTTTTATGTAACGGTAAAACTAACAATTTCTGTAACCAATTTTGTCTTCTTAAATGGAATAACACTTGGAACTCTATTCTAAGGGTTCCGGGTTCGATTCCTGGCTTGGACATTTTTCACTCTGTTGGTCTATGCTTAGTTAGCAATGTGAAAATTTACGTAATGAATATTCAATAATTTCAAACGTATGTTCAATATTAATTGAAAAATTAATTAAAAATATACAAATATGAAAATATGAAAATATATTGACACAAGGTATTTCATATTTCTATATAATCTTTTAATCTGTTGTTGTCAAATCCTAAAGTAGCGCAAATCAAAATATTTTCTTTCGAACAACAAAGCAGTTTTCACGTGAATATTCCAAACATAAATAAAACTTGAAAATAATAAATTCATAATAATGAGTTAAAAGCAGTAAATAGGAGAAATTACATCATATTTGAAATGACCAAACAATAATTATGCAAAACAATTTAAATTTAAAAATACATTTGTGTGAGACATTTATATTATTTTTTGAAATAACCTTTTCAACTGTTGTTGTGAATTCTAAAACAGCGCAAATAGTATTTCCTTTCTAACAACAAAAGTATGTTTACGTAAATATTAAAAAGAGAAAGGAAACTTTGAAGAAAGCTACGTGAGATTTAAAATGATACAGTAGTTTAAAAATATATTTACAATAGACATTTCATATTTTTAGATATTCTTTTAAAGAGTTTTTACCATCCTAAAGCAGCACAAATTAAAATATTTCCTTTCGAGCAACAAAAATATTTTCACGTGAATATTACAAACTGAAATAAAACTTAAAAATAATAAACTTATTTAAATGCATTAAAAGCAGTAAACAGAAGAAATTACGTTATATTTGAAATTATCAAACAATAATTATTCAAAACAGTTTAAATTTAAAAATAAATTTGCCCGTGATTTTTATTTCATATTTTGAAATAATCTTTTAAACTATTGTTGTGAATTCTAAGGCAGCACAAATAGTATTTCCTTTCTAACAACAAAAGTATTTCCATGTGAATATTCAAAAGAGAAAGAAAACTTTCGTGAAAATTACGTCAGATTGGAAACCATACATTTCAAATGGTTTATTTAAAAGAACTTTCTTATAGCTTTGATAAAAAATATCAAGGAAACAAAGACTCTGTTTACATAATTCATTTTGCATTACCTTATTTCCGAAATTTTAACTAATTTTTTCAACCAAGGATAAAAACAGCCATTGTATCTCTTAAAAGCGGCTTATTTGGCTTAAAAATCTCCAATAATTAAAAAAAAATGATTGGAAACGTGTTTACAAGGAGATCGCTGCTGTTTTTTTTTTTTTTTTTAATTATGATTCAATCTTTTTAAAGCCGATGAAATTAGCATGATTTTAGAATATGAGTGGCCTGAACAGGGGCTGGGGGACGTAGTTCGTTGAGGGCAGAGCCCCCCCCCCCCAGTTTAAAAAAAAATTACACCTTCACAACTACACACATTATACTTACATGCATGAACACAAGTGACTCAGATCAACTTGATTTCTACATCACATGCTATAATTTTTACAAATTAATTACATTTTACGAAAATAAATAAATAAATTTTCAATTACCTTATTTTTTTTACGAAAATAAAATAAATAAGTAAAATAAGTACATAAATGATATAGATAAATAAACTTAGGTATTAATTTTATAAATATTTACTATAAGTATTAATTTTTAAGTTATTTATTGTGAATATTAGTTCGTGTAAGCATTAATGTTTTACAAGTATGAAAGCAATCAGTATCATTGTATCGAATTTTTGTAACACATAGAAATTCCAGGTTAATTTTTACAGTATATTTTATTTTGAAGCAATTATGCACAATACATTTTTGGAGGGAATCTACTTTTATTCCTGGAAGTTAATTTTAATAGTATAATTGTTTTTAGCTTCTTTATACTTCGCTATTTAACTATTGTCTGTACAATATATAAGTTTACAAAGAAAAAAATCATTTTAAATGCATACATGGAAAGCCGAACAACAAAAGCTGCTAATCAATCGTTAAATGCTAATTTATCATAAACAAAAACCTGTTCTAAAATTTAAATTAGACGCAAAATAAAGGACCGGAAGTGGTATTTTTTTTTTCAAATCTTCAATCAAGTTTTAAAAAAATTCTGAAAACTCAATTACATTTTTGGTGGCAGGAAAAAATTGATCAAGACAAATTACTTTTTCAAGTGTTATTCTAACTTTAAAATGAAATTCATCAAAGTCTCATTTTCCTTTCAGATTGTTTTAAATTTAAAAGAAAGGAATCAAATTAATGTTTTACACACAAAAACAGTTTTACCTTATTTTTGCTACCAGACTTCTTTAAGAAAAAATTTCTTTTCTTTTGGGCCTCAAAAGTAACTGAATTTTAAAATAAAATCCACATTAATTAAGGTTCTTCTGTGTAGAAATTGGCTGCATTGAAAAAACATCCTTTAGCTTAATTTAACTTAAAGAAAACGTGAGCGGTTCTAAGTGTATATAGATGCAACTGTAATGATTAATATTATTTTAATAGCCTCTTATCATCATAATAAGACTTAGAGATATCCAGGAAAACACATTTCTTTAAGGCGACACAGTACGTTGAAATTTGTCAAAATATCGATTTTCTTTTTTTAATATTAACTGAAAGATTTTTTAATTGTGAATATTTTGACACCTCATTTTTAACTATGCTAAAATTATAACGCGAGATATTGTAAATTTTGTTAATAGATCCAGCGTAATTAATCATGTAAGTGAAAACTTTAAACTGATTTTTCTCCATGTTTATATTTATATTACTTGCTTGTTCGAAAAATACTAAGGCTTTTTTTGTTAATTTAGATAGAGGTTCGAAAAAATTCTTTTACCTGTTCTCCATGATGTATTTAATATTTTTGTGTTTTGATTTAACATTCAAGTTTATGGTCATTTTAAAAATAATATTTAAAATGAGTGTTTCTCCAATTTCCTTCACTTTTTCATATACACGAGAGAAAAAAAAATCCTATTTAATGTAAAATACCATACATATAAAAATCGATATGCATTTTTATCAAGTATATTCTAATGAATGAGAAAAAAATCGAAGCAAAATTATGTAACATAATATATAATTCATATTTGTAAAAATAGTAAAATTTTTAAAAAGTTCAATTTTTTTTTTTTTTTTTTTTTTTTTTTTTTTTTTTTTTTTTTTAGAAAAATAGGCTGTTTTACAAGATTTTTTTTTAATGTGGCTTGTAAATGAATAACTATTTCTGTCACAGCATATTTTAGTGCACTTCAGAAATGCATGTAAATTTTAATATGTTTGACCGGTGTAACATCATTAAAATTAATTTGAAACGATTTTTTTCTCATAGGCGTTATGTGACGGTAAACTTTTGACTACCCCCTGTAAATAAACTTATCATGCGCCTTGAAATAAGATTCGTGCGAGGGTAAACTCCAATAAGGTCCAACATGTTCAGGGAAATCCGAGTACATTTACCGGAGTTAAAGCGCGGACAGACGGCCAAACAAACTGAAATTATAAACATTCTCCAACTTTGTTGGAAACTGTTAAAAAGAGAAATTGGTGCGAATGGAGCCTAACCGATAGCAGAACTAAACGAAATACAAATTTATTTCTTATAGTGTTTTTTCAGCGAGCTACATGTTACATAAAATTGTTTTGCAGCAGAAATGTACCAAATGTACCAAAATGAAAACGTAAATAATTTTACTGTGCATTAAAACATCATGTGTTGAGTTCATTAGTAATAAAATGTTATTAAATATATAATTATTTTATGTTTTTCTTGTGCAAAAAGTAAACAAAATAAAAAAATGCCTAAGAAATTGTCAAAAAAAAAAAATCTTTTTTCAATCCCGTCAATTATCAAATTGAATGCACAAAATATAATTTTTAATATTTTTCGCTGTTCAATCTTTCTTACTTATCAGTTTCGTACAATTGATTCGTAACTGAAATTAAAGAAATACATAAATACACCCTGAAGTCTGAAGAGGTTAAAAAAATAATGGTAAAAAAGGATACGTTTGATGGTCATGCTTTAGTGTTTATTCCTGACTCCCCCCTCAAGAAAAAAAATGACAATCCCTATCCGCCATTGTTTCAAGCTATTCCTTTATTTTATACACTCCCATGTAAGCGTTTTCATATGCTTCTCAGACATGACTTTGTTTTTTTCTACAGTTTTGCTTAATTTAAACAGGAATAACAAGCAGTGTTGTCAATGTACTTACTAGCATCCATTCTTCCTGCAAAAGAAACAGATAAACGTGACAGAATAAATTATAACACAGAATAAAATTACAGATATCAGAGACCAGAATATTATGCATCCACATAATATGCATAGATTTATAATATTTGGCCCAAATTCTATTATATATAGTGCCAGAAAAAAAAAAAAAAAAAAAAAAAAAAAAAAAAAAAAAAACACTTTTTGACACTTTGTAAAAAATGTTAAGTTTGTGACATATAGTCCTTACTGATATATTCAGTCGCAAAGTTTCTTTTTCATTTCTGCACTTAATATAGTTGGTATTAACAGTATGTCACGTTATAAAAAATTGTCAGACCTGTCTGAAGTGTTTCTCGCTATTTTTGAACTGATTTTTTTATTTTGGTGTACTGGCATGTGGTAAAAAGGCCTTGCCTTTTTTAGGACATAGATTGTCCTGATGTTTATAAATCGAAACTTTACGACTTACAGGAACATTTTGTTCTAATAAATTAAAAGCATGAGGTTATTAAACAATTGTAAGCAATTTATGAAAATTTTATGCAGCTGAAGAGTTTTTTTGAAGAAAAGAATTAAAAAAACTCTTTTGTTCAAACCATTACTAGAACTAAAAAATAAAATAAAGGGAGAAGCCTAAATCATGTTAAGCTGCAAAAGTTACCTCTTTACTTAACCAACGTTTAAAACGAACTCCCACCCACCTCTTTTATTTCAAATCGGGTAAAAAAATTATAAAACATTCAAACTTCAAGTGTCTTTTTTTTCTGGCACTATATTTCTATTATGAAGAATATTTTTAAAATGTTAGAAGTCTTTTAAAAATATTTCCTTCATTTAATACGTATGAAATAAATTTTGTGTATTGTACTGCATCGAAAAGTTTTTTTTTTTTATAAAAAAAGAAATGTTTAAAAAAATTTAATGCAACTTTATAACTACCCATGATTTTGCACATAATTTTCTTGATACTCTAAGGAGTAGAAAATTTTGAAAACTTGAAAAAGAAAAAGAAAAAAAAAAAACAATAAGTTTCCGATAGCAATTTTTTTTTTCAGAAATTTACGGCATTAAATTATTTTTCGTTTCAGAAGAATTTCCATAAGTTTCAGATACTTATGATTTGCTGTGTGATTAGCCTGTTTTCAGAGGCTTTCTGAAGATAACAGAAATGCTTCTAGAATAAGAGGTAATAATGGGCATACATTGCATTTTAATAAATTAATCTTATTCAAGGAAATATTTGGTAATTTTTATTGTATAGGCAAGGCAATAGTCGCTCTTTTTAACATTCTAACATTCTATCAAAGCGCGAAGCAGACACATTTAATAATATATTTATTATTTCTAATCCAGATATTCTATTAAACATTTATCTACTTCCTTCCTAAAATGGGAATTATATTCAACCAAAAATACATTTACGCCTACTTAAATATAAAATGCATTCTCTTTTCCACGAATTTAAAACTTAAATCCGTCTACTGTAAAAAAAAAAAAAAAAACTTTCTGTTTTATCCAATTTTTTTAAAAAAGGATTTTCAAAATGATACAAAATATACGAATTACAAAGAAATGAAATATAACTTGGTATTTAAGATATGGTAATTACGATTTGAAATTTCGCTAAACAAGATTATTAGATTGTGAGAATGTTAATAGTAATGATTTATTCTAATAGGATTATAAAATAAAAGTTGAAGTTCATAAGATTTGCTTCATCTCTTAGATAATAGGAAAAGAATTTCATATGTAATGTCAAACGGATTTAAATGTATGAAAAACTGAAATCGAATTTTCTTATTTATCCACAGTATTATTAAAGATAAAAGATTTTTTTATCGTGATTGTATCAAATAATTGAACTGATAAACTGTCTTTCCTTCAAATTAATAACTTAATTTTCATTTGTTCCGAATCGAATAATTCTGTTACAGGACTTTAAGTAAAAAGTGAGGATTGGCAAAGGATATCCCATTGTCTCTTTATGTTACTAACACGGTGCAAGCAAAGTCTTCAGTTTCAGATAAAACTTTTCTTTATATTTATGCTAATGTAAATAACCCATAGATGAATGTTTTTGCACATGTGGATGAATTGCTTTAATGGAAAAAAATGAAAGATTTTTTTTTTGCATCGAATCGTCACTGAGGATAGAAAATGGAAACATTGCAGTAATCGAAAGTGTAGAAAATCATGGCATAAATCTGGCCAACCATACATATCAACAGTAAAGCCGAATATCCAGTGTTTGAAAGTGATACTCTGCATTTATTGCTTTGTGAAGGTCGAATATTTGGAACTACTCATTCTTATATGAAGTCAGTACTGTGGATCGTTGCAGACGATAACTTGTACAGTTGAATCTCGAATCGGAAACAAAACAACCGGAATACTTCAGAAGACAAGACAAGGTGGTTTTCCAGCATTTTTATGATTGGCCTCATGTCTCAACAATAAAGTTATGAATAAAGAGGCAGAAGCATGTAGTGTATTGTCTAGAAGTTGCGAGTGAAATATCTGAAGAGGTTGTCATAAAATGACTGCTGTTTTCTTTTCTTTTTTTTTTCTTTTTTTTTTTTTTTTTTTAAAATTCGGTTCAATGTTTCCGATTACCGTCGGTGAAAATTTTCACCAGTAAACATGAATAAAACATTTCGCCTTATTTAAGCATCTTATTCATTGGAAATCTCTTTCAAATATAGAAAAAAAGGTTCATTTTACTGGTTTTAATTTGCCTAGGTATTATGTCTTTTTCACTTACTTTTGACAGGAGGTTGTCACAATATAGAGGGAATAATACCGCTAAAGTAAACTATCATCAGTAAAAATGACTACCACTTTCTGCCATCATTTTTTACTGCAATTTTCCATTAATAAGACGTCGGAATAAAGAGAAGAAATATACTTAAATTTACTGATAGATATCTGCCCTGACAGTAATGAACCCCTGTCAAAGTGGTTAAAGTTGAGGCTTCACTAACTTAAGAATATGTCAGTTCCTTTTACATAATAGTTCCATAGTCTCAAGAACGCTGAAATTAACGTTAGAGATGCTCAAATAGGATATTCTATCGCATCTGCTTTATCTTTCAGACCTTGCTCTTTCGGATTACCGCTTGTTTCGATCTACTCGCATAGCTACCAACTTTTACGCTTTTCCTACCACAAAAATTTTACGGTAAATATTGTCTTATTTAATCGTCGAAATCCTATGATTAAACAAATGTTAATTCTCTGTTCAATTTTAGTGGTAGAAAAAATGCGCAAATGTTTGCAGCTGTGTACTTGGTATCATATTTCTTATCAGCACTTCAGTTGAGGTTATCTAAAAATGGTCCGATTCATAGATTTAAAAAAAAATCTATAATCCAAATACTAAAAAAAATTTTTCAAAAAATATTACGAATTACACGGATTACAACGAACTGAAATATATATTATTTATGATACGATGATTACTGATTCGATTTGAAATTTTGCTCACTAAATTATTAAATTATAAAACGTTAAAAACAACGATTTATTTTAATAGGATTGTAAAATAAAAATTGAAGTTCATGAGATTCGCTTTCAGATTATAGAATAAAAAACAGAAAGAGGATTCGTCATTGATCAAAATATTCATTTTTACGGAAAATATAAGAAAAAGATGTAGCTACACTGTTAAAAGTGAAGGTGACAAATCGGTGCCATTTGGGACCCGGAGGTGAAAAGGCCCTAGAGTCCATTGGAACCCGCGGCATTTGGAACCCTAGGGTGCCATAGGGGTTTGGATATGTGGTGGCAGTGCCGACAGGTCTCTTACTGGGTGATTGCAGCTAAATAAAGTGCCATACACTTCGTATTGGCAGCAATGTGGCACCTCATCGGGTGACTGGAACCATGCGCATGCGCTGTGACGTGTGTCTTTCTGTTTTCTGTGACGGCAAGTAAAATCCATGGCTATGAGTGAATGAAGGTGAGCTCGAAGGCCAAGCGGTTAGAACGCTGAGCTTGTAATCAGACGTTGTGAGTTCGAATCCTCTTCGACAGCCAAAAGTCAGTGTGTATATTTTTTATTTTTTTATTATTGGACACTCTGGATTAAGGGTGCCATCTTTTCACCCTAATTAAAGGTGTCATTCTGGCTCCTTTAGGAGTGTCACCAGTGAGACAAGCCTTTCACCCCTAAAAGGTGCAATGTGTCATCATTAGTTTTAACAGTGTAACGATGGACAATACATTGAATGAGGTATTTATAACTTTCTTTTGTAATAAACGTTTCTAGTCATATATATTTTTTTTAATTAAGTTTCCTATCCAATAAAATATAAGTGAAAATCATCGCATAAAAAAATCTATGTATATAATGAACTGTTCACTGTTAAAACTAAAAGTTGCATATGACAATCCTAGGGGTGAAACGCTTGTCCCGTGAGCGACACCCCTAAGGGAGCCGGAATTGTATCCCTAGAGGTGCCCTAGGGCACCCCATTGCACCTCATAGGGTGCCATGGGGGTGCCTTGGGGTATCATGCGGTGCCTTAGAACACCCCTATTGGTGTAAATCTGGCTCCCTTAGGGGAGTTGCTGATTGGGACAAGCGTTTCACCCCTAGATGTGCCATATGCAATGTTTAGTTTTAACAGTGTTATAAAAACTTCTTAAAAACATTATAAAATATACTAAAATGCGCGAGGCCTTTCAAAAGTACTATTTTTTTCTTCATCAGGCGCAAGGAAGACGTCTGTCTATTATAAAAGCAGCGGCACGACTGAAGTAAAAAGTTGGAAAAGGGAAGTACAGCCAATAGGAAAGTAGAAGGCAATAGCCAATCACGGAAGAGTATAATCAAAACGTACAACAGACACAGTGAAGAAGGGAAAGGAAGGGGCAAAATGATTAAAAAAATAAAATAAATAAAATAAAATGAATAAAAATAAAAATAATAATAAAAATAGTAATAAAAATAAAAATAACAGTTCGACTGATTAACGCCAGTTCAAACTTATTTTCTTTAATATATGTATATATATTAATATATAATAAATAACCTATGGATAAATGTATATAAACACTAGCGGACCCGACAGACGTTGTCCTGTCTCCAACAGACGTTGTCCTTCCTGGCACCGATACCAGAAAATCAAATAAATGTATTTAAATATAGTAATACGCACGATAAACACTACGCTCTTAATTTAATTTCTTATTACAATTATGTAAGGAAATTATTTTTCACTCTTCAGTATTTTTTGAAGTCGGTTCAATTTTTGATAGAAAAGTTTATTTTTCTATTTTTTGTTAAAAGTTTACGATTTTCTGAAGTCAGTTAATCAAAATTATAATACAGGCTATATTACTGGAAAGCATACACGTTTGACAGGAACGGGGTTCGAACACGCGATCTGTTTCTTCGAGAAGCAGAGCTTATATCTGGCGCCTTAGACCGCTCGGGCATTCCGTCCGCACTATATTCATCGAACTTATTCAACACTTTTAATTAGCGAAAAATCACTAACTATTAGTTTTTGCCTAGTTACTAAAAAAGAACTGAATCAGTTTCGATGAAATGTGAATCTAAACCATTCTCGAATCCACTGGAACAACACACAAAATTCTATTAAAATAGGTCCAGTCGTATAGGAGGAGTTCAGTGACATACACACGCACAAAAGATTTATATATATAAAGATAAGCATTGAAAATTTCAGGTTTTTGCGCCAAAGACATCGCCAAACTAGGGAAATGTGAATTATCTCACGAACTACTGGATTTAAACGAATTTGTTTAGTATCATTCGATTCAGAATGAAAAAATGCACTAAAATATGTTATCAGTAGAAAAATAACTACAAAAGCCGATTTTTAAGGAATTTTTTAAAAGTTCGTTTTTTTTTTCTACTCCTCTTAGGGGTGGAATTTTCGAAAAGCCCTTTTTTGCGGCACTCGATGTTATAAGAAGTATTTTTACCCCAATTTTTTTGTGCTGTGATTAATACGAAATCCTGACTTTCTTCTATATATATAGATAAGCATTGAAAATTTCAGGTTTTTGCGCCGAAGACATCGCCCAATTAGGCAAATGTGAATTATCTCACGAACTACTGGATTTAAACGATTTTTAAGGAATTTTTTATAAGTTCGTTTTTTTTCTACTCATCTTAGGGGTGGAATTTTCGAAAATCCCTTTTTTGCGGCACTCGATGTTATAAGAATATTTTTACCCCAATTTTCAAGATTTTTGTAGATTTTTTTGTTCTGTGGTTAATACGAAACCCAGACTTTCTTTTATATATATATATAGATAAGGATTGAAAATTTCAAGTTTTTTCGCCGAAGACATCGCCAAATTAGGAAAATGTGAGTTATCTCACGAACTACTGGATTTAAACGAATTTGCTTAGTACCATTCGATTCAGAATGAAAAAATGCACTAAAATATGTTATCAGTTGAAAAATAACTACAAAAGCCGATTTTAAAGGAATTTTTAAAAAGTTCTTTCTTTTTACTACTCATCTTAGGGATGGAATTTTCGAAAATCCCTTTTTAGCGCCACTCGATGTTATAAGAAGTATTTTTACCCCAATTTTAAAGATTTTTGGATCGGTAGATTTTTTTGTGCTGTGATTAATACGAAATCCTGACTTTCTTTTATATATATAGATAAGCATTGAAAATTTTAGGTTTTTGCGCCGAAGACATCGCCAAATTAGGAAAATTTGAATTATCTCACGAACTACTGGATTTAAACGAATTTGCTTAGTACCATTCGATTCAGAATGAAAAAAATGCACTAAAATATGTTATCAGTTGAAAAATAAGTATTAAAGCCGATTTTTAAGGAATTTTTTAAAAGTTCGTTCCTTTTTTTACCACCCTTAGAAATGGAATTTTCTAAAATCCCTTCTTAGCGGCACTCGATGAGATTAGAAGTATTTTTATCCCAATTTTCAAGATTTTTGGTTCTGTAGATTTTTTTGTGCTGTGATTAATACGAAATCCAGATTTTCTTTTATATATATAGATAAGGATTGAAAATTTCAGGTTTTTTCGCCGAAGACATCGCCAAATTAGGAAAGTGTGAAGTACCTTACGAACTACTGGATTTAAAAGAAATTGCTCAGTACCATTCGATTGAGCATGAAAAAATACACTTAAATATGTTATCAGTTGAAAAATAAGTATTAAAGCCGATTTTAAAGGAATTTTTTAAAAGTTCGTTCCTATTTTTATCCCCCCCCCCCCTTAGAAATGGAATTTTTTAAAATCCCTTCTTAGCGGCACTAGATGAGATTAGAAGTATTTTTACCCCAATTTTCAAGATTTTTGGTTCTGTAGATTTTTTTGTGCTGTGATTAATACGAAATCCAGACTTTCTTTTATATATATAGATTAACGAAAACGCAGTGGTAAGAATAATTAAAGTCTGTTACTGGATATTGCTTAACGACAAGAGGGGAGAGACACTGAATAAATGCTCAAGAAAAATACCAATGATACAAGATGATACAATGATACAATAATACAATGATTTTCAAGATGTACACACACTTCCAAAAGTTAAGCACGGAGAAGAAAATGCTAATTTGCTGAAGCCAATCAGAATTGGTGAGGATGCAAATCGCTGCAGAGGTAGATGGAAGTATGCAAATATGTTAGGTAACAGCTAATCGCGCTTTCATATCAAGAAATATGCAAAAAGGGCAATCTTATAAGAAGCCAGCTTTATGAAGGGTTACAGAAGTTCATTGTAAGTGCTGATAAAAGGTTTTTAAAACTTTTGTACAATTTGTTTTGAGGGCATACGTGTTTCTATGACTTCCAGAAGACGAATGGAAGATTCTGAGCTCTGGCGTGCTGTGGGGCGCATTGAACCAAGACAGTCGATCACATATGTTGCTCTTTTCTTCGGTGTTCATCATTCTGTAATTTCACGTTTATGGAAACAATTCAAAAGCACATAGACAGTTGTCCGAATGTCCGTAATCGGTCGTCCAAGGGTTACAATCCCCGCGGAAGATCGGTATATTGCTTTTGTAGCCAAGGGGAATCGCAGAGCGACCTCCACAAGTGTGATTTCTATGGTTACAGCGTCAATTGGTAAGGCAATATCTGCAGCTACTGTACGCCGAAGATTACATATGAGTGGACTGTACGCCCGGGTATCTCAAGTTTGTGCTCCTCTATCCGTCCAATCAAGAGGGACACGATTAAAGTGGTACCGGGAACATGTCAATTGTACTGTATCTGACTGGGCCAATGTCATGTTTACTGACGCTCTGCAATTACCTCAAGATTTGCTCTGCAGCCAGATGACAAGCATATAAGGATATGGCGTGAACAAGGAGCACGCAATCAGCCCCAAATCATCACCGAACATCACGGATTCCGAGGTGGAAGCATTAAGGTGTGGGCAGGGATTTCATTAGGTTACCGCACCGACCTGCACATCTTTAAACTGGCTTCTGTGACGGCTTCCCGGTATCGAGATGAAGTCCTAGAACCCATTGTGAGATTATACTCTGCAGCAGTCGGTCCTACTTTTGTTTTAATGGGCGATAACGCACGCCCCCATAGAGCTGGCATCGTCGATGACTACCTGGAGAGTGAAGGGAGTGCACGTATGGCATGGCCACAGGGTTGGGTTTTTAACGTCAAAAAGTGGTTTTTGACATGACATGTCGAAAACCTGTCTAAAAGTGTCAAAAAGTGTCAAAAAGCGTCAAAAACTGCCAAAAAGTGTCAAAAACTTTATACACATTTTTTAAATCAATCATTAGTGATATTTTACATTAAATAAAGCTAAAAACTGGTTAAATAATAATTTATATATTATGTAAATAATTGTTATATAGTTATACTATGAGTTGTAATAAAATTATGTATCACAATTTAAATTATATGTCAATTGTCATGTATAGGAAAATAGCTAAAAACATTGAAGCTACTGTATATTTTTCAAAGTACTATTTATGTTTGTATCTTTATTACTATTAAGTATTCAGTTTGATATAAAAAATTAAGTCTAATTTATGCTTTAAATAAATAAATAAATAATAATAAAAAAAGCTTGTGTAAATCTAAAGTGATCGCTATTCAATGACTGATTATAAGTTTCTTCTATTTTTATTGATTCTAAATGTTTGTTTTCATACATAGATATAAATAAAACACAATTGCACCACAAATGTTCTAAGAATAATTAAATTAATTATAATATGAAATCAATATAATTAAATGTTCTTTAAATCAATATGTTAAAAGAAGATGTTTTATTTTCAGTTACCCATATATATCTTCATTTTACTATGGCAGTTTCAGTTTAATTCTTTAGAACAATTTGTTTATGTTAAAATTTTCTTTTATGCATTATAAAATAGCCCACCAACCCGTCTTTTTTTTTTCTTTTTGAGTATCTTATTTCAGAAATTGTAAATCTAGCCTTTAATGCTTAATTATTTGTTTGTGGAATGTACATTTGCAAGCAAAGAACAGGTGTAACTTTTTTTCTTAATTTGGATTCTATTAACTATAACTGTATTTGGCACCTGTCTGGTATTGCACCTGCCTGTGTAGAATAATGTAATTAGGTCAGTATTGTGTAATTACTTGTCAGTTTGAAAAACAAATGTGTGTTTTATAGAAATTATTTAATCTTACTTTCTTAAAAATTGCTGAAGCTACTTCTAAGAGGGAAATTATTTCAATTGTGGTTACGTAGCTTTATCCAGAGATCTTGTTTAGTTAATGTGTATTAAATCTGTTTCTGTGGTACAGATTTTTTCCTTAAGCCATGGATAAAGGTGGTAGGCCTAAAAATGCTGTGTGGAATGATTTTTTCTGTGTGAAAGAAGGAAATAAAACTTATGTAAAATGCAAAAGATGTGGACACACTATGGCCAATAGAGTTGACAGAATGAAAGGTCATTCAGCAAAATGCAAAAATGCAGAGCATGTACAAGAGAAAAGAGAAGATTATATAAATAAAGAACAAGAACATCTGCGCATGGAAATTGATATTGGAAGTCCTGAGAACAATAGTCATGTGAATGAAACTGTAAAAAAAAAAAAAAAAAAAAAAAAAAAAAAAAAAAAAAAAAAAAAAGCCATGAAGAAAATGATTGTACTTCAAATATTACAGGTGCTAAGAAACTTTGTTTGGAACAAAATAAGATAGATAACAATATAGTAAAAACTACACCTATCATAAAAAAGCAGTTGGATCTACAAGTTGCTAGATTCTTTTATAGCTGTAATATCCTCTTTAGCGTAGTTGAACAAGAGGAATTTGTCAAGCTAATACAACTTCTTCACTCTGGATATAAATCCTCTTATCGGAAAACATTATCTGGTAGCTTTCTAGATGAAGTTACTGAAACTTTAGAAAGTGAAATGAAATCAGAACTTCAAGGAAAATATTGTACACTAGTCGAAGATGGATGGAGTAATGTCCATAATGATGCCGTAATAGCTTCTTGCCTGCATGTTGAGGGAAAGGTTTTCTTCCTTGAAGCTACTGATTGTGCAGGTCAATCTAAAACAGCTCAGTTTTGCAAAGAAAAAGTAAAAAACTCGATAGCTCTAGCAAAAAATAAATTTTCCTGCAGTGTCTCACGTATGGTTACTGACAACGAAAGAAAAAGGCAAAAAATGTGGGAGTTGTTAAAAGAAGAAAATGATGATCTTCTTGTGTATGGGTGCTGTGCCCACTGGATGAATCTTCTTGGGAAAGAAATTACTCCACAAGACATCATGCAGCATATTGTGGAAGTGCAAAAATACTTTCACAACCACCACCTTCCATCTGCCTGGTTAAGTCAATTGCAAGACACTGTGAAGCCGCAGCTTCCAAATGAAACTCGCTGGAATAGCCAACTCACTTGTATTGACACTTTTATCAAAAATAGGTCAGCTTATGTAAAAATTTGTGAAGATCATTCAATTGAATCTAGAATAGTACAGCTTGTGAATAATTATAGCTTATACCAACAAGCAAAAGAATTACAAATGCAGTTAAAAATTTGGCAGCTTTGGCAAATATGCTTCACAGGGTCCAAAGAGATAATGTAATATTGGCTGATTCTTGTCAAGCTTGGCTTTCTTTAGCTGTAGACATAAATCTGGCTCCATACTATGATGCAATTATGGAGCGTATGGAATCCTATCTACAACCGTTACATTATCTGGCGTACATGACGCATCCATCATGCAAAAGTGCATTATTAAACGATGAACAGAGGGAAGCAGCTCGGACATGGTTGCTTGAAAGAAACCCAGATTTTCTCAGATTTAGCATTGCTTTTGAAGCCGAATCTCTACCATACCCTAAAAGTTTCTTCTCAGCTCAAG
The DNA here is from genome assembly GCA_964019185.1 of Maratus speculifer. Taxonomy (NCBI): domain Eukaryota; kingdom Metazoa; phylum Arthropoda; class Arachnida; order Araneae; family Salticidae; genus Maratus; species Maratus speculifer. Next base: position 330,356,425 of record OZ025297.1, read on the forward strand.
ATGTCCCAGCAGCAGAATGGTGGAAAGGCTTGAAGAAAAACAATATACCAAGTGAATTCATACAGCTCATCTTGTGTTTGCATTCCAATCCATGCAGCTCAGCCTCAATTGAGCGAATATTTTCAAATTTTGGATTTATCCACTCCAAATTACAAAACAAACTTAGAGTACAGAAGGCATCAAAACTAGTGTTTTGCTACCGCATGCTTCGTGGAAAAAAATATTTAGAATGGGATTAACATTAAAATAAGATAAAAATAAAAATATGTGTATTATTTATATTGTAATTTTATATGTTAAATTATAAGTATTTTCACCATGTACTTTCATTTTTAAAAATTAAAGTATTTAGTAGTTTCATTAGTTTATATTTTTAATGTAACAACTAATAATACTTCTGATTATTCTTTATTCTATATTTATAGCTTACAGTTAATTTCTATTTTCTAAGCAAATTGTATTAAAACTGTCAAAAAATGTATTCAAGTGTCTAAAACTAAAAATTATGAAAACTTGTAAATTTAATGTTGTTCTAAAAATAATATTAAACAGTTTTTGGACTCAATTTAAGGTTTTTGACACTTACTGTCAAAAACTATGTCAAAAGGGGTTTTTGACAAGACGGTTAAAACTAAGGTTAAATCCGGATAAAACCGTCACACTGTCAAAAACTTGCCAACCCTGCATGGCCAGCATATTCGCTCGACCTTAATCCCATTGAAAATCTCTGAGATGCTCTCGGCCGTGCTTTATGTTTACGTTTACTACCCCCAGTCACTCTTATTGAGCTGGAAACTGCTCTACAAGAAGAATGGCGATTGCTTAATTCTGCGGTTGTTGATCACCTAATTGAAAGCATGGTCACAAGTTGTAAACTTTGTATACAGATGAGGAGGATCACATAGCCTATTACTGTCTTTTTTTCATTTTATGCTGTTTATTTTTATTTCATACATAATTCTGATTTAGTCTTCAGTATGTCATTTTCTGATAACTTATAAAAATTTATTATTGTTTTCATTTCTGTATATAATTATTGATTTTTTTATGCATAAATATATATACTACTTTCCTGCCGAATTTTGTGTCAATCAAAGCAGTATTTGTTGATTTTTTTGCATTTTACATCTTCGTGCTTAACTTTTGGAAGTGAGTGTAATTTAATAATTTTTTATCAAACACACTGAAAATAACTTTTTCATGTTTCCATTTCTACCTAGAATTCTAAATAAGGATAACAGTACTTCTTTATTTGACATTATTAGAAAACTGTTTCTCGGAAAAATGGTACGTGTCTGGAAAATTCTGATGGCATATATAGATTTAGGATTATAATAATATTTAAACATTTCACATATTTGTTTCACAGAAAGGTAAAATTTTTATAGTTTTGACGTTCTATGTAATCAAATTCATTGCTATAAAAATCCTCTAAATTAAAAGACTTTTGTGAGTAAAATTTAAAAACAAAACTTTAATCGTTGTAGAAGAATCATGTTACATTAATTTTTCTTTAATTCGTTTGGAGTTTCGTATGATGTCTTGAAAACTGGTATTTTGGAAAACAGATAAAATCCTCTTTTGTTTCATTTTTTTCCAGAAGTAAAGAATCTATAATAACAATTTAATAAAAAAGAAAAACAAAGCGTATAACTGATACATAAGAAGTCTGGGAAAAATATGTTTGCTGCGAAAGATAGTTACCCATACCAATTTTTAAAAAAAGCAAAAGCTCTTTCGCTGTAAAAATTTTCCGTTTATATTTGGAGATTAAAAATTAAATACACGCGTTAAAAATAAATAAATTTAATTTCAAAATTAATTTAATAAATAGAAGTTATTTCATACAAAAGCAGGCGGTGAAAAACAGGTTTATAGTTGTACAGCATTCGCTATCTTTAAAAATATACAAGATAAAAAAAAAAAATACTTATTTATGATGAAAAGAAAAGATTTAAAACATTTCTTTTTATGTTAGAGAATTAAAATAGATATCGCGCCTATAAATTTAATTAAAATTAACTATAAAGCTATGTAAGAGAAAACGATAAAGACATTTGATGGTGCTGTTAAAGTACAGTAAAAAATATAACGAAAATTTTTAAATTTTTTTAATGCTTTTTGATTTAATTCTGTGCAGTAAAGTTAAAAATATAGTTTTTAAAGAACAGCTTTTTTGAAAAACTAATTAAGGTTCTTTGATTAACGCTTTGATCTTTTATTTCTCTTTGCATCTTATTTTTTGATGTGAAGTTGTTATTATTTTTTTAATGTTATCTAAAAAGTTTCTTTTTTTAAATATATTAATGTAAATTTCAGTTTCTTTAACAACAGCATAAATATTTCAGTAACTTGCTAGCAGCCATGTGTGTCGGCTTAAGTGAGGCAGGGAATAATAAACGTAAATACATCTAAAAATGTGTTGATATAAGAATTTTTCTCTTAGAGAGATTTAGTATTGGGTTCCCACTTTTTTCGGCATCATATATTTTTCGATTTTTTATGGTATCCTATGTTTAAACGATCAGTAACGATCAAATGATCAACGATTATCCAAACGAATCAATAGCTGATAGTCCCAAAGCCTCCGTCAATGTCGCTACGCAAGTTCTGGTTTCTTTTTTGCAAAAGACCCTTGAATTTAATGAAAATTTAACCAAATGAATCTGAACTATGGTGAATCTAAATAATGAATGGTAAAACTGCCTTCGACAGTGTATGACCAGATGTTATACAGATACGTTGGTCTGTGTTTGTGATCGGCCTTTGAAATCGTATGATTTAATAGCTTTAAAATGAAATATTTTCAAACGAACCTAGAGTTGGGATCCCACATGCTTTCCGCAGTGTACGGCCAGATATAATACACATGCTTCATTCTGTTTTTTTTTTTTTTTTTTTTTTTTTTTCAAATGGCTCTCGGATTTTTTAAGATTTTAAACGTTTAAAAGAAATTCTTTCCATACAAATCGAATATGTGTGTGTGTGTGGGGGGGGGGACTTTTCCACTCTTTTCGCTTTAAATTTGTGTGATTTCAGTTCAAATTTGTATGATTTTGTATTTTTAAGCTAAAATCTATCCAAATGAACAATGAGTTTGGGGACTTCAACAGGACGTGGTACATATGCTATGGCTTGTTTTTGCAAACGAACCTCGAATCTGTATAATTTTACATCCATTAAATTATTTTTTTCCAAAGAATGTAAGGAGAAGGAGGCGTTATTGCCTATTTCTATGAAACACTCTAAAATTGGGCGGAGTGAAAACTTAACTGATTCTTTGAAAAAGTAAAAGCTGTTTTCACTCTTTTTGGTGGGAATTTTAGAAAAATTACCCTCTTTAACTGTCTAGATGCCAAACTGCCCGAGATACTTTGAAATATTTTAATTCGTATATCACAATTTCCTCCAGAAAATTAAAATAACAATATTGGCTTTTGTTCATAACGGACATTCCGGATTTAAATAAACCGAAATTAGCCACTAAAAATTTCTGGTGTAAAGTCAGATTTTTTTAAACAACATAATTTCTAGAACGCGTTCTGTCATGGGAATTAAAGGGTTGAAGAATGGAATTTTGCACTCCCAAGGAAGGAGTGAAATCTTTCAATCCGTCGTCGAGAGGGAACCATTTCATTTTATTGACGAGAGTGAAGCCCTGGCATTATGCACTTTAAAAAAATTCCGTTCAACTTCGAATCAGTAAACTAACGAGTAAAATAACGTGAAACACCAAAGTGGTACGTCTTAATTTTGAAAAATACCATTTCATGATGTAACCTTGGAGATTAGACTGATTTGGTAGAAAGTTGAATAATGCATTGATGTTACCCATCAACAAAACAGAACAGCAGGTTTGCGACGGTTTCATAGCGTAAGAGAAATAATTGTTTTTTCGTCCGCCATTTTAAAATTAAAAGAAATGGATATTAATGAAGTGATTATTAATGGAACGTAAAAGTAAGTGTTATTGTTCTTTTAATCATATATTCCTGTAAATTTTGTGTTTTATGATTATGAGTTAAATAGATTTTACAGAAAAATATTGATATCAAATTGCTTTCCTAATTTCAGAAGTGATTGTCTGTTGTATTCCTTCTTCATGTAGCTATCTGGAATATTTGTTTTAACACTAAAAATGAAATATGTGTAAATATTAATTTTTGTTTACGTCAAACACAGAAGAATTTAAAAATTTAACTATTGTGGCACTACTTAAAGATTTATAAATAAATTCCCCAATAAAAATATTTTTGATTATAAAAAGGAATTTAAGAGAGGATTTAAAATCTTTATTTTACAAAATGAAAATATTCTCAAGACATCACAAGTAAAACAAAAATACATGCTAGAATTTTTTAATTATCATAAGAATTTAAAAAATACGTCTGTTATGAAATTTTTCTACTTTATATCCCACTTTTTCATTTAAAATGGAACGAGTAATTCAAACCAAACTAACCGTGTTAAATATGCCCGATATACTGTCAAATGTACACAACAGAGTTGAAAATTAATTCTATATAAAGTCGCTAAACTATTTTTATTGCAATTTATGTAATTCCTTAGGTTGCACAACTACTCCAGAAACCATTTTTGGTACTTTCGCATTAGCCGTAATGTCAGTGGTTAACTGCATAACATTATAGATTTTTATTGTTACTATTTATAGAAACACTTGAATTTTTTACTTTTTCAAAACAATTTGACTACATTGTACAAATAGGTTTTCCTTGGATAGAGGTCTGGATGCCGTAACCTCTCCTGTTTAAATTTTTGTTTCATTTATTTACTAGCTGCCCTTGGCGATGTGACGGTTTTTCCTGCCACATATTATCTTGCCTTCTTCCCCTTTCAAAAACTGAACAATTAAAATTGAAAGTTTAAAATTGTAACTCGATTACCCTACCTCCCCTTAAATAAATACTTGTATTTAATATAATCTTACATTTAAAGTTGTACGTCAATACTTAGTAAGTCCCCCTTTGTAATTTTGAATGTGAAATTAATACTTTTACAAATCCTCTTTCATGTAATGAAAAAACATCATTTCGTTCTCATCTTTCTCTTTTTTTTTTGATTTTATCACTTAGAGAAAGATCTGTTAATAATTCTTATCTACGTCACAATAAAAGTAAATCAAAATTCAGTCTGGCATATAACTGCAAATTTTTTCATTCCTTCCCATGTGAAAAGTGCAGCTGCGGTTTATAATAACTTTTCCGTTAACCTTCTCATGCGCTCAGCTAATCATTAAAATCTCCCAGATGTGATGAATCATTCGGAATTTAAATCTTTCTCCACTATCCAGAAACACATATGCTTAAAGCAAACGGCACTCCTTAACCACAGGATTTCAGTCTTATAGCAACCCTAGCATTTTCTGTTACTAAACATGTAATGTAGCTGTTTCTCATAACCTTGACGCTATTGGAAAAAGCGCTGTGTATTTTGTCTACCATACCACATATGAGGACCCCAGAAGCCAAGGGGTATAAGTGACAAAATTGAAAAAAATAAACTAAATACACAGACGACCTAAAAATATGCTTTTTTCATTTCAGGTAAAGAAATATAAGTGATTTTCTTATTATTTGCTGAGTTATAGAGGCAAACCACTTTTTTCGAAAAAACAAACAATATTGATTAATTATACATTTAAAGAAAATTGTACTTTATTTTTTAACAGTTATTGAAATAAGAGTCCAAAGACCAGAATGCAACAAGCAGAAATTTCCTATTTCAATTCACTCAATTGTTATTGATGTTCCAATTTAACAACAATTATCTTTAAACTCAATTTACTCCAAATCGAAATTTTGTCACTTGTACCCCTTGGCTTCTGGGGTCCTCATATATTCTCTGTGACCGCAACCTTGCTCACGAAGCAAGCAGATAAAAATGTAACTGTCATTTCTCCTCTGACTGGTGACCATGTAAGTCAGGCAAAAGGGGAGTTCTGCGCCTCTCGGTGTATTGCCTTGCGTCCGGGCAAATGGCGTGATTCCTGTACTTCCAGCAGTAAGGATTTTTAGGCCACGCATCTTTCAACTAAATAAATGTCAGCTTTGTGTCTATGAGATGTTGGAGTTTTGTTGTTGTGCTCACTGCGTTCTCCTTCTTCACCTGGGTGTTTCAATGCATTCGCCGCCACATGTGACCAGTTTGGTCTTCTTTGAATGTATACTAAACATTAAATCATTCTGCTTGAGAAATATACATAGATGCCACATGCTTACCACATTGCTGCGATTGCACCAAAATGGCAATTATATGTGCATCACATGGTCATCCGCTATTGTTATTTATTTATTAATAAACTGTTTGTTTGCTTTTATTTTCTTTTTTAAAATGATATAAATTGTTTTGTTCTATAACTATGAACTAAACTTTTTTTTATTTATTATTTCTTTTTTTAAATAATAAGAATTAGTTTAAAAATATGTATGTAACTGATATTTGAAAGCGGAATTTTCGCCAAATGGGCTTCAGAAAAATAACGCATCAATGTGGTGCATATATGGCATATGTACTGATACATCAAGAACTCAGTATTTTTATGCTAGCCCGGCGCAGATAATAAAGCGGCAAATATTGTACCCGTGGCCCTTTTTCGTATTTCATTAATTATTTAAAATATAATAATGTAATCCTTTCACTCATATCATTTATAATACATAACTTTAATTTAAAGCTAAAAAGTTTAAAATTCATGATTTTATTTATTTTTTTAAGTAAAAAGAACAGAAAAAAATTAAAAATAATCCATAATTGCAGCGAAGGAACAAAACATAAATAAATCTAATTTACCACAGCATAAATCTTACCAAAGGACTTTTGTATAGTAACCGATAAGATGCGTTTCATTTGGATGTTGTCATTAAACAACTAACAAATAATCGTGATTTTTGTACTACATACGTTAGCGTAATACATAAATATAGATTTTTGAATTTTTAATTTCTTTTGAAAATTTAGTTGTATGATATTACGCGGTAAAAACAAATCCTTTATTAATCATATTGTTTTGAATGAATTAATGTAACCATTTAATCTTCTTTTTGTGTTGCATATAAATTTTCAAATAGTCATGCTGTAAAATTATTTTTGAAACAGAAAAGAACTAGTAAATTAAGATACAATTTTTGAAAGAAATTTATTTAAAAATACATCACTTCCTCTATTCGATAGTACAGTAGACTCCTTGAAAATCCGCACAGCTTGGAACCAGATGTTTTGCGTATTTCTGTACATTTCTTTGTTTAGATTTTACAAATGGTAGATTGATTGTAACACTACAAACGAAATTATGATGAATGCTTGCAATATAGTAAAATAATTAAATAAATAAGTAAAATATTAAACTAAAATAATAAAAAGTTATATGATTTCAAAAATAGTTAAATTATTAAAAGTAAAGCTCACGTAAATAAAATTAAAAATGTATAATTAACTATGCATAATAAATACAATTTTTTTTAATTATTCAAGGAAATTTTCTTCATACAGATACTCTATTAATTTACATTAAAATCCTAAAGTAAACAAGTGTTATTTCAAATTTAACCTTTCTTAAAACCAAAAAAAAAAAAAAAAAAAAAAAAAAAAAAAATGATTAAATGTATTTGGATGAAATGTTGTGTTATCAGCAATATCTTGATTTTTTTTTCAAACATAAATTCATACTTCCCTCATGAAAAACCATGAGTTCACTCATATTGTTTAGAATTATACATTAAAATATATATAATGACATAAAACTAAATAACCATTTATATTTTCTCTACATCTTAATTGAAAGTTGTATTGCTTACACATAAACCTTAAAAAGAATACGATTTGGAATTTAGAATTTTATGTACATTGAGATTTGTTAAATATTCAATAGAAGCAACATATTATAAAAAAAATATCGATTTTCCTACTGTAATATTAAAAGATACAAATACTAAATAACAGACGGATTTTTATTCGATTTGTCCCGTTAAAATATAAGTAGATGCTCACAGATTATGAATTTTCTCAATAAAGCTTCTATGGTATTAATAGCATTTTTAAAAGACAGGCCGATGTCAATGAGAAATGAGAAATGATTCGAAAATTTGGTTAAGTTCCTGCCATCAACTTTTCTGAAGATTATTTTTGCAGTAAAGATTATATTTGAAAACGATTTCGAATATGAAATTTCATATAACTGTGAGATTTGTTAATTACTTAGAAAAGTAATATGTCTGTTGTACGAATGTATAATTGCGTACAATATCTTTAGAATTGATAAGTATTATGATATTGCCAAATTCTTGTTCTATATTTCTTATTAACGCATAAAATAAGTGCTTAGAGATTATGAAATATCTAAGCTTCTATGATATCGATACAATAAGGAACGATTCTAATGATAGATGGCAAACAATTTGAGAATATGAATATGTCTGTTAATAAATCATTATTTTATGAAGATTATGTTTGGAATAAAGATTAAATTGACAATGATTTGGGATTCGAAACTTCATAAAACTTTGCAATTTATTAAACTCTTTATAAAAACAACACTCTGTTGTAAGAGCCTATGATTGCGATAATAAACGATTCTAATGATAGATGGCAAATGATTTGAAAATTTGACTAAGAGTCTGTTAATAAAGCATCATTTTATGAAGATTATGTTTGAAATAAAGATTAAACTGACAATGATTTGGGATTCGAAATTTCACATAATTTTGCAATTTGTTACTCTTTGTTAAAACAACACTCTGTTGTAAGATCCTATTATTGCGCACAATATATTTACAAAGTACAAGTACTATGAATTCATCAAATGTTTCCTCTACATCTCCCATTAAAATATAAATTAAGTGCTTCTAGATTAAGAATTACCGAAATAAATCTTCTATGACACTACATGAGATGAAACGATTCTAATTTTAAATGACAAACAATTTGAAAATTTGGCTAAAAGTCTGCCATAAAAGCATCATTTTATGAAGATTATTCTTGAAGTAAATATTAAATTAACAAATTGATTTGGGATTTAAAATTTCATCTAACTTTGGAATTTGTTGAACTCATAGGAAAAGCAACAATCTGTTTTAAGAATATATAACTTTGTACAATATATTTTAGAAAGTGCAACTACTACGAATTCATAAAAATTATATTCTACATTTTCTGTTAAAACACAATTAAGTTCTTCGAGATTATGAGTTACGGAGATAAAGCTTCAATGACACTATTTGAGATGAAACTATTCTAATTTTAAATGACAAACAATTTGATAATTTGGCTAAGTGTCTGTCATTAAAGCATCACTTTATGAAGATTATTCTTGCAGGAAAGATTAAATTGAGAAAGGATTTGAGATTTGAAATTTCATCTAACTTTGGGACTTGTTAAACTTTTAGTAAAAATATTATGCCTGTTGTACGAACATAAATTGTGTACAATATCTTTAGAATTTATAAGTATTATGAATTTATCAAATTTATATTCTATATCTCCTGTTAACACATAAAGTACAGGGTGTTTCACAAAGGACCCCTAACTTTAAAAATCTATAACTCGGAAACGGTGATAGATAGAAACATGAAACCAGTGGTGTGTTTATTAAAAAAAAATCGCAAGAATCTTATACATAAATCAGAAAATTTAGTTAAAAATAGCGCTCATAGATGGCGCTGAGAGCGTTAAGACCCTCTAAAGAGACACTTTTAAAAATTTTGAAACTTTTGCTGCATCGTCTCTCCTCCACTTATATATAAAACAATTACTTCAATGTATTATGGAGGATTCTCATTGGTCAAAATAAAGATATTCTATAAAAGCCATGGAGTGATGATAAAGCAAAAATTTCAAATTTTTGACAGTGTTTCATTGGAAGGTCTTAGCGCTCTCAACGCCATCTATGAGCGCTATTTTAAACTAAATTTTCTGATTTATGTATAAAATTCTTACGATTTTTTTAATAAACACACCACTGGTTTCATGTTTCTATCTATCACCGTTTCCGAGTTATAGATTTTTAAAATTAGGGGTCCTTTGTGTAACACCCTGTAAGTACTTACAGATTCTAAATTACTCTAATTTAGCTTCTATGACATCTATGTGACATAAAGCTATTCTTATGATAGACGGCAAACGATTTGAAAATTTGATTAAGAGGCTGTCATCATAGCATCATTTTATGAAGATTTTAGGTAGATTTCGTATGAAATACTACTCATTGCGTTCGCTCCAATGTTGGAATTTCTGAAAAATTTTTGCAGATCTACGCCGATCATGACCTCTAGACCCCAAAACTATCATCAGTAAAAAAGTTTATCTATCTATCTATATATATATATCTAACATTCTTATGCACACGATAACTTTTATAGTTCTGCTGCAATCTCTTCTAAACTGATACATAAAATCAAGGGGTATAAAATCTCGGCTAAGTTCGTTAATGGGCAAAATCGGTTCAAGGGGGCAGAGATAGAGAGGGTTTTTGTGAAAACCGAAAAAACGCCACAACTTCTTAATTAAAATAGATATCGGTTTAAATTTTACATTAAGGGAAAGTTGGATAAAACCGGGTAGGTGGATAAAACTGGGGAGGGAATCAGGCTTTATGTAGGTGGAGGGAATCAGGCTTTATGGCTTTATTTGCGGCGGTATCTAGCCGAAACTTTTACAATTACTTTTAGGCGAGCGGTATGCCAGCTCCCAGTAACCAGAAGTTGTGTACCCAAATTTATTTTGCAGTGGTGAATTTTTAAAGATTTCAGGTATAAATGTTGAAAATTCGACTTCTGCAATATTACGATACCAATCCTAAATACTAAAAGATCCAGATTAGGTAAGTATAACGTATGATAGTCTATTATTTACTCGTTATTTTAACGTTTTGTATTGGTGTCTACGACTTATGTGAACAACGCTTGAGTAACATTTCATCAAAATGCCATGGTCGGACATAACCGGGACGTTTCCGGGATTGGACAACTCATTTATTTGCGTTATTGAAATAGAATTAACTTGTTTATGCATTGTTTGACGATCTATAAATATTTAAAAACTATACAAAAAATATTATTTAAGTTAAGTTGTTATATAGGAGATTGTTTTTAGTCATTTCTATTGCAATATCTATACTTATTTCAAGCCCCTAAAAATTAGAACTCGAACAAAAAGAAAAAGGAAAAATGGAAAAACAAGACAAGAAGAACTTAACACTGAAGCGAAGCTTTCTATAATGACAGAAAAGAAAAATAGAAAAACTGATGTGAAAAAGAAAAGTCCTAAGAAAACAAGTAAGAAAAATCATGCGTTAAGCATAGATTATGAAGCACTTTCTAACACTTCATGAAATCTTTAACAAAACTTCGTTATTTAGGGAAATAAGGGTATATAGCCAAATATGTATTCCAATACTTTTGAACAGCCCTGTATTTGATCTGTCAGTTGATATACATACTATATAATGTGAAAATTTAGTTTAGCAAGACAAAAGCTTAAAATTTCTTTTTCAGCAATTTGTGCTAATAAATGGAAACATACTTGAAAACTTTTATTCAGCCCTATAGTTTACCTTGTACCTTTATTACACTTCAGTAAGAAGGTAATATTTATTTTAAACTGAAACACTTTTAAAAAATTGAAATCACATTGTTATAAATTATCATTCATAAGCGTACATGTACCCCATACTTTGCGTGGCCCTCTATATAATTTTATCTATATTCTATATACATTTCTTTGTAAATTGAATGCATTTTAGCGTAAAAATGTATACCTTATTTCAGAACCATCTTTAAGTAATTTATGCTCATATTCAGTAACGTTGGCAAGCTCTTTTGAATAGCCTTGTATATCAACTATAACATTTATACACACCATATAATGTACAAAGGTTTAGTGAAACTTAAAAACGTATATAATAATTAAAATGCATTATATCCATCCATCAGCTAACATCGAAAGCATATACAGTACATCGGAAAGAATATACTATTTGAAATATTTTGTGTGTCTCTGTAAATGCAATGTACTTCATATTATGCAAGACAGTATCGTATAATTTATATGAAACCTCAGTGACATTTATCAATTTTATTATACATGAAACAATTTAATATATTTAAAACATGTCGCACACTATTCCGCCTTTACTGTTATCCAATGGAATTCTTTTGTGTGATCCTGTAAATGAATAATAACTATATTTTCACCGTATATTTTATAGAATGCATATTTTAGTGCACCTCTTAAAAGCATATAAATTCCAATATGTTTGACAGGGTGTAACATCTTTAAAATGCCTTTGAAACGATTTTTCTCCATAGGCCGTAATGTAATGGAAAACTTTTGACTCTCCCTATAAATATACTAAGCAAGGTAGAAACTTCATTTTCAATAGGGTTCGTGATAGCGTAAAAGTCAATAACGCACAAAAATTTCAGGGCAATTCGAGTGTATTTACAGGAGTTAGAGCGCGGACAGACCGACAGACAAACCGAATGCATAAGCACTTTTCAAAGAATACATCGGCACTTTTCATACTTTTGGAAAGTGTTAACAACGTTAAAATTCATTTGAAACGATTTTTGCCCATAGGCCGTAATGTAATGAAAAACTTTTGACTGTACTTGTAAATAAACTAATCATGGTAGAAACTCCATATTCAATAGGGTTTGTGCTAGGGTAAACCTAAATAACGTCCAGAAATTTCATGGCAATCCGAGTATATTTACGAGAGTTAGACCGCGGATAGATGGCTATCCGGCCCGACGGCCAGACAAACCGAATGCATAAGCACTTTTTAACTTTGTTGGAAAATGCTTAAAAAAAAAAAAAAAAAAAAAAAGAACTTGACATTAAGCGTGGAGGAAGATGAAAGTGAATAATGCATTTTTTGCAATGGCTTACATGAACAATCTAAACCTAAGGGAAGTTGGATATAGTGCCTTCATTGCACATGAAGCATGCAGCAATGCAAATGAACAAGATCGAACTTTCACTTGTGATTTTTGTGCCTAACAATTTTAACTCTTAAAGCATAACTTACCTCATTTTTATTTTATGTAGATTTTATATAGATTCTTGGATTTAGATTTGCACTGTTAGTTAGACAATTTTTCAGGGCTGAATTTAGCATGTAAAAGATTGTTCTGCGCTGCTTAGTTATGAAATTATTAGTTATTGTTCTACAATCAAGTGAACCATATTAGGAAAAGCCAGCTTTTTAAAAAAGATTCTGCAAAATGGATTTTGATGAAACTTTAATTGCTAGATAGATGATTTTCATCTATGGTTTTAGTATATTGCATATCGTTATACGTTGCTTAGTTGTAGAATTATTGCAAAAAGTTATATAATCAGGTAAACCTAATTATTAAATTTTAGCCTTTTTTTTTTATAAAAAATTCTATTAGATAGCTTTTAATGAAACTAGCATAGTTAATTAACTAAGTTTTCAGGGACCTATTTAGTACATTGTATACCATTCAATAGTGTTTTAGCAAATCTTATTGTAAAAGATCAGCTGAAATATTTGGTTCTTAACAATTAAATTTTTATTAGAATACTACTTATTGAAATTAAGATACATTAGAAAATATAATAGTGTAATGACATTCAGATCGTTTCCAACAATACGGAAAGTTATTCCAGTTAAAGATCCTTATTTCTTTATAAATACAATGCAAACATTGCCGGTGCATTTCGCTTCAATGTTGGTTTGCTTGGAGAAACTGATCAGACTACCGGGCGAAACGTGCTGCTATGAGATAAACCGCTAATGCTATATGACAACATATTTCAAAATTTGGGTAAGAACCTAAAATTGAAGCAACACACTATGAGAAATATTCTTGCTGTAAGGATTAAACTGACAGCAATCTGCATTTGAAGTTTCTTATAACTTAGGGATTTATTGGAAATCAATGCGTCTCTAGTCAGAAATTTTCGTCACCGTATTTTTAGACGGTATAAGCAGTGTTGAATTTTGGGATTGGCACGGAGGGGACATCTCCCCCCGGAACAATGAAATGTCCCCCGAAAATGTGAGATTTTGAGTTTACAATGGTCAAAAAGAATAATGTGCCCCCTCCGGAGCTACAGAAATCCCTTGCTGGTGAAATGTGTCTAAATTCAATACTGAACACAAGTATTATGAATTAACAGAGTTTATATTCCATCTATCAGGTTGAAACATATTGTAGATGCACAACGATTATCAATTGCCGCGATAAAGCGCCTATGATACTAATGGCATCTCTATGAGACATACTGATGTTAATGACAACGGATTTGAAAGGCTTATGAAAGCATGTCACAAAAGCATAATTTTATTAAATTTATTATGATTTAGATTTATATTTTAACGAACTTTGGGATTTGTTAAATTCTTAAATGATGCAATATGCTTATTTTAAGAATAATTAATTTTGTACAATAACATAAGAAGTTATAAGTGTTATGTGATACATAGAGTTTATATTCCCTTTATTCGGCAAAAATATATTGTATATGCTTGTCTATTAGGTGCTGCGTTATAAAGTCTCTATGGCACTTATAACATCGATATACTGTGGCTAATAAAGACGACAAAAACTTGAAGTAATACTTACTTGAGAGTATAGGTTGATTGGTTGGTTGTATGCAGTTTCATGGCGTAAAATCGCGTAGGGGACCTTGATAGCTATTTGAAAGCTTAGATAAAACTCTGTTATCAAAGTATCATTTTATTAAATACACTATATGGCGAAAGGTGACCAGTCACCTGCGATTTTACACGTTGTGTTAAATGTCTAGAAAAATGCATGAGGGATTATCCTAAAATCCACGTGTGTGAATAGAATAATGCAGATCATATATTTACGCGAAGATTTTTTTCTTGAAACCCCACAGAACCTCTTCAACAATTTGAAAAGTAATGAATATCTTTTGGACAACCCTGTCAAAACTAAAGTAGAAAAAGCGTTCAAACTTTTTAGATTATGATTAAGTAGCTTATTATAGTAAACTGTGCTCATTTTTATGAGGATAACATACATATTCCCAGAAAAATTATGGTTTTCAAAAAAAGTCTTAAATATTACCAAATTTTTTGTTTATAGTTGAAAAAAAATGTTCTTTTCAGAAAATATGACAAACAAAATTGTACATAATATTCTGTAATCAGAATTAAAAGACCAGTCATATGTGGCTATCTCAAAACTTTCTTCTATCTTATGCATTTTAATATTTCTTGAAAAATGCAGCATAGCAGCTCCACCTCTTAGGTGGTTTAAACCAAAATCTAATCAGCAACAACTTACGTTAACTTATTATTAAATCTGAAGTTTGATGAAAATCCGTGCATTAGTTATTGAGATTGCAAAATCAAAAAAAAAAAAAAAAAAAAAAAAAAAAAAAAATTCTGGATAACAGGGCTTAATGTTGGCTGATGTACACCAAAAACTAATCAGGGCCAATTTTTTATCAGTTACTAACTGAATCTTATGTTTGGTGAAAATCCATACATTAGTTCTTGAAATACACTTATTGTGAAATCGTGAAAAATGCAGCACCATCTATAAGGCGATTTACATTTAAAACTAAACAACACTCATTTATATCAGGGACTAACTGAATCTGATATTTTAGAAAATTGCATGCATTAAGTTCTTGAGATAGAGCTATTGCGATAACCACGAATATTGCACCATGGTAGCACCACCTGTTTAGTGATTTGCAACAAAACGTAATCAGCTCCATGTACTAAATAACTATAAAGTTTTATAAAAATCTGTGCACTAATTCTTGAGCTATGTTTATTGTGGAATTGTGAATTGCAGCTCCAGCGTCATCTGTTGAGCAATATACATAAAAAACTAATCCGATCTATTTTATATCAAGGTCTAACAGAATTTAAAGTTTTGCGAAATTCTGCGCGTTAGTTCTTGAGATAGAGTGCCCTCAAAATATTTGTCACATACAGACAGACAAACTGACTGAGAGACAGGCATGTTTTTCGGGTACTCTGACCTAGTGATGGGCGATTCACAAGAATTCAACAATCGAGAAAAAACGTCATCGTAAAAAAATCACAATCGATACAGTCATCGATTATTTCCTAGAATCTACAATCGAGATGTTTTACACAAATTGTAACACAGAGAAGTTAAAAGCAGTTGTTGCGATTCTTAGTTACTATTCTGGCAGAAAACTCCATGGTAATGGTAGGGATTGCTCGATAATTCTGCTGTCGCAATTATTTGCTTCAGTTTTAAGTTTATGGGGTTACTTAAATGAAGCGAAAAGACCCGCTCGCTAATGCTATTTCTATGGAACAAATTTATAGAGATTTCTTATTTGCATTTCAATATTTTTATATGATTTTCTTTACATTGAGCAGCTGAGGTCGATCTGTACAAAGGTTGTTCTTTACTTTTTTCGATTTAATTTGCAAGTTTTTTTATTGTGATACTTTCACTATCGAAGCTGGTTTCGAAAATGAAAATATTTTCATTAAAATACATGTAAACTAAATCGAAAAAGTCAAAAGTCAATAAAGGATTTTGTAGAAATCTATTTCAAATATCCAATGAAAAAAAAAAAAAAAAAAAAAAAAAAACATTTAAAAATATTGAAATGCAAACGAGATATCTTTTTATTTCTTCCATAGGATTCGCATAAGCGAACGGGTCTTGTCTTTTTGCTTGACTGAATTAGCCTCTTAAAGAGCTAAACGAAGTAGCCTGACCCTTGTTGCCCGATCGGTGTGTCGAGTGCGAGTAAAATCGGGTTACTCATCCTGATGCAGAACATCAGTATACTAAAAAGATAAAAATGCTGCAGTTTCAAAAAATATTGAAAAGTGCCTATACAAGATGGCCAAATTCGAGAAGCGAGAATAAAGGCTCATAATATGAAAGAGTGGTCTAAAAACTTTCCGAGGATATATGACATAACAGGGTCCAAAAAAAGGTTGAAGTTTATTCCTCACCCGTGAGTTCATTTTTTATTCCCAGAGTGCACCCAGAAATAGCATAGCTCTCTCTTTAAAATTGATATATTTGATAAATAATATTTACAAGAGAACTCCATCAAAAAAGACATCTAAAATGATATTTATTGCTAAAATAGCTACGATTTAAGAAACATCACCCCCTAATCGCCCCCCCCCCCTCTTCCCTCCTAAAATACAACTCCAGGATCAGAAAAATTCGTAATATGAAAGAATAGTCCGAAACATTTCCTATGATATATCACATGACGTAACAAAAAAATTTTGAAAATTACTTCTCAGTCCTCGGTTTACCTTTTCTTCCCAAAATACACCCGGAAATGAAGCAGCCCCATTTTAAAATATTTATGTTGAATAAATAATATTTACCGGAGAGTTCCATAAAAAAAAATCCACATCTAAAATGATATTTATTGTTGAAATAGCTACAATTTAAAAATTTCACATCCTTACCCTAACAACAAATAATCCCCGGCCAAACCTCCGCCGAAAATCCAGGCTCGACTACTTTATGTCCAGACGATCTTCTTTTCCGGGGTCGGCAGACATGACTTCTTGGCCGCCCGGCAGATAATTTTTGAGCACCGTCTCTCGAGTACATATGAATCAGTTATTAAGCCTTTGCGTTTTATTATCCGATAATTTGGTCATTTGGTAATCTTTTACCGAGTACATTATAATATATGATGTTTTGCCGACTAAATGGTGATATCAAATGGAAGAGTTTGTAGGATGCAATAATAATGTTTAAAACGTTAAAAAAAAAAACTATTTTTAATAGAAAAAATAAATATCATTAAATGGGGATATTCTCTACTATAAGATGCAAAAATAATTCCATATCGACAGTGCAAGTAATTAATATATAAGAAATTTTGTTTAAAGTTAAAATATTGCTGTTAATAATTTTTCAATAAAAACTTACAGTTCAAATTACAATTAATTTTATATTGTAAATTGTTTATAAAATTACATTTAATTTAAAAATTATGTTCTTGATTATAGATTGCGTATATTATTGTTATACCAACATTTTTGCTTGTTACAAATTATAATTAATTGTTATTTTTATCTTAGTGTGATTTTAACAGCAATATTTAGATTTAAATCTAAACAAAAATTCTTACATTTTAATGATAGTGTGTTAATAGTTTGATAGTAAATTATATCCTCGATATGGAAACATTTTTGTACTTTATATAGAAGAAATTATTTCCATTTAACAATATTTACTATTGAAATTAAAACGAAATTTTATATTTTTAACTATACAATTTTTGTAATTTACATTATAAAATAGTTTCTTTAACAGTGCGTCCCAAGCAGCGAATTTCTAAATAAAAAGTACAATTTAAGTTACAATTGATTTTATATTGTAAATTGTGAATAAAATGGCATTTAATTTGAAAATAACGTTCTTGATTATAGGTTGCGTATATTATTGTTACACAAATATTTTTGCATGTTACAAAAATAATTATCTGGAATTTTCATTTCAGTATCATTTAGCAGCAATATTCAGATTTTAAATTAAAAAAATCTTAGATTTTAATTAATTATACCCTCGATATGGAAACATTTTTGAAAAAATTTTCCACTTAACAAAATTTACTGTTTAAATTTAAGCGAACTTTTTTACATTTTAACTACGCATTTTTTTAATTTACAATGTAAAATATTCTCTTTAACACTGCGTTCTAAACAGCGAAAATTCTATCATTTAAAACTTGTCATACTCTGTTATGTATTCGTACTAAGGAAAAATACAGTTTTCTCTTATTTTTAATATCTAAATAATTATTTTAACAAAATAGTGTTCAGTCTTTTTTAGGTAGCTTTCATTACAAAAAGTAAAAAGCTACCTATTGCAGCCGTCCGGAGGAAAGCACTTCCGGAAAATTTTGGTATATTTTCACCGATCATGACCCCCAGACCCCAAAACCACCCTCCGTTCAAATGTTGACATATATATATATATATATATAACCATATATATATATATATATATATATATCTGATTTTTGTCATGCGATAACTAACGTATTTATGAACCGATTTGGATGAAACTTGGTATGTACATAGTACATAAAAATGTCTCGACCGAGTTCGTTGGTCAGCATCATCCGCCATTTTGTTTCAAAATGGCGGCCATTTTAAATTTTTAAAAAAATTTAAAATTTAAAATTAAATGCGAAAAAATTAAAAGTTGAAAAATATTTTCCTTTTACGTGTTAGAACTTAAAACAAAGATTCCAGAACACTTTTTATTTTGTCTATATCTTAAAAAATGATTGAGTTACAGCACTTTGAATTTTTCTTATGGCTGACATTTTGAAACGATCTGATTTTTGTCACGTGATAACACGCATACTTATGAACCGATTTCAATGAAACTTGGTATGTACATAGTACATACAAATGTCTCGACCGAGTTCGTTGGCCAGCATCATCCGCCATTTTGTTTCAAAATGGCGGCCATTTTAAATTTTTAAAAAAATTTTAAATTTAAAATTAAATGCGAAAAAATTAAAAGTTGAAAAATATTTTCCTTTTACGTGTTAGAACTTAAAACAAAGATTCCAGAACACTTTTTATTTTGTCTATATCTTAAAAAATGATTGAGTTATAGCACTTTGAATTTTTCTTATGGCTGGCATTCTGAAACGATGAGTTCTGATTTTTGTCACGTGATAACACGCGTACTTATAAACCGATTTCAATGAAACTTGGTATGTACATAGTACATACAAATGTCTTGACCGAGTTCGTTGGCCAGCATCATCCGCCATTTTGTTTCAAAATGGTGGCCATTTTAAATTTTTTAAAAATTTAAAAATTTAAAATTAAATGCGAAAAAATCAAAATTTGAAAAATATTTTTCTTTTACGTGTTAGAACATAAAACGACGATTCCATAACACTTTTTATTTTGTCTATATCTTACAAAATGATTGAGTTATAGCACTTTGAATTTTTCTTATGTCTGACATTTTGAAACGATCTGATTTTTGTCACGTGATAACACGCGTATTTATCAACCGATTTCAATGAAACTTGGGATGTACATAGTACATACAAATGTCTCGACCGAGTTCGTTGGCCAGCATCATCCACCATTTTGTTTCAAAATGGTGACCATTTTAAATTTTTAAAAAAATTTTAAATTTAAAATTAAATGCGAAAAAATTAAAAGTTGAAAAATATTTTCCTTTTACGTGTTAGAACTTAAAACAAAGATTCCAGAACACTTTTTATTTTGTCTATATCTTAAAAAATGATTGAGTTATAGCACTTTGAATTTTTCTTATGGCTGGCATTCTGAAACGATGAGTTCTGATTTTTGTCACGTGATAACACGCGTACTTATAAACCGATTTCAATGAAACTTGGTATGTACATAGTACATACAAATGTCTCGACCGAGTTCGTTGGCCAGCATCATCCGCCATTTTGTTTCAAAATGGTGGCCATTTTAAATTTTTTAAAAATTTAAAAATTTAAAATTAAATGCGAAAAAATCAAAATTTGAAAAATATTTTTCTTTTACGTGTTAGAACATAAAACGACGATTCCAGAACACTTTTTATTTTGTCTATATCTTACAAAATGATTGAGTTATAGCACTTTGAATTTTTCTTATGTCTGACATTTTGAAACGATCTGATTTTTGTCACGTGATAACACGCGTATTTATCAACCGATTTCAATGAAACTTGGGATGTACATAGTACATACAAATGTCTCGACCGAGTTCGTTGGCCAGCATCATCCACCATTTTGTTTCAAAATGGTGACCATTTTAAATTTTTAAAAAAATTTTAAATTTAAAATTAAATGCGAAAAAATTAAAAGTTGAAAAATATTTTCCTTTTACGTGTTAGAACTTAAAACAAAGATTCCAGAACACTTTTTATTTTGTCTATATCTTAAAAAATGATTGAGTTATAGCACTTTGAATTTTTCTTATGGCCGGCATTCTGAAACGATGAGTTCTGATTTTTGTCACGTGATAACACGCGTACTTATAAACCGATTTCAATGAAACTTGGTATGTACATAGTACATACAAATGTCTCGACCGAGTTCGTTGGCCAGCATCATCCGCCATTTTGTTTCAAAATGGTGGCCATTTTAAATTTTTTAAAAATTTAAAAATTTAAAATTAAATGCGAAAAAATCAAAATTTGAAAAATATTTTTCTTTTACGTGTTAGAACATAAAACGACGATTCCAGAACACTTTTTATTTTGTCTATATCTTACAAAATGATTGAGTTATAGCACTTTGAATTTTTCTTATGTCTGACATTTTGAAACGATCTGATTTTTGTCACGTGATAACACGCGTATTTATCAACCGATTTCAATGAAACTTGGGATGTACATAGTACATACAAATGTCT
This sequence comes from Maratus speculifer, assembly GCA_964019185.1. Classification (NCBI taxonomy): domain Eukaryota; kingdom Metazoa; phylum Arthropoda; class Arachnida; order Araneae; family Salticidae; genus Maratus; species Maratus speculifer. The sequence goes on from OZ025297.1 coordinate 330,377,813, forward strand.
CGACCGAGTTCGTTGGCCAGCATCATCCACCATTTTGTTTCAAAATGGTGACCATTTTAAATTTTTTTAAAAATTTAAAATTTAAAATTAAATGCGAAAAAATTAAAAATTGAAAAATATTTTTATTTTTCGTGTTAGAACTTTAAACAACGATTCCAGAACACTTTTTATTTTGTCTATATCTTATAAAATGACTGAGTTATAGCACTTTGAATTTTGCTTATGGCTGACATTTTGAAACGGTCTGATCTGAACGATCCACAATGTTGCTTTAAAATGGCATACACTTTATGATATCGTAAAATTTGGTGACTCTCTAAATCGCTTAAAATAAAATCAGGTTGAATAAAAGATGACTAATTTCTAAAAATTCCTATTAATATTCAGTCTTGACAAAAACTAGTTTCAATCTTATAAAATCACTATTTTTATAAGATTATTTCCACTAATTTGAGCTTAGTGTTTTTGAACAATGTAACTTACCTTAAAATAAATAAATAAATATATAAGTATATGAAAGCTACCTCTTCCTCCCGGCATTGCCGGAAGGACTTTTTATATTTTAAACGGTATAAAATTAAATTTAACGCTATTTAAAAGAAAGATGATCTATTTCTTTAAAATGCAATTTATATAACAATATTATTTGAATAATTTCCATCTAAATTAATTCTTAAATGAGAAATTTCCAATTAATAATTAACAAAATAGATTTAAAGTAAATAGTTTGTTGCTTTAATTATTCTAAATTTCATGTATTATGATATAACCGAAGTTTCAGATTTTGTAATTTTCCCTTTATTTATCTAACAAAATATCTCTAACTATTTAACAAAATGTAAATTTAAACACGAATATTTATACGTAATTATTTTTTAAAAAGCGCAAATATGCTTTTAGATTGTTATTTTGATTTACATTAATTGTTCTGCTATTTGTAATAATAATAATAAAAAAAAAAATTAATTAAGTTTACTTATTTGCCCGAATAAAAATCTATTCTCACCAAAGAACATTTCTTGGAAAGTATTTTTTTTCTCCTTATATTCCTTCGACTGCAAGTTTACAAATGATGTCCTTGAAACATGAACAAGCATTTTGACCATCAGTGAGATAAGACATTGCAGGACATTGGTTAGTTTTGTTCACGTGATACACATCCTCTATCATCACAGTAGGGGGAGTTTTACTGCGAAAATAAACAATAGAACACCCCAGTAAAAGGATTCAGTTTCATTAGTTTACGATTTTCAGCCGATTACACACATGCGAATATTTTGCCGATTAATAGACTTGTAATGATAATACAATTTCCTGCCGACATCTGCCCTCGATGTTATCTAGATACATCGCTAGATTTTGTCCAGATAATATTGTTTTAAGCTTTGCTTTCGACTACCGGTCATTTACCGACAATTCTAATATTCGGCCGAAATAGAGCCGATATCTCTTGCTATTGGGATCGCTCCCCCTCCCTCCTGAAATTCAACTCCAGGAGGAGAAAGATTCGTAAAACGAAAGAGAGGTGCGAAAACTTTCCAGTGATATATATATAACATGACGAGACCAAAAAAAAGTTTGGAATTTACATGTCACCCGTGGGTTTACTCAATTTTCTCAGAATACACTTAAAAATGACGCAGCCGCCACTTTAAAACCTTTATATTTAATAAATAATGTTTACCGGAAAGTTCCATAAAAAAAAAAAAAAACTCAACGTCTAAAATGATATTTCTTGTCGAAATAGCTACGATTTAAAAAATTCACCCCTCCGCCCCTCTCCTGAAATTCAACTCCAGGATGAGAAAGATTCGTAAAAAATGAAAGAGACGTGCGAAAACATTCTGATTATATATATATATATATATATATATATATATATATATATATATATATATATATATATATATATATATGTGTAATAAAATAAAAAAAAATTTGCGCCATTTTTTTTGTTCTCTCTTAGCTTCAATTCTAAATTTGTGGAACATATTTCAATCTTAGTTTCGTAACTTGTAACAGCTAAAATTCTTTTTCTTACTTTAGTTATTAATAAATTATTGCTTGCTTCTCAAAAAGGCGGGAAGTATTTCGTAAGCTTTTTACTTTCTGGCATATTCCTGCGATTTTAATTTTATTTTTTATTTTAACATCGCGTGACAGGTGTTACTACGCGTTGCTAAAGGGCTTTGTCTTCCGAGGAAAAAATATAGTTTTTGCCAAGGACCGCCTATTACGACCAATTAGAATTGATCATTTTGTCCGTTTGAGGCTCGAGTCCATCCTGATTGGATTTTTAAAATGATTGACGCGGAGTAGGAGGGCGCTAGTTTTGTCGTGAAAATGATTTTTTCATTTGGCTTTTCAGGAGAACAGAATGCATCTTTTCTTTAAACTACCAAGCTGCGTTTTTCATTGCTCCGCTGAATTAGAATATTTGATGATGTGGACGAGATAATGAAATTTGTAGTGTCGATGTGGACTAAGGTGATTGCGGGGAAGAGTTTATCTATTTTTAAGCTCATCAATAAAGAACTTGAAGACTGATGTTGTCTGTTTTTATAATGGGGAAATACCCCAATGAAAGTCTTCTATTGCTTGCCAACTGTCGGAGCGACTACTCTGCCCGTGCTGCTAAGAATACGTAGAATTTATGCAACATAGTTATTTTAGTCGAGTTCAGCTTATATTTATTACATTTTTAGCCGGTAGGATTTATGAGCCGGCGTGCATCTCTGGGAAAATATTAAACTAGTATGGTTTGCCAACTACAGACTGTTCCTGTCAGAGAAACCTACAGCGATGAGTGTGTGCTCGCCATGTTCTAGGAAGAAATGTGTTTGTCTTACACTTCCCGTTCCAACTACATCAAGAGAACTGCACGCGCCATTTTCGCCGAATACGCCGATTCTTCATGTGCATAAATGATAAACCCTTCAGCTTGGAAAACGGATCGTCTTATGAAGTTTTGTGTGACTATGTCTAGCATCTGCAAATTTTTAAGTGTGAGATATGCCTGCAGTATTTTTTTTTTCTTGACAGCGACGAAAAACGTGTGCTGATGATTATCAAGATAAAGAACAACTGCACGACAAAATTCAACATCATTTTCTTTTATTTATTTATTTATGTATTTTCTAGATAACAGTACTGAAATATTTTGATAAACTTTCATTTCATAATAAATGAACACCTGCAGCATGATTGCAAAACTGCGATTGATTCCATCGGTAATATAGACTAATTGAAATTTGCACCTGTGAGTCGTATCTACGAAGTGCTTTATTTTTGTTTATTTTAATAAAAATTAGGTATTTGAACAAGGCCACATCGAGCATGTCTGTAAGTTATTATTTATTATTTTATTTGTTTATTGATTAAGAAATTTTAATAATAATTTCTTTGTTTAAATTCTTGATTTTTTTTCCTCTTTTATTACAGATATTAAAAAATAAATTTGTTCTTAATTTATAATTAATTAAAATTTTCTGCTCATAGAAATTTTATTTAGTTTTAAAGGTGTTTTTTTTTAATCGAAAGATGGATTAATTTGTTGTTAAAAAATACTCTGTTGCTAAATTTATTTTCCATACGTAAAGAAAAGTATTTTTGTTCTTAAAATTATTTGTTATTTCCCATGTATGGAAAACCGATATTTATTATTTTATTACTTATTTATTTATTATTTATTTATTTCACATGAATTCAAACAGAATTGATTTATTTATTATTTATTATTTTTATTGTTATTTATTGAAGTATTTGAAGTATAGTAATTGAATTTTAATAATTGAAGTATAGCATTTAAATATTTTCCATATGAATTATCCTCTTTCATGTTATTAAGGTCAGGATTAGTAAAAGAAGAAAAAATGTCGGAAAATAAACTTGATATTGTCCCTTTTGAATTTGGGTCGGGCATGGATATTTTTAAATGGTTTAAACATTTTGATCGAGAATGTTCTGTAGAAAAAAAAAGATAATGAGTGGAAACACCAAAATATTTCAAAATATTTAAAGGGGGAAGCGCTAAAAACTTATATCAATGATTGTTTGGATTGTGCTACTTATGAGAAAATTGTCGAGATTTTAACTGAAAAATACATTCAGGTTAGAGTTCCAAAATTTTCTGAATTTACTTCCTTAAAGTTAAATGATCTAAGTGATTTGGATTCTTATTTTAGAAAGAAAGTTGAGATTAAAAGGCAACTTCAGCTTGGGGAAAATTTAATTATACAGGGATTAACTGATGGACTTCAGCCGGAGTATCAAAATTGTTTGGTGGTTAACCCTCCTTCCAATACTCGTGAATGGTTTCGCATTGCTAAACAATTAGCAGCGATTCCAACTTATACCCCTAATAACAGCAATAGAAATTTTCAACAAACTAGACCTATGCACAATCCCAATCCTCAGCCCATACATTGGACTCGACCTACTCCAAACAATCCATTCCAAAATTTTAATCCTAGGTTTTTCACTCCTAGAATGCCTACGACTCATTATCAGAATAACTACCCAAGTCGTCCGTGCAGAATATGTTTAAACAGAGGCATAGAAAATGCATATCATTGGGAGAGGAGTTGTATATTTAACACAAATTCCTTTCAAACTCAAACTCCTGCTCATATTCAACCACCCCCTACTAATAATATTTGACAATTAATCATCCCTGGATATGTGGGCAATAACAAAGTGTATTGTGTGGTTGATAGTGGATCAACTGTCTCAATTTTACCCCTCAAATTTGTTCGATATTTAAATGGTAATTTACATAATGTTACCCCTATTACTATTAGACAGGCACAAGGAACTCTTACAATTAATACATCTTGTCGATTATGTATTAAATTTGGTAATATAAAGAGATATGTTAATTTTTTAGTAAGTAAGCTTGATTTGGACTATGCTATTTTAGGTTTACCTGATTGTGCCAAATTTTAAATTGAAAATTGATTGTGCAAAAAGCCAGGTGTTACAAGACAATATTCCGTTAAATCCATATGTCAACATATCCAGTGATAACTTAGAATTGCTTCATTTTGATATTATAAAAAATGATACTACTGTGCAACCCGATTATGGAAATACCATAACTCCTCAATCCTTGCCGCGAACTAATAATGATGATTATAATCTATTGGGGAATCTGAATGCTATTCAAAATAAAAATGTAAGGGAACTTTTAAGGGATTATTTAGATATTTTTGCAAAAAATAAATATGATGTAGGGAGAATTAATATTGAACCTCAGCGTATTTATCTTAAATCTGACCTACCAATGTCTTTGAGGCCTTATCGTACATCCAATGCTGATGAAAAAGAAATATCTCAGCAAATCCAATCCTTATTAGCTGCTGGGTTAATTAAAGAAAGTTATAGCCCATATTCTTCTCCAGTTACGTTAGTAAATAAACGAGATGAAGGCAAAAAAACCCGAATGTGTGTTGATTACCGAAAATTAAATTCTATTATGAAAAATGACGCTGAACCTTTGCCCCGAATAGATGAAATTTTAGACAAATTAAGTGGTGCCCAATATTTCTCTACACTAGATTTAGCCTCAGGCTATTGGCACATACCTATTCACCCAGCCGATTCCGAAAAGTTAGCCTTTACTACTAATTGTGGGCTCTGGGAATGGAATGTTCTCCCCTTTGGTATAAAGGTAGGCCCCCCAATTTTCAACAGGACAATTAGAAGAATTCTTACAAAATATAAAATAGACTTTGCTTGTTATTATTTTGATGATATAATTATTTTTTCTAAATCAATAGATGAACATATACAGCATCTCATCCAAATTTTTGATTTATGCCGAATAGAAAATATTAAATTAAAATTATCTAAATGTACTTTTGCTCAAAAACAAATCAATTTTCTAGGGTATGAAATCCAAAATGGAACTTTAACTCCAGCTAATACTAATACAGAAACAATTAAAAAATTAAAACCTCCTACTAACACTAAAGAATTACAAAGATTTCTTGGTTCTATAAATGTGTATCATAAATTTATTGACAAATATGCTGAAATTAGACACCCCCTAAATAAATTACTTAAGAAAGATACTATTTGGGAATGGAATACTGAATGTCAAAACTCTTTTCAAAAATTAAAAGATGCCCTCATTGCTAAACCAATTTTAAAGATTTATGACCCAAAATTACCCCTACACATGTTTGTTGACGCTTCTCAGGTAGCGGTAGGTGCAGTTCTTAAACAACCCGACCATAATAACTTTTTACATCCAATTGCTTATTTTTCTAGAGGATTGAGAAGTTATGAGAAAAATTATTTCATTACCGAACTAGAGTGTCTTGCTATCATTGATACTTTAGATAAATTTTATCATTACTTTCACGGTGTACAATTTACCATCCATACGGATCATGCATCTCTTGTTTGGTTAAAAAATGTCAAACATTTAAGAGGTCGATTATTTAGGTGGTCATTGAAGTTAAGTATGTTCGATTACAAAATAGAGTACTTAAAGGGATCTACAAATGTCGAAGCCGACATGTTGTCCCGAAACCCTATTTCTCATTTTTGTAAACCCCTTACTTTTCTTCTTGACGTTAAAGAGATTATTGAGATGCAAGAAAAAGAAAATGTGTGTGGATCAAATTATATTAATGACAATGGACTGATTATAGTTAAAAGAAAAGGTTTTCGTAAAGTGGTAGTTCCCATGTCCCTAAGAAAAAAATTGCTTAATGTTGCTCATGAACAGTTTTGTCACCCTGGTGTTCAAAAAATGCAAAATTTAATTTCTCCTAACTATTATTGGCCAGATATGACCCAAGACATTACTAACTTTGTTAAATACTGTGATATTTGCCAGAAAAATAAAAAACCTAGACAGAAAAAATTTGGCTTATTACAAGCTATACCCACTACAGATCAACCTTTTGACTGTCTGTCTGTTGATACTGTAGGAGGGTTCAATTATTATAATTCTACAAAAAAATATCTCCATATTATAATAGACCATGCCACAAGATATGTTTGGGCATTTCCATCCAAAAGTGTCACTACAGAAACTTATACAAATTGTCTGAAACAAATCTTCAATATCAAAATTCCTCAAAAATTATTCTGTTTTAGTAAGATTTCAAGTGTACAGTCCCCTCAAAAAATACTTAGTGACAGGAATGCTGCTTTTACTTCTTCAAGATTCAAAAAATTCCTGCGAAATCATAATATTAAACAACGTTTGACCACTGCCCATCATCCACAAACGAATGGGAAATGTGAAAGAGTAAATCAGACAACAGTAACTAGATTAAAATGTAAAGTAAACTCCACTACCTCTAAAATTCCCTGGACTAAGCTTTTAACTGAGGTAATTAATGAATATAATAATACACCCCATTCTATTACTAAATTTTCACCTGCTTACTTGCTTTTTGGCCAATTACCATATGACTCCCCCTTACAACAAAATTATTATCCCCCTGTTCATGAAGCACTTAAAATTGCTAAAGCAAGAACTGATGAATTTCATTTAAAAAATAAAAGATATTATGATAAAGATTATATCGAACCAAAATTTAAAATAGGAGATCTAGTTATCTATGAAGAATTTCAGTACCCTAATACTAGAAAGTTATCACAAGTATTTAGTGGCCCTTATAAAATTCTTAACAAATTATCCGAAGTAAATTTTGAAATTGATAAGCAAAATCAGTTCAAAAATTCAGAGATAGTACATGTATCTAAATTAAGGCCTTATTATTCCCCTGATAAATTTAAATTAAGTCATGAGCAACAACCCCCTAATCAACAACAACAAACTCAAGTAAAAACTGTAGTTTAGACTATATCTCTAGTTTATCATTTTATAATTTTTTTTCTCTTAAATAGTAAATTTCTTTCCATATTTTAATTCAGATAATATCTTGTAATTCTTACAGAATGGCAATGATATCTCTTGACTGCAGCGAGAGTGTCACTTGTTTGGAAATTTTTATATTTGTTTGTTTATGCCGGCTTAGACGAACAAAGTGGAAATTTCTTATTCTGTACTGAATTACCCTACTTAGAATAGTATAATAACAAATAAATATTCAAAAATATACAATTTTTTTTTCAACTGAACCTATTTGTAATATTAAATTTAAGCTATCAATTAATAAATTAATTATTTGCCAAGTAACAAAATTTTTATCACTTTATTTTAATTTTTTTCTCTTTCTCTCTTTCTTTGCTTCTGCATTCCAGTCCAAGTACATGTCAATTATAATATAATTTTGTTTCTTTTTCTCTTTCCTACTTGCATCTTGCAATGTTTTATCACGCCGAGAGAATATTTATTGCGTAATTATTTGACATGAATAGATCTTGTTTTTTATTTTTATCATTTATTAATATTTCTTTTTAAGAATCTTAGTAGTTTAAAGGTCACGTGCATTCTCAAACATGAATAAAATTTTTATTTATCTTTATTTTATTTTAATTTATCATATTATATTTTAATTTTTTTTTGTACATATTCCTACTTAATCCTGTACTCGAATTACCAGATTAAGTAAATAATTTCATAATTGATTGTATTTTTTATTTTATTTCACTTCTCTCTATATTTCATCCCAAAAATATGAGATGAGATAATCGAGATTAAGTATTTAAAGAATGTCTTTTGTGATATTTATTATTTCTTATTAAGAGATTTACTTATACCCATTATGAGATTTACTTATACTTATGATATTTATTATTATTGATATTTTTCCTTATTATGTTTCTTACTTATATTGTTTATTATTTACATTGTTAAAGTTTATTATTATTATATTATAAAATGTCTTACTATATTGAATGTGGACAATTAATAATGATATAATTAGACATCCTTGAAAAGAGGCAATGGACTATACCACTCCAAATATTACTCTTGGACAATTAATAAGATATAATTAGACTTCCTTGAAAAGAGATCATGAATACTCCAAATATGACTCTTAAATGGATTTTTGAAACAAACTTTCAACATTGATTTCAAGAAAGTTCTATTAAATTCCTTCATTTCTAGATTTGACTTTGTTAAAAAAGAATTCAACATTATTGTTTTTCATTTTTATGTTTCATTTTTATGTTATTACTATGGGTAATTGCTTATATTTTCAAATTACTTTATGATGTGTACTTTAAACAAGATTATATCTTGTGTTTGTATTGATGCCTATTTTATTGTATTTAAATTTGAAGTTATTCCACGCATCACCTTAGTGTTCTTAAATTTGAATTCTATATTTATATAAAAAAGAGAAATTAATTTAATTTTTTTTATTTAGTATCTAATTATTATTACTTATATCAACAACTTCGTGAGCTAAGTCTGCATCATCTCCCTTTCGGTGAAATTGCAGGTCTCAGACCTACTTTTTCACCCGTCTTTCTGGGAGGGGGGATTTGTAATAAAAAAAAATTGCGCCATTTTTTTGTTCTCTCTTAGCTTCAATTCTAAATTTGTGGAACATATTTCAATCTTAGTTTCGTAACTTGTAACAGCTAAAATTCTTTTTCTTACTTTAGTTATTAATAAATTATTGCTTGCTTCTCAAAAAGGCGGGAAGTATTTCGTAAGCTTTTTACTTTCTGGCATATTCCTGCGATTTTAATTTTATTTTTTATTTTAACATCGCGTGACAGGTGTTACTACGCTTTGCTAAAGGGCTTTGTCTTCCGAGGAAAAAATATAGTTCTTGCCAAGGACCGCCTATTACGATCAATTAGAATTGATCATTTTGTCCGTTTGAGGCTCGAGTCCATCCTGATTGGATTTTTAAAATGATTGACGCGGAGTAGGAGGGCGCTAGTTTTGTCGTGAAAATGATTTTTTCATTTGGCTTTTCAGGAGAACAGAATGCATCTTTTCTTTAAACTACCAAGCCGCGTTTTTCATTGCTCCGCTGAATTAGAATATTTGATGATGTGGACGAGATAATGAAATTTGTAGTGTCGATGTGGACTAAGGTGATTGCGGGGAAGAGTTTATCTATTTTTAAGCTCATCAATAAAGAACTTGAAGACTGATGTTGTCTGTTTTTTTAATGGGGAAATACCCCAATGAAAGTCTTCTATTGCTTGCCAACTGTCGGAGCGACCACTCTGCCCGTGCTGCTAAGAATACGTAGAATTTATGCAACATAGTTATTTTAGTCGAGTTCAGCTTATATTTATTACATATATATATATAGCATGACGGGTCCAAAATAAGTTTGAAATTTATATGTTACCCGTGAGTTCGCTCATTTTTCCTAGAATACACCTAAAAATGACACAGCCCCCACTTTAAAATCTTTATATTAATAAATAATATTTACCGGAGAGTTTCATAAAAAAAATTCCACATCTAAAATGATATTTACTGTCAAAATAGCTACGATTTACAAAATTCATCCCTCCCCCCTCCTGAAATTCAACTCCAAGATGAGAAAGATTCGTAAAATAAAAGAGAGGTGCGAAAACATTCGCTGATATATGTGTAACATGACGGGTTCAAAAAAAAAAAAAAAAAAAAAATAAAATAAAATTTACATATCATCCGAGAGTTCACTCATTTTTCCCAGAATACACCTAAAAAGCAGCCCCCACTTTAAAATCTTCATATTTAATAAAAAAAATTTTCCGGAGAGTTCCATAAAAAAAAGAAAGAAAATACATCTAAAATATTCATTGACGAAATATTACGATTTAAAAAAATCATCCCCTTATCGCTCCCCCTCTCCCCCTCCTAAAATTCAACTCCAGGAGGAGAAAGATTCGTAAAATGAAAGAGAGGTCGAAAACTTTCAGATGGTATATATTATAACATGACGGGTCCAAAAAAAGTTTGAAATTTACAAGTTACCCGTGAGCTCACTCACCCTTTTCCCAGAGTACACCTATAAATGACGCAGCTCCCACTTTAAAATATTTATATTTAATAAATAATATTTACCGGAGAGTTCCATAAAAAATCCACATCAAAAATGACATTTATCGTCGAAATAGCTACGATTTAAAAAAATCACCCCCTCATTGCTCCCCCTCCCCTTCCTCCTCCCCTCCTCCCGCGCCTTAAAATTCAACTCCAAAAGTAGAAAAATTCATAATATGAAAGAATGGTTAAAAGAGCTTTCGTATATGCCTCTCATTTCAGCAAATCTCATCTCTATAAATTCAGGCATTTCGAGAAACTCATTGCTTCGCGATGAAAATTTACCTCGATGAAATAGGTTTATCGAAGGACTTGTAGCTTTGCGATGAAATTTAACCTCGATAATGCGACATTTCGAGAAACTTGTGGTTTCCTGATGAATGCCTTTTTCGATAAGGATGATTTTCGTTCTCGCTGAGAACAGAGATGAGACAGTTTATCGAGCACAGTTTTTTCGATGAAGCTTTGTGAAATGAAAGGTTTATCGAGAAACGAGGTACAGAAAGAAGTATGAGAATAGGACAATGCCTTGTGAAATGAAGACTTAATTTTCAAAGTTTCACGTATTTTAGACATACTAAGCTGTCACGTACCTGGAATCCTCCAATAGATATTATTTATTAAAAACATTTTCAAAGAGGGGGCTGGAGAGAGGACGAACTTGTGATTAAAACCGTAGCTATTTCTACAATACCTATCATTTTAAATGTGGTTTTTTGATCAAAGCATTCGGTAAACATTATTTATCAAATGCAAAAAATTAAAGCGCGGGCTGCAGGAATTTGGGAGCGAAAGAGTGGACCTTCGGGGCGGAGGGAGGGGAACAATTTTCACTCTTTTAAACCCGTCATGTTGTATATCATCCTGAAAATCTCGGATTACTCTTTCATATTATAATACTTTCTTCCCCCCTTCCGAAATGGTTCCCACAGCTGGGGATGGGGGGCTGTTTTCGAAACTTTTTGCGTTTTTATCCTTTTAGATCGAGTTGTTGAATTGAAAATATCCTTAGGTGCATTGGGAATTTTTTTGAGATGGGAAAAAACCACTGCACTCGTCACATTGTTACCGTAACTTAGGCACATTGTTTTAAAGTTCTTTCTTTGAAGGCTTCTTCCAGGGGGGGGGAGCTTGAACCCCCCTCCCCCCAAACATACACCTTAAAATATAGCTCATTTAATTCTCTATCAATTTTAACTTAAAAGTTTAAGCTACATGGCACCCCCGGGTAGTGGACCCCCCCTGTGGGTTATTCACATAATTTTGCTCATTTCTTCAGTTCATTTCAATTTTTAAAAGGCTATAACTTTGCTTCTATGGGGGCTACAGCGGGGAGAAAAATTATGGCATAGCTAACTTTTCTTCGCCGTTCTTTTTGCAGTTTTCCGGTTTTTCATCATTGCACCGGGTTTTTTTTTTTTTTTTGGGGGGGGGGGGCGTTTCGCAATTTTTGATGTAATATGTCTATTGAAAGCTTATGCTTCATGCATTACAAATCTAGCATAAAAAATTTTCTCTTTTATTGTGTGTGCACACCGCCTTTGGTATATGATGCCGTATACAATGAGGACCCAGTTCGAGATTTTATATTACAAGATTGCGTATAAATTAGAGAAAGCAATGAAAGGAGGTGCTCATTATCGAGTAAATCCGTCGTGTCTTTATTAACACCGACTCATTCACCTGCAGACAACTCTTGATAAAATCGAATCCTGTATGGTATAAAAGCAATTGCAAACTGGAGTCATCGAGAAAAAAATTACACAATCGAAAGCTATTGAGATGTTCATACAATCGAGAAAATCGTGGAAAACTTCTCGTTATCGCCCATTACTACTCTGACCCCTAAAACGCATAAATCTGCCGGATTTCGAACATTTTCACGAATCTAAAATTTTCTTCTTGTAAGATAGAATAAAGTAATAATAAAAATTGTATGAAAATCGAGCAAGTTTACTGAATAATGTTTCAGTGCGCATGCGTTAAAACTATTAAATATACTGTGCATTATGTCTCACATAAATGTATAGAACAACTTTTGTGAAAGTATCAAAAACATACCTTGAAAATTCTAAAATTATCGTCAATAGAATAATCTCAAAACCTGTTGTTCAAAAATGAAATAAAAAAAATGCGGGGATACATTACAGATCGCCAGTCGTCATGCTACGACTAAATTTTTTGACTTGGCGACTAATTTTCGCCGTGTAAAGCACCATTCTTTGGCAAATTTTTCGTTTTTTCTCGTGATCATTTGAAAAAAAAAATTGCCTTTTTATGACGAGAATTCCACATTATTTCGCAATCCTCTGACGGAACTAGCATATTTTAGCAATCATTTGGCGAAAGTCACTTTTTTCAGCGATTCTTTGAAAATTGTCGAGGCGTTTTACGTGATCATTTGATAAAAGTTTGTGATCTTTTTGGGATCTCATTAATTCGCGTTTTTATAAATTGTTTCGCTTCAAAAAATATATATTAAAATATTTAATTGCTAAAACGGACGTCAAATACTAATAAAATACTTAAAAGATCTTAATAATTTGACACGTTTCGATTGAATTTACTCAATCATCATCAGAAAAAAACAAAAATACAAATAAACAGAAAGATGGAAAATGATGGATTTTTTTTTAAATTTCATTTGTAACAGTTTATTGTCATTTTCCATCTCTTTTAAGAAATTTTGAGATTTGTTAAACGCTGAAAAGGAGGAATCTGTCTATTATAAGAATATTTAATTTCATACAATATCTTTAGAAGATTTAAATATTATGTGATACATAAATTTTATGCTTCATTTATTCGGTTAAAATACGTCATAGGTGCTCAGCGATTATGAATTGCCGAAATAAAGCATCAGTGATACTAATGGAATCTATATGAGACAATGATATATTACAATAGATTTAAACGGCACGTAAAATCGTTGCTAAAAGCCTGTCATCAAAGCATTACTTTATGATAAATATTCTTTGCAGTAAAGGATAAATTGACTACTATTTGGGATTTGTAGTTTTATTTGTTTACATTTAAGCGTACAATATATACTAATTTCAGATGGCCATTAATAGAAGATAATAAATGGGATATTTTTTGAAATTAAAATGTTTTTAATTCATGATTCATGATTAAGAAATTAAGAAAACATAAAAATAGGAATTAACAAAATCATAAAAACAATTTCCTATTTCAGTACACTGAGTCAACTTCAATTCGATATATTCACGGGAAGAAATTTCCGTAAAGCATGAAATACATAAAACCCTTAAAGAAAAACAAGAATGAAGAATCACGCATCACTCATAGATAACGGAACATTTTCCAACACTATTAGAGTATTTCTACAAAATTTCATCTTATTTTCATGCAGTAGAAGGAGATATCTAGATAAATAATTTTGAAAGTAATAATCCATATAAACATGTACTTTTAAATTAAAAAATTCACAGCTGCATATGGTAACATCTATGTATGTCTGCCAATAAACAGAATATTTTTCCTTTTCTCATTATATTCAAACAATCGGCTTCCGTGTAAGATCATGGGGGCGATCCAGTAAGATGGTGAATTGACATTTCAACAACCTTATAGAATTTTTAAATTTTACATTATATTTCATTGTGAAGGAAGATACAATTATTTTTTTATTTTTAATAATAGTTCTTGTCTACACTGTAAAAAAAAAAAGGGTCGATCTACTAAAAAAACTTTAGTGATCCTTGTAATTACTAAAAAATTTTTAGTAATCTTAGTCGGTTACTAGAAAATCTGTAAGACTTACTAGAAAAAAGTTAGCAACGAATAGAGTTAATAGTTTTATATTTTTAATAGCTCTTACTAAAACTCAGCTGGTGTGGCCTTGATGGCATAGTGGTTATAGTAACGGACTCCAGGCTAAAAGGTCCCGGGTTCGAAACTTACCACCGCCAAATGCACCCTGAATGTGTGTAGTGTCTCGTTAATAAAGGGATTATAAAAATCCTGTCGGAGCGGGTAGAATGTTTGGTGCTGCCATCTATTGCGGTTTTGTCGAAAATCTTCCGCTTCAGAGGTCTGGATGCAGCTCGAAGGAAGCTCCTGCCTTTCGGGCGCACGTAATGGTTATTAAAAAAAATTTTGGAGCTATTACTAAAATTTGCTTGGTGGCTCATACTAAAAATTTTTAAGTTAGTTATACAAAAAATTCTTTTGTTCAGTTTACAAAAGAAATGCTTGTTTCACTTGCAAAAAAAAAAAAAAAAAAAAAAAAAAAAAGTTTGTAATGGTTATTAAAAAACTCTGTGGAATACAAATTTACTAAGAAATTTTTAGTAACCTCTTGAATTTTTTTTTACAGTGTATCTTAGTTTTATCCGTACAAATGCTATTTATGGATAAAATGTTTTTCCTATGCACCTTGTATCTAATTCAAAGAAATATTTTAGTTTATTAATGTTTTTCTAGCCGGTACTATCTCCAATAATATTACGACAGCCCCAGAAGTGCAAAGGGGATTCTCAATAATAAAAAAAAAATAAAAATAAAAACACATTGTTTACAGCAAATTTTCTGAAAGGTTACAAAAATCCCCTTCTGGCACTGTGTTTTTTTTCGCACCCCTTTGACAAAATTTGCAGCTTTTCGCGATGTTTAGGGGAAATTCGCGGTTTTAGCAATCTTTTGACGAAATCCGGGGGTTTTCCCGTGATCTTTTGACGAAATTTCTGGATTTTTTTGCGATCTTTTAATGAAATTTGCAGTTTATTCGCGATCATATGACGAAATTTGCGTTTTTTTCGTGATCCTTTGATAAAATTTGCAAGTTTTTTGCGACTTTCCGATGAAATTCACGTTTTACCGCGATCTTTTGACGAACATGGTGAATTGTTTTAAAAAATTGACGAAATTGATTTTTTTTCGGCAACCATTTTTCGAAATTTGCGATATATTTTATGTCAAAATTTTCGAATTTATGGCCGATTTAAAAAAATTATTGCAAATGACTGTCGCACAGATAATTATACGACATTGCTTGTGAATAAAGTTTAAATATTAAACAAAACAAAACAATCCACTAAAAAAAAAATAAAAAAAATCAAGAATTTAAGTGAATTTTGAAAATATTTCTGTACAAAATAAATAAACATATATTTGAAAGTTAATTCTTTCCAAATAATGTAAAATAAAGTAAATAATAAATACTGAAAAATTATTCTGTAACAATGACCAATTAAAAATAACAATTTAATTATCAGGAAAAGATAAGATAAAGTATAATTTTGGCATCACAACAAAGGTGGGTAAAACTGTAAAATTTATTTATAGTAATACGGGAGATAAAAAAAATATAAAATATTGTATATATGTATAAATGTCCATGTTAGTGTTCTTACAAAAACACAGACGTAAAATAAGTCAATTAACGATCATGGATAACATCGACGCCAGCTATTTGACATAAAACTGAATGAGCAAGCAAACAAAAATTTATGGGTCCATCAAGAATTATGTATGACCATCAGAAGAAATTCGTGTGTGGACAAGATCCCACAGTGGGGTTTAAAATACACTACGCCAGGAAAAAGTCATTAAAAATATTGAAAATGCATTGAGGGGGACGATGCATACTCTACCAGGAGTTACGAACGAATAGGTTTTTCGAAAAGGCGATAGCCAATCCAGAAACATTAATTGCAAACCAGTAAGAGAAATATTTCTATTACAATTAAGCTCCCCATAAGTTTGAAAAAAAAAGAGTGAGAGTTATTATTAAGACTAGAAGCTCTTAAGAGGAGATGGCGTTCTCAAGGATATGTTAGAGATTTTTGTTTCTCATAAAAAATTCGAAACTTCTTACGCTCCTGATGTTTCTGGTATTGAAAAAGTAACATTAAAGTACAAATAGCTCAAAAAATAAAGTAATCAAATGAGACACCAAAGAAAATCGTAAGGGAAATCAGAGACTGAGAAAAATGTCATGGAATGATGTCATGAAAAGCATCACCAGAGACCACACTTTCAGACGACGATCATTTTACCTATAAGTTAGAGTCTACCACAGTAATTAGTCAGACGTAATGCAAAGTGTATGACCAGAAGAAAGTAAATTCTCCTGATCCCAAACTATTACAGCTTTATATTCAAGAACTTTTTGGTATCAAGTTGAATTATTATAGAGATCGCTTTATAATCCAAGACCTTTTTGGTGTTATACTGAACTATTACAGAGACAGCTTTATATTTCAAAAACCTTTTGGTGACAAACTGAACTATTACCGAGATCGCTTTATATATTCCAGGAACTTATTTGTGTCAAAATGAACTATTATGAATTTAGTACCGGAATTAACTTTTGGGATGACCATGAAGCCTTACCTGTTTTGCAAATTGGATGAGAAAATATTTTAATTATTCCAATTACAATGGCCATTTAACTATTCCTTGTATATATATATATATATACATACCGGGTGTCCCAAAAATGACTGATGGATTTTAAAATTCAATAACTTGCAAACGGTGACAGCTATTTAAAAAATTGTTGCAGGAGGGTTATGTATAATGTCAGGAGCTTTTTTACCGTAATTTTTTATTTTAGTTCGAATTTCAAACAATAGGTGGCGCTGACGGCGATTGAAGGCCAGGTCGACGCTTCACTCAGCAACTCAGCACTGATCACCAGGCCTTCAATCGCCGTCAGCGCCACCTATTGTTTGAGATGCGAACTAAAATAAGAAATTACGCTAAAAAACTCCTAACATTATACATAACCCTCCTGCAAAAATTTTTAAAATAGCTGTCACCGTTTGCAAGTTATTGAATTTTAAAATCCATCAGTCATTTTTGGGACATTCGTTATATGTCGTCACATTATTTTATATAAAAATTTTGCTATTTCATTATTAGTTTATGTGTTAACCTTCCATTCAAAAGTTTAGTTTACTATTTACTTTACACCATAATAAGTATTTTGAATAAAATGAATGATCAATTAATCATCGATCAATATCTTTGGCTGAATAGCCCCAATAACGGATTGTGCTGTGAGAAATTTAATGAAGATTAGTATTCAAAGATCAGTATTCATTTAAACCAAAAGTTGCATTAATAGCGAATATAAAGAAGTGTATCATGAAATTTAATAAATGCTTGTGAGTAGAAATTTATGTTATTTGAAACCTGAATAAAGATTAGTATTCATTTAAATCAAAAGTTGCATTAATAGCGAATATAAAGAAGTGTATCATGAAATTTAATAAATGTTTGTGAGTAGAAATTTGTGTTATTTGAAACCTGAATATTATATATGTTGGTAAATAAATTTTTGAGTGTATATATGTATTTATGTTCTTTCATTGAATTTCTCTTTTACTTTTTTTTCTTTGTGAATTGTTAATTTGATTTATGGCTTTTAAAAATTAAAAATTAATTACTCTTAATTTAGTCATTTTACTTAGCAACCTAAAAATCCTAAAGTACTAACTGGAACGTTAAATAAGTCGTTCTTGTGTCATTGCCATTTTTTAATTCCAAAGATTTCTAACTCTAGATAAATAATTAATAATATTCCATACATTCTTTCACAGCGCAGAATGGGATATTATTGTCTATCATTGTACTAACCACGACTCTTTCGCGTACCAGATATGTGGCTTCAAATTTCATCACCACAATAATCGTCTGAATTCTTCGGAATTTTCAGAAAATTCGGAAAAGAATCACCCATCAGAAGTATCTATCATGCTTCCGATGCGAATTATCCCTTTGTTAAAATAAATTATCTTTATTTAGAATAACAACGAATTAAATTTGGAAATGAAGTGAAATAAATAGAAGCAGAAGAATATAAGTTAAATAAATTAAAGAAGAATTGGAATTAAATAATTATAAGTTTTAAAATCCACATAAATATAAAAATTAATTGAGCATTACTGTAAAAAAATTTTTCGTAAAAATGTTTAAAAAATATAACAATAAAGAATAGGGAAAATGCTTTACACGCAACTGCCAATTTGTTAAATATTTCTGGACACATATGTTTTTTTTTTTAATTTTTTTATAAAAAAAAAGCCTTAGTAGATAAAAAAAAAAGTGGTGAAAAAAACTTCTATCTGCAAATGATATATTTTCCGGAAAGGAGAGCGATATAAAGTTATGTTATAGAGGAAGGAACTAAAGCGTATTATGCATTTTTATTTGTATACTTTTTATCTTTTTATGAACAAAGTTCAATTTTGTTATTTTAAAAACAAACGATTAAATGAAACATTATCTGTACCGCAATATACAATTAAAATTAAAGAGTTCTAATTTAGATTTAGCTATAAAATTTAGCGGAAAAGACTATATTTCAAGCATACTTAATGAATTAAGATTGAATAAAATATTATATAAACAACTGGTGTAGCAACCCGATGTCTTGCATTTGCATAAACATGAGATTGTTCGTTTTTTTAGTATAAAAGGAATTTAATTTTATTCTATGCTAATTGATTTCCAGGACTAGTAAAAAAAATCCACAAAACGTGAAAGAACTCTAAAAATCATGAAAATGGAATTTTGAAACACAAACTTGAATTTCGTAACAATTTTGAAACACAAATTCAAAAAACTTTTTTGAAAAGAGAAAAAAAACTACTATATTAACATAAAGCTTGAAATCTAATTATTTTTTCAAATTCAAAAAAATCGCCGTGGAACACGAAAAAAGTTAAAAACTGAATTAAAAATTCGCTAAAAAATGAAAAATCGCGAAGGGTAAAATTTATCACATTAAGCTAAAAGTTTAAGAACGTGTTCCTTATACGAATATCAAAATTCAAAATTAATTTTTTTTTGAAAATTTAAAATTTAAAAAAATTACTGGATATATAAATAAAACTTTAAATTTCTGAAAAAAAATGTTTAAACGAATTTTAAAATGCCAAATCATTAATAAATCGCAATAGTTTTTAAAATAAAAAGAAAATTGAATTCCGAAAAATGTTATGAATGAAAGTGATTATTTATCGCAGCATAATAAGACTTTAAAAGGGGGGAAAATAATTAAATCCATCGTAATATGGAAATATAAACTTTCGGAACTGGGGTTTGAGTCAAGAACTTTCTGTTTACCAGTGAGATGCTTTATCTCCAAGCCATAATGTCTGTACGAAAAGTGTGGAAATTAAGGTTCTCTTCTATAATTCTATTCTAAAATTTAAATAGAAAAAATAAACGGATGACTTTGAAAAAAAAAAATACTTAGTTAAAATAATAGATTTTTCAAAAATTTATGATTTATCGTGTGACACGAGGTATTCAGCTATATATACACAAAATTTGAAGTCTCTGACTTATACAGTTTTTGGGTACGGACTCTATGACGGACAGACAGACAGAGGTTTGGGACGAATAGGGTTTCATCAGATAATCGAAACCCTAAAAAAGAAGGTGTTTTTTATTGAGTAGAAGAAAGACACATACAGCGTCTAAAAATTTCAGATCATCTTTCAAGTAAATTTTTAGTCAGTGTTAAAAAATCATACGTTTTTCTTTTATATAATTAATTTTATATTTTATTTTCTTCATCTGAGTGTAATCTTACGCGGGCTGAGGAAATTTAATTCATAAAAACACACACAAAATAATACAAAGAACCGTCTCCTTTTATTGAGGAGCAGCAGTTGTCTTGATCTTGCTTGCAAGTATTTCTCCTTTTTCATTGCATCTTTCGTTTAGCAGGCGGGAAGCTCTCCTTAATTTCATGTTTGCAACTTGAGATGGAGATGCACAATTACCCAGCAAATTGGTATTGACGTGGAAAGTACTGTTCACCCATTTATTGGAGCAGTTACAGTCTATCGTATTACCTAAAAATGGAAAGAACTTTTTAAAATAATACTAGTTACACTGTGAAATACATTTTATATGTTACAAGCGTTGCCGCGTATAGTCGAAATTTCATTGTTCCAACACTATTATAAAATACTGGGTGCATCATAAATTTGTTAAAATTTTAAATATTCACCAAAAAGAAACAAATGATGATAAAAAATTGCGGCACACACGAATGAGAGTAGAAAAGCTAATATGTTAATCAAGATTGTTTGGTTTAAACCAAATGGTTTTTCCATCTGTTTTTTGAGATTTCGTTTATTTTACACATTATTGAAAAATGCAAAACCTAAGTTATGCTGAAGCTACAAGCTAAGTTTTAGAAAAATGGTGAATATATATATTTATAAACTGACAAACAGTTTTAATCAATCCAACTTTTCTTATAAACTATACATCTATATGACAGAGCTACTAATTTATCCTAAATTTGATGAAGAAAGAAAAACATGATATAGTTAAATAGTTATAGAATATAGCAACAGAATAGAATATAGTTAAAAGAAACCCGGTTTAACCCTCCTCCCCCGCAAAAAAAGTTTTATTTTCAACCTTGATATTAATGCATCATTATTAAAATTGTGGAGCTGACAAGACGTTTAATTGAATGTTATTTGCTAAACAAAATACAAAATTGTGTAACGAAGATACAAAATTTTCTTAGTATCAAGTCCATGTTGTGTAATATTTGTTGTGGAGGCATCTTCGTCAATATTGATTGCATCTTGTATATATTTTGACCTATAATGACCATCTGTCCAGAAATTTATTTAAATTCCCTCAATACCCAAATACTGGCATGAAATAATCATTCAGTTGCCAGCAATTCCAATGTAACCCTGTATTTCAGCAGTATTGGCGTTTCATTACACACATTTCCAATGTATAGGTGAATATTTCATTCCTTATTAGTACTTGACTGTAAATATTTCTGATGAATGCTATGTCAGATTGTATTGCAATCAACGTATCCAATATAACATAACTAATATTATAGCTTTATATTAGATGGTCTTTATATTAAGTCTAATATCGCACATTAAAGATTTTGAGAGCAATTTAATTAAAATAATTCTTATGGAAAATTGAGTCATTTTAAATAAAAAGATAGAAATGAAATTTCTTAGAGTGTTAAAGGGAAGGAACAGTATTATTTAGATGACCTTTTTCAGTCGGGAAAAGTTTTCTAAATTCTACATAGATGAAAAATCAAATGTACAAATATTATTTCCAAAATATGTTTTTATTTTATGTTTCACATTCAACTGCCTCTTACTGAGTAACATATTGCGCTAATGTTTAACGAAGTCGGGCTTCACAGCGAATAGTTTTTAATTCTATTTTGCACCACTTTTTAAAAACAAAACATTTTACGCACGCTTTGACAACATTTGCATAAGAAATATATTAAAAAATAAATATTTAAAAATAGTGATGCGATTTGAATGCAAAAGCATTCACCTGTGGCAGCGCTGATGGGACATAATATTGCTATATTCTGCAGTCGATAGAAAATTTTCAGGCAGTTCAATTCGTTTCAATTCGTTTTACGTCATGATGGATAACACGATTTTAAATGAAGACAAATCAGATACAGCTTAGATTAACTCAAATTTGTTAGATTAGGATGAATCTGTTTTGTTCTTATGGACTGTTTAGGCGTGGAGTGCTTTTGATTCTTCGAGATCCATATTTCTCATAAGGAAATTCTAAGGAAGAAAAAATCCGAAAATATAGAATTTCAAGGAATATCTGCGCCCCGTTCTGAGTTAAATATCTCCATGTTGTTTAAAAGTCTGACCCATTTAAAAGAATTTATGAAAATTGCAGTTTAGTAAAACAGAGCTATGAATGAAGAAGCGGAGAAAAATAGTGAAGTGTTTACTACTTTCCAATTAAGTAACTACGGATGTAGTCTCAAGTTGGCAACTGTCGTTTGATTGACTGAATCTACAGGTCCTGACTACCGCTGGTATAAAATTCCACTAGTTAATTTGGATAGGAATTCATGTCCTATTTAAACGCCTTGTATAATAAAACTGTTGTTTATCTCATAAGAATCGAATGGATCCTCAGGGTCTGATATTCGCCAGAAAAAACTTCCACCATTAAAAATGAATATATATTGTTCAGAGCTTCATTTAGATCAGAGTCCACTTGATCTCAGCTGCGGTACATCCCTGTTTTTAATAAATATTAAATATTAATCGGAATACCTTGGAGCTCACAAACACCACGCTCTGGAGTCTAGTGTTATAGAAATTCTGAAAAATCGAAGCCTAAATTAGCATTTCCTGTCTTTCTCATCTCCAAGCTTTTGCATTTTTTCAAGCATTTTCTTCTTGTGACGCAATGTGTCGCAAGTGTACGTTAGAGATGAAACGGCTATGGTAATAATTTATTACTTTAATTATGAGACAAATTCTGCCTGAATAAAACGTTTAAAAGAGAAGAAATTTCCTATTTAAATTTACTGGTGGAATTTCCCCTGTGGCAAGCAAGTTCCCGCAGAACCAATAATTTTAGATTCATCATCATGAAGTAATGCCAGTTCCTTATTAGTATTTCCATGTTTGGTAAACAATAACATTTATCTATAGTTTCAAACATCATGATAAAAATTCTTAATCATTATTTACCTG
Organism: Maratus speculifer; assembly: GCA_964019185.1. Classification (NCBI taxonomy): domain Eukaryota; kingdom Metazoa; phylum Arthropoda; class Arachnida; order Araneae; family Salticidae; genus Maratus; species Maratus speculifer. The sequence goes on from OZ025297.1 coordinate 330,401,237, forward strand.
ACAAATCAACGGTTCTCAGATTTGGAGGGATATTCACCCATTGATTTTGTAGCAAGGTGTGTATTTGATTGTTGCTCAAATTTAGAAATTGCAGCTGAGGCAAATACTGGAAATCCACTACACTTCTTATAGAATTGAAGCTGAAAGAAAACATTGATTTATGAAGAAATTTTTCTACGCATACATATGTAATACAACACGTCAGTTTATACATTTATAACTTAAGTTCTATTGAACGATATCTTACATGCTACGGAAATTTCTAATTCTAGTAGTATAGTATATAGGGTAAGTATCATTCTCCTACTATTTTATTTTACAGAGATTGATTTTTTCTTGTATTTTGCATACAGTCGCGACTTTATAAATCGTATATCGAGAAACACTCCATAATTTCGAAGTTGCTATGGCATTGGCATATTCTCAAATTAGATGAGCGCAAAGAATTTCCCTCTGTGAAAGCCAGAAGGTCATACATCTTTCACGATGCAGGAATTGGTATACTGTATACTATAACTCATCACAACACTTTCCTCTACATCGAATTAATTGAATATTTAAATAGCGTAATTAGTTACATACCACGGTTTCGAAGCATATCGCATTTATTCGAATTTAACAAAAGCAAGTATGAAAAATCATGCGTTAAGCATAGATTATGAAGCACTTTCCAACACTTAATGAAATCTTTAACAAAACTTTGTTATTTAGGTAAATAATAGTGTATAGCTAAATATACCCAAATATGTATTCCAGTACTTTTGTATAGCCCTGTATTTCATACGTCAGTTGATATAATGGGGAAATTTAGTTTAGAAAGAAAATACCCAGTAGCTTGACATTTCTTTTTCAGCAATTCATACTATTAGATGGAAACATACTTGAATACTTTTGTTCAGCCCTGTAGTTTACATTGTACCTTTATTACACGTCAGCATTAGGCTAAAATTTATTGTAAACTAAAACACTTTTAAAACAACTGAAATCACATTCTCATAAATCAACATTCATAGGCGTCCATGTACCGAATTCTTTGCGTGGCCCTGTATATTCTTTTATCTATATTCTGCAAATATTTCTCAGTAAATTGAATGAAGCTCAGCGTAAAAATGTATAGCTTATTTAAGAACCACGTTTAAATAATTTACGCTCATATTCAGTAATGTTGGTGAGCTCTTTTGGGTAGCCTTGTATATCAACTATACCATTTATAAACACCATATAATGTGCATATATTTAGCGAAATATAAACGCGCATATCATAATTTAAATGCATTTCATCCCTCCATCAGCCATCATCGGACACATATACGGTACTTCGGAAAGAATATACTATTTGAAATCTTTTGTATGGCCCTGTAAATGCTATGTACTTCATATCATGCAAGATAGTAGCGTATAATTTATATTAAGCTTCAGTGACATATATCAATTTTATTATATATGAAAAAGCTAAATATATTTAAAATATGTCACACACAATTCCCCCTTTTACCATTATCTAATGGAATTCTTTTGTGTGGCCCTGTAAATGAATAATAGCTACATTTTCACCTTATATTTTATAGAATGCATATTTTAGTATGTTTGACAGGGTATAACATCTTTAAAATTCCTTTGAAACGATTTTTCCCCATAGGCCGTAATGTAATGGGAAACTTTTGATTCGCCCTGTAGATAAACTAATCATGATAGAAACTTCATTTTCAATAAGGTTCGTGCTAGGGTAAACCTCAATAACGTCCTAAAGTTTCATGGCAATCCGAGTATATTAACGATTTTTCCCCATGGACCGTAATGTAATGGAAAACTTTTGATTCGCCCTGTAGATAAACTAATCATGCTAGAAACTTCATTTTCAATAGGGTTCGTTCTAGGGTAAACATCAATAACGTATAAAAATTTCATAGCAATCCGAGTATATTTACGGGAGTTACAGCGCGGACAGACGGCCATACGGACAGACAAACCGAATGCATAAGCACTTTTCAACTTTGTTCGAAAGCTCTAAAAATGGAGTATCAGTGCGCGAAAAAAAAAGTTCAGCAGCATCCCCTGTTGAGTATTAAAATTTAAAGTTACAGTGGTGGTTAAAATTGTGGAAACTTTTAAGTAGCTTTCATTACAGAACGTAAATAGCTACCTATTGCAGCCGTCCAGAGAAAAGCATTTCCTGAAAATTTTGGTACATTTTCACCGATCATGACCTCCAGACTCCAAAACAATGCTCCGTTCAAATGTTGAATGCATATTATATATGTATGTATGTATATATATATATATATTGTTTGTCATACTGTAACTTTCATATTTATGAGCCGATTTGGATGCAACTTGATATCTACATTGTACATACCAATGTCTCGATCGAGTTTGTTGGCCAGCTTCATCCGCTATCTTATATATGTTACAAAAAAGTGGCTATTATAATTATTATTACTAAATGCCTAAATATTAATGACGTCATATAGTAAGTGCACAGACAAATACTAACATACTAACATTACTAACATTACTACACGTAAGCAGTAAGAAAAGTATTTGTTAAAACAAAATAATACTCCATTAAAAGACATGTACGAATAACAGTACACCAGACCCGAAAGGATTAATATGAAACTTACCTCAAGTCCAAATGTTTCAATTTCAGAGAAGACGAGAACAAAATGTTTATTTCCCTGAGTAAATTGTGAGACAAATCCAAAGTGTTCAATTCAGGAAACTTGTTATCATTGAAAGTTCTCCTCTCGATTTTTGAAATCTTATTGTTTGGCATGCGTAATTCTTTGAGTTTTAACAGGCGCTCTGGGAAAAAGTCGGGCTTTAAGACAGTTTGTTCCGATTTATAACCACCATCAATAACCATGACTTCAATGCTCTCCGGGCAACTGACCCACGAACTGATGGAGAAATGATTGTTACAGGTTGGGCTGTCAGTCACCGAACTGTTTATGGCAGTAAATCTAGAGAGGAAAAAAGGTATTAATTTTCCAAATAATAATAAAAATTTTATAATAGGTTGCAAATAAATTTAAAATTAAAAGAGATTTTTTTACAGATACACTAAACTCTCTCTGAGGCGGAATCGATCAGCACCGATAGTCGTGGCCTTAGGCAAATTTCACTGTATGTCTATGGACGTTCGTGGAATTGAAAATCTGCTCGACTTAGAGGGATTTCCGTCATAACATAGAGTCTGTCTTACAGAGAATTTACTGTATTCATTTATAAGCATTTAACCACTTCAAATACCAGGGTTTATTTATGTATTTTTTAAAATGTCAGTTATGGATTTATAATATAAAAGTGATTACTAACAAAGATTGAATTCCGAAAAGAATTAAAATTTATTTTTCATACATAAAATTTGATGATGCTCTAAACTAAAAAAAAATATACATTTTTTGACAATTTCATAGGATTATTCTTATTTTATTTTATCTTATTTTTTATATTGCAAAAGGATTGAAAATAACAAAATAAATATATATATATAATGATTTTTTATTCCTAGTGATTTTATTCCTAGTGACATTTACAAATGATATCTTAACGCACAGTAAAATTATTTACTTATTCATTTTGCTTAGTGTTACGAACATAGTGGATTTTTTTTTTTTTTTTTTTTTTATTCGGATATTACAAACTCATATCAGAAATTTCGAATAGCAATATTTACTTCGTTTTATAAAAGACATTCAGTATTCAAATAAAGCGAAATTTATTACTGAAATTTTCTTGTTAGAATTCAGATTTTTTGAATTACGGAGTTTCTAGAATGTATTCTACCATAGGATTTAGAGCGCTACGGGACACATTTTAAAATAATTTTTATTTATTAAGTTAAATTTTTGAAACATTTTGGGATTGCTAACCATACTATTTGAAAACAAAATCACATGATTAAACTTCTCATAAAAAAAAAAAAAAATTAAAGTTTATTAAAAAAGTGAGGCAATTTAGAATCTTTATAACTCGGAATATCATTTGTAGATGTTAGCATTTAAATAAACAGAAATGTACGAGCTTTAATTATGATTAAACATTTTTTTTAAATATTAATTTAAATAAACATTCAAAATACTTAAAGTAAAAAAAAATGTAACTTTATATTAAAAAATCATATTTTCAAAAACAAATATTTCTTTCAAATTTGCTGAATAAAAAAAAAAAAAAAAAAAAAAAAAATGTAAAATAAGTGAAAAAAAAGTAAAATAATTGATAAAAAAAACAATTTGAACCATTTATCTTTAACGGTTCTTGAAATATAGCAATTAAAGTTCAAGAAATGTAGAAAAGGAAACCATAAACACTTTTACAAGAAGTCGTTTCCATGACAATCATTACTTGAAAGCTAGATTTTGGAACCAAACCAAAACAGAAGAATTAATATTTTCTGTTCCGATTAAGATAGATACAAGATTTAAACGTCATTTAAAGCAGAAAAACGCAAAGAAATTTTTAATGCAATAAAATATATTTTTTTAAAACTTTGTTATCGTACGAACGCACCTCATTTGCTACGCTTCACGTGCAATTTCCAACTTGTTTAAAAATGCAAACATCAGTTAACAAAACTAATCAGAAATTAAAATACCTCTTTAAGTAATTGGTTCTGCAATTGTCTGTTTCTGGACAGGCGAATGTAGAAAGAACTGTATCCACGACTTTAACCTCCTTCATTTTGAAAGTACTCAAAACGTTCACGGGTATTCTAGCATTTGCCTGAAGAAGTCTTGGATGGTCGGACCAATAAGAATCGTACAACAGAAAATGGTCGATGTCCATTGCAGACAAACCCGGTTCGATAGCCATGAGGGAACTTCCATAGGATAATCCTTGGCATATGACAGTTGTCTCGAATTTGGTTTTTCCAATTGGTTTATCAATGCAAATACATGGATATATATCTCTTCTGTTGGGGCATTTAGATCCACCGTTAACAAAAGAAAAGATCAAAAGACAAAGGAAGAAAAATAACATCTTGAAACCTGAAAACATAAAAAAATAATTTAACTAATTACAAAGCCATTTGTAAAATGATTTCTTTCAAAGACTAAAATTTAAGACCTATAAATAAATTATATACTATTAAAAAAAAATGATTTTTTCAAATCAATTGATTCAACATTACATTGTTTCCTTTTTCGGAATCATTGTACATTTCGTAATCGGTGGATTCGATAATCAGACCACCTTTTTTTGCTTTAAAAGATGATATTTCATACGACGTTTTTCTTTGGATTCGGTATTTTCCTTATCTAGAAATTTGCGTTTACCAATTTTGTATTTTGTTTTTACTTTCTTCTTTATAAACAACGATATTTCGATTTCCTATACAAAATTCTTCTTCAAAAAGTCTTCTAAATGTAAAGAATTTCGTAAAAGAATAAAAATAAAATGCGGATATCCATTGACCAAAGCAAAATGTTTGAATGTTGAGCATTGAGTTAGTAAAAATCCGTAAAAAAATAATTTTTATGTTGATGAAAATGTGACTTACGTAATAACAGAGTTATATATTACGTACAATAAGAATAAAACATGAATTCCTGGTCCAATGAAAAAGAAGAAAAAATGCGGATAACTCAATGTCCATTCTCGACCGAAAACAACAACTGTTTTCCAAATGGTTAATCAATAAAACTGTACCATATTTTCATTTAAAAAGTGATTGGATAGTCGGAACAGTAAGAATCGTACAACAAAAAATGGTCGATGTCCATTGCAGACAAGCCCGGTTCGATAGCCATGAGGGAACTTCCGTAGGACAATTTTTTGGCATACGACTGTTGTCTCGAATTTGGTTTTTCCAATTGGTTTATCAATGCAAATACATGGATATATATATCTTCTGTTCGGGCATTTGGATCCACCGTTAACAAAAGAAAAGATCAAAAGACAAAAGAAAAAAAATAGCATCTTGACAGTTGAAAATATTAAAAATAATTTAACAAATTACAAAATAATTTGTAAAATGATTTCTTTGAAAGACTAAAATTTAAGACTTATAAATAAATTCTATGTTAAAAAATGTTTTTTTTTTTTATAATTAGTTGATTTGACGCAAGATTGTTTCCTTTTTCGTGATAGTTGCACGTTTCGTAATCGGTGAGCTCGATAATCAAATCTCTTTTTTTGTTTTAAGAGATGATTTTTCATTCGACGTCATTCTTCAGATTCGGTTTTTTTCCATGTTTGATAATTTGCGTCTACCCATTTTGTAATCTTTTTATATTCTTTTTTTATTAACAACGTAATATCCTATTCAAATAAAAATTCTTCTAAATAAAAAAAAATCCTTAGATTGTTTTTTTGTGACACAATCGATTGTATCAATTGATTGTATTCAATCGATAAATTAATTATAACAGATGCCAAATTTTCCAAGTGGGTGAAAAAAGTCCGGACCAGGATTCGAACCATGGATGTATTGGCTGATGCCGCCAATGTTTTTCAAACTGAGCCACCCCGACGAATACAGGAGGAATAATTCATCCAACTAACTTTAACGACCACATAATCTGGTCCGATACTCTGAATCAGCTCAACAGAATAAATCGAAAGTCACTATATGGAACTGCCGAAAAGGCAGCATACGAAATTATATTACATTAATTTTTTTATAACGCGATTATTCATCTTCTGTTCGGGCATTTAGATCCACCGTTAACAAAAGAAAAGATCAAAAGACAAAGGAAGAAAAATAACATCTTGAAACCTGGAAACATAAAAAAAATAATTTAACAAATTACAAAACCATTTGTAAAATGATTTCTTTCAAAGTCTAAAATTTAAGACCTATAAATAAATTCTATACAAAAAAAAAAAAAAAAAAAAATATATATATATATTTTCAAATTAATTGATTCAACATTATATTGTTTCCTTTTTCGGGATCATTGTGCATTTCGAAATCGGTGGATTCGATAATCAGACCATCGTATGCTGCAATCAATTATAATAGATGCCAATTTTCCAAGTGGGTGAAAAAAGTCCGGGCCAGGATTCGAACCAGGGTATGTATTGGCTGTATATACATTCCTGGTTCGAATGTGGTAGTTAATATGTTCGAGAAATGGTGGAAAAAATATCCCATAAAACAGAAAAACGCATTTAAAGTTTTAAACAAAGTTTGAATTCTAATAAAATGTCTAAATGTTTTTTAAAAAATTGCAAATGGAAAGTAACTTTTTTTTGTATCTTAAACTTCCGATTCAGCTTAAGTTTTGCGGTTTCGACCTACTGTCTGTACCATTTAAATGTTCGCCAGTTGTTTAAATAAAAAGAATATTGCCCAGTTAAACTGATGGCGTTGAGCTCACAGGCTACACATACTAATTGTATATGATAGCCTTATATTTTCAAAGGTTAATTCCGTTAGAAAAGAAAATTAAGGGAGAAGAGAACAGCTCCCTCCATTTCTAAGCTTTATACTTAATCATTGAGCCTCTTAAACTAATAACGGATATGCCTTATCATATAAAAAAAACTGATAATCTGCATGAATAACCCATCTGTATCAATTAAGGGGAGGGGCATTAGCTCCCCGATCCCTTTCTTTATATTTATACAATGAGCACCTACTACTAATCACGGAGGTGCCTAATCAGTAAGATCCTAAATCTAAATTTTGAACGAAAACTGAAAAATTCTGCATGAAAGACCCATTTATATAAATTAAGGGGAGGGGCATTAGCCCCCGTTCCCCCTCTTATATAAATTGAATGAACTCTAAAAACCAATCAGGGAAGCGTCTTATCAGAATGTACATATATCCAAAATTTCAAGTGAATCGGATATATTTATCATGCGTTATCGCTTTACGCACATACGTACATACAGAATAAACGGGCACATAAGCCTCCAGGCTTTGAAGCCTGTGAGCTAAAAAAACATTTTCATGCATGGATTAAGAAGTATTTCAAAATTTTTTCTCTCTCTCAACTTCAAGCTGTTTATCGTTACGAAAAGGCTGTTGAAAAAAGAGAAAAAAAATTGTATTTTGAGCTTTGGACGTTATTTTTTACTGAAGACTTAACCAGGCCGGACCTAACGTATTTTTTTAGTCTGTATTGGGACTGGTTTCCTTCTTCCTAGGTCTGCACGGAACGAAATTTTCAGTCCTGATCTTGACACAACTTGTATTAAAGTTATTGTTTCCGGCTGACGTAATCCGTGCAAAAATAAGTAACAAGTAGCTCAGACCAAAAGTTTTAGGAAAAATGCATATATTTTTAAATTGCCTTTACTTTACCAAAAAAAGAAAACCCTTTATTTTTATTTAAGAATAGTAGATATAAATCAAAAAAATTAAAATACATCAAAAACAGCGAAAAAAAAAAAAAAAAAAAACAGCCTATGACGTAATTCAATTTGATACGGAAATGTTTTGATCCATGTAAAATGAATATAATACCTGAGAGAAAAATAAACTACATTTACACGTAATAAAACGCGAAGTTCTCTATAACGCATTTTTTCTTTCCTATGTGATTCCGTCTTAAAGGGTTTTATTGTAAAGCATTTTTCAAAGTCTCCTACACATGGAATATGGATTAACGATAGTAAAAGATTAGTTAAACAGTTACAAATAAATAAAGATTCACTTGTAAAATAAATAGATCACAGCCTTTGGCGCTTCTTTAATAATGAAAATTATAAACAGGAAGAACGAAAAGCTATAATAAGTAGTTTTGGTCAGAACTCCATCAAAGAAACAATTTTTAACCATACCGAAGTAAGAAATAATGTACAAATTAAAGGGAGAGCCGGTCTGTGATTTAAACATTTTTCCAGACCGGTCGGGCTATGATGTTAACTTTTTCAGAGCCAGGCCGAACTTTTCCCCTGTGGACCAGAGTAGATATTTCGATCCGTGCAAACCACTAGCATATTTTGAAAGTAGCCTTAACATAAAATCTGTAAGCTGCTATTTTATGTCTAATGGATAGCTAGGCACTATCTTAGATCGATTTTTGTTAAAGTACTACTTGTAAATAATCACTATTAGACCGAGAGGCAGCAGCACAGACAGTCATCTCACCGAGTTCACGGTTGAAATTCTAAAATTAGTGAAATATCAATTTGCATATTAAAATGAAAACATAGAATATTGGAAGTAGGAAAACGTAATGAAAACCTATGAGTCAACCGCTAAAATGGGGTTTTAAGGTGTTTTCTGCCAAGATATGACTTGGCAGATCGATTGACTTATAATATGCGATTCGAGATTTAACTAATTCTATATTTTTAACCCTGAACTCGATAAAGATGATTGTCTGTGTTGTCGCCTACCAATCTATATCTTGCATTGAAATTTCGTCAATAATTTGTCATTCAGAGGCAGGTTTAAGGGACTGTCTATAAATCATGTCACACGTTTTTTCAATATATTTGACATCCTTCCTCCCCTTTGTCACAAAGTGTCACACTTCACCTTACCAATATTGTAGTCGTAAATAAACCAGAGGATATACGCTTGAAGCAGAGAGTATACGCTCGAGGTAGAGAGTATGCCCTAGAGTGTATATATTATAGCTTTCTTGAGAAACAGAAGGTATACGGTAATCCTTTAAAAAAAACCAGAGGGTATACGGCGTATACCCCCCGTATACTCTCCACTACATCCCTGCACCTTATCCTCCCCCCTTTTGTCACATGTCACGCTACATTACATAAACATATACTTGCGGTTCAGGTACAAAGTGTTACGTTATAGATCATATTTCAAACTTTATTTTTAAACTTTAAGTTTGTTTTAATGACATTTGTGAGCACAACAATAAAAATAATTCATGTACTTACATTGGCGTCCAAAAGTTAAGCATAATTGGTAATTAGGTAAGTAATGAAAGAAATATAAATCGAAATGTGGTGAAACTCCAGGTGTGTAAACAAAATAGTACGCGTCATATATTTTCGCGAAGAGTTTTCCCCGAAATCGAACAGGGGACCGTGAACAAATTGAAAAAGAACGGAGATCTTTTGAATAACCTTGTCAAAACCAATGTAGCAAAAGCGTTCAAACTGCACATTATGATTAAGTGGCTTATTGTAATGTACTGTGTTTATTTCTATAAGGATAGCATGCATACGCGTAGAGAAATTAAGGTTTTTATAAAAACAGTCCTAAATTTTTCCAAGTTTTTTGTTTATAATTTGCAGAGTTCTTAATATAAAATAACGTTATTTTCTGAAAATATGACAAACATCATTGTACACAATTCCCTGTCATCAGAATTTAAAAATAATAAAAATTATATGAAAAATGAGTAGGTTTAGTAAATAATTTTTCATTGCGCATGCGTCAACGATATCAAAATTTCATTTGTATGTTGTGTTTGCTAAATGTACAGAGCAACTTCTGTAAAAGTTTCAAAAACATAGCTTGAAAATTCTGAAAATAATCGTCTATAGAATCAACTCAAAATCCGTTATTCCTAAAAGGAAGCAAAAAAATCAGGGGTATATCCAAATATAGTTGTACATGCATTATTGTGTAGGCACTAAACAATGGAATATGGATACAGCCCCTCATCTTTTTGCTTCAATTAGGAAATAAAGGATGTTGATCTCATTCTATCAACGATAATTTTCAGAATTTTTAAGCTATGTTTTTGAGACTTTCAGAAAAGTTGTTCTATACATTTAACTAACATAATATGCAAATGAAATTTTAATAGCGTTCACGCATGCGCAATGAAAAATTATTTACTAAACCTACAACTTTTCATACAATTTTTATTATTTTTAAATTCTGATGACAGGGTATTGAGTACAATGATGTTTGTCATATTTTCAGAAAAGAACATTATTTTATATTAAGAACTCTGCAAATTATAAGCAAAAAATTTGGAAAAATTTAGGACTGTTTTTATAAAAACTTTAATTTCTCTATGAGATACATGATATCCTTATAAAAATAAACACAGTACATTACAATAAGCCACTTAATCATAATGTGCAGTTTGAACGCTTTTGCTACATTAGTTTTGACAGGGTTATCCAAAAGATCTTCGTTCTTTTTCAATTTGTTGACGGTCCCCTGTTCGATTTCGGGGAAAACTCTTCTCGAAAATATATGACGCGTACTATTTTGTTTACTCACCTGGAGTTTTATTACATTTCGATTGATATTTCTTTCATTACTTACTTAACTACCAATTATGCTTAACTTTTGGACACCAGTGTATTTTATATGAAGTAATGTTAAGATTTACAATAAAAAACATACATAACATAGAATAGTAATAAAATATTAATATTTAAGAGCAACTGAAAACAATAATATTATGGAATCTGAAACAGAATTTAAAATATTGGGCTTTTTAAATCTTAACTTTATGAACGCAAAATACTTTAATTTTAAAGTAACTTCAAAATTTAATCTGCTTATTTTTAATGCTTTTATTTTAACCAAAATGCGTGACGTCTCAATTTTTTCTGACCTCCTTGTCACAAACTGTCACAATTTCATGATCTTTCCTTTCCACTTCCGAGCATGACATCATTTGTGGACGGCCCCTAAATGGCGTAATTTGGATTTTAATATTTCTGTGCCGTTTGGAGATATCGAGATGCATTTTTTTTGTATAATTCAGAAATGGATAAGGAAAATTTTCTTAATTGGAAATTTTATTCTTCGGAGGTCGTATATAAACTTAATTTTTGTATTTTATCAAATAGACTCCCCATGGAGTTGCAACTTAACTTTACAATTGGAAGTACAGTCGAGTCTCTATATAACGAAATCCATCATTCCAGTAAAAAATTCGTTATATAGAGAAATTCGATGTATAGAGAATGATGTTAAAAATCGTATTTAATGTGTAAATTTTGAACAAATATTATTTTTGATTTTTTTAATTAAGAATTTGAATTGTTTAAAAGCAAATATTAACCTAACATTTTATTTCTTAATTATTTAAGCTGTTTCAAAAAAGAGAATAGACATTTATTTGAAAGCTTAGTGAAGATCAAATAAGAAAGACTTGCATTAATTTCAGACGAAGATATCTGTAATTTTTTGTTATTTTGATTTTAAAATTGTTATGCTCTCAAAAAAAAAGTTCAAACTTTAGCAAGGAATGAAAAATGGAGATAACATTTTCCTCCATCAGAAGGCCTCCCGTATGTGCCTATCATTGATTCCTCTGTTATGTGTGTAACAATCCAATTGACTCTGTTTTGAGAAGGATGTGGAAAGGTGTGTGGGAAATGGGATGAATTCGTTGGATTTAAAGAACAAGGAAAAAAGTAATATATATTAAAAAGAAAAAAAACTCGGCACTAAACGATAAATCAAAAATAAGTGATGGAAAATTGATTCCATATGATTTCGAAGCTTTTTTAAAAATTGAATAAATAAAGACCAATTTATGAAAAAATTCGTTATATGGAGGTAGATATTTCGCTATATAGAGACTGTTTTTAATGCAATCTTGCGAAAAGGGGACCGTTCCTACTAAAAATTCGTTATATAGAGAAATTCGATGTATGGAGTTAGAGAGACTCGACTGTATAAGCCTAGGGGAAATATTTAAGGAGATAGTCCGTTGTTTCGATGTTTATGAATCGCTCTGTATAAAATTGTATCTTATTTTCATTTTAAAAGCGATAACAATTATATTGTAGCTTATTAAGAAGCCACTTTACTGAAATTTCTCGATCGTGAAGTTCCATGTTAACTTAGAAAAAACTAAAAAGCGCGATTATTTATTATATAATATCATTTGTAAAATACGTTTTTTTTTTAACTAGAAAGAAAGTAGATGTCAGAGGCCGACGATGTGCGTTTTTAAAAATTGTCTCTCTAAATTTTAAATATTTATATCACGATGATAAAATTTCATCAATAGAAAATTACAAATTGATCGAGATTTTTTTTTATATTTTTAAACTTTACGAATAAATATTTTAAAAAAGCAAATCTTTGGCATATAACAGCTACTTGTTGATAGTGAAAACTATCTAAATTTCTTATGTTATAATTTTCTTATATAATGAGTTATCGCGCTTCGTAATTTTCCGATAGGCTAACAAGAGAATTTGTAACCTGTGAGTTTCAGTGAAGCTTCCCTTTAACCCTTTCAGGCAGTGTTGAATCCAGGAGGGGGGCCCCCCGGAGCAATGAAATGTCCCCCTCGGAAAATTTAAGATTTTGGGTTTTTAATTGCCAGAAAAGGCAATTTCCGCCCCGGAACTCCATAATGTACCCCGCTTGAGCCCCAGAAGTCTCTCCCGGAGAAAAGTGTCTGCATTCAACACTGCTTTCAGGCAAGGGCAAATTCTGCTAGTAAAATGAGTATTTTTCGAACGACACCGGAATTTGCAAACGATTTTATTAGAAATTAAGAATCCCCTAATTTTAGGTTTTCATTGTATAAGTAAAATTTTATTAAAAAATTATTTTAGTGCCGTCTGCAAGTTTGGAATTAAAATTAGGTATCCCGGGACTTGACACAATGCCGGAAAGGTTTAAAATTGTTCTCAAATCCAAAGGGACCACTTTTAGATACATTTTAAAATTTATTTTTGGAAATGCATGAAATATGCAGGTGTTATTATTCAGAAATATGTAATCGAAAAACGTTTTCTATAGTAGACTCAAATATGTTTCAGAAAATACTGTCAAAATTGACGTTTTGAACCAAATTTTCTAACGTCAGAGATAGAAAGAAGAAAAACAGGTCTAACGAAACTAAAATAACCTTCCCCGATTACATGAAATGTTGCTGTTATCGTTATATGAAATGTATGCTGTTATCGTTATATTATCTTGTAAATACAAGTCTACTAGAAAAATCTTAGTAACTTTAAAGTTTTTTTTTTTTTTTTTTTTTTTTTTTTTCAGTGTAGTCAGCCTAGGCGATTTTATGCATTAGCATTTAAAAATGTATCAGAAAATTTGTCAGAATGTTAAGCTTTGTTGAATAGGAAACTTGAAAACAGCTTTTAAAAAAATAATTTAACACATTACAACAATTATTTGGATGTTTTTTTTTTTTTTTTTTTTTTCAAAGACTTAAATTTAAGACTTATAAATAAATTCGGTAAAAAAATATATACTTTTTCCTCACTTTCTGTAAGCAATACGTTTACTTTATAGTTAAAGTTAAATAAAGATAAAACATTTTATCTAGTCATTTTCCTCCTAAAGCAAACAACCAAAATAAAACCAAATTTTAGTTCAGTGTTTAGATTTTTCAGCGATTAGATAAATACATGGATAAATAATGAAATAAATCAATTAAAATTGGGTGGATGGAGAGATCCAATTATTGGGTGGGTTTACGACTCACGGACTCATGTAAGTTGGTGTCAGTAGTTGATTTTATAATAATGTAAGTAATAATAAGAACAATAAAAAAAAATGTAATTTAACGAATTACGACAAGCATTTGGAAAATTATTTTTTTCAAAGACTAAAATTTAAGACTTACAAATAAATAGTATATTAAATTAAAAAAAATATTTTTCTCATTTATTATAAACAATACATGTTTATTTTACAGTTACATTTAAATAAAGGTGAAATATCTCGAGGTGATTATCATTTATAAAATCATTTTCCTTCAAAAGAATTTATTAATTTTTAAAGACAAAATAAAGAAATGACAGTGTTTTTTCCTTTATGAATTCATTCAGTTTCTTATATAGTTATATTTACCTCATCTACATTATAAAGGACAAACATGTCTGTGCGTAACGCATACGTCTAGCGAATGGTAACATTTTCAAATTATAAATGAAATTTCACTTTTGCAATTTTGGACACTGCGAATTTTTAACGTTCTAAACATTGCACATTTTTAATTTTTACCCCGTTCGTATAGGAGAAAAAATAACCTTTTAAATGAAATTTGTTTGAAAGCTGTATTTCAATTTATTTTTGAGTTATTAATTTTTTTGTAATCGTGGCTACAGAAATATTTCAAAAATGAGGGCACCACAATTATTCAGATATGTCGCAGATATATATATTCTCGACAAAAGGAAACCTGGCATTTTAAAATTTTTAATTTTGTTTTTTCGCATCATAACTCACAGCCTTTAACCATTTCCGGCACACTGTGCCCAGTATGGGATACCTAATTTTTATTCCAAACATGCAATCGGCACCAGTAATATTTTGGTAAAATTTTGCTTTAACAATAAAAGCTTAAATTAAGGATTTCAAAATACCTGAAAATTCTTTTGTGAATTCCGGTGTCAGTCGATAATTTCTCTTTTAATAACAGGTTTTGCCTGTGCTGGAAAGGATTAACAGTAATAATATTTGAAACAAAACATTTTACATTAGTATATGGCATTACACATAAATTATTATTACTTAATGTACTATTATTCAAGATATACTTGTTATAGTCAACATAATATTTAAAATAAAATTACATTACCTTAAAAGCCTTATTCAGTGAAGACACTAGATAATCAATGCCCCTGAAGTTCCTTTATAAATATAATTTAATCCGAATCCAAACTAAAACTTTTTGAGTGTACTAAATGTTTGTTAAAAGAAGTACTTCCTAACTTATCTCACTTCCTTAAGAAAACATTGAACTATAACCTTCTGTTTGTTCTCTATCTATTTTCTTTCTCGTGATTGGTCATCGTTGCACCAAAAGATTAAATCAGTCACACTAAGATTGCATCCCGTGACCTCGTAAAACATGAACCAAAACTATTTCTGATTATTTTTAGATTTCGTTCATAGGAAGAGATTAGAGACAGATGTATCTTTGTTGCTCATCCGAAACTTGAAGGGGACAGGGTTGGATGACTCACACCCCTCCATGTAATACGATATCCTAACAATTAATAGCATCTGCATACTTTTAATTATTGTTTTAAAGGAAAATTTATGATAAAGGAAGTTTACTTTTATTTGTGTCCCGTACAGTGTTAGATTCTGTGGGTGGCCTGGGAGCGCATTCCTCCCCCAGGAGCAATGAAACCCCCCCCCCCCTGAAAATTTGAGATTTTGGGTTTTGAAAACCAAAAAAGTGCAATCTCCCCCCAAAACTCTGTAATGCCACTTAGGGCCGTAGCTAAAAGCGGCTCAGTTCCCCCTGAAACATTTTGAGCCCCCCCCCCCCCGCTGAAATAAATTACAAGGTCACTAAATGAACTGATGTATCGAAAATACAAATGAAATTCAGTTCAAAAATCTAATTCAGTTTTGAGAAACTTTCATAGTTTTACAAAAATATTAAATTGTAAATAAAATAAGTGTTTCAACACTTGTGCTCATCCTATTTGCACATATGAAGCTAATATAATGTTTAATTTTGCACTAGCTATACACTCGAAAATTTTCATCATCCTATTCCTTTCTTAGCATAAAATGAAGTTATTACAACAGTTTAATAAGAATAAAAGTAACTACAGTGTGAATGTGCGCGAATTTTCTTTCTGCATCACAAAAAGTGAGAGAGAGAAAAATATGAGCTCCCTCCCCTAATTTTTCGAGCTCCCTCTACATTTTCTTGAGCCTCCCCTATTATTCACTTCTAACTACGGTCCTGACCCTCCACCCCCCCCCTACACTCACCGAAGCCACAGAAGTCCCTCCCGGAGGAAAGTGTCTGAAATGAACACTGGTCCAGTACTGCCATTTGTTCAAAAATATTTGGCGGGCTCATTTTTTTAAAAGCAAAATCACACATTTTTCCCCTTTAGTGTGTATGTGTGTATATATAGACAGGGGTGGGGGGATGGAGAGAATGACTAAAGATGATAATTCAATATCAAATTATCTTTTTTCTAAGCAAGTCTTAAAATCATCATAATTTTATTATAATTTTATAAATAAGTTTATTAAATTTTACTGTCATAAGTTATATCTTATAAATACATTACATATAGATTATATATTACGTACGTTATCTATTACTATAAATAACATAAAAACTGCTAACTATAAAAAGAGAAAAAAGAAGAAGAAGAAGAAAAGCGAAATTTCAAGAAACCTATATTTTAGCCCCCTAAGGGCTTTATCAATTCAAGACATCAAAACAGACAGCAAAATATGCAAGAAATTTGTTTTCGTAAGAAAATTAACTGCATTTCCGCTAAAACGGTTTTCAATGCTCCTGTAATTCTAACTGAGGTCCTTACTATTTACCATTCAAAATTTCTTTTGAGAACATTAATAAAAGCAAATTTCATTTTAGCGATTAAATGATTTAGAAAATAAATTACATACTAAACAAAATGAAATTGGGTGGGCGTAAAGATAAAATTATCGTATGAGATCGAGCCCCATGGGCCCATATAAGTTGGCGCCTTTGTTTATATCTATGTTTATCTATCGTTACAGTATAGTAAAAAAGTAGTCAGATGTGCACAATGGTAATTATAGGGAGTGCTCAGCCCTCGCTAAAACATTTTGAGTCTCCTCTGGAAAAGATTCGAAGGTCACTAAATGAATAAACATTCCAAAAATTCAAATAAGATTCTGCCCAAAAATCTAATTTAATTTTGAGGCGCTTTTACAGTTTTGCAGAAATACTAAATTGGAACTAAAATAAGTGTTTCAGTACTCGCTCATCCTACTAAAATATATGAAGCCAACATGATGTTTAATCTTGCACTAGTTACACACTCTAATTTTTTCATCATCATATTCTTCTCTCAGCAAAAAATGAAGTTATTACAACAGTTTAATAAGAAACATAGTACTAACAGATTGAATATGCTCTAAATTTTCTTTTTGCGTCAGAGAAAGAGAGAGAAAATATGAGACCCCCCCCCTTACATTTTCTTGCCCCCCCCCCCCTCCCCGACTATTATTCATTACTAGCTACGGCCCTGGATGGGCATTCTAAAAAGTACATTTTCAAAAATGAGGAAAAAAAAAAAAAACACAAATCTGAGTATGTCGCTTTGTTAAAATGGATCCGAATGAAAATTACTCATGTTTGAAACATATATATACTAATTTCTGAAAATACGGACATACTCAAATATGAGCAATAATGTTTTATTTTCGAGTATGTGATTTTTTCAAAAATGAATATATGCATGTTTCAAACTGGAGTAATTTTGATTCGGAGCCATTTTGACTATGTCACACACTGATATTTGGGTATTTTTTTCTGATTTTTGAAAATTTTATTAAAGTGTACACAACATAATGCACAGCTAACCCTAATTTTAACTTCAGATTAAATAAGAGTTAAGATAGTTAAGATAACTAAGTTAAATTAAGTGGGCACACAAGAAAAGTAGAGAAACATATTTCAAAACAACAAAATAAATTAAATTACTTTTAAAATTTTCAATAAAATCTTGTAAAATTATACCTGCGAAATCATTCTTTACGAATTCATCCATTCATCGATTTTGATGGATGGAGTATAAAAATTTACGCTTGTGACGATCACAATACGAAGAGTTTTAAGTTTCTTTCCGCGATTACGATAAAAATGTTTATTACAATATATTACAATTACAATGACAGTTTATTACAATAAGCCACTTAATCACATTATATAGCTTGAATGCTTTTGCTGCATTAGTTTTGGCAGGGTTATCCAAAAGATATTCGTTATTTTTTTCAATTTGTTGATGGTCCCCTACGGAGTTTCGCGAAAAAGTCTTCGCGGAAATGTATGACATTTACTATTTTGTTCACACTACTCAGTTTCAAGACAACTCGTCGTGTATTGTTCTAGATATTTAACAAAACGTCAAAAATCGAAATTGACCGGTCATCATTGGCCATATTGTGTACATATCTATGACGGAAATTGTACAAAACTTTACATAGCAGAGTCATCTAATGGGTTTTATGTACGAATTTAATCATCATAAATTTATGGCAATATGTAATAAAATGTATAGTTTTATGATATTGCCTGTATTAAAGTTTGAAATTTATCTGTAAGGGAAACAGTGAAATAGGCAGCATAACAGTGCAACCTGTTGGTAAAAAAATGTACTTAAACCTAATCAACATCAGTACATGCAACATAATTTTTTTTAATTTTTTTTCTATATAAATTCCACGCATTAGTACTAAAAATGTTTGCATAGCATAGCTCTAATACGGTAGGTTATATTAGAAGAACAGTTTGATTTTTTAATTAATTTTCTTGTTTGATCCAAAAAATGTTTCACTAAATCTCATTAACAGAATGAATAAACCACATAAAAAATTAAATCTTGCAGCTTAACAACAATCTATGTGCAGATACTGCTGTAAAAAGTTTTTCATATAGCAAAGTCCATTATTTTAGATTTTTTTTATCAAAACTATCCTTTTTAAATTGAAAGTTTAGAAATCAGGTATTCGATAACGGCAAAATGCTGTATCTAGTATATGTTAAGATAATGAATGAAATTAAATAAAAAAGGAAGCTCTTACATCATTTGTAGACCGCAGGAAATTTAAAAAAATTCCTTTTATTTCCTCCGATTAAAGTTATCTTTGCCAAATAGTTTTCTGATTCATTTTTAATAGCGTCCTGTGTTCCTCCTCTTATCTAGAAAGAGTTGAAATGTTCGATTGATAGATATTTGAGAATCCACCAGGCTAATAAAAAGTAATTTAATTGGAAATGAAATATCGTAAAGTAATTTTATTGAAAAAATAGCTTTGAACTGGAACATTTTTTTCTGAATGTTTCGTAGTAATAATTAGAGATTAAATTAATGTAAAGGTATGACAGAAACAAGTGAAAATCTTTAGATAGTTTGCAATATAGTTGAAAAGCTTTTATGATTTCGGTTTTATCTATACACTTGGTAAGGGCTGAAACTCTACTAAATAAAGTCAAATTACGGTGGAAAGTCGCATGTTATTGAGTATTGAAAATGAAGTGTGCAGATTTTCCGATTTATTTACAGGGACACAAAAAAAATTACGGCATATGAGGAAATATTGTTCGAGATGCATTTTAATAGTATTGCATCATTTTAAACATAACTGAAATTCTTATGTGTCACTGGATTATACATTGTTAAAAATTTGAAACTTTTGCTGCATCATCACTCCATCGCTTTTATGGAATATCTCTATTTTGACCCATGAGAATACTCCATAATACAGTGAAGTAATCGTTTTCTATAAAAGCGGTGGAGTGATAATGCAGAAAAAGTTTCAAATTTTCAACACGGCGCTTACTGTAGAATAGCCTGTGCATATAATTTATCATCATTTACAGGGACACACAAAAGAATTTGGTCACAGAAGTAAATTGAAGAATAATTGAACTGTCGAAGCATATGGACAATAACTGCTGGAAATATGTTTTCAGTTATGCTACGTGTTTTTAAATTCAATTATTTTTAGGTAAATTTCGTAAAAAAAAAAAAAAAAAAAAAAAAAAAAAAAAAAAAAAAATACTTTCTACAGTCGTTACAATTGTGCGATTTTAAAGAAATTCCTTCATAGCTTTTTGTTATATGAGCCTAGGAACCCAAAATAACTCCCACTAAAAGAGCTCGACGGGTAATGCGAACGAATAAAATCGGTCCAACAGAGTGAAAATAGATAGGGGTTGTGAAAAAACGAAAAAAAACAAAAACAAAAAACAAAGCTTTTTAATTATAATACATATCAAATCAGTTTAAAGTTATTATTACTGCTATAACAAGGGACAAAAATTTATATATGCCAGATTTTTGATACGATTAAGTCTGTGCAAAAAGAGAGGGAGTAGGATTTTGGGAGAAAAAATTCATAACTTTGTCAATTCCCAAGATTCAAACATTTTGGTTTTGGCCATGGATGTTCGCATTATATATATATATATATATATATTATAAAATTCTTTACATTTAGAAGATTTTTTTTTTTTTTTTTAAATAGGAAACCAAAATGGCGTTATTAATAAAGAATAAAGTAAAAATGTTACAAAGTGGTTAAACGCTAATTCTCAGGTATGGAAAATTCCGAATCCAAACAAAGACATCGTATACAAGATCATTTTTTAACGCAATGGTCTGATACGGTTTTAACGTAACGGTCTGATTATAGAGCCCACCGATTGCGAAATGTGCAACGATCACGAAAAACGAAACAATCTAAAACCGATTGCTTTTTAAAAATCATGTTTTTTTCTTTTTTTTTTCCTTTTTTTAAATATAAAATTTATTTATAAGTCTTAAATTTTAGTCTGAAAAAAATCATTTTCCAAATGATTGTTGTAATTTGTCAAATTATTTTTTTTACACACATGCTAAATTTCTCTTTAAAAAGGTATTTCTCAAATAGCGTTACAATATATTTGGAAATTGTTTAATTTATTGCAACAAAATATGGCAACATTTACGAGTCGTATGTTTATCACATGAATAAAGAAATGAGTTTATGATAAAATATATAATATGAACTTTAAAAAGTTCACTGTTTTACTTAAAATATTCGTAAAATAATAAAAATGATGCTACAGATGAAAAATATACATTTCATATAGTACTTTCTGCTGTATTTTCCAAGCCCATTATCAGAAAATATTTTAATATCTAATTGCTGTTTATTGACACAAATATTTTACTTTGCTTTGAAATAAGACAGCCAATAATAATTTTTAGAGTTGAAAATAGAAGTAGTAGAAGTAGTGAACTTCAGTAAAGAAAATATCTACTAGCTGCAGTTCCATTCATTTTATTACATCACTTTCTTCTAATACGTAATTTTCTTTCTAACAGCATAGCTGGACAGTCAAAGTAGCAGTGCTTCAGATTAAATTTGGCGAGAAGAAAATATATGACTGCCGTACCATAAATTTTAATACGTTACTTTGCTCAACTTTTAAGGATTTATTTTCAGGATATTTTACTATATACTGAAGATATTGTACGTCAGGGCGTTGTTACGTACTTGATTGTTTTTGCACAGGATTTCTGATGATTATTATAACTCTACTACATTTTATATTGCTATTTGATTCTTTATTAATATTTTCCTTGTCACCTGACAAAAATATGATTGGTGGCACAAATGACGGCACACTTCGGTCACAGTGCCATAAAATAAATGTTTTACAACCATATCAGCACAATATATTTTCAATATTACAAACTTGTAATATTGCATTTATCTTTTAAAAATAAAGCTGTTCGTGAATTTAAACAAATATTTATTCACTGGCTAACTCTAAAAAGCTTAAAATATATCCCCACTCATATCATCTCCCCTTATTAGTATCATCTTTCTGAAATAGTTTCAAAATCACTTTTTAATAGGATTTTGACCTTCTTCAGATATCTTGAGAGAATTGAAATATTCGATTGATAGATATTTTAAAATCCATTAGACAAAAACCGAGAAAAAGTAATCTAATTCGTAATGAGATATATATTCTCATAACATTGTCTTATTATAAAAGTTTTCAGGAATTCTCAACTTATTAAAAAGAAAACTTTCAGCTCTAATATTTTTTTCCAAATATTCGTATTAATATTGTATTATATGATTACTACAGTATTACAAAAAAAAAAAAAAGAAATCATAAATTGCTCGTCAAATTTAGCTAATGAAGTGCATTCGTAAGATAACGAAGTTTTAAAAATACTCAGATCTAGGTGTACTCTAGTAATATAGAGTAACTTCGGATAGAGTATGGTAGTCGAAACCTCTACTGTGTTCCTGTAAATACTGTCAATTTTCTATTATATAGGAAATAAATTGTAGTAAACCTTAGAAACGTATTCTATTTCATAAAATGTGAAATAGTTTAATATAATTAAAACGACCCAAACAATGTTTCTCCCCTATACCATTATGTATTGGAATGCTTTTGTGTAGACCTCCAAATTAATAACAAATATTCTTTGCACCACAGAAACAGAATGCTATTTTAGTATATACTTCATAGGTTCATATAAATTTTATTATGTTGGAAGTGTGATATCATTAAAATGTACTTGAAACAATTTTTTTCGCATTGGCCGTAGTGTAACGGAATACTTTTGATTGTCTCTGTAATTAAACTATACATCCGATTTTCATAAAATTTGAAATGACTCGACAAAATTATGCAACAATTAAATATTTTAAATATGAAACAATTAGGTTTGTAGTTGTTGTTCTGTTGTATGCGGATAGACGGGCGGACGGATTGAACCATGACTCTAGGTATTGTGTATTTACATAATTACGAACGCACCTAATGGGGAGGGTTAAATATGGCTAAAGTTGATATGTAATCTGTTATCTGCAATATGTATTATATAAATGAATCTGAATGTTTCTGAAGAAATATAATAAAACAAATTAGTAAAAACAATTAACGACTGTTAATAGATATGAAGTAAAATCAAAAGCAGTAATGTTAGCCGAATATCGAAGAAAAAACAGTTAGTTACAATATTTATGAGTATATACAAACTAAGAGAGATACGGCCAGATAAATTAATCGTAATAAATATTGAGTCAGATATTAATCATCATATCTATTAAGTCATAACTATTTTTCAGCTGTGTTGAATGTTTCGGATTGATTAGCATTGTAGCTTTTCTATTAAAACTGTCACGAAAACATTTAAAATATTATTTTTTTAAAGACGTAATGACATAACAGTTGAAAAATTTCCAGGCTATAAAATATATCCAAGAGTTTTGGCTTAAACTGCCAACTCTCTGCCTACACTGTTAAAAATACCCTGTAAATTTAAGGGCAGAGTCCGTCACCGAAAATTCCATTCATATCCCGTTAAAAAAAAGATTATTATTTTGTGCACCTTGTAAAACAGGATATAATGCACATATATACGCAATAACACTTTATTTACTGTTCCATAGCTCGTGGCACATTAGATAATCAACACAGATTAGTTTTCTTGGCGGAATAAAAAAAAATGTTACGTTCGCGGTTAAGTGACATTATTTTTCGAAAGTTAATTGAACTTCGACACTACTTAAATGAAGGATTGCACCTTAGCGCAGGAAAATGTATGAGATGTTACCATATTTTTGCTAACAGAGGAGCTGGAACTGCAAGATTATATGGATTACCCTTAATTTTCTATCTAAGGGATAAGCGACCACTTATTTAGCGAATCAGATCGTTTTTCATCAAATAGGGCAGTTGCCCGTGAAAATTGAAGAACAAACGCTCTTAAATTTACATTTCTTTTCCTGAGAGTGCTTTGATGTACCTGGACCAATAAATGTAATGACGCAGGTAATGAAATTCACTAAACGATGTATTTGTAGACACACTTTATTATCTTTAAGTCAATCATGCTGGTTGGTAAAGATATAACACGAAGTGTAAATTCTTCAACTTAACACTGGGATAATCATCAAGAAAAATTTCAACCAACTATAACTGCCATAATAGTTTTGAATTTTTTTCTCCTTGATAGCTTTGATATCCGTTAGCATAGTAGTAATCGCGTCTAGCTGCCTTCTGTATAGTCCAAAATTCGATTCCAGTGCAGGACTGCTAGTTTGGCCTTAATTTTAATGCGAAATTTCAAATTCATTTTGGCAAATTCGAAAGAAAATTTTTTTCTTTAAGTGATCAGTACTGAACAGGTATTGAACAGTTAATTTCCTTTTTGGATCTTCCTAGTTGTTGCCAACTTCAATCCTAATGTACCATAAAATGTCTTGCTATTGAGTGAACCATTGAGAATAAGTCAGCTATAGCAAATATTACATAGGTTAGAAAAATAAAAAAAGTACATAAAAAAAAAAAAAAAAAAAAAAAAAAAATAGGGGAAAAATAGGTAAATTTTAAGTATTAAAAAATTAGGAAAAATAAAAGGGATATATATGGAAAAAGTTTAATTTAAGTGACGGATTAAAAAAAGTGATTAAAGATATAACTATAGTTATAAAAACTATTGAGTAATTGAGGTAATAATTACTGTTAAATAAGAGTTTAATAAAATGAAGTCAGTAATTTGTTTTACTAAATAAAACTTAAAATACCATTATTTACTTCCGGCTCGAACTCTAAATTTCTGAATAAGTTTAGAGACCATATTGGCAATCCTGGTGTGGTCTGGAGAAGATTCAGTTAAGGGGGTTGTTCACCCAGCTTCAGAATTCTTCTCCATAATGTTAAGTCTATGGAAGTTTAATATATTCTCATATTAAAATAACTCCCCAAAAATATGTTTTTTACTTCTTTTCTTTATATTCTCTTCTTAAAGGATATCACTTTTTACCTTAGTTTTCAAAATATTTCTAAAATGTATGCTTTATTTTTAATATTTTATGCTTTAAAAACAGACGAACTAGGAATAAAATTTTAGCACTTCACATAAAATTAAGTATAAACTTTAGAAAAATTTTCAAAACTAAGAAAAACAAAGACATTTTTTAAGAAGTGTATGCAAAAAATAAATGTTAAAAATATTAATTTCTCGAGGAGGTATTTTAAATATATGAATGCAACAAATGCCTATTGACTACATTATTGAAGGGAATACGGCAGCTGAGTAACCAGCCCATTTTAACCTTTCTCCCACATACGGGATTGATAAAATGAGGGCTAAGTATGCTTGAGAACTAAACATTGATGGCTCTACGTACAGCTGCTGTCAGACTCACCATTTTTTCCAAGTAATTTTTGAGCTAACACTTGATTTGAGCCGATTTTTCGAGCGATATTTTTTCAATACCTAGCGTGATAATGAAGAACAATATCCCCATCGTTTTAGACACAGCTCTAAAAAGTCACCGTTAGCAGCGACTTTTCACCCAACTTCTAACATTTCAGTCAGTCAGAGATAAGAGTTTGCAACGTCAATTATTCGATTCCCTACTACCAAGATGACCGAGGCTAAGACGAGAAAAACGAAAAAGTGGTTTCTCTTTTATTATTTTTTTTTCGAGCATTTAAATCTAATAAATTTTAATTGCTTTACACAATTTATATTAAAATCTTTCAACAATAAAAGAATGCTGTAAACCATATTATCAATATAGTACAGATTTGAACAGAAAAGCATGTTATCTATACAATAGCGATTCGATCAGAAAAAAAAAGTAAAGAAGACAGAATGCTTTTTTTTTTCAGCGAATAAAGCATTGGCGAGTTGTTGATAATAACTAGCGGTATTAAATAATTAGCTAGTCGATAATAAGTAGCAATACTACTAGTACCGGCTTTTCTTCCTACTTTAGCAATGACAACTCGAAGACAATGATTGACAATGATTTGACAATGATTTTTATTTTCGATTTTTTCAACCCTTCTTTCACTTTTTAAGCAAAAAGAAAGTTGAAGTTTAAATATTCTAAAAAATTAGCCTCTCGACAATTTTGTTATTCTTAAAGTAGCTTTGGGCAGTCCATCATATATGCTATATAACACCTCAGTGCCCAAGATTAAAAAAAAAGAAGAAAAAAAAAGAAGGTAAGTGCGATCGCAGACCATACAGTGTTTCTCCTTTAATATTTCTTTCAAAACAACTTATCTTTTAACAAATCCAAATTGTTAATTTATAATTAGTAAATTCTTCCATGGATGGAAGCATCAATAAATTTAATTATAAAATAATTATAAAAAGAAGTTATTTATGTTGATCAAATTAAAAATTGTCAAATTAAACTATTTAAATAAAATCCAAAATTCCAAATTTTTTGATAAACCGAAATAAAAAAATTAGCCGAGATATAAATAAAATTTTCAATTTCTAAACACAACAACAAATGTTTAAACGGAGTTTAAAATACTGAAGCACTATTAAATCACAATAGCTTTTAAAGTAGAAAGAAAATTTAATTCCAAAATATATTATGAATATTTGTGAAAAAATATACATACATACATGTAAACCCTTAAATTGATAAAAAAATACAGATATTTTTTTAATTAAATCCATCTTAGTCTGAAAATTTTAAGCCTCAGCACCGGGGTTCAAACTAAGAACCTTTGTTTATACTAGCGAGATATTTTACCTCCAACCTATGTTGTTTATACGAAAAACGTTGCAATTCAAGTTTTCTTTCAAAATTTAAATCACGAAAATGAACGTATGACATTGATAAAATTGATTTAATTAAAATAATAGACGTTTTGAAAATTTTAAGATCTGTCATGTGACATGAGGTATTTAGCTGAAAGTATTAAAAATTTGAAATCTCTGTCTTATACAGATTTTGTGTACGGACTCTGTGACGGACAGAGACTGATGGAACTTCGTCAGAGAAACAAAGCTCTAAAAAAGTTTAGAGGGGCATTACTATAGTTCTGATCTTTAATGGATTATAACCCTAGAGATTTAGTTAATTTTTTTATATCTTTACTTGTCAGTATGATGCAATGGGACACTTTGTTGGAAAATTTCGAATTTGTATGACATCATTACCAGTCAGTAGATTGGAAGAAAAAATAATAAAATAACTTAATTACTAGAATTGTTTACATATTACAAATATTTTAATTATACATACAGTGAGCTATGCTTTCCTGTTTAAGGTGCATTTATTGACAAGAACTGTATGTTTTGAACAAGTAACAAAATAAAAAGCTTTAATTATTAAAAATCTATAAAAATCTAATTTTAATGGAACAAATACAGTATAAAATTTTAAAAACAAATACTACATTAATTTTAAGTAAAACTATATTTTTTGTCACAATACGCTTGATACATTTATCTATTAGTAAATATAATAAAACATGTTTTTATAAAATTTATTTTTTAAAGATGTTTTTATTAAATTTCGGGGGCATTCACCGAATTATTCTTGTATCTTTCACGTTGTGAAAGAAAAAATAAACAAAAACTTATCTCTATTTAGTATTTAGAAAAAAAATGCATTTTCTTTCTTTTGAAGTTTAAGCAAAACTATGATATTGAATATCTTCCACAGAGAAAAACATGCATCTTAAAAAATTTTCTCTTTCAAGAAAATTCTTAACAGTTCGAATATAAAGTTACATTTAAAAGCACAAAATATTTTTATGCTTATAATAGAAATGATGCCTTTTTTTTGAAAAAAATTATCTTTTGAAAAACTTTGAACTTTTATTAAAAACGTGGAATTTACCTACATTATATATATATAAAAAAAAGATTTATGTAAAACAATACTTCAGTTACTTATTGTAATGACTATTTTCTGAAATTTAGAAAACATTTTTTGATTCATCATTAATTTTTATAAAAAAGAAAAAAATATAGAAGCATTTCTATACAGATATATACAGTTGGGTGGCTCGAAAACAATCGAAATTTTTATAATCGAAATGCAATAGCAAGGGAAAGTTGTCTTTTGTAATATATATATATATATATATATATTCGATTAAACACAGTTCCATCAAGTCTAATTAGAATAATTTTTGCAGTTACCATTTTATTTTTGTCCGCAAAATGTACAGTATCATTGCATATAGAAATTGACTTGCAAGACGATTATGACAAATAATAGAAATTAAAGGACTTGGTTCAAATATCAATGAGATGTATTCTTTTTTTTTGACTTTGCAACGATGAAACTTTGCCCTATCTTTAATCTGGCAGAGATTTCAATCTTTAAAACATTCGAAATATAGAACTAGCGAAATATCTTACGTAAATACAAAGTGACGTTTTGTTGCAGTGAGGAAAAAAAAAAATTGCTTTCGGCCAGTACCGGGAGGAAGAAGTAGCTTTTATATCTCTTACTTTCTTTTTTTTAAAAAGGATAAAAATAAAGTTATGCTATTTAACCGCACAAAGCTCAAATTATTGGAACACGGTAATAGAAGTTTCAATTATTGTTTTTGTCAATACTGAATACGAATGGAGATTTTGAAAAATTAATCAACTTTATGCAACTTGGTTTTATTTAAAGCGATTTTTATTTGATCATCAAATTCGGTAATATAATGAAATGCCTGCCATTTTAAAAAAGCATGAGGGGTGAAATTAACCAATGAGCTTGATCAAGATCTTATTAAGTCATGTGCGCATGTTCACTCACATCGAAGTCGGTTGATATATGCGAGTGCTGTCGGAGGCAAATAAATTTTTCAAATGTTACCCACTTTAGAAATTCAAACTGTTATATATAAGCCATTTTTTAAGATAAATACAACACAAAAAAAATTCTGCAATCCTTGTGTTAAGATCAAACACTTTAGAAAAAACATTTTCTATTTCAATATTTTTATTTATTTCAATATTTATTTTTGTACATTATTATAAATTTCAATGTTTTTTGACAATTGTAAATGACCACCATTTAGAAACAAGATGGCGGACAAAGTTGAACAACGAATAAGTTCGACACATCGGTATTCACTATGTACACAGCAAATTACAGCCATATTGGTTCATTAATACGCGTGTTATCACGAAAATTAAATCATTTTAAAATGTCAGCCATGCTAGAAATTCAAAGTGCTAAAATTCAGTCATTTTTTAATATACAAACGAAACAAAAAATACTCTTGTTTCTTTGTATCAAGTTAAAATACATAAAAGAGAAGTCTTTTTTAACTTCTAATTTTTGTGTACTTAATTTTAAATTTTAAATTTTAAAAAGAAATTAAATGGACGCCATTTTGATACAAAATGGCGAATGAACTCGGTTCATGCATCGGTGTATATTATGTACACACCAAGTTTCAGCCAAATCGATTCATAAATACGCACGTTATCTCGTGAACAAAGTCAGATAGTTTTAAAATCTGAGCCACACTAGAAATTCAAAGTGCTATAACTCAGCCTGTTTTAAAGATACAAATAAAACAAAAAAATGCTCTGCAATCTTTATACCAAGTTCAAACACACAGAAAAAAAATATTTTTCAATTTTTTATCTTTTTGCAATTAATTTTAAATTAATTAGGATGAGCGAAGCGAATCCTCTACTAGGCCACTCAAATTACATTTTGTCGTACGTCTTACAAAACAAGTTGGAAATTGCACGTGAAGCGTAGCAAACGAGGTGCGTTCGTACGATAACGAAGTTTTAAAAATATTACTCTCATATATCAATCTCATAAAATTGTAAATAGTGAATTACATTAAAACGCTCATCAAACAATGTTCTCCCTATACCATTATGTAATGGAATACTTTTGTGTGGCCTTGTAAATCAATAACAAATGTTCTTTGCATCACAAATTATGTAAAATGTATATTATAATATGTACTTTATAGTTGCATATAAATTTTATTAAGTTCGAATGAGTGCAACACTATTAAAATGCATTTGAAACATTTTCCCCCATTGGCCGTAATGTAACGGAATACTTTTGATTGTCCCTGTAATTGAACTATGCATCCGATTTTCATAAAATTTGAAATAACTCGACAAAATTAGGTAATAACTATGTATTTTAAATTTCAAACGTATAAAATACATTTGAAACTTTTTCCCTATTGACTATAATGTAATTGAATACTTTTGATTGCCCCTGTAATTGATCTATGCACCCGATTATCAAAAAAATTGAAATAAGTCGACAAAATTATGTAATAGCTATGTATTTTAAATTCCAAACGATTAAAATGCATTTGAAACTTTTTCCCCCATTGACCGTAATGTAACGGAATACTTTTGATTGCCCCTGTAATTGACCTATGCATCCGATTTTCATAAAATTTGAAATGACTCGACATAATTATGCAATAATTATGTATTTTTAATTTCAAACGATTCGGTTGGGTAGTTTTTGCGTTGTTATATGCGGACGGACAGACAGACAGACAGACAGACAGACAGACGGACAGACAGACAGACGGACGGACTGAGCGACAACAATAGGTGCTACATATTTACATGATTACGAACGCACCTAAAAACTATTCAGTATTTTGATTTGAAATTAAACACAAAAATAAATTATGATCTGTAGATTTGCACAATATAATTTTTTTTACAGTAAAACGTTAAAAAATTTATTATTTTAATTAATTTATTTTACATGCATTTCCAATACGGACGCATTTTAGCAAATAAATAAAAAATGAAACGCGTATATTTCAGAAAAAAATATAAATCATGGAGTAAATAACTATAGATAGAATCATGATTAATTTAATAAATAAAATATGTTTTCATTATTCAGCAAAATCGTTTGCACAGATGACACTTAAACATTTAAAAAAAATTGTATTGTGGATATTTTTTTTTGTAAAGTGGCAACAAAAGAATTGTAAACAAATAAAATTAATTGTTAAATTTGTTATATAAATAAAAAATTAAAAGAATTGAAGCATGAAGTTGTTGCCTCGATTCAAGCTCTTTATAAATATACTAAAGCAAAGTTGGCCGATTCAGAAACTACAAATTGAATTTTAACCATTTCTTACTTTATCATTTGGATCTAAAGTACGTTCTTATTTGTGGACCGAAAAAGGTTTAGTGAATAAGACTTTAGACTTTGTTGCACGTAATAAAGAAAATCACAAGCCACCAAACCAGATATCGCGAATAATCATGGTCAAATTTGAATACTACAAAAATTTAACTTATAAGAATTGGTGCGTACCAATTCCCCCAATAATTAAATTCTGGAAAAATGGAAGCATAAATTGCTCAAGGAAAGAATTTCTTCCGCAGTTAGCTTTTGCTGTTACGATTCATAAATCCCAAGGTTTAACATTAGAGGAAGCAGTTGTATATATTGAGGATATATAGATACCAGTTGGTTTAAAAACGTACGCAACGTTGTCAAGAGTGAAAATCCTTCAAAATTAAGCATTCAATAGAAATTTTCCTTACGAAAAATTCTACAATATCAAAAATTCTGATACGCTAACATGTATAAAAACGAAGAAATTTGAAAAAAGAAGTTTCACAGTTAAAAATTCATAGTATCAACGAGAGCAGATTTCAAATGTTTTTCCAGAAAATAGGATTTTGACGAAGTAACTTTCTTCAAGCTCTCTTCAAATATATTATTCTAAAATAGCTATCAAAGATTATTTAATGTTAATTACAAAGATTGGAAACATGCATATTTCAAACAACTTTAAAAAACACCAGTGGTTACTGGATATTGTAAAAACATATTTAAAGATCTTTTAGTTGAAAATTAAAAAATATTTTGTAAAAGTTTGCTTTGAAAATATTTTATTATGCCAGTCTTACATCATAAATAAAAAATTAAAATGCGCCAAAACATAAAATAACGTTTTTGTTTAATATAGATGCAAAAATAATATTAGAAAATATTTTTACTTTCAAATATCTGTTTCATAAAATAATACTTCGCGAATCCAAACAAAGCATGGCTTTTGCTAGTTTTAAGAAAATGGCCGCCATTTTTTGCGGCTGTAAAAGATATTAACCGATCGGTTTAATATTCTACGATTTTTTTTCATCACAAAATGCAACTTTTCCCCACTATTACATTTTGATTGTATTTTGTTTTTTTCGACCTGCCCTAATACAAGATTCTGTCCAATTAGACAGCCAATTTCAAAGGGTTGAGAGTAGGCATCAAAAGGATTTATTTCCCTTTAATATGAATTCAGTGTTTTATATATTTAAAGGAATGTACATACATTTCGAAAAATTCAAATATTTAAAGTCTTAAAAACTTCAAATTACACATTATTAATGTGTAATTAATAGGCTGTAAGTCAAGTAAGTTTTATACGATTATTCCGTAAATGAAGGACATTTACTTAAAATAGTGGGATACATTTCTTTGGGGAAATTTTTTAGTACGACCTGTATTTACGTTTGAAGATTTAAAAATATTGTTTAGTGTAATGAATGTGGTTAAAAGCGAAACAAGTGTTATAGGACACTTTCAAGAATAAAAGACATTAAATTAAAATTATTGGATAAATGGCTTTTAGAGATATCGATTGAGTGTGATCTATTCAGATTTTTAAAGATCTAAAAATTTTTTTTTGTTAATAATTCTGGCAAGTAGCTAACTAACTTTATACGAAAGTTTCATAATCGTGCGTAATCAATGTAAAACATTTGTGTAAAGTTATTCCATAAAATTGGTGGCAGCCTTGCTGCCTCCAATTTTATGGAGTACTTTAACCGATTTAACCGGTGTAATATTGCAAAGTTACACCAGTAATATATATATATATATATATATATATATATATATATATATATATATATATATATATATATATATATATATATATATATATATATATATATATATATTACGATAACGTATGTGGCACAAAAATCATGATTATTTGTTAATTATTTAATGGCAACATCCAAATGAAACACATCTTATGGGTTACTATGCAAAAGTCCTTTGGTAAGATTTATGCTCTGGTAAATTGGATTTATTTATGTTTTGTTCCTTCGCTGCAATTATGGAGCGTCAAAATATTATTATTCTTATTTTTTTTCTGTTCTTTTTACTTAAACAAACAAAAGTCATGAATTTTAAACATTTCAGTCTCAAATTAAAGTTATGTATTATAAATGAAATGAGTGAAGAAATATATTTTAAATAATTATTACATTATTTTATTATATTTTAAATAATTAATGAAATACGAAAAAATTCCACGGCTACGTTATCTGACGATTTATTATCTGATCCAGGCTAGCATAAAAATACTCAATTCTTAATTTATCAGCACATATGTCATATATGCACCACATTGACACGTTATTTGTCTGACGCCAAATTAGCGAAAATTCCGTTTTCAAATACCAGTTACATACGTATTTTTAAACTAATTTCTATTATTTTAAAAGGAAAATAATAATTTTAAAAAAATTAGTTAAAATAGAATAAAACAATTTATATCATTTTAAAAAAGAAAATAAAAGCAAACAAACAGTTTATTAATAAATAAATAACAATAGCCGAGTTACCATGTGAGGCATATATAATTGCCATTTTGTTGCAATCGCGCCAATGTGGTGCGCATATGGCATCTGTGTCTATCTCTCTGGCAGAATCTTCTAATTTGACAAAAAATGAGCAATTAAAATAAATTATGAATAAAAGCAATATGATTTAATGCTTAGTATACATTCAAGGGAGACCAAATTGGTTGCCAAGAGCGGCTAGTATGTTTAAATTACTCCATTATGGAAGTATGGACGCAGCAGCTGTCACCAATTTTATGGAGTAACGTTACACAATGTTTTATAATGAATTGAGAATATGAGATCTATTTTAAATAAACTTATTTTTGTTCATTAATTATTACTATGTAATACATTAATAAATACATTCGAGAACAGTTTAATTTAGAATATTAAGACTTTGTCATTTTTTCAGTAAATCGGAAATAGCACGTCATGCGTAGCAAATGAGGTGCGTTCATGCTATAATGAAGTTTTAAAAATATATTTAGATCTTTGTGTAATTGTATAAAATATTTCGGATACAGTATAATAGCCGAAAATATCGTCTGTCTCTGTAAATACTATATGTTTTCTATTATACAGGAATAACTTGTAGTAAATTTCCGCAATTTATACCAATTTAATACAATGAGAAATAGTTTAATATAATTAAATCGCGTCTCAATTTATGTTTTCTCCTGTACCGTTATGAAATGGTATACTTTTGTGTGGCCCTGTAAATGAATAACAAATATCTTTCGCACAATAGATTGTGCCAAAAGTACATTGTATTATTTACCTCATAGATGCATATGATTTTTTTTTACGTTCGAAAGAGTGTAACATCATTAAATGTACTTCGAACTATTTTTCCCCACTGGCAGTAATGTAACGGAATACTTTTGGTTATCCTTATAATTAAACTATACATGCGATTTTAATAAAATACGAAATGACTCGACAAAATTTTGCAACACTTATATATTTTAAATTTCAAACGATTCAGTTGGTCAGTGTTTGCTCTGTTATATGCGGACAGACGGACTGAACGGCGACTATAGATGCTGTGTGCTTGCATAATTACGAAACACCTAAAAAGCTATCATATTTTTATTGATTTTAAAATGCTTTTTCCAAAATAACAACTACATTTAAAATATTCACACAAGTGCTGCATTCATGCTGACTTTTATGTCAAGTTAAAGTCAATCGCTTTGTTCTTAATGTCAAATATGAATGATGTGTCTTCACCACAAAATAAATTTATGACATTTACGCGAAGAAAAATGAAAGACAGGTTTAACAGACTTTAAAACTAAAAGTGATTTTTATTTCAAGGGAACTGAAAAATCCTTTTAATATCCCATCAAAAAGGTTTCTCTAATCGAAGTACTTGTTTATCAAAACGATTTTTTCTTAATAAATAGCGGAAAATGAAAGAATTTCTTAAAAATCTTTTATTCATATTTTATAGTAAAAGTTTTAGAATTGTCCCCAGATATTCAATAATTTTTTATCAAATTTAGTATAATCTCGTAGTTATATATTAATCAGAAAAATCAGAAAATCTTGTTCTTATATTCTGAAATTTTTAGAAAAAGAATTAATCGGCAACTAAAACATTGCAGGAAATAATAAAATGGTTTATATTGTGAGGAAAATGTTTAATAGGGACAGTAAAACCGGAATAGAAGAGAATCAAAAAGAACTAGATATGGCCAAGTCTGACAAGCCGAAAATAAGTTTAATTAAACAAATCATTACTAAAAAGGTGTCATAATTTACCATTTTCATAGAATGCCAACAGTTAATCAACTTGTAGAAGCGAAATAAATAGCCACCGGTAAAAATTCAATATAAAATACACTGCAAATTCGTGAAAATTTTCCAAAACCAATTGAGCATAATAATT
Source organism: Maratus speculifer (assembly GCA_964019185.1). NCBI lineage: Eukaryota > Metazoa > Arthropoda > Arachnida > Araneae > Salticidae > Maratus > Maratus speculifer. Next base: position 330,436,848 of record OZ025297.1, read on the forward strand.
AACATTTCTAATTAAAATCGTTATCGATTATCTTGTGAATGTGTTGCGAATGTGTTAGGCGAGGAAAAATATTGTACAAAAAGCGTTGCTGAAAATTACATAATTTTTCCAGAAATGCAGTTGTTGATATTTATTGGTAGAAATTAGTCAATTCACTCAGTAATTCTCCTGCAATTTTTTCCTATAAAGCAAACTGTTTCTTATTTCCTTTTTTAAAATGTGTAATTTTAAAGGCACTGTGTAGAAAGTGTTTTGAAAGTAAATTACATGTGATGTTTTATAGGGTTCTGAAGTGTGTGGTATTTACAATGTGTTGTTAATTTGGTGATAAAGTGTTGTGCAGCACAAGACTATTGTAAGAAAATATTTTTAACAACACTATTTTCAAAACAGTTAACAACACTATTTTTAAAACACATTTCTGGATAGGAATACTTTTGCAACATAAGAATATAATCACATCATAAAATACGTTTTGTGTACAAAGTTATTTGATTATGACATTAATGCGTTGTAAATTTTGAGACAAAAGGTGTTCTAAAACGTGTTTATTTGAAATTGCAGTGTAGGTATCAGCAATAAATATAAATAAGTTTAATAAAATTATGTATTATTAAAAAGTTGTAATGATTTCCGTTTTCGTGGAATGCCGACACTTGGCCAATTTCTAGAAGCGAAATAAAGTTGGCACCAGTAAAAATTCAATGTAAAATAAGTAAATTTTACTACCAGCGCGCGTTATTAAAATAGATATGATTGACTCTTCCGGCAGTATAGAGTTATCATGCCACATTTTTTGCAAAGAACACGAATTTTTCTATTAAATACTCCATGAGGGTTTAATATGTGAGAAAGTAGTAAGATATTACAGCGTTTTAAGAAAAATAAGTTTAATTAAATATATTTTCGGCTTGTTAATCCTAGTAATACTTAATTCATTTAGTTCGTATAATCTTTTTAAAATGGATTTACATTTACAAAAATTTCAATTCTGTGATGACGCGGCTTCCAACTCCCGGACTAGAAATATTTATTTAACGGGTTCTATGCATTTATTTTATTCATAACCAGGCTTCTCGCTGTCACTCGTCCATTGCGTCAAATCGCGAGAAAATGCTTCATTTGGCGTGTAAATCAGATTCACCAAATTGCGAAGGCTCAATTTCTGCTCTTTTTTTATGTGTGTGGTTACAGATGAGATTTTTTATCAACATTAGTATATGATTGAGGTCACTTTTCATCTTCTATCGCACTGTGATATTTGCATAATTATTTATAGAGATAAAATTGTACAATAAGTATTTCGCGTTTATCATTTTATCATTATCTATGTTCCGTTAATTTCGCAAAAAAAAAAAAAAAAAAAAAAAAAAAATTACTCGCATTAATTGCCAAATAGAGAAAATTTTTTTTGAAATGCGGCGTTGAATTTGCAGTTTACCGAACTGTTTATAAATTGTATCTTACGTATCATTGCTCAATCATCATTTTTTCTATAGGTTATTGTTAGACTCTCATAGCTATTTACCACGAAAAGAATGTCTGAATCATTTACACATTTAGGAAACATTTAGAATGTGTTTATTTTTAACAGTTTCTGCAGCGTATAGTAGAATTTTTTACTTTTAAGCAATGACAAAAAACTATCTTATTTTAGAACACATTGAAAATAAAACGGATAAAATAAAGGATTAAGATTTTTAATTGTTTTAAGTCGAATATTTTGCTAATATTTTTTTTCATTTGGCTTCTGCTTTTTATTTCATAGTCGCCAAATCGCTGATGTTAATCAAAAGCTTTTGAGAACCCTGATTATAACTAATATTTATATTTATAAACGTGAAGTAATTATAAATGATTTCTTCAAAATCACTCTGATTGATTCACCCAGCTCCAATGCTGGAAGGAAAATAGTCAAAGAAGAAAATGTTTTAACCTGTTAACAAATAATGTAAATGAATAGGAGCAATTTTGCTAAAAAAATTTAATGTAAATAGGATTTTGCAACTAAAAGGGGTTATTACCGTATTTACTCATGTATAACGCGCACATTTTTTTCAAAAAATAGGACTAAACTACTAGGTGCGCGTCGTACACGGAATAATTTTTTACTGCTGGATGTAATCGCACGATATACCTATGAATCAAGAAATGAATTCAAAGGAGACATAATTACGCGGAAAATCTTATTTAACTGAAGCATTACTACCTCTTTATTTCCCTCCTTGCACTTTTTTATGAATTAAGATCATATAAACGCTAATTAGCAATTCTCACAACCGTCATTCACTCCTATCCCCCATCATTCATTCCCTACCCGAAGTCTAAAAATCCATTTTCGTCTTGTTTTAGGTCTGATTTGTTTCGACTTTCTTTACTGAAATTCCTTTAGTCATTCATTCATTTGCATATCAAATTTATGGTGCGCTTTACATACGAGATTTTAAAAAATCGTCATTTTTTCTTGCAAAGTAGGGGGTGCGCGTTATACACGCGTTCGCTGCATACACGAGTAAATACGGTAATAAAAAATATTATAAATATTTTCTAAATGTTCAATAAAATTAGATTTATTTACCATCCAAAAAGTATATGTATTTCATTTAATTTAAATGCAACACACCGGATTCCCACCCAACTAGTATTTAGATAAATTGATAAATATAGATAGAGAAGTTATTCCGAATGTATTTAAAAAGACCCTTACTACTTTCCCGTTTGACGAGAAATAATGTGAAATTAAATAAAGACTTTAAAATCATGCAATTTCTATTAAAATTACATTGAATCGTTTTGTAATACTAAAAGCCTAAGTATCATTAACATTAAATTTCATTTTTTATCTATTTCTTTTATTGAACGCATATTAATATTTTAAATTAATATTGATAATCAAGTGTAGAATTTTTTTTTTCAATATTATATTCTTTCTAAAGGATCTGTCTTTAGTTTTTGTATCCTTATTGGATGACACTCATTTAGAAAGAAGCTTTATTCAAAAGTTTTTTTAAATGAGAGTAATGGATTAGAAAAAGTATTCGTATTATAGCTAAAAGTTACATGTATTTTTCAAACTTAATTAATGAAATTCAAGATTAATATTGCAATAATTTTGTATTTAAAACATATTTAGGGATTTTTTAAATAGAAAATTAATCCTCTATCTCCTAAATTATGCATTCATGAAAATTTCATCTTCTAAAGCATTTTTCGTAAATTTTTGAAACTACATTCAAGTTTTAAGCAGTCATGTAATAAATTTTAGAAGGATTTTTAGTTAAGAACATTTTTCACGAGAAAAATTGTGAAATTATTTAAAACCTTAAAATTATATAATTTGCCTTAAAATTATATTGAGTCGTTTTGCAATACTAAAAGCTTAAGTATCATTAATATAAAATGCAACTTTTAAACGTTTCTTCTGTTAAACACAGATTAATATTTTAAATTAATATTGATAATCATGTGTAAAAAAATACTTTTTAATATTATGTTCTTTGTAAAAGAATTTGTATCCTAATTGGACGACACTCATTTGAAAAGATTCTTTAATGAGACTAATCGATTAGAAAAAGTATTTGTATTTAGTTAAAAGTACACATATTTTTCAAATGTAATTAATGAAATTCAAGATTAATATTGCAATAAGTTTCTATTCAAACATATTTTGGGATTTTTTAATAGAAAATTAATCCTTTATTTATTAAATTGTGAATTTATGTATCATTAATATAAAATGCCATTTTTTAAATGTTTAATTTTTTTTTAATCACAGATTAATATTTTAAATTAATATTTATTTTCAAGTGTAGAAAAATCACTTTTAAATATTATGTCCTTTGTAAAAGACCTGTCTTGCATTTTTATATCCTGATTGGATTACACTCATATGAAAATATACTTTAATGAGAGTATTGGATTAGGAAAAGTATTTGTATTATAGTTAAAAGTTCATTTACTTTTCAAATTAAATTAAGGAAATTCAAAATTAATATTGCAATAATTTTGTATTCAAACATATTTTGTGATTTTTTAATAGAAAATTAACTTTTTATTTCTTATATTATGAGTTCATGAAAATTTCATCTTCAAAAGCATTTTTTTCTAAATTTTTAAAGCTACAGTAGAAGTCTTACACAATTATGTAATAAATTTTAGAAGGATTTTCTAATTAAAATTAAATTAATTCATATTTATAGTGATTTTGTATAGTAATTATAACTTCATTAAAATCATTTATTAAAAATATTTTTTTAGTATTTTATATAATTAGGAAATAGAGGGAAGAAGGGGACACATTAGGACATGAGCCAGATTTGGACAAAGCGTTTATCTCACAATATCCACAGAGGAAGTTTCTGAAAAAAATGTCATAAGATGGCATTATATACAGTATTGCTTATTACCACATGCGTTTGCAAGTCTCACAGAGTACGAATATTTAAGAGTATGAATATACTTTTAAGAGTATGAATATACTTTTAAGAGTATGAATATACTTTTAAGAGTATGAATATACCTATAATTAAGCTTTTTTTATAATTCCAAAATTTTACCTGCCCGGTTCCAATATTTAGGTCCAACATATTGTTTAAAAATTAAACCTTAGGGTCACATTGAGACAGTTCAGTGTGTTTTTGACCCATTCAAATCACACATCAAAAGAGCTTTAAGTGACTGAATAGTTTCAAATTCTGGGAAAATGTTTTCTCAGATCTTGTAACATTTGCATATAATGTGTCATTTAACATTAACTACATTACAAGTGTATTTGAATGTACAGGAATTTGGTTATTTAATCAAAGCATTTTCAGTGTAGATGACCCTGTGGTTTCTTGTGTTACAGAAACAAGTATTACAATTTTGACAAATTATAATTATTGTTTCTTGAGGATGATTGTATCCAAAACTGTTTTAGAAAATATCGAAATACGGGGTTTTCTAAATAAATATAGGTGTTTTAACGCTTGGTAGCATTTATTACAAAAAATTTAAAATTACAAATGATATATAAAAAAGAAAGAGCAACTCAAACAGTTTTACCGATAAGCTTACCTACAAGAGTTCTTCCCAAACGTTGATTAGCAAAGAAATTCTTTTCAGACTCTCATTCTATTTAACACCATATTTTTTCTACCGGTGAGGGTTCATAAAGGATCGTGTGTTTGCGCCTTCCCAACCAGCTGACCTGTCGCAACAATGACCCAACAAATACTTTTATTTTATATATTAATTTTAATTTTAAGTTTTATGTAATAAACCCTGCCAAGCGTTAAAACTCGATATTCATTTAAAATATCAGGTACTTTTGATGTACCCTCTCTCTCGATCATTTTAGATCAACTCAAGTTCTTTTGTTTACAGAGACAGGCAAAAATATTATTGACAATGAAACAAAAAATCATTCAAGTACATTTTGATGATGTTGCATCTTTTTAAACGTAATAGAATTGGCATTAAGTGCATTAATAGATACATTCTGGCCAAATATATGGGTTGCAAAGAATTTATTATTAATTTACTGTGCCACACAAATGAATTACATTACATAATAGTCTACGAAATAAAAAAGTTTGAAGTGCATTTTAATTGAGATACACTTTTTCTAAAATGCTTTAATTGATATATTTTACTGAGGCTTACTAAAGCAATATACTTGCTGTAAAACATGATTTGCATATCCTTTATCGTTCACTAGCAGGGATACACAAAGGATTTCAGAAACCAATATTATATCCGAACTATTAACTGTTAGCGATAATTGTGAGATTGCGATTTCATTTAGGGTATTCATTTTTAAATTTAATTAAATTTGCATATAACGTACTGCACAAGTGGCATAGACCATATACAGTAAAACCTCCATAACGAACACTCCCGAATAACGGACACTTCTATTTAACGGACAATTTTCTAATCCCCACTCCCAAAACTTAAAATTTTCTATGTTTAACCTCTGAATAACGGACACTTTTTTCGGCGATAAAGAATAAAAAAGTATCTTTTAACGAGAAAAAAAAAAAAAATGAAAAAAAAGTTAAAAGCGTCTAAATTTATTGGGGAAATGTATCACAAATGTTGTGATCACAGATAAATACAGAGGATGGGCTGGAAAAAGCCCCCCCCCCCCCCACGTCCAATGTTGAATTCAGGAAGTTGCCCGGGGGGGACATCTCTCAGAGCATTCGAAACATTCCCCCGGATGATTTTGCGATTTTATGTTTTTAAAGCTCAAAAAGTTCAACTCCCTTCCTCTTTCCGTCCCGGAACTCTATGATATCCAATAAAGTCACATTAAAAAACAAATTACATGTAATCGCAAGCAAAAGTAAACTTTTGTAACAGTTTTTTTCGCAAGAGTGTACTAGACAGTGGATGAAGGTGTACACAATTTTATTTCAGTTTTATTGCTTAAAAAATAAATTTAATTTATGATTAATCATGTAAAAGAAGTTTTAGGACATACAAAAGCCAATTAATGAAACATTAAATATTTCTTAGCGATTATTGAATCTCTGAAGTTTTCCCAATAGCGGACACCTCCGAATAGCGGACAATTTCTGCGTTCCCGATGTGTCCGCTATTTAGAGGTTTTACTGTACAAGACTACACAAATAAATTCGTAAGCATAGCTAAAAATGAGTGTGAATTTCTCTAAGATGCACTGTTTAAAAAATTCTGAAATTCACAAATATTTTTTTCCTGAATTTCACAGAATAAGGTCCCTTTTTACAACAAAAGGGCATTTTCAGTTAAAAATTAGAAAACTCCAATATATTTCTTGAAAATAACAAAACGGATGGAAATACAAACAAAAAATGGAGACACTCCGTTACGTGGGGGGGGGGGGGGCTACGTGGCCGAGTGGTCAAGGCACCACCCCGCTAATCACCTGCAATCGCAGATTGTGGATTTGATTCCCGCTGGTGCCATGAAATAATGAAAACATAAAAAACTCTTTTATATTACATTTTTTTGTTTATTTTTCTCGTATTTCTTATTAAAAAAATCTTTTAACTAATTAGCCAATGAATAAATAAATAAGTAGTGTACGACAATTTCAAAAAACTGTCTATAACATTATTTTTGTAAAAAATGAATAATTTTTTTCGTTCATTTATAATAATAATAATAATAATAATAAAATCAGTGATTTTTTTTTTTCAAATTTAAACTAGTTAAAAAATTAAAACTGATTTTTAAAAATAATAAGTATTATGCATCAGTCTAAAATAAAATAAAATAAACCGTTCACAAATATTATAACGAATATATTTGAAAGGAAATCTTTAAAAAGCACAACAGATTTTCCCACTAACTCATAAATAAAATACTTTGTACAAGCCGCCATCAGCAGCTTTGGCTCAGCCAGTAAGGATTTCTTCCGCTATCAAAAGGTCTCGAGTTTAATCCTCAGGACGGCTTCAGGTAAATTATAAAATAATAATAATAATAAATAAATAAATTAAGTAAAATAACATAGCAGCTTAAAAACACTAGGAAATTTCGAGTGCTTTGATGATTAATCGATTCATTAATTTTAAAAATTACATTAAATTATTATCATTAAAAGTCAAACCTTGTAACAGAAAGTTACTGCTTCTTCAAACGGAGTTTTCCTTTCTTTTATTTCCCAAAACGGAAAATCTACCAACGGAACGGTAAAAGTTCGCCTACTTTGCTGCCAGTAGTTTTCCCGTGAATTCACAGATTTATTTTTAACAGTGTGGCTTTTAACTGAGTAACGTATTTTTCAAGCTGAACTATATTTAGCATACTAAAAGATGATTTCAGAAAGTAAATAAAATCCTATACAGAGACATAAATGGAACTGGATAAAGGACCTTATTATGGATGAAATCTTCTAAAAGGGTGATTTCAGTAATTTTAAGCGTGATTTTTTAGAAGAATCTGTATTTAGAATACAATGTTCTACAAAATAATTCAACTATCTTTACGCAAAAGAATTGTAGCATTTTTTCAAATATGAGTGGTAATTGCTGAATCTTGTTTTCAACTATGTTATGTTTTTCTTAAACGATTACAGAATTATCTTGTATATTTTATTAAACAGCGAAATACATTTGAAAAATCTGGTAGTGTTGAAAGTGTTTCATCATGGACACTGCAAATTTTCAAGCACAAAAATAAACACATTTATGAACACTTTTTGTCACCAAATTTAAAACACATTAAAGTGATGTAAATTAGAAAACTTCATATGCAAAATGTTTTTGTGTTTTGACTGCGTATTTAATATGTTGCAAAATTGTTGCTATCTAGTAATGTGTTCTTAATATCCTGCAAAATTATTGGTATGTAGAAATGTGTGCTAAAAATAGTGTAGTTAATTATGTTGAAATAGTGTTCTAAAATTGTTGATAAAAATATTTTCTTACAATAGTGTTGCGCTGCACATTACTTTGTCATAAAATAAGCAACACATTGTAAACACCACACAATTTAGAACCCTATAAAACATCGTAAAACACTGTAAAACACATGTAAAACACATGTAAAACACATGTAAAACACTTTCCAAACTTTTTTTACATGATGCAACATCATTAACAACATGATAAAACATCGTTATTATAAAATCCAGTGAATTTCGGTTTTATTTCGTTTAAAATTTGGATAATTGAGTTTTATTGATTTTGTTAATATTAGCTTAAAATAATATTTGCTTGAGAGTTAGACTGAGCAATATAAGATGTATTTTTTAGTGTAACTAATATTGTAGATTTATTATTAATCAATGAAACAGTTATTTCTTAAAGATTTTCTTTCGTCGAATTTTGACGGGTTCCACCTCGTGAACCGTAATTGCTGAATCCTGTTTTCAACTACGTTATGTTTTTCTAAAACGATTACAGGAGTATCTTATTTACCTTATTAAAAAAAAAAAAAAAAAATAGCTGGAAGATTTTCAAGTGTTAAATAAAGTATGCTTAACGTTTGATTTATCTCCCCCCCTCCTTTTTTTAAAGAAAACGGTTTTAATTAACGCTTGAGAATAACATAAAAAATTCTTATTAATAGTTATTTAAAATCCATTATTTTCTTTGAACTATATCCGATTATGACGGTTTAGATTGTATATTCCGCTCTATATATAATATATACATATGTAAATTACATATTAATAAGAATAATACTACATATATAAATAAGTTGTAATAATGAGAAGCACTGCTGTCAATGATTTTTCAACTTTTTAACAGAAAAAAGTACGATTTTAGTACGGATTTAACGTTATAGTTGCATATAGCATGAAGCTTAAAACCGTATATACTACCTCTGACAAAAAAGTTCGGTGAATGAATTCAGAACGACCAATCTGGCAACACTGGGGAAACAAAGCGCTGCACCTGCATAGAGGCAAGTGTTGACCATCTTCCCCCCACCGTTGTTCAGTTGAGCGTCGTTTATGTTCTGTGTAAAACGTGCTTTCCTAAGTGCTTGTTCAGTGTTTTGATTCTTAACTGAGAACAGGAAAATGAACGAACAAAAGATCAGTTTAAAATTTGGTTTTAAGCTTTGCAAGACATCGAAAAAAAATTATGAGGGGTGGTGCAAATTGAACATCCACCATACACGCCATATCTCAATTCTCCAGACTTCTTCCTATTTTTGCGACCCAAACTCCCTTCGAAAGAGGTTTGACCATATTGCTGACATCTAACGAAACGTGACGAAGCTTTTGAACTCCATCCCAAATGAAGACTTATTGCGAATTTTCCAGTACATGTTTAGCAGATCACAGATATGCATAGTAAGGAGAGATGACTATTTCGAAGGATGGTATGGTAATTTTCGTTAATATTTCATCTACATTAATTTTACGGGATTATTCACCGAACTTTATTGTCAGAGAAGTAATAAGAAATACTGCTGTTAATATTTTCAAAAATTTTTAACATAATAAAAATACGTTTTTATTTCGAAAATAGATAATAATTTTCAGATTGTACAAAAATTTTGCTTGCTATCATTTTTAAGATCACGAAGGTAGCAACTTTTATGATTGAAAAAATTATCGAAAAAATCACTTTTAATTACTTACTTACATGAAATGTATAATAATAACTATAAAATGCAAGTTATGCAATTGTTATTAATTATTAAACTTTGTTTTAAAGATAATTATGAACTAAAAGTTTTTCTTTTTTTTCATGCCAGTAAATTTTTCATATTTTTATTATTCGATATGCTTTGCAAACGGGAAGCAATCTTATTGAACAGGAATTTAAATGAAATGCATTTTCTAAATTAGAATAAAATATGCTCTATTTAATTTTTTCCGAAGTAACAATTTAATTCGCTGCTAAAAACACACTAAAAGAAAACTTAAATGATGTAATTATAACCTTTTAAAAATGCAATTCGTTTTTCCCCTTATACATTCATATGTAATAATTTATTTTCAATATTTTGTTCACCACTTAAATAAATAATTAGCAAAAGAAAAAAAAATGTGCTCTTATGGCGTTAAAAATCTTAATGATAAAAACTTATAATTTGTTTTCAAAAACAGATATTAAACATCGTAAAATTCTATGATTTTTTTCTTTATTTCATCTTTTAAGAAACAAAAAACCCAGAAGTAAGTATTTTTCATAAATAGTAAATGGAAATATAATGAATAATTCACTTAAAGTATTGAATAGGCAGTAATAAATGGACCTATTAAATGTATGTTATGACATTAACATGTAAAATAAAATGTAGTGCTTTAGGGAGATTCTGAAAGCATTTTTTTCTTTTAGCTTGCTTTTAATCATTTTTCTTTAGGACATATAATTAAGTTTATTTGAGTCTTATTATCGTAATGTGTGTTGTAGATGGCCTCAAATGCCATTCAGTGCCCGAATAATTAAAGAATTCTTGCTAGGAGAATAATATCAGCATAAAATTACAGAAGAATTTGGAATTTCGTGTATGGTACAGGGGAGTAAAAAACTTATTAAGCAGTGGTATATAATCACCACATTTAACTATTATTATTTATTAGTATATTTTTTGTAAATTATTATGTCACAAAACTGCATCGCAATCAAACTTCAAATGTAGAAAAAATATAAAACGTTTTTAAGTAATTATTTGTATCAGTAACACTTAACAGATTATAATGGCACAGTACATTATTAATTTATGAGATCATTGCTGAATGCATTTTTATTATAACCTTGGTATGACTTTTTTAGAAACATTTACCGCACTGGAAACTAAGAACACACGGAAAGAGCTAAAGAGTATTAAAAAGTTCCGTAATTGATGTGTTATTATAACAATAACAATTGTAACAATGCACAAATAATTAAAAAATTGTCTTTAGAGAATAATATTAGAATAAAATTACAAAATAATTTGGAATTTCGGATATGATACAAGTGAGTATAGAATCTTTCTAAGCGGTGGTATGTAACCATCATCGCTAACTATTACTACACTGTTTAAAATAAATCTGTGAATTCACGGTGAAACTACAGCAAAGTAGCCGAACTTTTACCGATCCGTTAGTAGATTTTTAGTTGTGGGAAATACAAAAAATTAAAACTCCGTTTGAAAAATCAGTAACTTTCCGTTACAAAGTTTGATTTTTAATAATAATAATAATTTAATTTTTAAAATTAACGAATCGATTAATCGTCAAAGAATTCGAAATCACCGAGTGATTTTAAGCTGCTATGTTCTTTCACTTAATTATTAGTATTATTATTTTGTATAAATTAGTTCACGCCGTCCTGAGGATCGAACTCAGGACATTTTGATAGCGGAACAAATCCTTATGAACTGAGCAAAGCTGCTGATGGCGAATCGTACAAAGTATGTCTTTTATGAATTAGTGGGAAAATCTGTTGGGCTTTTTAAAGATTTCCTTTCAAATATATTCCTTAGAATATTTCTAAACGGTTTATTTCATTTTATTTTAGACTGATGCATAATTCTTATTATTTTTTAAAATCAATTTTGATTTTTTAAATAGTTTAAATTAAAAGAAATTCACTGTTTAAAACCACTGTTTTTTTTTTTTTTTTTTTTTTTTTTTTTTTTTTTTTTTGAATGAATGAATGAATGAATGAAAAAAAGTTTTTATTAACAATTTTTTTTACAAAAAAAAAGTATAGACAATTTTTTGAAATTGTCGTACACTATTTATTTATTTATTTATTTTTGGCTAATTAATTAAAAGATTTTTTAAATAAGAAATAAGAGAAAAATAAACAGAAAAATGTAATTTAAAAGGGATTTTTTAAGTTTTTATTAGTTCATGACGCCAATGGGATCCGAACCCACAATCTGCGCTCGCAGGCGATTGGCAATGTGGTGCTTAACCACTCGGCCATAGAGCCGCCCACACAACGGCGTGTCTCCGTTTTTTGTTTCTATTTCCATCCGTTTCGTTATTTTCAGGAAATATGGTGTAATTTTGTGATTGGTAACGGAAAATGCCCTTTTGTAGTGAAAAGGGATCTTTTCTGTGAAATTCAGGAAAAAAATGTTCGTGTATTTCAGAATTTTTTTAACAGTGTAGGTTGAGCAAAAAGTTCAAGGAAATTTGTGTAAGTTGCTTTGTTATGCACACATTAACAACAAAATCAAGGAGGTCTATTCTTCAAAGTACAGACCATCATAGTCCACGACTTTCTGCCAGATTCCCAATTTGCTGGAAGCACCGTGGCAGCTCCTAGGAATCGGAAAATTCTTGACATGCTTCTTCAACTTTATTAAAGGATTCAAATCAACGGCCCTTAAAAAAAGATGTTGCATTCATCGAAAGAGACCATAATCGCGTAGAGCCAAGTTTGGTTCGAAATTCCTGAGCTCCAAAAATTATATCACTAGTACTCCTATATACGATACCAATTCTCGTAACTATTAGATTAAAAATTTCCCAGAACTTTTAGCTCAATCTAATATTATTTGTTAGTACATTTTTTGTTAATTGTTATGTCACAAAACGACTACGTTTACAGATTTTAAAAGTAGAAAAAAAATATATAAAAATGAATTTATATATTTATATTTACTGGTATCACTTAACAGATAATAACTATACAATGCATTAATAATTTATGAGACGATTGCTGATTGTACGTTTTATATAGCTCTGACAAAGTTTTTTTTAGAAACAGCAGCCCGATTTGCGGCTAAGAACACATGCAAATAGTTCCTAAAATGTGTAACTATAACCTTTTAAAAATCGCATTCATTTTTGCTTTTTTTTCTTTTCTTTTAATACATTCAAGTTAAATGGTTTACGTAATCATTTTTTTTCACATTTTAATAACTAATTTGTTTAAAAAAAACGTCATGTCCTTAAAAAAATCTTAAAAAAATATACAATTTTATTTATAAAATGGTTATTACACAGTGTATAAATTTTACTTTATTTCACTTTTTAGAACAAAAAAATAGCATCTTTCATAAATAGAAAATGAAAACAAAATAAATAATTTACTTAATATAACCATTAACCATTTATAGCAGGTTGAAATAAATGGATCTATTAAAATATGTTACGGCATTAATATGGACAATAAAATGTAGTACTTAAAGGAAATGTAGTTACTTGAAAGCAATTTTTTTCTTTTAGCTTGCTTTTAATTATTTTTCTTTAGGACTTATAATTAAGTTTATTAGGGTATTATTAATTTAATGTGTATTGTAGATGGGCGCAAAAGCCATTCAATGCACGAATGATTAAAAAATTCTTGCTAGGAGAATAATATCAGTATAAAATTACCAAAGAATTTGGAATTTAGTGTATGATACAAGTGAGTATAGAAACTAATTAAGCGGTGATTTATAACCATCAAGGCAAACTATTATTATTATTTAATTAATTTTTTTTTTTTGAAACTGCTATGTCTAAAATTACATCGCATTCACACTTAAAAAATAAAAAAAATGCATGCAAACGATTTCACATGTATATTTACATGTTCATTTCTTTTCGTTTACATTTCTTTTTTACATGTATGCCTTACACTATAAAAAAGAAATCTGTAAAATTATTAACATTTTTCTTTGGAATTTCTAGAACTTTTTATGTAGCGGCAACAACAAAAATTTATCGAATAAAAACACATTTGTATTGCAAATAAAAAAAAATCTGTAAGGAGCTAAGAATTTTTTAGCTAACTGAGTGGCCTAGAATCTTTTATGTAACTGCAACCTGACTTACAGATAAACTTTTAAAACGATTACTCTAATTTTAGTAGATTCTTTTGTAAAGCTACAGATTTCTCAAACTTTACAATCACTAATATGGTAGATTTAAAACTCTTTCTACAGATAAAATTTTAGTAAGCATACATATTTCTAAACAGGTGATAATGGTAGAATACATTAAGAATTTATAATATCACTGGTAATTGCATTTTTATTATAAATTTGCTATATATATATTTTTAGAAATAGTTACCCAGTTTGTGGCTAAGAACACACGAAAAATACATGAAAAGATAGTTTAAAATATGTGATTATAACCTTTTAATTCGATTCTTCCATTCTCCCTTTTCTTCATTTATTTTAATACTATTAAATATAATAGTTTAGTTTTAACATTTTGTTCAGAATCAAATAACGAAATGGTAAAAAAGAAAAAGAATGTCATGACATCAGAAGTCTTAAAAATATAAAACATACAATTTTATTTATAAAATGGTTATAAAGGATTGTAAAATGGTATAAATTCTACTTTATTTCATTTTTGTATTGTAAAAGGTACCAGTAAGTATCTCATAAATAGCAATTGGAAATATGATGAATAATTTACTTAAATTATTTAATAGGGAGTAATAAATGAAACGATTAAATGTATGTCACGACATTAGCATGTACAATAAAATGTAGTACGTAAGGGAGTTTCTGAAAGAGAATTTTTTCTTTTAGCGTGCTTTTATTCATTTTTCTTTTGGACATATAATTAAGTTTATCAGGGTATTATCTATTTAATGTGTATTACAGATGGGTACAAATGCCATTCAACGCACTAATAATTTAAAATTCCTGCTAAGATAATAATATCAGCAACAAATTACAGAAAAATTTGGTCTTTCATAAATTTCACAAGTGAAAAATGAAAATAATTAAGCAATGTTCTATACCACCACCTCTAATTATTATTATTATTTAGTATAGTTTGGTAAACTTCTACGTCACAAAATTACATCGCATTTAAACTTTAAAAGTAAAAAAAAAAATACATATATATATAAAAGATTTTACATTTATATTTACTAAACTTTATTGTCAGGATCTGATAGCACCTGTGCTAAGGAATGTAATGTCTACTCTTTCTCTATTTGAATATTTTTTATTATATGGTTGTGTACAGAATTTCCAAGGTGACATTCCTTCTTTGTGGAAAGGGGAATTGCCAGATAATCCTTTACAGGTGGGGTGTTAGAGAAAAGAGATAGCTGAGAGGCATGTCCACCTGTCAGTGAAGTATGCGGATGGTGAGCAGATTAGCAGCAGGTCACTAAGCAAGAAAAGAATGGAATATGTGTCCAATGAGGAGGCTCCAAAGGGATTTATGTGGGGGAAAGCAGTGATTTGGAGAGGGCAAGTTTGCCTCAGATCATTGATTCGGTACCTAGGCTTCGTACCTAGAGGTTGCTCGGTGTGGAAGAGCGTAAAGTGTGCGTTTTCTGGTGCGCAAAGGACACAGAAGTCCTGGTGTTTAGTGCTCTGGGCTAAGAAGTGCAGGCCCAGTATACTTGTGTTGGGAGACTCAAGGTTGAGCTCCAAAAAAGTGAATTTAACGTGTATTGAGTGTGAGGTGGAAAGTGTAATTGGAATAGTACACAACCAATCTTTACGGTATCTAATTTAATGTTGAACCGGATCACCTATATCCGAGTTGTAGTTGTATATATTTGTAAATAGCGTATTTTGTGTGTACATATATTCTTAATAAACTGATAATTCGATTACTAGCGTAAGTCTTCATTTACACCAATCTCACAGTGGGTGACCGATATCACCTAGTAATATCGGTGGTGGCAGCTATATCTACCACGGACATTCTTCAAAGTTGTGTGGACTGAGGGGAACGTCCGACATTTATCAAATTACTAAACTCTTTCTAGGAAAATGGGATTCTTAGAACTTTTATGTGAAGGCAACAACAAAAATTCATTTAACAAATACATGTTTGCTCTGTAAATGAATAAGTCTTTAAAGAACTAAGATTTTTTCTGAAAACTGGGATGACTCGAACCTTTAATATAACTACTTTTCTAAGATTACTCTAATTTTATGAGACTCATTTATGAAGCTATATGTTTCTGTAATTTTACAAGAACTAATTTTTTTTATTTACATCATTTTGTTTACAGTGTACAGATACATGTTTAGTGAGCATTTTGTTTTCATAGTCTAACTGATAATAAAGGTACAGTACATTCAGAAGTTATAAAATCGCTCCTTATTGCATTTTTATTATAATTTGACTATAAATTTGTTTTAGAAGCAGCAACTTAGTTCGTAGCTAAGAATACACGGAAAGAAAGCTTAAAATGTGCAATTATAACCATTTAAAAAACATATTCTCTCATTTCGCCTCTTTTTTCTTTTCTTTTAATACATTCAAATACAATAATTCACTTTTAACGTTTTGTTCACAATTAAATAACTAAATAGTAGTATAAAAAAAAAAAAAAAAAAAAAAAAAAAAAAAAAAAAAAAAAAAGCCATGACGTTAAAAATCTTATAAATACAAAAGATACTATTTTATTTAAAAATAGTTATTAAACATTGTAATATTGTATAAATTCTACTTTATTTCATTTTTTAGGGAAAACATTATTAAGTATTTTTCATAAATAGCCAATGGAAACAAAATGAATAATTCATTTAAATGGTTTAATAGATAGTAATAAATGAAGCCATTAAATATATGTTACGACGTTAACATTCACAATAAAATGTAGTACTTAAAGGAGATTCTGAAAGGGGATTTTTTCTTTCAGCTTGCTTTTAATAATTTTTCCTTTAGGATATAAAATTAAGTTTATTAGAGTATTATTAATTTAATGTGTATTGTAGATGGGTACAAATGCTATTCAATGCACGAAAATTAAAAAAGAAATTCCTGCTAAGAGAATAATATCGGTATAAAATTGCAGAAGAATTTGGAATATAGTGCATGATACAAGTAAATATAGTAACTAATTAAGCGGTGGTGTATAAACAACACCGCTAACAGAATCCATAAAAAGTAACAATAATAATAACAATAAAACTATAAAAGTTTCTAAATTCCGACGCTATTGTAAGCTGTATTACGAAAAAAAAAAGCGGCACAATTCGGTAAAGAAATGCCTAGAAAATTAACTAAGCAAGTTTCCACATTTTGTGATATCTGAGTTTTTATGTTTAAAGTGTGTTAATAAAATCCTTTAAATTTTTTTGGTAAGAAATATTTAGTACATTTATGATACAATCTTGAAATTACTTATTATTATTGAATATAATTAAAAAATATATATATACCATATTTTATAAGTGTCAGTCACCGATGATTGACGCGGTTTAAACAGAAAGTTCGGTGTCGGTCACGGTGACTGAGATGGTACTCAAGTGGTTAAATAACACATTTTTTGTAAATTGCTATGTCACAAAACGACATCGTATTCAAATTTCAAAAGTAGAAAAAATATAAAAAAGATTTTACATTTATACTTACTAATATCCCTTAAGAAGTAATAACAATACTGTACATTAAGAATTTATAAGTTCTCTGCTGATTGTATTATTAACTAAAGGAAAAGAAACAATACGTAAAATTTATGACGTAAATTTAATTTAAAAAATTACATGAAAAGCGTTATGCAAACTTGAACTTAAAAATAAAATGTATTATTTTTCAAAAATTACCAATTTTTATAGAGCTTTATAAATTGTAATTTTTTTTTTTTGATATCTTTATTATAAATTTTGTTTAGTTACAGCTACTCAATTTGCAGCTAAGAAAAGATTAAAAATAAAAGAACTTAAGATGTTTAATTATAACCTTTTAAAAATTTAATTCACCTCCTCATTTTTATCTTTATTTTATTATATTCAATTGAAATGATTTATTTTCAACATTTTGTTCACAGCTTAAATAACTTATTAAGAAAAAAGAAAAGATATTATGACGTCAAAAATCTTAATCATAAAAATATTAATTTTTTTCTCCAAAAATGGTCATTAAACACTTTACTATTACATAAATGTTACTCTATTTTATTTTTTACAATACCTAAGTAACTATATTTCATAAATAATAAATAGAAACATAATAAAGGATTTACTGAGAAGAAATAATAACCAGTTATAAATGAAGCTATTAAATATAGTTATAACATTAATATATATATATATATATAACAATAGTACTTAAGGGTATTTGTAAAACTGATTATTTTCTTTTAGCTTGCTTTTAATTATTTTTCTTTAGAATACATAGTTAGGTTTATTAGGGTATCATTAATTTAATGTGTATTGGAATGAGTTAAAATGAATGTTTGTGAATGAGTTAAAATGGCATTCTGTGCATGAGCAATCTATAAAATTTCATCAGAAAATTACAGCGGAATTTGGAATTTCGCACATGATTAAACTGAATATGGAAAGTAAATAAGCCAGAATCCTTAACCTCTTAACTGTCACGTTTCTTTTTTGTCAACATAAATTAAAAATAGCGGTTAAACACCAACTTTTTCAATAATAAAATAGTGTCTTTATTTAATCGTTTGAGGGGTGCTGTTTACAGTTTGCGATTGGTTAATTTTAATGCACAATTTGTCAATTGTCACCAATAATTTTTTAGTATAATTTGGTTATCATAATATACGTGAAAAGTGTTTTTAATTATTTTCAAATAAATTTGTTTGTGAATTGGGGTATCAGTTAATTTCTTGAGCATTTTTGGAAAAAAATATATTACTTATGAAAGGATCTATCTGAAATATCTGAAAATCAATAAAGATAAATTTATCGTTATAAATTAGTGATTTCTAAAAGCTTTTAGTAATGAAGCAAGCAAAGTATTCTTGTACGAATTTAGTTCGGACAATTCAGTTTAAGGGTTAACCATATCCTCTAACTATTATGATTACGAAGGGATTTGACACGAGGCTTCCCGGGATACAAAACATAAATGAAATCCATTATTTTCTAACTCTACCAACTGTAACTCGTTATTCATTAAACAACAACGAAAAAAAATTGATAAAATCTATGTATTTATATTAGCTGCATGACAAAAATTGATCGCTGAAAAATCGCCAAAGATTTCTATACTTACTAACCGATTTTTGATTATGATAACTACAGCAATTTAAGTGTGCAGTTCTAATGAATTAGCCTATAAAATTAAACAATCTATTGAATTTGTGTTTTATTCATGTTATTTTATATTATACTGTTTATTTGTTGATGAAATAGTATTTGGAAACAAATGAAGAACATTCCTGGTTCAGGTGGCAATCGCTTATGGGCCGGCTGGGAGATCGCCGCAGATTTTTCGGAGCGTGGCGTTCCGCGTGTCCGTCCAAGGTCTTTTATGTTCTTTTTACCAAGACACTCTAACGGTAGCCGGAAAGCTTCAGAATTTATATTGCTATAAGTCCAAATGGATTCATTTTTCTATAGGTCTCGTTCCGTTATTTTTCCGTAATAGTGCCGGCACGCGATAAAGATAAATTTAAAACAAAATTATTTTTAAGAATCACAGTATATGAGTAGACTGTTTTGCAATTCTAAAATTGCAGTAAAAAAAGTACAAAAACATAAAAATTAATCGTCAGGTCTTGCCATTCTGAAAATCATGCCACATATATATTTTTCCAGTATAACATACAAATACATACATATATTTATATATTATATTTATTATATGTTACGTCGCAGACTGCATTACATTGAGATTTCGAGTGTATTAAACAATAAAAAAGAGCTTACATCTATATTAAGAGGCTCCACCAGTAGACGAGAAGCTCTACTCTCAAAACTGGTAGACGGGAGGTGCTGGATTTCAACCCAGTCACGGTCGTCGGTCTAATCGCTTGGAAGTTTTCGTGGTTTTCTTCAAATCTTTTATTTCCTTGTGTAAATACTTAGGGTTAGGTTCTTTTAGAAAGACACCCACGGAGACACAAACCCGCCTTTCGGCCTACATCCCTCTAGTATATGATCGACTGTCATAAATAGCACCAATACACCATTTCTATTAATTCATATCCCTTAACAAGTAATAGCTATACAGTAAATTAGCCTCTTCAGAGTAGGATGAACAGCTTTACAATTTTTTTCACGTATATAAATAATGTTGAAAATAAGAAATTGATGTGAAGGGTGCCTAACGCATAACAGAACTAAACAAAATATCATTTTTTTTTCTTTGAGCGCTTTTTTAGCGAGATATGTGTCATATTAAAATGGTTTCAGCAAAAATGTACGAAATGTACAAAAATCAAAACATAAATAAATTTTCTATTTCTTAAGATATCATTTCTAGACTCCATTAGGAATGAAAAATTGTTCATTATAAATATATTTACGTTTATTTTCCATTTTTTATACCATGCAAAAAGAATGAAATAAAATAGTACAATTTAAAAGATTCTCAAAAAATGTTCTTTTTGAGTCCCCATGTATCATCAAATTTTCTGCGTAAAAAATGAATGTCAATTTATTTTCGCTTTTCAATCTTTTTTAATTATCAATTTGTTAATATAAATTAATAACAGAAGTTAAAGTGTATATGTAAATGATCCCTGGGATATGAAGAGGTTAACAGTTTATACATCACCTTTGATTGTATTATTTACTAAAACCGAAGAAATAATATGTAAACTTCACATTTGAAAAGATGCAGACGCATATTTAAAATTATACGTAAAAAGTTGTTAAATTAAAAATAAAACGAAATATTTTTCAAAATGTACCAATTTCTATACAGCACTATGAGCAGAATGTGAAAAAAAAGATGTATGACCATGTGCACACAGACAAAAAAAAAAAAAAAAAAAAAAAAATGTATTTTCTGCTGCCAACTTTTGTTTGAAATGTACTTGTGCTATTTTCTATACTATTAAAATAAGAAGTAGAAATTCAAGTTTCGATTTTTTTTCATACTTTAATAATCAAAGGAAAAAAAATGTTAAAAAATTAAAAATATTTTCAAAAATATAAAGTCTTATATTTTTTAGTAAACAGTAATTATGAAACAATTATTAATATTTAAATTAGAATCTGAATTAAAAGAACTTTTTAACTAATATTATAACAATGTCTATACAAGCATAAAAAAGGAATACCAGATATAAACGTAAAAGAAAATTTTTAAATGTATAATCATCACCACTTGAAAATCTTTCTTTCTTTCTGTTTTTATTGCATTCAAATACGAGGCTTAAATTCCCTGTTTTGTTCAAAGCAAGT
This sequence comes from Maratus speculifer, assembly GCA_964019185.1. Lineage (NCBI taxonomy): Eukaryota > Metazoa > Arthropoda > Arachnida > Araneae > Salticidae > Maratus > Maratus speculifer. The sequence goes on from OZ025297.1 coordinate 330,458,292, forward strand.
AGAAAGTAATTAGTAAAAAAAAAACAATAATTAAAAATGAAAATTCTGCTAATGGGAGCTGGAAATCAGAAAATGTTAAAGAAATATGATTTCATTTCGAAAATGGATTTCGTAAATACTAAGCAAATATAAATGTTATTTTTTCTTTTTTTTTCTAATCAGAAGAAAACATAATTTAAATAAATTTTATAGTTAGTAAATCAAAAGAAAATGCTTCTTTTTAATCATTTACTTAAATTACTTTATGTGTTGCAATAAATGAAGCTATTAAATCGAAGTTATGAATTAAATTTTATGTAATGTTTAAGCGTTTTTAAACCGAACATTTTGTTTTGATTTGCGCGCCTTTTACCCCGTAGGTAGATACTTATGTTAATCGAGCATGATTATTTTACTGTGTGCTGTGAATGGGATAAAATTATTTAATTATAAATTTTCTTTGAAGAGATTATACGATATTAGAAATAACCAGAATGGATGAAGTTTTAAAGGTGTAATATAAGGTGTCTTGGATTAATAACACCAGATGCTAATATTAAGCGTAATTATGAGTGAATCCATGAGATCAATTATACTGTTTCGGCTTAGATGGGCTCTGAGTCATCGGAATCACAAACAACCGCTAAAAATTAAATTGTTCAATTTGTAGATACAACAACACAATGTTCAACAACTTATCGCCGAAAGAAGTATGCAAGGATCAATGCCCGATCTAAAATTTGGGAGGTGAATTCGGTGATCTTAAGACTATATATGCATAAGGAAGTAATTTGCTTATTAAATAAATTTGTAGTGTTTTCCACGTACTTTCAAATTGTGGAAGACTTTGGGTGTGTTCGCGAGATAGTTTGTTGTTTAAAATATACTGGGCAATAGGTTTAAAATATACTGAGCAATAGGTACAATGGGGTGATGATGCCATCCATTGGCGTTATTACACTGGTTTATCCTTTTCAGTTCTGGAGCTACATCCGAAAAGATATATCTTTTATTTTATGTATGAAAGAGCATTATTGTCATCGTTAAAAACCAAAAAGAATAAAGAATCATTTGTATGTCTTAAGTGCTGCTATTTTTGAAGAATAAGATATCAAATAATTATTACTGCTTCCTTTTATCGCAATTAATGGTAATTAAGAGTAGTTTGTCAATTTTCAGTTCTGTAGTGTTTGTATCATTTAAATTCGGTAATTTGAATGGAATTATTCCATCGTATATTATATTTTTGTTTGCATAAAGTTATTATCCTTATAGGTGGGTAATAATAATGCCAAAATATAAAGTTAGTCTAGTAATCATTCATTATATTTTATGAATACACACCTTCTGAAATATTCTTTATTGTATACTAGTCAATAATTTGCTATGTCAAATCCTATATTTGTTTAGAAAAAAAAAATTCGAAAATTAAAACGCGAAAATTTGCTAAACCTTAATATAGCGTTATTATTCCAAGATCTCTTACACTATAACACTCGGGGAATTTTTTTTTCTTTTGTTTGCCATTGTGAAAATTTTAAAATGCACATCTCCATAAAAAGCGCTTGCCTGCATATCTGAAATTTGTGCTGGTGCACATATTTGCATGCTGTGGTTTAGTGATCAGTGATAATTAAAGGTTGCAGTAAAATTACATCCATATTTTTTAAGCGCATTTCTTATCTTTTTTTTATGTTTGCGAAAACTCTGCCCAGTAAAAATTGTTAATTAGAAAAAAAAAAAGAAGTGAGGAAAATATTTTTTCATTTTATATTTTAATAATCATAAACTATTTTTATAGGTAGAATCGATAAATAGATATGCTTTATTTCGCATGAATAAATCAAACACACCGTAAAAAATATGTAAAGTTACTAAAATTTTTCTAGCAAACTGGGATTCCTAGAGCGTTTTATGTAACGGCAACAGCAAAAACTCTTGTAACAGATACACATTTGGATCGTAAATCAAAATCATGCAATTTAAAGGTTACTAAGAGATTTTTTAAAGAAATTGTAATGCCTAAAACATTATATTTAAATGCAACCTAAGTTACAGGTAATATTTTAGTAAGATGTCTGTAGTTTTAATAGATTCTATTGCAAAGCTACAGAAGTCTATACCTTTGCAAGAGCTAGTTTTGTAGATTTACAATTTTTTTTTTTTTTTTTTTTTGGTGCGTTCATAATTATGTAAATACGTAGCAACTATAGTCGTCGTTCAGTCCGTTCGTTTCTCCGTATTTAACAGACAAAAAACTACTCAACCGAATCATTTGAAATTGAAAATATATAATTGCTGCATAATTTTGTTGAGGGATTTCAAATTTTATCGTATGTATAGTTTAATTACAGGGACAATTAATAGTATTCCGGTACATTACAGCAAATGAGAAAAATAGTTTCAAGTAAATTTTAATGGTGTTATACTCTTTGTAACATAATAAAATTGATATGCATCTCTGAAGTATGTATTAAAATGTTCATTGTGTACTTAGTGAAGAAAGTGAAAATAATAAAAAAATTGGTGTCCTCGGGTAATAACGCAACGTTAAGGTTCCAATTTTTACGGCTTAGTTTTAGACATTATTTTCCAAACAAATGTAGGATTTTATACAACTATGTATACAAAAAAGAATATTTTAGCAGATTAGTATCCATAAAATGTAATGGTGAGGTTTTCTGAACAATGCTACTTGGCGTCTATTATTACCCGTCTATTTAAGTACATCGTGAAAATAAAACTATAAATTAAGATGGTATAATTTCATGTGAGTTGCTCAGTTCTAAAGATAAAAATTATATAGTCCTAGAGATTAATAAAGATCTGTGATTTACAATTAAATGCAATATCATTATGCAGTAATAATCATTTAATATTTTCTTTTTCTGGAATGAAAAAATTAGCAGCTCTTAAGGCATACAAATTTCTCTGTATTCTTTTTTGGTTTTTAACAATGTCACTAATGTTAAAATGAAAAAAAAAAAAAAAAAAAAAAAAAAAAAAACCACTCCTCACATGCAATTTCAGCACAAAAAGGAATCACACGGAGTAATAACGCTAATGGATGACATTATACCCCGGTATACTTATTACGTTATATATTTAAAACTCAAACTACCTCACAAACCCATCCAAAGTCTTCCTTAACATGTTGAAAGCCCATGAAAGGCACAAAAAATTATAAAATAAATGAAGTATTTCCTAATAAACACACACTCTTCAGATCACAGAACTTAAGAGTCAAAATTTAGATCGGTCGTTAAATTTTACATGCTTCTTTCAGCGATAAGGTCTACAAATTGAACACATTAATTTTCAGTTGTTATTTGCGATTTAGATGACTCAGAGCTGTTCCGGAGAGAAACCTTAGGTGCGATTTTCCGTATTACTTCATAATTACACGTAAAATTGGCAACTAGCTTTATTACCCCAGGACACCTTATTTGTAAAAATATATACGATCTTATATTTTCTTAACAAACGGTAATTACGATGCAATAACTGATATGAGGGGGAGTCTGAAAATAAGTTTCCCCTGGCGTGTGTGACAGAGGTGTGTAAGAAAATCAAACAATATAATGAGATAATGAGACATGAAATATATGACGCAACTTTATTTGTCAACATAAGTACTAAGCACGTTGAGATGTTTGTCATACTGCTTAATATTCTGCAAAAATTTCTGTAGAAAAACATCAAAAAGTTAAACTCTTTTTCCTCATGGAAAGCCTGGAGGGTTTTTTTAAGCTTATCAAGCTGTATGACAAATGTTTCCATGTACTTGGTAATTATACGGAAAAATAAAGATATGTCTTACCTTTAATGTCTCATTGTATTTTCTGGCCTTCTGGCCTTCATACACAACTATGACCACAGTCGATTGGGGAAACTTATTTCCTGACTTTCCCCCTTGCATATAAATTTAAATCTTTAATAAAATGAATTTAGTAACTAATATTCGAACAACCTCTATTATAAAAAAATTTAAAAGAAACAGAAGCTACCAAATTCAAGTGCGATGTTTTAAATTCCCTATTGAACATTTACTAGCTTAAATAATAAAAAAAAAATAGAAAAAAAATAATAAATTAAAATAAAGTTTTTGTTAATGGGAACTGTAAATATTAAACTTTTAAAGAAATATTATTTAAAAAAGAAATAATATTATTATTTTTTAAGATATATTATTTAAAAATATTATAAAAGGAATTTTATAAGTATTAAAGTTCTATAAATGTCCCTGCTTTTCCTTTTTTTTCAGGGCAAAACACAATTTAAATATCTTTTATCGATATTAAATCAATAGGAAATACTTTAATTTTAATAATTTACTTAGAATACTTTATGTGCCATATAATAAACGAATCTATTAAATACTGTTATGCAATTAAGTTTTATGTAAGGTTTAATAGTTCTAAAACTTAATGTCTTGCTTTGATTTTCTTTCCTTTGATTTTGTGGGTACATATTTATGTTAATCGAGCGCCGTTATTTTAATGTGAGTTTTGAATAAGTTAAAATGCTGTAATTACAAATCTTTCTTCAAGGAAATTATAAGACATTCAAAAAAAAAAAAAAAAAAAAAAAAAAAAAAAAAATCTTAACGTTTTTTATAAGATTAAAAAATATATATATAAAAATTTAAATTTTTTTTTTTCGTAAAATTTCTTCAAACATACTGCATAAAAAATAATAATACAATAATGTTAGAAAAAATTATAAAAAATTTGCAAAATGTATAGAAATATATTTTTTTACTAAACTGTAATTACAAAATTATAATTAATATTTAATGTAGAATATAAATTATATGGATGTTTTAACAAATATGAAAACGTATTTTTAAAGCAGCAGCATCTAAAAACATTAAAGACATAAAATGCGTAATTAAAATTATTTAGTAATCTTCTTTTCTTTCACTTTTTATTGCAATCAAAAATACCTTAAATTCACTACTTTGTTCACAATTTAAATAGAAAATAACTAAGAAAATATAAATAAATTAAAATAAAGTTTCTGTTAATGAGAACTATAAATATTAATCTCCTAAAGAAACATGATTTTATTTCGAAAGTGAATTTCGTAAATATTACGATGATATAACTGTTTAATTTCTTTTTTTTTCAGAACAAAACATAATTTAAATATATTTTATGGAGAATAATAAACCATTAAAAAATGCTTAATTTTTCTAATTTATTTAAAGGACTTTGTATGTTGCAATAAGCAAAGCAATTAAATGTAAATAATTATGCAATTAAGTTTTGTATGACATTTAAGTATTTACAAATTGGATGATTTGCCTCAATTTTTTTCTTTTTATCTCGTGAGCAGATATTTTGATTAATCAGTTGGTCTTATTTTAGTATGCACTGTAAATGAGCTAAAATGATATAGGTTAAAATTACCATCATATGTAAATGATGATAATTAGAAATTTTTATTGAAGTTATTAAAAGACAAAATCATTGAATAATGAAATCTTAATATTTTTTGCGCTAGTAACAGATTTTTTTTAAGATCCTGCATCAAAAATAATCATGAGTAAAGACAGGAAAAATGAGAAATAATTACAAAATATACGTATGACAACTTTTTGTTTTTGTTAAACTATAATCACGAAGTAAGAGGGAATAAGTAAAGTGAAATATGAATTTAAAGGTTATTTTAAAAACTATATAAATATATTTTTAAAGTTGAATATAAATTATATGGATGTTTTAACAAATATGCAAACGTGTTTTTAAAGTAGCAGCATCTAAAAATGCAAAAGATATGAAATGCGTAATTATAACCACTTGGTAACCTTTTTTTCCTTTGCCTTTATTGCTGTCAAAAATACCTTAAATTCACTATTTTGTTCGCACCTTAAATCGAAAGTAACTAAGAAAATAAAAATAAATAAAAATAAAATTTCTGTTAATGGGAACTGTAAATATTAAACTTTAAAAGAAATATGATTTCATTAAGAAAGTGAATTTCGTAAATATTAAAGTGGTGTAACTGTTAACTTTATTTCTTTTTTTGTTTCAGAGCTAAGTATAAGTTAAATATCTTTTTTTGATAATAATAAATCATTAGAAAAAACTTCTTATATTTTAACAATTTATTTAAATGACTTTACATGCTGCAATAAACGAAGCAATTAAATGTAAATCATTATGCAATCAAGTTTTGTATAATGTTTAAGTATTCTGAAATTGGATGATTTGCTTTGATTTTTTTCTTTTTACCTCGTGGGCAGATATTTGTGTTAAGGAATCGCTATTATTTTAACATGCACTGAAAATGGGCTAAAATGATATGAGCTTAAGTTTTCATCATATGTAAATGATGATAATTAGGAAATTTTCATTGAAGATATTAGAAAATATATTAAAAAATCTATATATAACAATGAAATTTTAACATCTTTTATACACTGTTAAAAATAAATCTGTGAATTCACGGTGAAACTACCGGCAGCAAAGTAGCCGAACTTTTACCGTTCCGCTAGTAGATTTTTCGTTGTGAAAAATGAAAGAAAGGAAAACTCCGTTTGAAGAAACTGTAACTTTCTGTTACAAAGTTCGATTTTTAATGATGATAATTTAATATAATTTTTAAAATTATCAAGAGACTAATCGTCAAAGAATACGAAATCTACGAGTGATTTTAAGCTGCTGTGTTATTTTACTTACTTAATTAATTTTTTTGTATAATTTACCTCATGCCACCCTGAGGATCGAACTCGAGACCTTTTGATAACGGAACAGATCCTTACTGACTGAGCCAAAGCTGTTCATGCCATACTGTACAAAGTATGTCTTTTATGCTTTAGTGAAAAAGTCTGTTGTGCTTTTTAAAGATTTCCTTTCAAATATATTCCTTCGAATACTTGTAAACGGTTTATTTTATTTTATTTTAGACTGATGCATAATACTTATTATTTTTTAAAATCAATTTTAATTTTTTAACTAGTTTAAATTTGAAAAAAATATCACTGGTTTTATTATTATTATTATTATTACAAAAATAATGTTATAGACAGTTTTTTTAAAATTGTCGTACACTATTTATTTATTTATTCATTGGCTAATTAATTAAAAGATTTTTTTAATAAGAAATACGAGAAAAATAAAGAAAAAAATGTAATATAAAAAGGATTTTTTATGTTTTCATTATTTCATGGCACAAGTGGGAATCAAATCCACAATCTGCGGTTGCAGGCGATTAGCGGGGTGATGCCTTGACCACTCGGCCACACAATGGAATGTCTCCGCTTTCTGTTTCTATTTCCATCCGTTTCGTTATTTCCAGGTAATATAGTGGAGTTTTCTGATTTTTAATGGAAAAATGCTCTTTTGTTGTGAAAAGGGACTTTTTCTGTGAAATTCAGGAAAAAAATATTCGTGAATTTCAGAATTTTTTTTAACAGTGTAATCACGAATTAATAATAAATAAGTAAACTAAGGTATGGATTTTATGGATATTTTAGCGAATATGGAAATATATTTTTAAAGAAGTAGCAAATAAAAACACGAAAGGCTCATAATGCGTAATTCCAATATTTGATAATCCTTTCTTTCTTTTTTACTGCTCTCAAGTTAAGTAGCGTATTTTCATTATTTTGTGCAAAGCTTAAGTAGAAAGTAATTAGTAAGAAATAATAAATTGGAACAAAGCTTCTGCTAATGAGAGTTGGGAATAAAAAGTGGTTAAAGAAATTATGACTCGATTTTGAAAATAAATTTTTAAATATTAAAATTGTTACTTCATTTCATTATTTGGAACAAAAAATAATTAAGGTAAAATTTAGAGATACTAAATCAAAAGATAATATTTCTTTATAATAATTTACTTAACATACTCTATATATTGTAGTAAATGAAGCTATTAAGCAGAAGTTATGCAATTAAGTTTAATGTGACATTTAAACGTTCTGAAACTGAATGCTTTGTTATGATTTTCATTCTTTTTACCCCGTGAGCAGATGTTCATCAAACACAATTGTTTTAATATGTGCTTTGAATATGCTAAAATGATTAGAAAATTTCTGTGAAGAGATTATAAGGTAATAGAAGTAACCAGAAAAAAGAATGAAGTTTAAGCATAATTCTTTAATTAAAAAATAAAAGATGTACATTTAGCACATGGGGGATTTTTTTTGTTGGTGTTTATTTGCCTTTATTGTGACTATTTTAAAATTCACATCACCGTAAAATGCATTTGTATGCATATATGAGACTCATGTAGGTGCACAAATTTGCATTATATGATTGAGTGATTAATGTTGGAAAATTATATCCATATTTTTCAAGTGCTTGTAAAAAATTACTTTTTTGAAATGTTTGTACATAAAATTTTTTTTAATCTTAAAAAATAAATAAAGAAACGAGGATTTTTTCTCTTATCTTAATTTTAATGATTATAAATTATCTTTAATATTGTAAAAAAAAAAATGTGTGAAGTTACTGAAAGTTTTTTAGGAAACTGGGACTCCCAGAACATTTTATGCAACGGCAAGAGCAAAAAATTATTGAACATACGCTAATTTGCACTAAAAGAAAAAAAAAAAAAAAAAAAAAAGCATTTTTAGAATTTTTTACGTAATTGTAACCCAGGTTACAGACAAAATTTTTTGTAAGATTCGTTTGTAAAGATTAATAGATTCGTTTGTAAAGTTACAGATTTTTGTAGCTTTACAAAAATGAGTTTTTGTAAAAAAACAGGTTTGCTCTTTTGGTTTACTTTTTTTTCTTGTACAGTGTACTGATAAAATGTTAGCAACCGTGCAGATTTCGGCAACTTTACATCTGTAGAATTAGAGGATTTTTTTTTTACAGTGTAGAATCGATAAGCAGATAAGTAGATATCCTGCACAGTGCATCAATAAATCAAATAAATAGGTAAAAAAAAAAAAAAAAAAAAAAAAAAAAAAAAAAAAAAAAAAAACTGGATTACATTGTATATTTTTAAAGAAGCAGCATGTAAATAAAAAAAGAATGAAAGACTTACAGTGACTAATTTAACCATTTATTAGTCTTTTCAGTCTTTTTTATTTTACATGTTCTGTAGCTCATTTTCATTATTTTGTGCGGAGCCTAAATATTAAGTAATTAGTAATAAATAATGAATTAAAACAGTCTTCTGTTCATGGGAGCAGGGAATCGTAAGTGGCCAAAGAAATTATGACTTCATTTCGAAAATAAATTTTGTAAATATTAAAGTTATATAAATGTTACTTCATTTCATTATTTAGAACAAAAATGATTAAAGTAAAATTTAGAGAAACAATCAAACATAATACTTATTTTTAATAATTTATTTAACATGCTTTATATGTTGTAATAAACGAAGCTATCAAATAGAAGTTATGCAGTTAAATTTAGTGCAAGATTTAAGCGTTCTGAGACTGAATGTTTTGTTTTGATTTTATTTCTTTTTATCCTGTAGGTAGATACTTATTTTTAATGTGTGCTTTGTGCTAAAATGATATAATTGGAAATTTCATTGTAGAGATTATAAGGTAATAGAAGTTGTTCGAATGCTTAGAGTGTTTATTCTAAAACAGTAATATTGATAAACATTAAATAACTTCATATTTCAGAAGTGACATTAATTACATCAACTGTTTATTTTAAAACCATAATATTTATAAACGATAAATTGATTCATAATTCAAAAGTGACATTAAAGAAATTCATTTAATATCATTGTTTATATAAAGCAATTCATAAGTAGTTGATTGCACATGATTGTGAAATCATTTTTGTTGATTACTTCAAGGACAATATTTTACTGTGAACGAACTGACTTCAGTTTCTCTTATGTTTTTGTAAAGCACACACGGTGCTTATATTTCTTTTCAGTTTTCGCATACTTGGATAATATGTCAATCCAGTAACCGCAGCAGGAAACTAAATTCCTGTATCTTGTGTTGTCCATTTGCTAAATGTGCTTTAAAGGATTAATAACATACAAAAAGATAAATCAGTGTTAATTTATTTACATTAACAACACTAAAAAACTGTTAGTGAATTTCGGACACTAACATTATGGAGGCATCGGCCAGATAAAGGAATACCTGCGCACATCGCTTTTCATGGATTACGCCGTCTCAAAGTCGCCGTAAAGGAGCACCCTTCAGCCCAGCTGTTTCAGATAAGTACATTTTGGTTTATTATCAGTTTGGCTTTGTTTTTAACTTGGTTCCCTCATTATTTTAATAATGAGTCAAGAAGATTTAGAAAAGACAGCAATAAATTTACGTGGCAGAGCTAAATCTGCATTAACACGTATCACGAACTTCATTGACGCTGATCAAGTTTTTCAAAAGAATGATTTATTGAATAAATTAGAAAAATTAGAAACAGCTTATTTCGATTTTGATAAATATGATGCACAATTACCAGAAGAATCCTCGGAAATGGAGGAATTTGAAATAAAATATTATGAAACCAAAGCCAAACTGCAATCAGAACTTGAAAAATTTTCTATAAATAGTATGAATGCACATTCTCAAGTTGTTAATGAACAATTATCTATAGTTAATACAACTAATAATTTTAAATTACCCAGATTGAATATTGAGCAATTTGATGGTAATTTCAAAAACTGGATGTCATTTAAAGACTTATATTTATCGTTAGTGCATAATAATGCTAGTATAAGAAATATTCAAAAATTTCAATACTTAAGAGGTTTGCTCGGTGAAGAGCCATCTTCAATTATAAAACATATTCCCATTTCTGAAACCAGTTATGCAGAAGCATGGGAAAAATTATTGTCAAGATACGACAAAAAAAAAAAAAAAAAAAAATTGTCGCAGCTCTTATCAAAACATTTATGGATATACCTCCCATTATTCACGCTAATGCACTTAACTTACGCAATATATCAGATATCTCTGACGAGGTAATTCGTGCTCTCAAATCAATCGATGTTAAAGCATCAGAGAGAGACATTTGGTTAATTCATATTCTTCTTCAAAAGGTTGATAATAAAACACGTGAAGAATGGGCTCAATATTCATCAAAGGATGATTTTCCTTCTCTTGATCAATTTATTCAGTTCATTAATGACAGATGTTTATCTTTAGAATTGTATAATAATGATTATACAGGGTTACATAAAAAAGAGAAGCAATTTAATTTTCACAAAGCTCCCGCCAACAACGTTATCAAATGTTTATTTTGTAAAGCTAATCACTTATTGTACAAATGTATTAAATTCAAGGAATTAAACGTAAGAGATAGAAAACAATTTGTGAGAAAAAACAAATTATGTAGCAACTGTTTGTCTGACAGACACTACACATATCAATGTAATTCTACATTTAGCTGTCATCATTGCCAGCTTAAACACCATACGCTGTTATGCGAGAATAAACTACAAAATTATGCGATGTCAACTTCACGTTCGAATGAAAAACAGAGTCGGAAAAGCAAATCTGATTCAGAGGACCTTTCGATTCCTGATGATAATAAAAAAGAAGTTTCTCCTTCAATAAATTCTGTTCAAACATCTTTCGCACTTTTGCCCACTTCTACGGTATATATTTATGATTGCATGGGTCAAAAGCACACGTTAAGAATTATGTGTGACAGTGGCTCAGAATCTACGTTCGTTTCAGAATCATGCATGAAAGTGTTAGGATTCAAAAGGAAAAATGCCAGATTTCCCGTGAAAGGTCTTTCTAATTCAAAAATCGCAGTAACAAAGGGTTACGTAATGATTGATCTTATATCAATTCATAATGCTGACAATAAGTTGTCAGTGAAAGCTTTTATTTTAGACGAATTAACAGCTCCATTACCTTCTGAGAAAATAAGTGAAGAGCATTATTCATACTTAAAAAAATGTAAACTTGGCAGATCCACATTTTGGGACTACAAATAAAATCGATGTTATTTTAGGATCAGATTACTTTTTTTCTATTTTGCTTCCTGGTCAAATAACATGTGCTCAGAGCAGTTTAATTGCGCAAAATTCCATCTATGGCTTTCTCGTATCGGGAAAAATGCCGCATCTTAACACAACTTCTAATTCAATGCATAATTTACATATTTATGAACTTAATATTGATAATGAATTAAAACGGTTTTGGGAAATGGAAGAAGTATTCAATAATAATGCTCAAATTCTGTCTCCAGAAGAACAATTTGTTGAATCACATTTTCAGAAAACTTACTCAATCAATTCCGAGGGTCGTTTTGTGGTAAAATTACCTTTTGTTAAATCTAAGACAGAATTAGGTAATTCTAGACCTGCCGCAATTTCTCGCTTGTTGGCGATGGAAAGGAAATTTAAAGAAAACCCAGAATTCGAAAAGCAATACAAGGATTTTATGCGCGAATATATACAGTTAGGCCATATGGAATTAATAACACAAAATGACATTAACGATTCTGAAAATGAACAATATTTTCTTCCTCATCATGCGGTTATTAAACCTTCTAGTACTACTACCAAGTTGAGAGTTGTGTTTGATGCATCATGTAATACTTCAAAAGGAAACTCCTTGAATTCAATTTTGGGAGTAGGTCCTAAATTACAAAGGGACATATTTGAAATTTTACTTAATTTTCGAGTTCCGAAAATTGTTTTTTGCGCTGACATAGAAAAGATGTACCGCCAGATTTTAGTTTCTGAAGAAGATCAAAATTATCAGAAAATAGTTTAGAGGTTTAACTCTAATGAGGAAATAAAAAATTTCAAATTAAAAACGGTTACTTATGGGCTAGCTCCAGCGTCTTATCTAGCCACTAAATGTCTCAAACAAATTGCTGATGATTATACAAAAAATGCTGTTATTTCTCAAACATTAGAGAAAGATTTCTATATGGATGATCTACTTTCAGGCTCAAACACTGTTAGCGAGGCAATAGAAACTTGTAAAGAAATTACCGGTGTTTTGCACGCGCATGGTTTCCAATTAAGAAAATGGAATTCAAATTCAAAGGAATTTCTTAGAGAGTTTGAAGATGATTCCAATACCGAATCGAATTTTGAAATAATTCCTAGTGATAACGGAAGCTCTAAAGCTCTAGGATTAAGCTGGAACTCTTCTTCAGATACTTTTATTTTCAAGGTTTCACTAAATCTCACTCCACCTCTTACAAAGAGGCAAATTTTAGCAGAATCTGCTAGAATCTTTGACCCACTGGGTCTAATTTCACCATGTACTGTAACTTTAAAAATATTTTATCAAAAACTGTGGTTGACAAAAGGGGACTGGGACACTATTATTCCAGAACATCTAACCGAGGAATTATTCAAATTTCAAGATTCTTTCAATGAAATCAATCAATTTTCGATACCAAGATGTGTTACGCTTTCATCCGAGAATGCCTTCGAATTAGACGGATTCTCCGATGCGTCAACACTAGCTTATGCTGCCGCAATTTATTGCCGACAAACTTGCAATGGAAAAACCAATGCTTTTCTTTTGGTTTCTAAAACAAAAGTTGCACCAATCAAGCAAATTTCTGTCCCTAAATTAGAACTTTGTGGTGCTCACTTGTTATCTAAATTATTCCGCACAGTTATGGACACACTAAAGAATTACAAGTTCGATATTTTTGCATGGACTGATTCTAAAGTAGTCCTTTCATGGTTATCCGCACACCCCCGCAAGTGGAAAACATTTGTCGCGAACAGAACCTCTCAAATAACAGAAGTTTTACCTATGAAGCACTGGGGACACGTTCCCTCAAAAGAAAATCCCGCAGATATCGCTTCTCGCGGTATTGACCCAAAGTGTTTGCCAGAATGCGAGCTATGGTGGAAAGGGCCAAGCTGGCTACTTCTAGACCCATCTAATTGGCCGAAAGACGACTTAAATGTTGATGAATTCGATGAACAAATCAAATCCGAGCAAAGGTCGGATCCCATTTTTTCATGTCACATGCATGCTTCAAATGATGTACTAGATAATTTGTTTCAAAAGCACTCTTCGCTTTCAAAAATTATCCGCATTCTGGCATATTGCCTAAGATTCATTAAAAAATGCAAAAATGCTAATGAACATCAAATCCCTTCAACAGTACTTACATCTAACGAAACAAAATCTGCTGAAGAAATGATCGTTCTTTGGATTCAAAATTCTTACTTTAAAGAAGAGTTAAAATGCATCAAAGAACAAAAACCTCTAGCTAAGAAAAGCAAATTACACTCCCTATATCCGTTTATTGATGCTAAGGGTATCCTACGGGTGGGAGGACGCCTGCAAAATTCACAGTTAGCATTTAATCAGAAGCATCCGGTAATACTTCCATCACAACATAAAATGAGTGAACTATTGATAATACAACAGCATATTGCCACTTTACATGCTGGACCTTCTCTACACTGTTAAAAATAAAGGTGACAAACCGGTGCCATTTGGGACCCGGAGGTGAAAAGGCGGTGCCATTTGGAACCCTAGGGTGTCAGAGGAGCTTGAATATGTGGTTGGGGTGACGAGAGATCTGTTACTGGATGATGGGAGCTAAATAAGGTGCCATGCACTTCGTATGGGTTGCAATGTATCACCTTATCGGGTGACTGGTAACATGCGCATGCGCTATGGCGTGTGTCTTTCTGCTTTCGGTGTCGACAAGTAAAGTTTACGGCTGTGAGCAAATCAAAACATGGCAGTGTGTAAATTGGCGATATTAATTGAGGACTAACCACTGAGCTACAATGAAACAACAATGAGGACTTAACGATCCGATTTGCGCGCCCAGTGAACCGGGCAACGTCTGATTAAAGGTAAGATTTAACTTTATTTTATTTTATTTTATTGTTACGTTAATTTATCGTACATCCCTATCTGTAATGTCATAAAAAAACAGTAAATAAGATTTGTTTGTTAGTATGATTGATTGGTAAATTTATTATATGAAGCTACAAGCTACACTCTCACCAAAATACCCGCTTGCTAATGTTAAACATATGAGGCAGTTATTTTACAATTTCTCGCTTACATGTCAATATTTTTAAATGATTTATCGAGGCCTTAGGTAACGAGGAGCAATTGGAGCAAACTGCTCTAGGTACGGGAATCCTAAGGGCGCACAATTAGAAAGAGCGAAATGAAAGATAGTAAAAATATTTACATATTTTTTCATTACAAATCAGTTATTATAGACGAATCTTGTTGCAATCGGAATATTCTATGACCATTTTATCTTGTGTTTAAACTCAACTGTTTAGATTTAACCCTTAACTGCTATTAGTGGTCTCAGACACCGTGAGTTTTTAAAATTTCACAGTTTAACTTGTAATTTTTAGTTTAACTATAGATACTGGTCAAATTTTTTTAGTTTGGAGTCTTATTACTACCTCTAAATACTTTTGAATAGCTGAATTTGATTTATAATATTCTTGTACATAAAGTTTAATACATAAATAGTATTCTGAGAATTAATGTAACATTTTATTCATCTTCAGATTAAATGGTCTGACAGACAGATCACAGTAGTTATGTAACAATTTTTGTCAAAGCAGTTAAGGCTAAAATATGTTTTTGCGTCTATATACAGTTAAAAACAATTAATTTTATTCGCGAAGTTTTAATTTTAACCTTTACACGGGATCTCGAACAGCATCTGGCCGGCTTTGCATATATTGCCGGATAGATGCTATATGAACCCCTCCTGTAAAGGCTAATTCACACGATATTGCAGCCTCGCGTAACTTCTCTAATATTGTTTCAGTATACCTGATTTGTCTTTGTTTGAGAGGGGAGGGTAACTTTTTCATTTAAGACAATTGAACACTTGTAAATCTTAAAGTAATCAAAATTTAATTACAGGGTTTTCTTTATTAATATTTTCCTTATTAACCACCATTATTTCTAAAATAATCTTCATAATAAGATTAGATCGGAGGCGTTAGCACGGACAATCATTTAGTCTCATTTAAGGATAAAAATCACGGATAAAACCTCGATTTGCATATTAAAACGTTATTAGTCAGCCAAGTCATACCTTGGTGGGAAATGCCTAAAAACCCGATTTTAGCGGTATCTTGGGTTTACCATTATGTTTTCTTACTCCCAATTCTTCATATTTTCATACTTTCGGTTTCATTTTCTTTCAAAAAGGTGAGAAAATGTTAGGGTATTGAATTGAATAAACCTTATGATCTGATTATCGGCTATGCAGATTTACACCCATTTTTTTTCGAAAGTATTCTTTCGCATTAAACCTTATTTAGTAGCAGAATTTTATGGTTAAATAAAATAAAATATTTTTTTTCAATAATTTAAGTTTGATTAGACCATAATCAGTCCCCCCTCCTTTCTCAATCATCAACATCATCCGATATGACAAATTTGTAGTCATGAACATTCAAATTATAAAAGGAAAACAATCTGTATTTACTCCACTGAACTTTCAGAATAGATTACAGAAATAGAGTGTGTTCAAAAAATATAACAATGAATAAAAACTTATATCGTAATTTTACACAAATGTGAAATTTTTCCGCAAGTGATTAAGATCTCGTGTTTTAAAGGCGATTTTTGCACTGTCATTTATAAATCTTAAACATTTTTCTAATGATATAATTTTTAACAATCTTTCATTCTTCCCGTTCTGAAACAAGACCAATAAACAGGGTTGGCTTTTTACCGGTAAAAACCTGGGGAGAAGGTAGTAAAAACCTAAGGATATACAATAAACTGTTAGCCCTTAAACTGTATTTTAATACTATTGATAAAAATTCTATTTTCATGTAATTGGTGTATTAATATATATCTATATAGGGGAGAGTGGGGTGGTGTGGGACTTTTTTTTACAAAAGTAAGAATTTTTTTTATATATGTACAAAAAGAAAAATTTCAATTTATAGCATGCAAGGTAAAACACTTTTTAATCCCCCTAAACAATATAGAAACACAACGTGCAAATACTATTTTATTTTAAAGAGAACGTAAGTTTCAAAATGTGTCTCATACCTCCTCATTAAGAGTTATGGGACAGCAATAATAAAAAAAAAGCTATAAAGCACAAAATAACCTATAGTGTCGGTGAGATAAACAATCAAAGAAAGGTTGTAAGTTGATAATGTATATGCCACAATATAAAATTCCAGTATCTTCATGACTGGAATGAAAATTCAGGATTTTCTGTCATAGGTGTCATTAAGGCCCCACACTAGGCACAGAAAGAGACCCGGATGATAATGTAAAAGTCTATAGGAGCGTTCTTTTCAAATACCTAGCTCAAACTTTAATATTTTTACATGATTTTTTTGAACAAGACAGCTGAGGATGATCCATAACCGGCCTAGGTTTTATTTTTTCGATTTTGCTTTTTTATTTTTTGTATAACGATAGTTTCAATTTCAGAACCGATTTAAACCGATTTCGTAAGTTAAAGTGATTTTTAAAAAAATCTGAAACCAAAACTAAAAAAGTAAAAACTACACCGGTTGCGGATCGCCCTCAGCAATTTTGTGCAAAACAATCACGTAAAAATATTAAAATTTGGGCGAAATATTTGAAAAGAACGCCTCCATAGACTTTGCATTATCATCCGGGTCTTTTTCTGTGCCTAGCGTTGCGTAATAATCATCAATTTATTTACATTTTGAAGTATGAATGCATATATTATCAATGTTATAATTAATATATTATCCTCTAAAAATGTTTGTATGTTAGCAATTCGCATTATTATTAATTAAAAAAAGGAACTGGGCGCGTCCCATTCCTCCCTTTTCTGGCATGTCCCATTCCTCGCCACTTCCTTGTTTGTGTTAAACTTCTTGTTCAAACAAAAATGCTGCTTTAGGCTTAGTTTAAATTATGGATAATATACAGTACAATGTTCCATAAATAGAGAAACTATTACATTTATACATAAATAAGCCTTTAATATATTGAAAGCAAATAAATCAAATTTAAATTGGATTTTTGAAATAATTTTTTCTTTCGTACATTTGCAAGTCTATGCATATCAATATTTTTTGTAAACTGAAGAATGGATTACCATTGCTTCATCTTGTGTGCCATCGATGAAATGTTTGGAATAATGCACAAAGAGAAAAACCTACTGTCCCATTCCACCCGACTTTCCCCCATATAGCAAAAGGGGAAATAAAGAATTAGCCAGTTCCCTAAAGCTCCTGATATACACTATATGGCCAGAGATGACCGTCCAATCGCGATTTTAGACATTTTGTTAAATATCTAGAAAAGTGTATGAGGAATTATCCTAGAAATCTTAGTGTATAAATATAATACACTACCTGGCCATTGATTATCGTCCACTTGCGATTTTAGACATTTTGCAAAATATCTAGAAAAATACATGAGGAATTATCCTGAAACTCTCAGTGTATAAACAATATAGTACAGGTCATATATTTCCGTGAAGATTTTTTCCTGAAACTTTATAGGGGACCGCCAACAAATTTAAAAATGTATGAATATATTTTGATAACTTTGTCAAAACTAATGCATCAAAAGCGCTCAAACTGTAGATTGTGATTAAGTGGCTTATTGTTTTAAACTGTGTTCATTTTTATGTCGATAGCATGTAAACTCGTAGAGAAATTAAGGTTTTTATAAAAATACTCCCAAATTTTTCCAAGATTTTTGCTTATAATTTGCAGAGTTCTTAATATAAAATAATAATATTTTCTAAAAATGTGACAAACAACATTGCACATAATAGCCTGTAATCAGAATTAAAAAATAATAAAAATTGTATGAAAAATGAGTAGGTTTACTAAATAATTTTTCACTGCGCATGCGTCAACGATACCAAAATTTCATTTCCATGTTATGTTAGCTAAATGCATAGAGCAACTTTTGTGAAAGTTGCAAAATCATAGCTTGAAAATTCTGAAAATAATCGTCAATAGAATCACTTAAAAATCTGTTATTTCCAAAATGAAGCAAAAACAAGAGGGGTTGTATCTATATATTCATTGATTAGTGTCAATATAGAATACACAATACGGAACTTACTACTACATTTGGATAAAATCCCTCATTTTTTTGAGTCATTTTGGGAACAACGGATTTTCAACATATTCTATTGACGATCATTTTTAGAATTTTCAAGCTATGATTTTGCGACTTTCACAAAAGTTGCTCTATACATTTAGCTAACATAATATGCAAATGAAATTTTGATATCGCTGACGCATGCGCAGTGAAAAATTATTTAGTAACATGCTATCGACATAAAAATGAACACAGTTTATAACAATAAGCCACTTAATCACAATCCACAGTTTGACCGCTTCTGCTGCATTAGTTTTGACAGTGTTATCCAAAAGATATTCATTCTTTTTTAGTTTGTTGACGGTCTCTTATAAGGTTTCTGGAAAAAATCTTCAAGGAAATATATGACCTGTACTATTATGTTTATACACTGAGAGTTTCAGGATAATTCCGCATGTATTTTTCTGGATATTTAACAAAATGTCTAAAATCGCAAGTGGACGATAATCAATGGCCAGGTAGTATACTAGTACAAGTCATATATTTCCCTGAAGGTTTTATTCCGAAACTCCAATAGGGGACCGTCAACAAATTAAAAAAGAATGAATACCTTTTGGATATCTTTTGGATAACCCTGTCAAAACTAATGTAGCAAAAGCGCTCAAACTGTAGATTATGATTAAGTGGCTTATTGTAATAAACTGTGTTCATTTTTATGTCTATAGCATGTATACTCGTAGAAAAATTAAGGTTTTCTACGAATCTGAAAAACAATCTCAAATTTACCAAAGATTTTTGCTTGTAATTTGAAGAGTTCTTAATATAAAGTAACATTCTTTTCAGAAAATGTGACAAACAACATTGCACATAATACTCTGTAATCAGAATTAAAAAATAATAAAAATTGTTTGAATATTGAGTAGGTTTACTAAATAATTTTTCACTGCGCATGCGTCAAAGATATCGAAATTTTATTTGCATATTATGTTAGCCAAATGTATAGAGCAACTTTTGTGAAAGTCGCAAAATCACATCTTGAAAATTTTGAAAATAATCGTCAATAGAATACATTGAAAATTCGTTATTCTCAAAATGAAGAAAAAACACGAGGGGTTGTATCCATATATTCATTGATTAGTGTCACTATAGGATACATAATAGGGGCGTACTAATAAATTTGAATAAAATTCCTCATTTTTTAAATTATTATTACTGGTATGGAATACCTGGACATGTTAGGGGAATTCGTTGCTAATCTGGAATAGACACTTTGTTGCAAAATATGTTTTGTAAATATGGTTAATAATGCAAATAGTTTGTAACTCTTAATGATAACACAGGAAAAGAATATCTGAATGACAAGTATGAGTTCGTAATGTAATTTTCTCGTGCTGTCCGAAAATAGGCAATAAATAGGAAAGTGCCCAGTTAAACTGATGGCATTGTGCTCGCATGCTATACATACAACTGTATATTATACTCTTATTTCAAAGAATAATACCCTTCTAAAAATAAAAGAAATCAACTGTAAGTTATTGGACAATGGATTAACTACCACCCCTCTTTATACTTAACCAATGAGACCCTAAAACTAATCAGTGAAGTGCCTTATCAGAGTGAACCTATTAACAAAATTTGAAGAAAATTTGATAATTCTGCATGATTTCTGCATATTTATATAAATTAAGGGGGTAGCACTCACTTCTCCCCCCTTCATATTTAACCAATGAACCTCCAATGCTAATCAGTGAAGAACCTTATCAGAATGAACCTGTATATAAAATTCGAAGCAAATCTGATATTTATATAAAGAGTTATCACGTTACATACAGAACCTGCGGGCACATTAGCTGTCAGGCTTTGATAGTCTTGTGAGCTATAATTTAAATTTTATTTAAATTTTATTCTTTCTTTTTTTGTTCATCTACCAGTTTTGCTGTACTTTGATGATACATTTTAATTGGACTGTCTTGTTGTGTGTTTTTCTTAATGTGTTATTATTATTATTTCAGATAGTGAACTTACATTTACAGTACTTACATTACCATGCTTGATACAAGAAAAGTTTCCGACTCTTTGTCATGAAGGAGGTGCACAAATTTCTGTGTTTCAACCTGTTATTGTGCTCCGCAATTCAAGCAACTTGTTAAAATACTCATGCTATGTATTAATTTTATATAAACAGTTTAATTACAAAAACTGATAATTTTATAAGCTTAGCTACTTTGTGGTATGCATTATTTTGGTTGTTTAACGTTAACTATAGCAAAAGCCAATTTAAATTTTTATCATTTTTATTACATACTTATATCTTCAAAACTTTCTCAGTGGCATCAGTTCCAGATAGTGTCACGCCTTTGTTTAATAATATTTAATACATTCTTGGTGTTTACAATAAAAAGATTATTTGAACTAAAAGGTTGTTTTTTTAATTCAGTGTTTTATTCATTTTATTATAATTACTCTTTGGATTAAAATTTCAGATGCAATAAGTCAAAACACAAAAACAATTTGGCAGAAAGTGTTTTGATGTGGATGCAGGACTAGAAATCAGCAGTCGTTAGTCGACAAATGAAACTAAATTATAGAAAAAAATATTCCTAGTCGTCAAATCTTGATAGCTAGCATTCTTTAACTTTAATTTTTGTTTAGCAAATGCTTTCATTTGTATTTTAGCATACATCCCCCCCCCCCCCCCTCTGCACCATGACATCAGCACGTGTCTTAAGAATTTTGAACCTGTCAATAACCTCTAAGTTAACTTCACTTTAACCAATGACTGATAAAACTGGTCCTTGGATATTACACCCCTGTAAACAAGATTTTCTTTTATTATGAGATATTTCTGCATCCTTATATGTTATAATAAAATAAGAAAAAGAAATAAGAAATAAGAAATTGTATTAAAATTGTTTAAAATTTTTGTACTCCCTTCCTCAAACAAACAAAAAAAAATGTGTGTGATTTGGAAATGTTTTAAATGCCACATCATAATTGGCAACCAAAAATTCATTTATTTGCTAATTTTTTATTTTCTGATGTACTGTTAGTCTCAGATTTTTTAAAAATTAGCTTATCCCTAGTTATAGCTAAAGCTCATAATTTCTTTCTGTGGACATATTTGCTTGATTATCTGTTTTGTATGCATATTAGCTTTATAAAAATAATAAGATTTTACAGAATCCAAATATTGTAGTTTAATCAGGTTTCATACTTATGGAAAGTCAGTTTTTATTTTGTTTAGTAAGAAAAAGTGTTTAATATATAACGTTTCCTCCTTTCTTCCCTTCAATACATTAAAATTAAATATGCAATGCAATATTATTACTATTAACATGGTTGTGAAAAGAAATAAGAAAATATGAAATGCAGTTGGCACATCGAAAAAAAATTGTAGGCATTATTTTGACACCTTATATACAGTTCTTAATTTCTAATCCTGTGTGGATATATGCTATAAAATATGGATTTGCATAAGTTCAGTATAAAGGTAAGTACTGCATATATTGTAAAAATGATTTTTTTTTTACTCAATTTCATCTGTGATTTTACCACAACTATAAAATGAACTTATTTTCTATAATTCATTTCATAGCTTGATGGCTAACTTTCTGGAAGAATTTTAAAGAATATGAAATATTCTTACTAATTTAAAAGTTACACAACATTTATTACATATTGTTTTCTAATTCGTGTTTTACATTTTTTTAATTAGATACAGCAGGGTAGCTGAAAAAAATATTGGTGCGTTATTTGACATTGATATTTCAGAACTAAAATCTGAGAAATGCTTATTTTAAAATTTTGTAGCAATTCCTCCATTATATGAAAATCTTAATCCTCCGAAAAGTTCACAACCGTCAAAATGATCAGCAACTAATATGCTCAAAGAAGTGTTGCCCTCATGGAAGCAAAATAATTTTAATGGAATTTCCAGCAGTATTGGGGCCGTCACATGGAGCAAAAACAACATTGACCTTCAACACCCATCTGCGTGGATATTTAATAACAGGTGCATTGCCTTCGAACAATCAGATCTTAACTCCCTTGACTTCCGTAGAAAAGTTAGAAATAGAAAATCCCCAGTTTGCATAGTATGTGATGCGAAATTATCAAGGCATAGAATGATTTAAATAAGAATTATCTGCAGTGGACTGTCAATTCTGTGATTTTTCGTTTTCAAACTTGTGTAAAAAATAAATATCAAGCCAGTGAACAATTTGTTAAAATATTGTTTTTTCTTTTATTTTTTTTAATTAAAATATGGCATATACTTTACAGGATATAGCATTTTTCTGTATCCCCATATTTTTCAGTTGCCCTGTATATAAAATAATGAAAATACATGTCAAGCAATATACTATATGTCAAAAAAGATGGTTACGGATTACTTCTGAAAGTATAAGAAAATTATAAAAATATTCATATGAAGATAGATAATTCAATTTATACTTTCTCTTATTTTGGAGGCAAAAAACATCAAATTTTTATAATGTCCCTGCATCTAAAAATGCCCAATCACAAAAATAGTTACTGGCCCTTTCTTAAACATACCCAAAAAGTTTGATAAAAACATCTGAGTTAGAGACAGTCAAAAATCATGATTTATTTCATTTTACAAGAAATTCAAAACATAAAATTGAAAATCAGGCTTCAAATTGCATGACAAAGTCACAATATTTGATTCTAACTCAGTGATTTTTAGAGGCAGAAAATAGGTGTAGAGGTTGTGTAAATTTTGCGATTTATTCTAACAAAACCTTTTGGGTATGTCTAACAATGCAATAGTGATGACTTATGATTGGTGATTTTGAAATGCAAAGACTATAAAAGTTAAAATTTTTAATTTTTCTTAAAATACTCTCCATATAAATGAAAGTACAATTTGAATATCCTGCCTTTCTATGATTATTTTTGTAGTTCATATTATCCCTCTCTGAGTTACAAAAATATGTTACAACTTTTCTTTGGACACCTGATAATGAGTTTAAAAATATAATATTCCATCAATCTAAAAGAAAAAAAAAGACTCAAAATATTGACTGATCATGATAATTTTCTCTGCAGAATTCAATTTTAAAATGGGTAAACCCTTTGTATTTCATGATTCAAACCAATACAATTTCTTGACAAGCGGGGTGGGGGGAGGGGGATTGCAACTGTGGACCATAGATTGTGAGTGCTATTTCTTGTAGGATGCCACAGGGCACACTGGATTATGTGTGTCATCCGTTCACCCTCTGGGGCACCCTGGATAAGTGGTATCATTATTCTCCCCTGAGATGCCATCCTTTCACCACCTGGGGCACCCTGGATAAGGGATGCCATTATTCTCCCATGTGGTGCCATCTTTTCACCCTATTGAACACTGTGGATAAGGGGTGTCATTATTCTTCCCTGAGGTGCCGTCTTTTCACCCCCTGAAACACGCTGGATCAGGGGTGCCATCCTTTCACCCTAGTTAAGGGTGCCATTTTAGCTCCTCTAGGGGTGTCACCAGTGAGACAAGCCTTTCACCCCTAAAAGGTGCAATGTGTCACCATTAGTTTTAACAGTGTACTATCGCACATCATAAAACAATCTTTTTGGATAGTTGGTGGAAAAAAGCTCATCAACAAATGCATTAATAGATGTTTAAAATGTTTCAGATATAAGAAAGCTATTACAACTCCTCCATTAATGGGGAATTTACCTAAACCTCGAGTAAATCTTGAACGCCCCTTTTTCGCCAGCGGAATTGATTATGCAGGCCCCATATCCATTAAATTTAGCAAGGGTAGGGGTGCAAAAACAACTAAGGGTTACATTGCCTTATTTATTTGTCTTGCTACGAAAGCGGTCCATATAGAAGCTGTAAGTGACCTAACAACTGAAGCATTTATAGCAGCTCTTCGACGTTTTAGTGCAAGAAGAGGTACCCCCCGTCACCTTTATAGTGACAACGGGAAGAACTTTGTCGGGGCATCAAGAAAAATCGACCAAATACAGAGGGCCTGGTTGTCATTTCCTAAAAATGAAATCATGTCTTAGTATTTAATTGAAAAATCCATTGAATGGCATTTTATCCCTCCTTCTTCCCCCCACTTTGGCGGAATTTGGGAGGCTGCAATAAAATCCGCAAAATACCATCTAAAAAGAGTAATAGGAGAGACACTCCTAACTTTCGAAGAGCTCGCCACCCTACTTAGCCAAGTCGAAGGCTTACTGAATTCGCGACCTCTCATACATTTAAATGACAATGATAGTGACTGCATAAATGTTCTCACACTCTCACATTTTCTTACAGGTGATGTAATCTTCTCGATACCGGAGGAGACCTCATCCATCACATGCAACCCTAGAAATCGCTGGGAGCTGCTGCAAAATTTAAAAAGAGGATTCTCCCATCGATTTAAGAAGGAATATTTGAGCTCGCTCCAAAAGAGAGGCAAGTGGAGAGTCGAGCAACGTTTACTTCAAGGACAATATTTTACTGTGAACGAACTGACTTCAGTTTCTCTTATGTTTTTGTAAAGCACACACGGTGCTTATATTTCTTTTCAGTTTTCGCATACTTGGATAATATGTCAATCCAGTAACCGCAGCAGGAAACTAAATTCCTGTATCTTGTGTTGTCCATTTGCTAAATGTGCTTTAGAGGATTAATATAATACAAAAAGATAAATCAGTGTTAATTTATTTACATTAACAACACTAAAAAACTGTTAGTGAATTTTGGACACTAACAGAAGTAATCAGAAACAATAAAAATTAAACATTATTTTCTCTTCGAAAAATAAAAGTTGTTCATTAAGCAATTGGAGGATTTTCTTTTATTGTTATTGATGTTTTATTTGTCTTTATTGGGGCTACTTTAAAATTCGCATCACCGTAAAATGCATTACTGTGTATATATGATACTCATGCAGGTGCAAATGTTTTCATTCTATGATTTAGTGATCAATATTAGAAACTTGCATCCATATTTTTCAAGTGCTTATAAAATCTTATTTTTTCGAAATGTCTTACCATCAAAATTTTGTTAAATTTTTATAAAAAAATTAAGCGAGGATTTTTTTTTCATATGTTAAATTTTAATGATTATAAAGTATCTTTATACATACAGTCGATAAATAGATGTACTGTACAGCACATGAATCAACCAAATAAATAGGTTACCAAATAAATAAATAAATAAAATAAAATAAAAAATAAAAGCCAGGTGATATAGTAATTTAAGCAATTTTCAGTCTATTTTGAGACTTCAAACTTTCATTTCCACTGGACTATAAATTTAATGCTGGGAAATTTTTCAATAAAAAAATAAACTGGGTTACATTGTATATTTAAAAAAAAAAAACAACTGATAAAAATATAAAAGACTTACAGTGCGTAGTTATAACCATTTGGTAATCTTTTTATTCTTTTTTATTGCACTCAAGTTCGGTAGCTTATTTTCATTATTTTGTGCCGAGCTTAAATAGTAAGTAATTAGTAAAAAATAATAAGTTAAAACAAAGTTTCTGCTCAATGGAGCATGGAAAATTATAAGCGGTTTAAAGAAATTATGACTTCATTTCGAAAATAAATTTTGTAACAATTAATGTTGTATAAATGTTGCTTCATTTGATTATTTTGAACAAAAAATAATTAAAGTAAAATTTAAAGACACTAAATCAAAAGATAATACTTCTTTTTAGTAATTTATTTAATATGCTTTATATGTTGCAATAAACGAAGCTATTAAGTAGAAGTTATGCAATTAAGTTTTGTGTAACGTTTAAGTGTTCTGAAACTGAATGTTTTGATTTGATTTTCTTTCATTTCACCCCGTGGGTAGATGTTTATGTTCATCGAACAAAATAATTTTAATGTGTGCTTTAAATATGCTAGAATGATATAATTAGAAAATTTAATTCAAGAGATTATAAGATAATAGAAGTAACCAGAAATAATAAAGTTTAAATATTATTTTTTCTTCGAAAAATAAAAGATGTACATTAAAAACCCGATTTTTCTCCCTTTATTGTGATTTTTAAAAATTCACATCACCATAAAATGCATTTATATGTATATATGAGACTCGAAAACCATTGAACAGGCCCCTACCTACCAGGATTCTACCCAGTTTAGAGGGTTTAAGTTGCCTAGACCGTGAGGCGGAATTCACCTGATCGCCATATGGGGTGATCTAAGATGACAAGTGCGTGGGTTGGCTGTTTAAGGCTTATGGCTGCTGTATTGAGCTGTTTATTACCTAAGTTAAATAACTGTATTTCGGCGCCTCGCACATCCGGCTCACTTTTCATGCTCGATGGAATGAGGATTGAGCTAGTTTTGTGCCAAAACGGTGGCACAAACTTAGCAGACAACAGGGGGCAATTTTTAGGGAAATTAAGAAAAACAAAAACAGATACTAAAAGGGGCCGAAATGCTAAGTAGTGCCGGAGAAGGGAAAAATACCGAGCCGAAATGCAAGGCAGTCGAATCGCTGCAGATGGTGACGGGAATCCGCCTTTCTACAGTACCCCAACGGGTAAAAACTGGCTCTGTGGGCTGTCCCATTGGAGCGGTTCCGGTAGCTCGTGCGGACAGAGTCCAATTGCACCTTGTAAAGAGGCGTATATATGATACTCAATCTGGTATACATCATTGCATTCTACGATTTAATGATCAATGTTGCAAAATCGTATTCATATTTTCAAGTTCTAATAAAATCTCAATTACTCAAAATATCTTTACATCTTAATTTTTTAAATATTAAAAGGAAATATTAAGCGAGGAAAGAAAATTTCTTGTCTTAAATTTTTATGATTATAAAGTACTCTTATACATAGGGTCGATAAATAGATATCTTGTACAGCGCGTGAGTAAATCACATAGATAGGTTAGATAAAATAACCCATGAATTGTAAGAAATTTTCAAACTATTTTGAGGCTTAAAACTTTCATTCCCACTGAATTATAAAATTAATGCTCGGCAGTTTTTAGATTAAAAAAAAAAACTTGGTTACACTGTATATTTTTAAAGAAGCAGCCGATAAAAACATAAAAGACTTATAGTGCGTAATTTAACCATTTAATATTTTTTTCATTTTTTTTTTTTATTTTACAAGTTCGGTAACTCATTTTCATTTTTTGTACGTATCTTAAGTAGAAAGTAATTACTTAAAAATAATAAATGGAAACAAAGACTTCTGCTCATAGGAGCTGGGACAATCATAAGCGGTTAAAGAAACTGTGACTTCAATTCGAAAATAAATTTTATAAATATTAAAGTTGTATGAATGTTACTTCATTTCATTATTTAGAACAAAAATAATTTAAGTAATATTTAAAGATACCAAATCAAAAGACTTCTTTTTTTATCATACTTCTTTTTTATAGTTTATTTAATATGTTCTATATGTTGCAATAAATGAAGCTGTTAAATAGAAGTTAATAATTAAGTTTTATGTAGCGTTTAAATGTTCTGAAACTGAATATTATATTTTGATTTTCTTTCTTTGAATCTTTTCATTTTTTTTACTGCATTTAAGTTCGGTAGCTTATTTTCACTATTTTGTGCAGCGTTTAAGTAGAAAGTAATTAGTAAAAAATAATAAATTAAAGCTTCTGGTAATGCGAGCTGAGAATCATAAGCAGTTAAAAAATATGACTTCGTTTCGAAAATAAATTTTGTAAATATTAAAGTTGTATAAATGTTACTTCATTTCATTATTTAGGGTAAAAAGTATTTCAAGTAAAATTTAAAGATATTAAATCAAAACTTTATTCTCCTTTTTAATATTTTATTAAATGTACTTCGTATGTTGCAATAAACGAAGCTATTAAATAGAAGTTATGCAATTAAGTTTATGTAACGTTTAAATACCCTGCAACTGAATGCTTTGTTTTGATTTTCTTTCTTTTTAGCCCGTGGGCAGATATTTATGTTCATCAAACACAATTATTTTAATGTGTGTTTTGAATATCTTAAAGTGGTATAATTAGAAAATTTTATTAAATAAATTATAAGATATTAAAAGTAACCAAAAGAGTGACGTTTAAACATTTCTTTTTTTTTCGAAAAGCAAAAATGTTCATTCTGCAAATGAGAATTTTTTGCTGTTGTTTTTGTTTTATTTGTCATTATTGTGTCAATTTAAAAAATCACATCACCGTAAACCCCATTTCTGTGTATATTTAAGACTCGTGCAGGTGAACATAATTGCATTCTATGATTTAGTGATCAATGTTTAGTCAAGGTTGTGGAAAATTGCATCCATAATTTTCAAATGCTTATAAAATCTCATTTTTTCGAAATGGCTTTTAATCTAAATGTTGTGAAATCTTAAAAGGAAAAATAAGGAAAAAAAATTCTTATTTTATATTTTAATGACTACAAAGTACATTTATAGATAGAGTTGAAAAATTAATATTCTGTTCAGTGCATGGATAAATCAGATAGGATAAAAAAATAGATTAAAAAGAAATTTAAGCAATTTTCAGGTTATTTTGAGATTTAAAAATTTCATTCACACTGGATTATAAATTTAATGCTGGGTAATTTTTCTAATAGTAGTAATAGTTTTCATTTAGTAATAGTCAATGCATGCGATAGTAGGCAGTTTTCTGGGTACTTTTTAATAATTCTATCTATTTCAATATTTAGTGCGTTTTCGAATACATGTTTTGTTTTATATTATAGGGTAAAATTTTCAGACGTTCATTATTTTAATAAGCTATAAAGTACTCGTTCTAATCAATAGTACTTTATCAAAGATGCAGAAGTGATATCTAAATATCCATCTTTAATGCAAGACCGACACATTTTGTGCATCATAAAATCTTTAATAATCCAGTTAAACTTGCAATAAATTCTGCTTTTGGACTCTCCATCTGAGAGTATGAAAATCGCATTTTAAGTCACGATCTTAATTTTGGAAGCTTCTTTGACATTTCGGTCATTTTATAGTAACTTACGTTACATTTTGAACTATTTTCAGTAATATAACATGCATAAAAAATTATTCAAGATGTAAATTTGACATGGTTTGCTAATTAAACTTATGAAAAACCCAACACTGTTAAAACTAATGGTGACACATTGCACCTTTTAGGGGTGAAAGGCTTGTCTCACTGGTGACACCCCTAGAGGAGCTAAAATGGCACCCTTAACTAGGGTGAAAGGATGGCACCCCTAATCCAGGGTGTTTCAGGGGGGTGAAAGGACGGCACCTCAGAGAAGAATAATGGCACCCCTTATCCACAGTGTTCAATAGGGTGAAACGATGGCACCACAGGGGAGAATAATCTCACCCTTTATCCAGGGTGCCCCCAGAGGTGAAAGGATGGCATCTCAGGGGAGAGTAATGGCACCCCTTAACCAGGGTGCCCCAGGGGGTGAAAAGATGGCGCCTCAGGGGAGAGTAATGACACCCCTTATCCAGGGTGCCCCAGAGGGTGAAATGATCGCATCTGAGGGGAGAGTAATGGCACCCCTCATCCAGGGTACCTTAAGGGATGAAAGAATGGCATCTCATGGGAGAATAATGATACCACTTATCCAGAGTGCCCCAGAGGGTGAACGGATGAAACACATAATCCAGTGTGCCCTATGGCATCCTACAAGGAATAGCACTCACAATCTATGGCCCACAGTTGCAACCCCCTCCCCCCACCCTGCTTGTCAAGAAATTTTATTGGTTTGAATCATGAAATACAAAGTGTTTACCCATTTTTAGATTGAATTCTTCAGAGAAAATTATCATTATCAGTCAATATTTTGAGTCTTTTTTTTCTTTTAGATTGATGGAATATTATATTTTTAAACTCATTATCAGATGTCCAAAGAAAAATTGTAGCATATTTTTGTAACTCAGAGAGGGATAATATGAACTACAAAAATAATCATAGAAAGACAGAGAATTCAAATTGTACTTTCATTTACATGGAGAGTATTTTAAGAAAAATTCAAAATTTTAACTTTTATACAGTCTTTGCATTTCAAAATCACCAATCATAAGTCATCACTATTGCATTGTTAGTCATACCCAAAAGGTTTTGTTAGAATAAATCGCAAAATTTACACAACCTCTACACCTATTTTCTGCCTCTAAAAATCACTGAGTTAGAGTCAAATATTGTGACTTTGTCATGCAATTTGAAGCCTGATTTTCAATTTTATGTTTTGAAGTTCTTGTAAAATGAAATAAATAATGATTTTTGACTGTCTCTATCTCATATGTTTGGATCAATCTTTTTGGGTATGTTTAAGAAAGGGTCAGTAAATATTTTTGTGATTGGGCATTTTTAGATGCAGGGACATTATAAAAATTTGATGTTTTTTGACTCCAAAATAAGAGAAAGTACAAATTGAATTACTATCTTCATATGAATATTTTTAAAATTTTCTTATAGTTTCAGAAGTAATCCGTAACCATCTTTTTTGACACATAGTATATTACTTGACATGTATTTTCATTATTTTATATACAGGGCAACTGAAAAGTATGGGGACACAGAAAAATGCTATATCCTGTAAAATATATGCCATAATTTAATAATAAAAAATAAAAGAAATAACAATATTTTAACAAATTGTTCACTGGCTTGATATTTATTTTTTACACAAGTTTGAAAACGAAAGATAACAGAATTGACAGTCCGCTGCAGATAATTCTGATTTAAATCATTCTATGCCTTGATAATTTCGCATCACATACAATGCAAACTGGGGAGTTTCTATTTCTAGCTTTTCTACAGAAGTCAAGTGAGTTAAGATCTGATTGTTCGAAGGCAATACACCTGTTATTAAATATCTACGCAGATGGGTGTTGAAGGTCAATGTTGTTTTTGCTCCATGTGAAAGCCGCAATACTGCTGGAAGTTCCATTAAAATTATTTTGCTTCCATGAGGCGAACACTTCGTTGAACATATTAGTTACTGATCATTTTGACGGTTGTGAACTTTTCGAAGGATTAAGATTTTCACATAATCGAAGAAATGCTACAAAATTTTAAAATAAGCGTTTCTCAGATTTTAGTTGTGAAATATTAATGTCAAACAACGCACCAATATTTTTTCAGCTACCCTGCTGTATCTAATTAAAAAAATGTAAAACACAAATTAGAAAAGAATATGTAATAAATGCTGTGTAACTTTTAAATTAGTAAGAATACTTCATATTCTTTAAAATTCTTCCCGAAAGTTAGCCATCAAGCTATGAAATGAATTATAGAAAATAAGTTCATTTTATATTTGTGGTAAAATCACAGATGAAATAGAGTAAAAAAAAAATCATTTTTACAATATATGTAGTACTTACATTTATAGTGAACTTATGCAAATCCATATTTTATAGCATATATCCACACAGGATTAGAAATTAAGAACTGTATGTAAGGTGTCAAAATAATGCCTACAATTTTTTTTCGATGTGCCAACTGCATTTCATATTTTCTTATTTCTTTTCACAACCATGTCAATAGTAATAATATTGCATTGCATATTTAATTTTAATGTATTGAAGGGAAGTGGGGAGGAAACTTTATATATTAAACACTTTTTCTTACTAAACAAAATAAAAACTGACTTTCCATAAGTATGAAACCTGATTAAACTACAATATTTGGATTCTGGAAAAACTTATTCCTTTTATAAAGCTAATATGCGTACAAAACAGATAATCAAGCAAATATGTCCACAGAGAGAAAATATGAGCTTTAGATATAACTAGGGATAAGCTAATTTTTAAAAAATCTGAGACTAACAGTACATCAGAAAATAAAAAGTTAGCAAATAAATGAATCTTTGGTTGCCAATTACGGTGTGGCATTTAAAACATTTCCAAATCACACATATTTTTTTTTGTTTGTTTGAGGAAGGGAATACAAAAATTTTAAAACGATTTTAATACAGTTTCTTATTTTAGGAACATATAAGGATGCAGAAATATCTCATAATAAAAGAAAATCTTGTTTACAGGGGTGTAATATCCAAGGACCAGTTTTATCAGTCATTGGTGAAAGTGAAGTTAACTTAGAGGTTATTGAAAGGTTCAAAATTCTTAAGACATGTGCTAATGTCATGGTGCAGAGGGAGGGGGATGTATGCTAAAATACAAATGAAAGCATTTGCTAAACAAAAATTAAAGTTAAAGAAAGCTAGCTATCAAGATTTGACGACTAGGAATAATTTTTCTATAATTTAGTTTCATTTGACGGCTAACGACTGCTGATTTCTAGTCCTGTATCCACATCAAAACACTTTCTGTCAAATTGTTTTTGTGTTTTGACTTATTGCATCTGAAATTTTAATCTAAAGAGTAATTATAATGAAAGGAATAAAACACTGAATTAAAAAAAACAACCTTTTAGTTCAAATAATCTTTTTATTGTAAACTCCAAGAATATATTAAATATTATTAAACAAAGACGTAACACTATGTGGAACTGATGACACTGAGAAAATTTTGAAGACATAAGTATCTAATAAAAATGATAAAAATTTAAATTGGCTTTTGCTATAGTTAACGTTAAACAACCAAAATAATGCATACCACAAAGTAACTAAGCTTATAAAATTATCAGTTTTTGTAATTAACTGTTTATATAAAATTAATACATAGCATGAGTAATTTAACAAGTTGCTTGAGTTGCGGAGCACAGTAACAGGTTGAAACACAGAAATTTCTACACCTTCTTCATGATAAAGAGTCGGAAACTTTTCTTGTATCAATCATGGTAATGTAAGTACTATAAATGTAAGTTCATTATCTGAAATAATAATAATAACACATTAAGGAAAACACACAACAAGACAGTCGAATTAAAATGTAACATCAAAGTACAGCAAAAATGATAGATGAACAAAAAAAGAAAGATTAAAAATTTAAATAAAATTTAAATTATAGCTCACAAGGCTAATAAAGCCTGACAGCTAATGTGCCCGCAGGTTCTGTATGTAACGTGATAACTCTTTATATAAATATCAGATTTGCTTCAAATTTTATATGTGGGTTCATTCTGATAAGGTTCTTCACTGATTAGCATTGGAGGTTCATTGGTTAAATATGAAGGGGGGGAGAAGAGAGTGCAACCATCCTTAATTTATATAAATATGCAGAAATCATGCAGAATTATCACATTTTCTTCAAATTTTGTTAATAGGTTCACTCTGATAAGGCACTTCCCTGATTAGTTTTAGGGGCTCATTGGTTAAGTATAAAGAGGGATGGCAGTTAATCCACTGTCATATAACTTACAGTTGATTTCTTTTATTTTTGGAAGGGCAATATTCTTTGAAATAAGAGTATAATATACAGTTGTATGAATAGCCTGCGAGCTCAATGCCATCAGTTTAACTGGGCACTTTCCTCTTTGTTGCCTATTTTCGGACAGAACGAGAAAATTACATGACCAACTCATACTTGTCATTCAGATATTCTTTTCCTGTATTATCATTAAGAGTTACAAACTATTTACATTATTAACCATATTTACAAAACATATCTTGCAACAAAGTGTCTATTCCAGATTAGCAACGAATTTCCCTAACATGTACAGGTATTCCATACCAGTAATAATAATAAAAAAAATGAGGAATTTTATTTAAATTTAATAGTTATAATTTATTAGCCCCTATTATGTATCCTATATTGACACTAATGAATGAATATATGGATACAACCCCTCGTGTTTTTCCTTCATTTTGGGAATAACGAATTTTCATCATATTCTATTGACGATTATTTTCAAAATTTTCAAGATGTGATTTTGAGACTTTCACAAAAGTTGCTCTATACATTTGGCTAACATAATATGCAAATGAAATTTTGATATCTTTGGCGCATGCGCAGTGAAAAATTATTTAGTAAACCTACACAATATTGGAACAATTTTTATTATTTTTTAATTCTGATTACGTATTGTGTGCAATGTTGTTTGTCACATTTTCTGAAAAGAATGTTACTTTATATTAAGAACTCTCCAAATTATAAGCAAAAATCTTAAGTAAATTTTAGACTGTTTTTCGGATTCGTAGAAAACCTCAATTTTTCTACGAGTATACATGCTATCGACATAAAAATGAACACAGTTTATTACAATAAGCCACTTAATCATAATCTACAGTTTGAGAGCTTTTGCTACATTAGTTTTGACAGGTTTATCCAAAAGATATCCAAAAGGTATTCATTCTTTTTTAATTTGTTGACGGTCCCCTATTGGAGTTTCGGAATAAAACCTTCAGGGAAATATATGACTTGTACTACACTACCTGGCCATTGATTATCGTCCACTTGCGATTTTAGACATTTTGTTAAATATCTAGAAAAATACATGAGGAATTATCCTGAAACTCTCAGTGTATACACATAATATTACAGGTCATATATTTCCGTGAAGATTTTTTCCAGAAACCTTATAGGAGACCGTCAACAAATTAAAAAATAATGAATATCGTTTGGATAACCCTGTCAAAACTAATGCAGCAGAAGCGCTAAAACTGTAGATTGTGATTAAGTGGCTTATTGTTAAAAACTGTGTTCATTTTTATGTCGATAGTGCTAGGATGTAGGGAGGATTTTCAGATTATTTAAAAAAAAAAAAAAAAAAAATTCAGATCATTATTTTAAGAAAAATTAATTAATTAATACTCATTTTAAAAAAAAAATAATAATTTTAATCTTCCATAATTTCATTAATATATCCTATAAATCCAGTATTTTCATTTTTTACATCGCAGTTTCCCTGTTTGACATAATAGCAATATACAAAATAATATTTTTCTAAATTATTTTATTATTAATTATTCATTCTTAAAATTATATTAATCAGTCCTAGTTTTAAATATAGATCATTTTCATGTAATTGCCCAGTCTTTTAATCGTCTAATTCGTAATTTATGCTATTTCAAAATTTAAGATAATCTCCGTATTTTTTATGTGACGATCGCTAATTTTTCCTTTTTCAGCATCGCCATTTTCTTTACTGATACCTCCTAGATGCTGGACATGAGTCATCGGGGCTTAGAATGTTCTACGACATTCCGGAAGCGTCGTTTTGGTACAAATTTCCCGCTGAAATCTCAGCGTCCATCCCTTGATGACGCATGTTTGTTCCAGATCATTCCTAGCGTCGGGTGATGCGAGATTCTGATTGGCTGAGCGCACGCGCGCTGCCGTGAGAGGGAGGAAGATTTTCTGATTTATTTGACACTTTGAGAAAGAGCAGCGTTAGCGAAAGACGTCCGTGGCCCGGCGCTGCCCTCTCGAGGGTTAGCGTCGGGACAGAAGAGTCTCCTTTTTTTAGGATTACGCGACAAAAGAATGATTCTAACAAGCGCCTTGCTGAGGGGCATCTGATAGATAGATCTTTTTTTTTGTTAAGTTTTGAGAGAATAAAATCTCTAATTGCGAATGTTGCAGCAATGTTATTATCCTTTTTAAAAGCCCCCACACTGTGTATTTTTATTGCATTTTTGGCATACAGTTTCCCTCCAACTCCAGTAAAAGACTTTAGTTATCGTAAATTCCATATGTACACAACAGGATTTACCAAAGTATTAGTGTTTATCAGTGTGACGGTGCTAGTAGTCCCTCCAGCCAATTGAGGCTACGTAAATACCGGGAACTTCAAGAGCTGTCAACGTGATCTTGCTGCGGAATTTGATCGACGTACACTGTTAAAACTAATGGTGACACATTGCACCTTTTAGGGGTGAAAGGCTTGTCTCACTGGTGACACCCCTAGAGGAGCTAAAATGGCACCCTTAACTAGGGTGAAAGGATGGCACCCCTGATCCAGCGTGTTTCAGGGGGTGAAAAGACGGCACCTCAGGGAAGAATAATGACACCCCTTATCCACAGTGTTCAATAGGGTGAAAAGATGGCACCACATGGGAGAATAATGGCATCCCTTATCCAGGGTGCCCCAGGTGGTGAAAGGATGGCATCTCAGGGGAGAATAATGATACCACTTATCCAGGGTGCCCCAGAGGGTGAACGGATGACACACATAATCCAGTGTGCCCTGTGGCATCCTACAAGAAATAGCACTCACAATCTATGGTCCACAGTTGCAATCCCCCTCCCCCCACCCCGCTTGTCAAGAAATTGTATTGGTTTGAATCATGAAATACAAAGGGTTTACCCATTTTAAAATTGAATTCTGCAGAGAAAATTATCATGATCAGTCAATATTTTGAGTCTTTTTTTTTCTTTTAGATTGATGGAATATTATATTTTTAAACTCATTATCAGGTGTCCAAAGAAAAGTTGTAACATATTTTTGTAACTCAGAGAGGGATAATATGAACTACAAAAATAATCATAGAAAGGCAGGATATTCAAATTGTACTTTCATTTATATGGAGAGTATTTTAAGAAAAATTAAAAATTTTAACTTTTATAGTCTTTGCATTTCAAAATCACCAATCATAAGTCATCACTATTGCATTGTTAGACATACCCAAAAGGTTTTGTTAGAATAAATCGCAAAATTTACACAACCTCTACACCTATTTTCTGCCTCTAAAAATCACTGAGTTAGAATCAAATATTGTGACTTTGTCATGCAATTTGAAGCCTGATTTTCAATTTTATGTTTTGAATTTCTTGTAAAATGAAATAAATCATGATTTTTGACTGTCTCTAACTCAGATGTTTTTATCAAACTTTTTGGGTATGTTTAAGAAAGGGCCAGTAACTATTTTTGTGATTGGGCATTTTTAGATGCAGGGACATTATAAAAATTTGATGTTTTTTGCCTCCAAAATAAGAGAAAGTATAAATTGAATTATCTATCTTCATATGAATATTTTTATAATTTTCTTATACTTTCAGAAGTAATCCGTAACCATCTTTTTTGACATATAGTATATTGCTTGACATGTATTTTCATTATTTTATATACAGGGCAACTGAAAAATATGGGGATACAGAAAAATGCTATATCCTGTAAAGTATATGCCATATTTTAATTAAAAAAAATAAAAGAAAAAACAATATTTTAACAAATTGTTCACTGGCTTGATATTTATTTTTTACACAAGTTTGAAAACGAAAAATCACAGAATTGACAGTCCACTGCAGATAATTCTTATTTAAATCATTCTATGCCTTGATAATTTCGCATCACATACTATGCAAACTGGGGATTTTCTATTTCTAACTTTTCTACGGAAGTCAAGGGAGTTAAGATCTGATTGTTCGAAGGCAATGCACCTGTTATTAAATATCCACGCAGATGGGTGTTGAAGGTCAATGTTGTTTTTGCTCCATGTGACGGCCCCAATACTGCTGGAAATTCCATTAAAATTATTTTGCTTCCATGAGGGCAACACTTCTTTGAGCATATTAGTTGCTGATCATTTTGACGGTTGTGAACTTTTCGGAGGATTAAGATTTTCATATAATGGAGGAATTGCTACAAAATTTTAAAATAAGCATTTCTCAGATTTTAGTTCTGAAATATCAATGTCAAATAACGCACCAATATTTTTTTCAGCTACCCTGCTGTATCTAATTAAAAAAATGTAAAACACGAATTAGAAAACAATATGTAATAAATGTTGTGTAACTTTTAAATTAGTAAGAATATTTCATATTCTTTAAAATTCTTCCAGAAAGTTAGCCATCAAGCTATGAAATGAATTATAGAAAATAATGCTCCAAAAATCATTTTTTATCCAAGTTTCAAAATGAAAATACATATAAATTTAACTTTTTCCAAAAAATGTATAACCGACTCCAAAAAAAAGCGCTAAAAAGAATTAAATAATTCTATAAAATTCTCTAATGACAAATCGTTATCCAATAACCACACATTGACTATCATGTACCGGTATAAAACGGTTAAATTTAATATATAGAATTTAATATCCACCAAACATAGGTTTTCCAGAGAATATTTTTTACAAGAGATTAATTTACATATTTTTGATTTAATTTTTGAATATATACATATAAAAAGTAAGGAATTACTTTTTGAAGTTGGTGCCAAACAATCATAATCGATAATGATTTCCCCATTTTATTTATGGTACTAGACATAATATATCTACAATTCTTACTATACTTAAGATAGTTTGGCACCAACTTCAAAAAGTAATTCCTTACTTTTTATATGTATATATTCAAAAATTAAATCAAAAATATGTAAATTAATCTCTTGTAAAAAATAT
Organism: Maratus speculifer; assembly: GCA_964019185.1. Classification (NCBI taxonomy): domain Eukaryota; kingdom Metazoa; phylum Arthropoda; class Arachnida; order Araneae; family Salticidae; genus Maratus; species Maratus speculifer. The sequence continues at coordinate 330,497,339 of OZ025297.1, forward strand.
TCTCTGGAAAACCTATGTTTGGTGGATATTAAATTCTATATATTAAATTTAACCGTTTTATACCGGTACATGATAGTCAATGTGTGGTTATTGGATAACGATTTGTCATTAGAGAATTTTATAGAATTATTTAATTCTTTTTAGCGCTTTTTTTTGGAGTCGGTTATACATTTTTTGGAAAAAGTTAAATTTATTTCCTACTTTTTAGTTATTTATACCGTAATACATAATTATGTGTACTGACATATGATGGCTCTTTGCAACGCATTACTAATGAACGCACTTTGCTGAGTTCTGATGTATTCGCTTTACTTGCCACTGTTTGACTGTCAACTTTTCAAAAGACACTTACAATATCGGTTAGTATCGTTGTGAATCTTTAGGTTTTCTGTATGTGGTAACTTCGTCAGATCTGGCACGACGAAAAGCTACCGCATTCATGAAATCTTAAAGTCAACATCTAATCGTACGGACATCGGAAGTGGTTATCGAAAGGTGACAATGCCTCAAGTAAAGTGCCCTTACACATAAGCGCGCGGCAAAGCGCTTCCATATATGACTAAACAGCAAAATGACTCCATGTATCAATGAATAGTAAAATACTTTTCTAGTGTAGTCAAAAGTACTCCCCCTTCAGTCAGAAAAAGCAAAAAGAAAGATTTTAACAAAAATCGCTCTATGATTCAATAGATAAACAACAACAATCTAATTCCTATAAATGCAGTAAAGGCATCGGAAATGATTCGACGAGGAATCCGAAAATCATAACCTGTACTTGGCTGCATCTATAAGAGAGTGACAGCATTCGATGCCCAAATACTTTTTCACGGACACTTTTGTCCCAACTAAACTGTTACAAATTTGAAACTCACTCCACCGCTTTTATGGAAAACGATTATTTCAGCCTATCATGGAGCATTCTCATGGGTCAAAAGAGAGATATTCTATAAAAGCGGGGGAGTAACGATGCAGCAAAAGGGTAAAAATTTTTACAGTGTATGTATGAGATATTCCATAAAAGGGATGGAGTGACGATGCAGCAAAAGTTAAATTTTTAACAATGTATCGCAATGCGAAATTCTAAAATGGAGGGCCAAAATCACAGTCAGGTGTGATCCAGCGACCTCATTGGTCGTGTGGTATGGGTGAAAATCACGAACGTGTTTCTCCATTAGAAAAAGAGTGAGGGGTAAAGTAATTTTGAAGCAATTGTTACCGTCTGTTCTTATTTATGATAAACCATCGAAATTAACTCAATTAAGATATTTTGATGACATTATATAAAATGAGAGTGAAAAATAGATTATAAATGAAAACTGATAAGATTTACATCAAAATTGCCGCTAAGATTTTTTTTACGAAAAAAGGAGTAAGGCGACATTTTCCCTATTGCAAAGAGATTATTCTCTGAAAAGGACACGACTCAATAACCAATGAGGTGTTTGGATTTCACCGGACTGTGATTTTGGCACTCCATTTTAAAATTTCGCTATCGCAATGCTAGGCATTTTCTATTATAAAATTTGATGATGATTTCCTGGAAGAATTCGATTGTACGCCGAATGATCCTTTATTTCTACACAGACATAAATACATAATCCATATTATTTTACAATTTCGTGGACATACAAGGACAAGATAGCACAAGGAAATATTACGACACAAGAAAAGTACAACCGGGAGTTACACATAAAGAGTGTGTGCAACGGCGCCAGTGGGATTCGAACCCACAATCTCCTACGCTCTCAAGAGATTAGCAGCGTGGTGACTTAACCACTCGGCCATAAGGACCCCCTTGATGACTCATTTTTGTCCAGAATCTTTTCAATCAATCGTATACTATGCTCCATGTGTCGTCATATTCACATCGAATCCTACATGAGGAATCCTACATGAACAAAATCTGTTCTGGTGTCTAATCCGGTAACCAAATCTGAATCTAAAGATAATTTTGCTACACATATCTATGCACTTTATTTTGCATTGAAATGTAGAGATAATATTTTCCTCCGGAGCAAAATATATACTAAAGGATTTTCATCTTTTCAACAACTTAAGGATGTCGATTGGTATCGATGTCTATTTCCGCTTTAGTGGATGAGAGAGCTTGTCCATTTAAGCTTTAACATTTCGGAAATTTATCGCATCCAGCAAACTTTAAGGCCGCACACTAGGCACAGAAAAAGACCCGGATGATAATGTGAAGTCTATGGGGGCGTTCTTTTCAAATATCTCGCTCAAATTTTAAAATTTTTACGTGATTTTTTTTGCATAGGATAGTTGAGAATATTCCACAACCGACCTAGTTTTTACTTTTCCAGTTTTGGTTTCAGATTTTAAAAAAAATGATGTGGATCTTTCACTTTGGTGGATACGAGAATTGTTCCAGCTAAGATTTCGTACTTTGAAAAAAAAAAAAAAAAAAAAAAAAACTAGCTTCTTTGCAACAGTGGTTAGGATCCAGAAGGATTATTCACTGTTAAGCAAAACAAGATTGACCAATCATAAGCCTTCATTTTTGAGAACTTTTCATTGTTCGAAGGAGAGAGTCTGGAATACATGGAGTGAAAATCTGCTATCCACACTGTAAAAAATTTTACCCTTTTGCTGCATCGTTACTCCATCGCTTTTATAGAATTTCTTTGTTTTGACCAATGAGAATGCTCCATAATAGAGCGAAGTAATCGTTTCCTATGAAAGCGATGGAGTGACGATGCAGCAAAAGGGTTCAATTTTTTACAATGCAAGCAGTGCTAAAAATTTGTATCCTTTAAATGTGCAACGATGCTACTGTATTCCAAAGTGTCGATCACAGTGACATCTGCGGCATTTTCGTGATACATTATCTAGCCTAGCAATAATTCTTGCATTTTTAGAAAATGTCCTGCAGATGTCGCTTCTATCTTGAAATTTCATTAGCATTGTTGCACATTTAAAGAATAGAACATTTTAGCGCTTTTTTTAAGTGTTACAGAGGGCGTGTTCAGCACAACTTACCGGTTACTTACCGACCACTTACCGATTATAGACATGTACGAAATGAAAATCAAAGCGAAGTGTGACGTCAGCTACAATTCAACAGAATAGTTTTCATTGATGCCACAATTTGCTTTCGTACTGCCCTACAATCGGTCGGTAACATTGGTTACTTTTTTAAGTTGTTCTGAACACGCCCTGAGATAGCCGATTTCCACACTATATCCCCTAGATGCTATATTTCCGGTTTCTTGCATAAGAGAACTTGTCCAGAATCCAGGTAGAATTTGCGCTGTTAGCGAAACCAGATTAACGAATCAGAAGCCTGAATTTTAGCAAATTTTTCAATGTTTTAAATACATTTTCTTGTTAATAAATCTCGTTTCACATACAGCGCAAAATTTATGTGAATCCTGGCCCTCGTCCAGTTAGGATTTTGCACTTTGAACACTGTTAAATATTTGAAACTTTTACTTTATCGTCTATCCATCGCTTTTATAGAAAATGATTACTTCATTGTATTATGGTGAATTCTCATTGGTCAAAATAGAGATATTCCATAAAAGCGGTGGAGTGACGATGCAGCAAAAACTTCAAACTTTTAACAGTGAAAAGATCGTATGTCTGTGTAAGTGTAACATAAAAGCATGCAAAAGGAACATTTCTAATTGGTCGATTGCTTCAAAATGAATTTGAAATTTAAAGATTTTATTTTTAAAAAAGTTCTAATTATCGGATTTTTTTAAAAATTGAATGGGACCACATGGGCCTCATACGCTTTCAAACAAAAAAAGAATTATCAAAATCGGTTCATATTTGCAAAAGTTATGCGTGAACAACAAATACATACAGGTCGAAATCATAACCTCCTCTTTGAAGTCGGTTAATAAGTTCATTTTATAGTTGTGGTAAAATCACAGATGAAATTGAGTAAAAAAAAAATCATTTTTACAATATATGCAGTACTTACCTTTATACTGAACTTATGCAAATCCATATTTTATAGCATATATCCACACAGGATTAGAAATTAAGAACTGTATATAAGGTGTCAAAATAATGCCTACAATTTTTTTTCGATGTGCCAACTGCATTTCATATTTTCTTATTTCTTTTCACAACCATGTTAATAGTAATAATATTGCATTGCATATTTAATTTTAATGTATTGAAGGGAAGAAAGGAGGAAACGTTATATATTAAACACTTTTTCTTACTAAACAAAATAAAAACTGACTTTCCATAAGTATGAAACCTGATTAAACTACAATATTTGGATTCTGTAAAATCTTATTATTTTTATAAAGCTAATATGCATACAAAACAGATAATCAAGCAAATATGTCCACAGAAAGAAATTATGAGCTTTAGCTATAACTAGGGATAAGCTAATTTTTAAAAAATCTGAGACTAACAGTACATCAGAAAATAAAAAATTAGCAAATAAATGAATTTTTGGTTGCCAATTATGATGTGGCATTTAAAACATTTCCAAATCACACACATTTTTTTTTTGTTTGTTTGAGGAAGGGAGTACAAAAATTTTAAACAATTTTAATACAATTTCTTATTTCTTATTTCTTTTTCTTATTTTATTATAACATATAAGGATGCAGAAATATCTCATAATAAAAGAAAATCTTGTTTACAGGGGTGTAATATCCAAGGACCAGTTTTATCAGTCATTGGTTAAAGTGAAGTTAACTTAGAGGTTATTGACAGGTTCAAAATTCTTAAGACACGTGCTGATGTCATGGTGCAGAGGGGGGGGGGGATGTATGCTAAAATACAAATGAAAGCATTTGCTAAACAAAAATTAAAGTTAAAGAATGCTAGCTATCAAGATTTGACGACTAGGAATATTTTTTTCTATAATTTAGTTTCATTTGTCGACTAACGACTGCTGATTTCTAGTCCTGCATCCACATCAAAACACTTTCTGCCAAATTGTTTTTGTGTTTTGACTTATTGCATCTGAAATTTTAATCCAAAGAGTAATTATAATAAAATGAATAAAACACTGAATTAAAAAAACAACCTTTTAGTTCAAATAATCTTTTTATTGTAAACACCAAGAATGTATTAAATATTATTAAACAAAGGCGTGACACTATCTGGAACTGATGCCACTGAGAAAGTTTTGAAGATATAAGTATGTAATAAAAATGATAAAAATTTAAATTGGCTTTTGCTATAGTTAACGTTAAACAACCAAAATAATGCATACCACAAAGTAGCTAAGCTTATAAAATTATCAGTTTTTGTAATTAAACTGTTTATATAAAATTAATACATAGCATGAGTATTTTAACAAGTCGCTTGAATTGCGGAGCACAATAACAGGTTGAAACACAGAAATTTGTGCACCTCCTTCATGACAAAGAGTCGGAAACTTTTCTTGTATCAAGCATGGTAATGTAAGTACTGTAAATGTAAGTTCACTATCTGAAATAATAATAATAACACATTAAGAAAAACACACAACAAGACAGTCCAATTAAAATGTATCATCAAAGTACAGCAAAACTGGTAGATGAACAAAAAAAGAAAGAATAAAATTTAAATAAAATTTAAATTATAGCTCACAAGACTATCAAAGCCTGACAGCTAATGTGCCCGCAGGTTCTGTATGTAACGTGATAACTCTTTATATAAATATCAGATTTGCTTCGAATTTTATATACAGGTTCATTCTGATAAGGTTCTTCACTGATTAGCATTGGAGGTTCATTGGTTAAATATGAAGGGGGGAGAAGTGAGTGCTACCCCCTTAATTTATATAAATATGCAGAAATCATGCAGAATTATCAAATTTTCTTCAAATTTTGTTAATAGGTTCACTCTGATAAGGCACTTCACTGATTAGTTTTAGGGTCTCATTGGTTAAGTATAAAGAGGGGTGGTAGTTAATCCATTGTCCAATAACTTACAGTTGATTTCTTTTATTTTTAGAAGGGTATTATTCTTTGAAATAAGAGTATAATATACAGTTGTATGTATAGCATGCGAGCACAATGCCATCAGTTTAACTGGGCACTTTCCTATTTATTGCCTATTTTCGGACAGCACGAGAAAATTACATGACGAACTCATACTTGTCATTCAGATATTCTTTTCCTGTGTTATCATTAAGAGTTACAAACTATTTGCATTATTAACCATATTTACAAAACATATTTTGCAACAAAGTGTCTATTCCAGATTAGCAACGAATTCCCCTAACATGTCCAGGTATTCCATACCAGTAATAATAATTTAAAAAATGAGGAATTTTATTCAAATTTATTAGTACGCCCCTATTATGTATCCTATAGTGACACTAATCAATGAATATATGGATACAACCCCTCGTGTTTTTTCTTCATTTTGAGAATAACGAATTTTCAATGTATTCTATTGACGATTATTTTCAAAATTTTCAAGATGTGATTTTGCGACTTTCACAAAAGTTGCTCTATACATTTGGCTAACATAATATGCAAATAAAATTTCGATATCTTTGACGCATGCGCAGTGAAAAATTATTTAGTAAACCTACTCAATATTCAAACAATTTTTATTATTTTTTAATTCTGATTACAGAGTATTATGTGCAATGTTGTTTGTCACATTTTCTGAAAAGAATGTTACTTTATATTAAGAACTCTTCAAATTACAAGCAAAAATCTTTGGTAAATTTGAGATTGTTTTTCAGATTCGTAGAAAACCTTAATTTTTCTACGAGTATACATGCTATAGACATAAAAATGAACACAGTTTATTACAATAAGCCACTTAATCATAATCTACAGTTTGAGCGCTTTTGCTACATTAGTTTTGACAGGGTTATCCAAAAGATATCCAAAAGGTATTCATTCTTTTTTAATTTGTTGACGGTCCCCTATTGGAGTTTCGGAATAAAACCTTCAGGGAAATATATGACTTGTACTAGTATACTACCTGGCCATTGATTATCGTCCACTTGCGATTTTAGACATTTTGTTAAATATCCAGAAAAATACATGCGGAATTATCCTGAAACTCTCAGTGTATAAACATAATAGTACAGGTCATATATTTCCTTGAAGATTTTTTCCAGAAACCTTATAAGAGACCGTCAACAAACTAAAAAAGAATGAATATCTTTTGGATAACACTGTCAAAACTAATGCAGCAGAAGCGGTCAAACTGTAGATTGTGATTAAGTGGCTTATTGTTATAAACTGTGTTCATTTTTATGTCGATAGCATGTTACTAAATAATTTTTCACTGCGCATGCGTCAGCGATATCAAAATTTCATTTGCATATTATGTTAGCTAAATGTATAGAGCAACTTTTGTGAAAGTCGCAAAATCATAGCTTGAAAATTCTAAAAATGATCGTCAATAGAATATGTTGAAAATCCGTTGTTCCCAAAATGACTCAAAAAAATGAGGGATTTTATCCAAATGTAGTAGTAAGTTCCGTATTGTGTATTCTATATTGACACTAATCAATGAATATATAGATACAACCCCTCTTGTTTTTGCTTCATTTTGGAAATAACAGATTTTTAAGTGATTCTATTGACGATTATTTTCAGAATTTTCAAGCTATGATTTTGCAACTTTCACAAAAGTTGCTCTATGCATTTAGCTAACATAACATGGAAATGAAATTTTGGTATCGTTGACGCATGCGCAGTGAAAAATTATTTAGTAAACCTACTCATTTTTCATACAATTTTTATTATTTTTTAATTCTGATTACAGGCTATTATGTGCAATGTTGTTTGTCACATTTTTAGAAAATATTATTATTTTATATTAAGAACTCTGCAAATTATAAGCAAAAATCTTGGAAAAATTTGGGAGTATTTTTATAAAAACCTTAATTTCTCTACGAGTTTACATGCTATCGACATAAAAATGAACACAGTTTAAAACAATAAGCCACTTAATCACAATCTACAGTTTGAGCGCTTTTGATGCATTAGTTTTGACAAAGTTATCAAAATATATTCATACATTTTTAAATTTGTTGGCGGTCCCCTATAAAGTTTCAGGAAAAAATCTTCACGGAAATATATGACCTGTACTATATTGTTTATACACTGAGAGTTTCAGGATAATTCCTCATGTATTTTTCTAGATATTTTGCAAAATGTCTAAAATCGCAAGTGGACGATAATCAATGGCCAGGTAGTGTATTATATTTATACACTAAGATTTCTAGGATAATTCCTCATACACTTTTCTAGATATTTAACAAAATGTCTAAAATCGCGATTGGACGGTCATCTCTGGCCATATAGTGTATATCAGGAGCTTTAGGGAACTGGCTAATTCTTTATTTCCCCTTTTGCTATATGGGGGAAAGTCGGGTGGAATGGGACAGTAGGTTTTTCTCTTTGTGCATTATTCCAAACATTTCATCGATGGCACACAAGATGAAGCAATGGTAATCCATTCTTCAGTTTACAAAAAATATTGATATGCATAGACTTGCAAATGTACGAAAGAAAAAATTATTTCAAAAATCCAATTTAAATTTGATTTATTTGCTTTCAATATATTAAAGGCTTATTTATGTATAAATGTAATAGTTTCTCTATTTATGGAACATTGTACTGTATATTATCCATAATTTAAACTAAGCCTAAAGCAGCATTTTTGTTTGAACAAGAAGTTTAACACAAACAAGGAAGTGGCGAGGAATGGGACATGCCAGAAAAGGGAGGAATGGGACGCGCCCAGTTCCTTTTTTTAATTAATAATAATGCGAATTGCTAACATACAAACATTTTTAGAGGATAATATATTAATTATAACATTGATAATATATGCATTCATACTTCAAAATGTAAATAAATTGATGATTATTACGCAACGCTAGGCACAGAAAAAGACCCGGATGATAATGCAAAGTCTATGGAGGCGTTCTTTTCAAATATTTCGCCCAAATTTTAATATTTTTACGTGATTGTTTTGCACAAAATTGCTGAGGGCGATCCGCAACCGGTGTAGTTTTTACTTTTTTAGTTTTGGTTTCAGATTTTTTTAAAAATCACTTTAACTTACGAAATCGGTTTAAATCGGTTCTGAAATTGAAACTATCGTTATACAAAAAATAAAAAAGCAAAATCGAAAAAATAAAACCTAGGCCGGTTATGGATCATCCTCAGCTGTCTTGTTCAAAAAAATCATGTAAAAATATTAAAGTTTGAGCTAGGTATTTGAAAAGAACGCTCCTATAGACTTTTACATTATCATCCGGGTCTCTTTCTGTGCCTAGTGTGGGGCCTTAATGACACCTATGACAGAAAATCCTGAATTTTCATTCCAGTCATGAAGATACTGGAATTTTATATTGTGGCATATACATTATCAACTTACAACCTTTCTTTGATTGTTTATCTCACCGACACTATAGGTTATTTTGTGCTTTATAGCTTTTTTTTTATTATTGCTGTCCCATAACTCTTAATGAGGAGGTATGAGACACATTTTGAAACTTACGTTCTCTTTAAAATAAAATAGTATTTGCACGTTGTGTTTCTATATTGTTTAGGGGGATTAAAAAGTGTTTTACCTTGCATGCTATAAATTGAAATTTTTCTTTTTGTACATATATAAAAAAAATTCTTACTTTTGTAAAAAAAAGTCCCACACCACCCCACTCTCCCCTATATAGATATTATATATTAATACACCAATTACATGAAAATAGAATTTTTATCAATAGTATTAAAATACAGTTTAAGGGCTAACAGTTTATTGTATATCCTTAGGTTTTTACTACCTTCTCCCCAGGTTTTTACCGGTAAAAAGCCAACCCTGTTTATTGGTCTTGTTTCAGAACGGGAAGAATGAAAGATTGTTAAAAATTATATCATTAGAAAAATGTTTAAGATTTATAAATGACAGTGCAAAAATCGCCTTTAAAACACGAGATCTTAATCACTTGCGGAAAAATTTCACATTTGTGTAAAATTACGATATAAGTTTTTATTCATTGTTATATTTTTTGAACACACTCTATTTCTGTAATCTATTCTGAAAGTTCAGTGGAGTAAATACAGATTGTTTTCCTTTTATAATTTGAATGTTCATGACTACAAATTTGTCATATCGGATGATGTTGATGATTGAGAAAGGAGGGGGGACTGATTATGGTCTAATCAAACTTAAATTATTGAAAAAAAATATTTTATTTTATTTAACCATAAAATTCTGCTACTAAATAAGGTTTAATGCGAAAGAATACTTTCGAAAAAAAATGGGTGTAAATCTGCATAGCCGATAATCAGATCATAAGGTTTATTCAATTCAATACCCTAACATTTTCTCACCTTTTTGAAAGAAAATGAAACCGAAAGTATGAAAATATGAAGAATTGGGAGTAAGAAAACATAATGGTAAACCCAAGATACCGCTAAAATCGGGTTTTTAGGCATTTCCCACCAAGGTATGACTTGGCTGACTAATAACGTTTTAATATGCAAATCGAGGTTTTATCCGTGATTTTTATCCTTAAATGAGACTAAATGATTGTCCGTGCTAACGCCTCCGATCTAATCTTATTATGAAGATTATTTTAGAAATAATGGTGGTTAATAAGGAAAATATTAATAAAGAAAACCCTGTAATTAAATTTTGATTACTTTAAGATTTACAAGTGTTCAATTGTCTTAAATGAAAAAGTTACCCTCCCCTCTCAAACAAAGACAAATCAGGTATACTGAAACAATATTAGAGAAGTTACGCGAGGCTGCAATATCGTGTGAATTAGCCTTTACAGGAGGGGTTCATATAGCATCTATCCGGCAATATATGCAAAGCCGGCCAGATGCTGTTCGAGATCCCGTGTAAAGGTTAAAATTAAAACTTCGCGAATAAAATTAATTGTTTTTAACTGTATATAGACGCAAAAACATATTTTAGCCTTAACTGCTTTGACAAAAATTGTTACATAACTACTGTGATCTGTCTGTCAGACCATTTAATCTGAAGATGAATAAAATGTTACATTAATTCTCAGAATACTATTTATGTATTAAACTTTATGTACAAGAATATTATAAATCAAATTCAGCTATTCAAAAGTATTTAGAGGTAGTAATAAGACTCCAAACTAAAAAAATTTGACCAGTATCTATAGTTAAACTAAAAATTACAAGTTAAACTGTGAAATTTTAAAAACTCACGGTGTCTGAGACCACTAATAGCAGTTAAGGGTTAAATCTAAACAGTTGAGTTTAAACACAAGATAAAATGGTCATAGAATATTCCGATTGCAACAAGATTCGTCTATAATAACTGATTTGTAATGAAAAAATATGTAAATATTTTTACTATCTTTCATTTCGCTCTTTCTAATTGTGCGCCCTTAGGATTCCCGTACCTAGAGCAGTTTGCTCCAATTGCTCCTCGTTACCTAAGGCCTCGATAAATCATTTAAAAATATTGACATGTAAACGAGAAATTGTAAAATAACTGCCTCATATGTTTAACATTAGCAAGCGGGTATTTTGGTGAGAGTGTAGCTTGTAGCTTCATATAATAAATTTACCAATCAATCATACTAACAAACAAATCTTATTTACTGTTTTTTTATGACATTACAGATAGGGATGTACGATAAATTAACGTAACAATAAAATAAAATAAAATAAAGTTAAATCTTACCTTTAATCAGACGTTGCCCGGTTCACTGGGCGCGCAAATCGGATCGTTAAGTCCTCATTGTTGTTTCATTGTAGCTCAGTGGTTAGTCCTCAATTAATATCGCCAATTTACACACTGCCATGTTTTGATTTGCTCACAGCCGTAAACTTTACTTGTCGACACCGAAAGCAGAAAGACACACGCCATAGCGCATGCGCATGTTACCAGTCACCCGATAAGGTGATACATTGCAACCCATACGAAGTGCATGGCACCTTATTTAGCTCCCATCATCCAGTAACAGATCTCTCGTCACCCCAACCACATATTCAAGCTCCTCTGACACCCTAGGGTTCCAAATGGCACCGCCTTTTCACCTCCGGGTCCCAAATGGCACCGGTTTGTCACCTTTATTTTTAACAGTGTACTTCATCCTTTCCGGCGGTAATGTGTGGAGAGTCATCGTGAGAACCAGCGATTCTTAGTCTCCAATTTGAAGTGTGGAGTTCTGCTATTGTGGAAAAGCCTTTGCCGTCCTCGATCATCGAAAATCTTCATAGATTAAACTGTTTCCGTAGTGCACATAATTTGGACTGTCTACCCGATCTACATGACAAGAGACTTTCCTCTTATCGGAACTGTATGATGATTCAGCACCTCAAAATCCAATAATGTATTTTTTTTCTTTCAAAGTTAGTACGTGGCCACGGTAAAATATATTCATCATTATAATTAATAAATCTTAAGTTGCTGCAAATAAGTGTCTTCCTTTCTCCATGTGCTTCTTGGGTGAGTGATTTTTCTTTATTTTTATTTCAGGTATCCTAGAGTTAGCAATATTAAAAAATTAAATGATTCAGTTTTTTTTTTTTTTTGGCACAACGCAATGTCGCACTTACGTTCACGCGCTGCTGGTTGTATTTGAGGAGTTGTTTACCGGTAATATTATTGTTTTGGGCCGACTTGTTCGTTTCCACAAGTTTTGGCTGCCAAATATTGCTGGGATAGCGATTCCCCAAATACAACGTATAGCAGATAGCATGTATACTCGTAGAGAAATTAAGGTTTTTATAAAAATACTCCCAATTTTTCCAAGATTTTTCCTTATAATTTGCAGAGTTCTTAATATAAAATTAGTTCTTAATATTAGTTCTCAATATTATGTGCGATGTTGTTTGTCACATGAACTCTGCAAATTATAAGCAAAAATCTTGGAAAAATTTGGAAGTATTTTTATAAAAACCTTCATTTGTCTACGAGTATACATGCTACCGACATAAAAATGAACACAGTTTATAACAATAAGCCACTTAATCACAATCTACAGTTTGAGCGCTTTTGATGCATTAGTTTTGATAGGGTTATCCAAAAGATATTCATACATTTTTTAATTTGTTGGCGGTCCCCTATAAAGTTTCTGGAAAAAATCTTCACGGAAATAGAGGACCTGTACTGTATTGTTTATACACTGAGAGTTTCAGGATAATTCCTCATGTATTTTTCTAGATATCTTGCAAAATGTCTAAAATCGCAAGTGGACGATAATCAATGGCCAAGTAGTGTATTATATTTATACACTAAGATTTTCCGGATAATTCCTCATACATTTTTCTAGATATTTAACAAAATGTCTAAAATCGCAAGTGGACGGTCATCTCTGGCCATATAGTGCATATCAGGAGCTTTAAGGAACTGGCTAATTCTTTATTTCCCCTTTTGCTATATGGGGGAAAGTCGGGTGGAATGGGACTGTAGATTTTTCTCTTTGTGCATTATTCTAAACATTTCATCGATCGCATACAAGATGAAGCAATGGTAATCCATTCTTCAGTTTACAAAAAATATTGATATGCATAGACTTGCAAATGTATGAAAGAAAAAATTATTTCAAAAATCCAATTTAAATTTCATTTATTTGCTCTCAATATATTAAAGGCTTGTTTATCTATAAATGTAATAGTTTCCCTATTTATGGAACATTGTTATACTGTATATTATCCATAATTTAAACTAACCCTAAAGCAGCATTTTTGTTTGAACAAGAAGTTTAACACAAACAAGGAAGTGGCGAGGAATGGGACATGCCAGAAAAGGGATGAATGGGACGCGCCCAGTTCCTTTTTTTTAATTAATAATAATGCGAATTGCTAGCATGCAAATTTCTTAGAAGATAATATATTAATTGTAACATTGATAATATATGCATTCATACTTCAAAATGTAAATAAATTGATGACTATTTAAGGCGCAACTCTAGGCACAGAAAAAGACCCGGATGATAATGCAAAGTCTATGGGGGCGTTCTTTTCAAATATTTCGTCGAAATTTTAATATTTTTACGTGATTGTTTTGCACAAAATTGCTGAGGGCGATCCGCAACCGGCGTAGTTTTTACTTTTTCAGTTTTGTTTTCAGATTTTTTTTTTAAATTACTTTAACTTACGAAATTGGTTTAAACCGTTCTGAAATTGAAACTATCGTTATACAAAAAATATAAAAGCAAAATCGAAAAAATTAAAAACTAGGCCGGTTATGGATCATCCTCAGCTGTCTTCCCAGGTCGAAATTCATGCTGGTATTTCTTTGCTAGACAAGCACCAAGTGCTATAACCCAACAAGTAAAATAGCATAAACTAGCATTACGCATTGCTGGTTCCAGCAGAATTTCCAGCAATTCATGGTGTGTATTGGCCCACTTTGCTGGAAATAAGCATGAGATGTTTGCATATAGCTTGTCATGCTTTTGTTGTGCAAGCTAGCGATATAGCATGTGATGCTAGCTAGCATATGATAGCATAGAATTTCCAGCAATCCATGGTGTGTATTGGCCCACTTTGCTGGAAATCTAGCAGCCATCGCAATAACTAGCCTATTTTTGTTACTGGTACAAGCATAAATTTTGACCCAGGTTGCTCAAAAGAATCATGTAAAAATATTAAAATTTGAGTTAGGTATTTCAAAAGAACGCTCCTATAAACTTTTACATTATCATCTTTACATTCTGAGCCTAGTGTGGGGCCTTAATGACACCTATGGCAGAGAATCCTGAATTTTCATTCCAGTCATGAAGATACTGGAATTTTATATTGTGGCATATACATTATCAACTTACAACCTTTGTTTGATTGTTTATATTACCGACACTATAGGTTATTTTGTGCCTTATAGCTTTTTTTTTATTATTGCTGTCCCATAACTCTTAATGAGGAGGTATGAGACACATTTTGAAACTTACGTTCTCTTTAAAATAAAATAGTATTTGCACGTTATGTTTCTATATTGTTCAGGGGGATTAATAAATAAAGAATACTGCCCAGTTAAACTGATGGCATTGAGCTCACAGGCTACAAATACTAATTGTACATTAAAGCCTTATATTTTCAAGGGTTAATTCCGTTCGAAAAAAATTAAGAAGGGGAAACAGCTCTCCCCTTTCCTCTTTTTTTATACTTAATCATTGAACCTCCTATACTATCAAAGACATGCTTTATCATATAAAAAATCTATATCCAAAATTCAGAGCAAATGAAATAATTCTTAATAAAAACCCATTTAGAATTTATATAATTTAAAAGGAGTTATCCCCCTCTTTTATACTTAACCATTAAACTTCCAAAACTATTCAGAGATTTGAACGAAATCTGAAAATTCTGCTTGAAAAACCCATTTATATAAATAAAGGGGGGGGGGAAATTAGAACATCTGTTCCCCCTATTTATACTTATTCAATGAACACCTAATAACAGTCACGGAATCGCCTCATCAGAATGATCCTAATCTAAATTTTGAACAAAAACTTAATTCTGCATGAAAATCCCATTTATATCAACTAAGGGGAGGGGCATCAGTCCCCCGTTCCCCCCTTATACATATCGAATTAACTCCAAAAACTAATCAGGGAAGCACCTTGTCAGGATATACCTACATACAAAATTTCAAGTGGATCGGATATTTTTATCATGAGTTATCGCGTTACGCACGAACGTACGAACGTACATACAGAACGGAAGGGCACATAAGCTCTCAGGCTGTTTATTGATTGATCAGGCTATTATTGATAGCCTGTGAGCTAAAAAGTGTTTTACCTTGCATGCTATAAATTGAATTTTTTTTGTATATATATATATATATATATATATACATATATATATATATAATTCTTACTTTTGTAAAAAAAGTCCCACACCACCCCACTCTCCCCAATAGAGATATTATATATTAATACACCAATTACACGAAAATAGAATTTTTATCAATAGTATTAAAATACAGTTTAAGGGCTAACAGTTTATTTTATATCCTTAGGTTTTTACCACGTTCTCCCCAGGTTTTTACCGGTAAAAAGCCAACCCTGTTTATTGGCCTTGTTTCAGAACGAGTGGAATGAAAGGTTGTTAAAAATTATGTCATTAGAAAAATGTTTAAGATTTATAAATGACAGTGCAAAAATCGCCTTTAAAACACGAGATCATCATCACCTGCGGAAAATTTTCACATTTGTGTAAAATTACGGTATAAGTTTTTATTCATTGTTATATTTTTTGAACACACACTATTTCTGTAAACTATTCTGAAAGTTCAGTGGAGTAAATACAGATTGTTTTCCTTTTATAATTTGAATGTTCATGACTACAAATTTGTCATATCGGATGATGTTGATGATTGAGAAAGGGGGGGGGGGACTGATTACGGTCTAATCAAACTTAAATTACTATTATTGAAAAAAAAATATATATTTTATTTTATTCAACCATAAAATTCTGCTACTAAATAAAGTTTAATGCGAAAGAATACTTTCGAAAAAAAAATGGGTGTAAATCTGCATAGCCGATAATCAGATCATAAGGTTTATTAAATTCAATACCCTAACATTTTCTCACCTTTTTGAAAGAAAATGAAACCAAACGTATGAAAATATGAAGAATTGGGAGTAAGAAAACATAATGGTAAACCCAAGATACCGCTAAATTCGGGTTTTGAGGCATTTCCCACCAAGGTAAGACTTGGCTGACTAATAACGTTTTAATTTGCAAATCGAGGTTTTATCTATGATTTTTATCCTTAAATGAGACTAAATGATTGTCCGTGCTACCGCCTCCCGATCTAATCTTATTATGAAGATTATTTTGCAAATAATCGTGGTTAATAAGGAAAATATTAATAATGAAAAACCTGTAAATAAGTTTTGATTACTTTAAGATTTGCAAGTATTCAATTGTCTTAAATGAAAAAATTACCCCCCCCCCCCTCTCAAATAAAGACAAATCAGGTATACTGAAACAATATTAGAGAAGTTACGCGAGGCTGCAATATGGTGTGAATTAGCCTTTACAGGAGGGGTTCGGATAGCATCTATCCGACAATATATGCAAAGCCGGCCAGATGCTGTCCGAGATCCCGTGTAAAGGTTCAAATTAAAACTTCGCGAATAAAATTAATTGCTTTTAACTGTATATAGACGCAAAAACATATTTTAACCTTAACTGCTCTGACAAAAATTGTTACATAACTACTGTGAGCTGTCTGTCAGACCATTTAATCTGAAGATGAATAAAATGTTACATAAATTCTCAGAATGCGATTTATGTATTAAACTTTATGTACAAGAATATTATAAATCAAATTCAGCTATTCAAAAGTATTTAGAGGTAGTAATAAGACTCCAAACTAAAAAAAAAATTGACCAGTATCTATAGTTAAACTAAAAATTACAAGTTAAACTATGAAACTTGAAAAACTCACGGTGTCTGAAACCACTAACAGCAGTTAAGGGTTAAATCTAAACAGTTGAGTTTAAACACAAGGTAAAATAGTCATAGAATATTCCGATTGCAACAAGATTCGTCTATAATAACTGATTTGTAATGAAAAAATACGTAAATATTTTTACAATATTTCATTTCGCTCTTTCTAATTATGCGCCTTTAGGATTCCCATGCCTAGAGCAGTTTGATCCAATTGCTCCTCGGTAGCTAAGGCCTCGATAAATCATTTAAAAATATTGACAGGTAAACGAGAAATTGTAAAATAACTATCTCATAGGTTTAACATTAGCAAGCGGGTATTTTGGTGAGAGTGTAGCTTGTAGATTCACATAATAAACTTAACAATCAATCATACTAACAAAAAAAATCTAATTTACTGTTTTTTTATGACATTACTTATAGGGATGTACGATAAATTAACGTAACAATAAAATAAAATAAAATAAAGTTAAATCTTACCTTTAATCAGACTTTGCCCGGTTCACTGGTCAAGCAAATCGGATCGTTAAGTCCTCATTGTTGTTTCATTGTAGCTCAGTGGTTAGTCCTCATTTAATATCGCCAATTTACACACTGCCATGTTTTGATTTGCTCACACCCGTAAACTTTTCTTGCCGACACCGAAAGCAGAAAGACACGCGTCATAGCGCATGCGCAAGTTGCCAGTCACCCGATGAGGTGGTTACGAAGTGCATGGCACCTTATTTAGCTCCCATCATCCAGTAACAGAGCTGTCGTCACCCCAACCGCATATTCAAGCTCCTATGACACCCTAGGGTTCCAAATAGCACCGCCTTTTCACCTCCGAGTCCCAAATGGCACCGGTTTGTCACCTTTATTTTTAACAGTGAATTTAGATGAAAATTACCTAATTTTAACATTATTTCTTAAATTTTGGTAGTTTGATTTACAATGGTAACTGCCATTACTGAAAAAAGGAATGTAAATTATCATATAAAATGTAATTTTCATTATCATATTTTAGGTAATTTTCATCCAAATTGAGCCTTAGATAGGTTCCATTGACGAATCATGTTAATTTTACATTTGAACATTTTTTATAACTATATTGATAAAATTACTGCAGTAAATTCTTCTAAATGTAACGTAAGTTACCATGGAATGATCCTTACAACATTTTTTACAATACTTGAACTACCTCCTCAAGCCCCTTCAAATGCCGCCGTTATCAACGGACACATTTGCCACTGAGGCTGTTTAGGAATTCTTGGCTGGGACTCGCCTTGATGAAAATCTCACAGCTACTCTCTCTGCGTAGGTATGTTCAGGTGTTCAGGTAGCTAAGGACAGAAAGGAGGACTCTAATTCTTCCCGGTTACTAAAAATAGAATATGGTGTACTCTGGCCAATGACTCACACTCAGTGGTAACAATAATGCCGATGGAGCTCCGTTAATTTCTAAATTGTAAAAACCAACTTCATTGTTTAAACTTTTTCTGTGTAGTATCAATAGTACGCTGTAAATAAAGCTTTCTGCAACTAAGCATCCTGAACTCCTCCTTTATGACGATGAAAGGCATTGACAATGGGATTGGCGATTTCACTAGTGCAAGTGGTATTGAACTGAAATTTAAAAGATATTGCTTCTTTAATCTAACAAGATACAACTTGTCGAATTTCGAAGAAAGAAATTATTTTATAATAAGCCTATAAAGTTAGTTAAGTAAAAAATTCACCTTATGGTGGTAAGTCTAACACTTAAACAAATGATATTTGAATTAAAGTTAACAAAATACTACTTCCATAAAACTCAGTTTAAGAAATTATTAAAATTAAACTTTAATCGTAATGTAGGCAATTAAATGTGACAAAGACTGTTATTATGACAAAGTGATTCAATTAAGGTTCTTCTTCTTGGTATTCAAAAAAAAAAAAACAGCAAAATTTATTTACTTTGACTCAATTATAGAATTTCTGTAATAATCTGCATGCAATAAGTATGACAGATAATATTCTTGTGACGTCACATAGAATAAAGATTTTTATAGTCTCGAACTCGAATTATTGCGAAGAGCTTTTTTATTTGCTTAGCTAACTCGGCGAAGAGAGATCATCCAGTCGAAAAATATCAAGTTTTCTAAAAAAAAAAAAAAATAATAATAATAATAATAATAATAATAATAAATAAATAAATAAAATAATAAAAAAAAATAATAAAAAAATAAATAAATAAAAAAATAAAAATAAAAATAAATAAATAAATAAATAAAACCAGGATTCATCTAATTTTATAACAGAGGATATTTTTAACATAAGCACGCATTTTAATTTCAATTTTTTTCACTTTTTATAAGAAAATGACAACAAAAAGATACAGTAATCTGCTTTTTCCTCTGTACTTTTAATAGAAATGAAGTGCTTTTGTTGCCACGCTTACAAAAGAGGTATTAAAAACTACAAAAGAATTAATATCTCAAAAAGAAATTTAGAAATAGTTTTTAAGCAAATTGAATTTTAAAACCCAATTTTTCCCTATCCAATGGTGCAAGAATTGAAAATGTGGGATGTTTAGAAGTTTAATAATTTGCAGCAGCAAAAATTGCAAATCCTAAATTTAATTTCATGTGTTGTGTCATATGTGTTTCCATTCGCAAAATTACGGATGCGTTACGCACAGATATGTTTGGCCTTTATAATACAGATAGATAGATAGATACTAAATCATCTTTGATTTAAATATTTTTTTTGAAACACATTTTAAGTCTCACATGCAAAAAACCTTAAAACGAGTAATAATAACCTTTTATATTTATATTATTAATACCCCCTATTCATTTGAAAAAAAGAAATACATCCAAGTGCAATAGTTTATTTTCAACATTTCGTTCAACATTCAAATAAATAATTAGTAAAAAGAAGTGCTGTTAATGGTGTCTGAAATCTTGATCTTAAAAAAAAATACAATTTCATTTTAAAAACTGATATTAAATATTGTAATTTTACTTAATGTTAATTTTTTAGAACAAGATATTAGTAAATATCTTTCATAAATAGTAAACAGAAACACATTAATAATTTTAATAATTTACTTAAAATATTTAATGGGGAGTTATAAATGAAATTATTAAATATATGTTTCGAAATTAATATCCACAATAAATAGCGTTATTTAAGCGAGATTCTGAAAATAAATGGTTTCTTTTTTCTTTTTTTTTTTTTGCTTCTAAACTTTTACTCCAGGACAGATAATTAGGTTTATTATATAGATCATTAATTTAATGTTTATTATTGGAGGGTACACAAGGCATTCAATGCTAGAGTAATTTATAAAATTCCGGCTAAAGAAAAAAAATGTAAGCATAAAATTGCAGAAGAATTTGAAATTTCATCTATGATGCATTGAGTATGGAAAATAAATTAAAAGATGTAAAAAAAAAAAAAAAAAAAAAAAAAAAAAAAAAAAAAAAAAACCACTACATTTAACTATTATTATTATTTATTCTATTTTTTCATAAACTATGTAATATGTTAAAAAATTAAATGACATTCAGACTTAAAAATAAAAAAGTAATAATACAAAAGAGTTTACATTTATATTTATTATTATCCCTTTACAAGCAATAGCTTTACTGTACATTAAGATTTTATAAAATTATTCTTGGATTTATTATTTAATAAAGACTAAAAAAGATATACGTTCATGTGACGTACAAATGATATTCAAGCATTTTTGGTACGATTTTTTACTTTCTGTATTATTTAAATTTAAATAAAAAAAAAAAAAATAATAATAGAAAACTATCAGGCACCAATTTGGGAAAGGGTTTTGGAAAAGGCCATTAAAAGTATTCTCTGCTCTAAAATATCGCTGTAAAATAAGCAAAGGACTAAAGGCAGTGCATTTTCAGTTTACAAAGAAAAATACTGCCATTCAATTAGTAAAAAAAAAAGTATGAAAAGCATGGTTGTAATAATTCTACATCTAAGATAAATGACATAATTTATAAAAAAGAATGTAAACGCAACATATACATTTAACTGGGAAAAAAAGGAAAAAAATTTACATACCCACGAAAGGTTTTTCGATGCTTACGAAGGACAAACGTATCTGAACGGAATGCTGACATCATTTTGTGAATAAAAGCAGACGATCAAATTTCGCTTATACTGCGATTAATTTTTGTAAGCTTTTAAACGTCGTTAATTTTAATTTTTACACTGTCGAATAGAAAAAAAATGTACTTTCAAATTCACTTAAAAAAACTATATTGCAGTTTTTTTCAACAAATGTATAGCCATTTACTCAATTTTTATTGTTTCTAAAATAGCAAGCATGAATTATTTTCAAATGTTTCTCTGTAGTGTGCAGACGATTGTGAAATATAAATCCGTTTGTACTTTTAACAAATTGTAACGAACGATATTCTTATGACATCACTGGCAATTTCTATAGCCTCGGACATAAAGAAAGAATATAGTCCATTTCTTTATGGACAAATGGCTGTAAAAATGCTGAACAACTGATATTATTTTAGGTATAAACGAAATATTCTGTAATTGTTTGCATGCGGTTAGTATAATAAACAATATTCGCGTGACATCACAAATGATAAAATATCTATGTTTATAGCCTGGACCCGAATGGACGAATTCAGTCCATTATGATGCAGCCGTTAATATTTAAACAAGAATCTGAATTAAGTTAATATTTTAACTATCTTTCAAACAGCTTCTACTCAAATACTTCTAAAACGAAACACCAACAAAAATATACATAAAAGAAAAAAATTAAAATGCATAACTATAACTTTTTGATAATCCACAGTTTTCTCCCTTTTTTTATTGTATTCAAGTTTTAAATTCTCTGTTTTGTTCACAACTTAAGTAGAAAATAATTAGTAAAAAATATAATGTATTAAAATGAAGCTTTTGTTAATGGGAATTGGAAATCATAAACGGTTGAAGAAATATGATTTTAATTTCGAAAATTGATTTTGTAAAGATTACGTTTTTATAATTGTTACTTCATTTAATTTTTTCTCAGAAAAAAAGAAACATAATTTAAATATCTTTTATGGATACTAAATCAAAAGAAACTGCTTTTCTTTTTTTACAATTTACTTAAATGACTCTATATGCTGTAATATGCAAGACTATTAAATAGAGGTTAAGCAATTAAGTTTTATGTATGTTTATGTTTTCTAAAACTGAGAATTTTGTTTTGATTTTTTAACCATTTGGAAAATAGTTGTTGTTTTTGGGCGAGAATAGACTTTATAGTGTTCGTATTTTATTTTTTTTAAATATTTTTTAACATGCATAAATCTTTAGCTTTTCTTCTCTTATTCCGACTGTTTAGCGGAAGCCAGGTTCAAAGATCCCGACCCACGTCCCAAATAGCCGAATCTGTAGCAGAAGCCATGATGAGAAAAAAAAATCAAAAATTGAAACCGGACAAATTTAAAAGAAAATCGTTAAATTAAAGACACTAAAAGCGGGAAAGGTGAGCTCATAGCTACCGAACGACTGCAATTGAATCAAGCTTATTAATGTTAAACCATTAACTGACCATTTGCGTTGGATAAATTCGAATGTGAATCAGAGAAACTTAAATCACGTAAACTTTCGTCATATGAATCTGAATCCAACATGTCAAATTGATTCGAATTTCATTTTCCAAATGGTTGTTGTAATTTGTTAAATTATTATTTTTTCCTTATTTCTCTTTTTTCATGTTAGCATATAATTATGTTAAACGAGCGCCATTATTTTAATGTGTGTTATTAATGGGTTAAAATGATATAATTAGAAAAAAAATTCCGATGTTAAAAGACATTAGAAATAATCAGAAACAGTGGAGTTAAAAAAATTTTTTCCTCTAAAGTAAAATATTTAGATTTAGTACAGTATTTTTTTATAACGTTAAAATACATATCACCTTAAAATGTTTTTTTGAAGTGAAAAGTGAAATAATTTTTATTTCGTGCAGGTGCACATAATTTCATTCTGTGATTTAATAACCAAGCTTACCCATGATTGCAGAAGATTTCATTCATTTTTTTAAAAAGATTTTGCAAAGTATTATTTTGGGAATTTCTATACATCGAAATTTTGTTAAACAGATGAAAGCAAAAGAAAAGAAAATTCCTTGGTATTATGGTTCGATATGTTAATGAAAAAATTTCAATCGTCAAGAAATATGTAAAATTAAGTGAGAATTGTGCGTCCTATATCCAATTCAAGATGTTAAGAAAAATATAAAAGTCAGAAGAAAACTTTTTTCTTTAATTAGTAATGAACTCCCAGATAAACATGTTGCCTCATATTCTGGCCACTATTAACGTTAAAATCTGAATTAACAATCAATTTCTTCATAAAATAGGCAAAAAGAGTAGTGTCAAATCAAAAAATGTCATTGAAGTAAATTACCTATATATAAAAAAAGATTTGCAAAAAGAATTAAACGATAATATTTTCGAGGTTTTAAAGAAGTGCGATTCATACATGCGAGAAAATTTTTTATTTATTCAGTTATAATGACCAATAACGAATTTGGAGAATGTAAGATGTTGTTTTACAAACTTCAAATGGGATTCATAAAAAAAAAAAAAAAAAAAAAAAAAAAAAAAAAAAACTGACACCATCAATAATGCATTTTGATACATCCTGCACAAAATGAATAAATAATACGTATTATAATTTTTCTTACAACTGCTTTAACCCTCTGGATCCCAAACCGCCCGACATATTTTGAAATATTTTAATTCGTATATCTTAATTCCCATCAGAAAATTAAAACAGCCATATTTGCAGATGAAAGCAAAAGAAAAGAAAATTCCTTGGTATTATGGTTCGATATGTTAATGAAAAAATTTCAATCGTCAAGAAATATGTAAAATTAAGTGAGAATTATGCGTCCTATATCCAATTCAAGATGTTAAGAAAAATATAAAAGTCAGAAGAAAACTTTTTTCTTTAATTAGTAATGAACTCCCAGATAAACATGTTGTCTCATATTCTGGCCACTATTAACGTTAAAATCTGAATTAACAATCAATTTCTTCATAAAATAGGCAAAAAGAGTAGTGTCAAATTAAAAAATGTCATTGAAGTAAATTACCTATATATAAAAAAAGATTTGCAAAAAGAATTAAACGATAATATTTGCGAAGTTTTAAAGAAGTGCGATTCATACATGCGAGAAAATTTTTTTTTTATTCAGTTATAATGACCAATAACGAATTTGGAGAATGTAAGATGTTGTTTTACAAACTTCAAATGGGATTCATAAAAAAAAAAAAAAAAAAAAAAAAAAAAAAAAAAAAATAAAAAAAACTGACACCATCAATAATGCATTTTGATACATCCTGCACAAAATGAATAAATAATACGTATTATAATTTTTCTTACAACTGCTTTAACCCTCTGGATCCCAAACCGCCTGACATATTTTGAAATATTTTAATTCGTATATCTTAATTCCCATCAGAAAATTAAAACAGCCATATTTGCAGATGAAAGCAAAAGAAAAGAAAATTCCTTGCTATTATGGTTCGATATGTTAATGAAAAAATTTCAATCGTCAAGAAATATGTAAAATTAAGTGAGAATTGTGCGTCCTATATCCAATTCAAGATGTTAAGAAAAATATAAAAGTCAGAAGAAAACTTTTTTCTTTAATTAGTAATGAACTCCCAGATAAACATGTTGTCTCATATTCTGGCCACTATTAACGTTAAAATCTGAATTAACAATCAATTTCTTCATAAAATAGGCAAAAAGAGTAGTGTCAAATCAAAAAATGTCATTGAAGTAAATTACCTATATATAAAAAAAGATTTGCAAAAAGAATTAAACGATAATATTTGCGAAGTTTTAAAGAAGTGCGATTCATACATGCGAGAAAATTTTTTATTTATTCAGTTATAATGACCAATAACGAATTTGGAGAATGTAAGATGTTGTTTTACAAACTTCAAATGGGATTCATAAAAAAAAAAAAAAAAAAAAAAAAAAAAAAAAATTGACACCATCAATAATGCATTTTGATACATCCTGCACAAAATGAATAAATAATACGTATTATAATTTTTCTTACAACTGCTTTAACCCTCTGGATCCCAAACCGCCCGACATATTTTGAAATATTTTAATTCGTATATCTTAATTCCCATCAGAAAATTAAAACAGCCATATTTGCTTTAATTAGTAACAGAACATTCCATATTTAAATAAAACCAAATTAGCCACTGAATATTTCTGGAGTAAAATCAGATATTCTGAACTACATAATTTCTATAACGTGTTCTATCATGGAAATTAAAGGGTTAAACGTCTTTTTTGTCACCAGACTTTACTTAAGTAAGAATTTATAATGAATCATAGATAAAAAATTAAAATTAAGTTTAATTTTTTTAATTTGAAGCTTAAAATATAATTTTATAAAATAGAAAAAAGTAATTTTTTTATTTTACAGGAACAAAATTAACAAAATAATTCTTGCAGAATCAATCAAATTATAATTTGTTATAAATAGTAACATGAATTGTTTTAAAATTTTTAAATATTCATTTGTTTTTCAAATAAATTACCGCTCTTTGTTTGAAAGTTTAAATTTTTTCCTATTTTCAAAAATATGCGTGCAATAAATTTCAGTTATCCGTCACTCTAACTACCGCCACCCTCAATTAACCATCAACCCATCTTATAGATACTTTTAAAAATTAGAAATGAGCATTGGCTGAAAATTAATGATAAAACACAAGACAATGAAACACATAGTGATGATTTTGAGTCAAATGTTGTTAAACGTACCATGTTTAAAAAATATTTCTGTGAATGAAATCACAGAGTGGTTTGGCTGTGACAAGAATGATACTGATTATCAAAAATTAATGAATGACGAAAGTATTAAAAATGTTGTGAACATAGAGAAACTTGAAGTAAATGAAGGTCATGAATCGGGAATTGATCATCCAAGTCCATCATGAAGAACCTATGATCTCTAAAGTGCACTAATTGGTTTGAGATGCAGGGGAAGT
Organism: Maratus speculifer; assembly: GCA_964019185.1. NCBI lineage: Eukaryota > Metazoa > Arthropoda > Arachnida > Araneae > Salticidae > Maratus > Maratus speculifer. Next base: position 330,523,707 of record OZ025297.1, read on the forward strand.
CGATGTATACCAAATAATTTACTAAGTAGAATTCGTAATTTTTATGCAGTAAAAAGGAAAGCAAAACGCAAAATGCAAAAAAAAAAAAAAAAGAAAGAAAAAAAAGATTACAATGCATTATGTATTATTTTGGATGGAAACATGTTACTACATATTACTCGGTAAAACTCTAAACTTGTACCCTTAATTGTTTTTTTATTATTATTTATGCTTTTTATTAACGAAAGTACGTGAATATCCTCCACAGAGTCGGTTCTGAGACAGACAATTGGAAGTTTAATGTATCTTATATTTCAGATTTTGATAAGAAATTTATTTGGACAACATAAAGAACTAATCGTGATATTAAAGATAAGCAGTGACTGCTTATAAAAGAGTGTTTTTTTTTTAAAGGAATTTTTTTTTTCACTTCATACTTATTTACAAAAAGTATTCAATATATTTTCCTTGCACTTACTGTATCAAGCATATACTCAAAATAACTCTATTTACACCAGAATGCAGCTTCTGAATATATATAATGTGGGATGTCACACAGTCTCTTTTTAAAGCAAAGAAATTACAGTGTAGTGTTTTAAGTTATTCCACAACTAAAAATCCCAATGCGTTAGATTAGGCAACATGATTGGACATTTCGTATGAAATGCACCACTGTTCATGCGGTCGTCTGTAAAATACTGCATATCTTATATGAAGTTGTGCATTGTTCTTCATCCTGCTTAAAGACTGCAGACTGTAACTATCCACGTTGTTAGGGTTTAGGTATAAGGAAGTTTAGAAGCATTGTTCAATATCTGTCACCAACGGATATCAATTGTCTGCCTTATTACATATTCTCCTAAAAAAAGTACGGCTGTGTACGATCAAGCAAACTTGTACTAAACATTTACTTTAGAAAAGTGGAAAGGCACCTCTTGGATCACGTGAGGATTTTTCTACAGAAATTCTGACTGTAAAAAAAATGGTGCAACATTACTTTATAAAATTCATGCAACATGCTACCGCCAATTTCATGGAGAGATTTAAATTGTTATAACTTGTATAATAGTACTCTACAATAATGTGAAAATATTTGAATTCACATTATTATGGTGAAAAGCGTTGTCAGTTATATATTTTACATTACTCCATAAAATTGTGACATTAATGCGACCACCAATTTTATGATGTCACGTTACCGTTACACCAATTTTTTTACAGCACCGGCTTCGTCGGGATGAAAGTGATTCACCTTGATCGAAATATAAGGTATGAGAAGTGATTTTGCGTTTTCCACAATATATTCTTCATAATTAAGTTCACGAAACCTTAACTCTAATTATGACCACACTATATGTAAAGTTCGTGCTTATACAAGTGCTTCTAGTACAATTATAGAGCAAAATTTCAGTACCATAAGATACTTTTTGCGTTGATTATAAATATTCATTAATATTATAAACAATTTACAAGTATGCCGCGGATCGAAGCATACTCAATATTTTAATAATAATATTGTTTGCAAAAACTGAATACCCATTTACTACTTAACTATCTTTCTCCCCTAAACTTCAAATTAGACTCGGAACTAAAGTTATGAAAAAAAGTGTTTTACATTTGTTTTGTCTTATTTTATTATGCCTGACATCAATTATACATTAAGTTTTCATATGTGGTACACATTGTTATTTTTTAGACACTATCTGGAATAGTATTTAAATTATACCAGTTTAAAGAATGTTCTTTTTAAAATAATTTATGAAAGAGAAGAATTATAGGTTGCAGTATTTTCTCTTATTGTTATCAATCCTTTTGGAAACACGATATTTTATTCACTGTTGTTCATGGTTTTAAGAAAATCGTAATACATATATAAATTATTGTCTTATTATTTTTCTAATATTTTTCTTTGAAATATGTTTTCTATTTCAATTAATCTTTTGATAATTCAATTATTGTCTTATTATTTTTCTAATATTTTTCTTTGAACTGTGTTTTCAATTGCGATTAATCGGGCAATATAGAAATAATTTTTAGTTTTATCCTGATTTCTATTCAGAAATTAATCGCAATTAATGTGTTTATTCAGCATGGCCCTTGATAACGAGCTAAATACCACATTTCAAATAATATTCCAATTTTTAAAAATATTATGCTTGATAAAATTTATTATTAACGAGTTATTCCATATTTTGATGATTTATAGTATTATCTAATGGTTCTATATATATATATATATATTTTTTTTTTTTTCAAGTAAAAAAAGTAGCTCGAATATTATTCTAAAATAAGGAAAAATTATTTCAAATCGCTTGCTACATTATCTATGTTTCTGATGTATGTCATAAAAGGATTCTTGTCAAACCATTTATCTTTCGGCTGTTCCTAAATGTGAATATGAGTGGGCAGGATAGTAATTTATTTTAAAGGGCTATCTAAATGGCTTCTACTGTTTTTGCCATTACACGTTTTTGATATTTTCTCAGCGAAAATAAAACTTTCATGCGGAAGTATGAAGAATATCAAGAATGATGTGAGTGGAAGACATATTTTAAGTATTCTACCCTTGGGAATATTTTATACATATCGCCAATAGTGTGTACTTTAAACCTTGTTCAATTCATTAATATTGTTTTTTGGTACTTTTGCTATTAAAACATATTTAGGGTTTATATTTTAGCAGGGTGACTAGTTACTCTTTCATAAGGATACTCTAGTATACGAGTGAATTTCAAGATTTCGCATGCTATTCTTGAGTCCTGAGTTCTAACATTTTTCAGGGAATGAGACCTATTCTCTCATTTACTCAAGCTTCTCAAAGTGTATATGTATTTATATGAACCTATTTGTCACGTTGATATTTTTTAATGCTATGTTAACTATGCAACTGTGATTATGTACAATGTACATTAGGGTGGAGCGAAAAAAATTATTTTTTTAAAATCAAAAACGGGTAGGTGCCAAAAGTTGCCTTTATACTTGTAAATTAACTGTGTGAAATTTTACCGCTGAAAAAAATGGTTTGAGTCTGCCCTTTTGCTCCAAATATAGAAATTTTGGAAAAAATTTGTTATTTTTTTGACATTTTTTCAAAAAAATTTAAAAATTCCTACTGAGCTGGTTATTATTTAAAAGTGTTACTTAAACCGTTATCTCCTTAACATGTTTAAAGTATAAAACAATATCCTTTGTCTGTATAACTGGAGCAAATCTGACAACTTTTAGTAAAAAATCGGCGTTACTTTTCTATTGGAGCATACAACGAAATGTTGTTTTGAATGCATTTCTTACCTAACTGCTTTCAAAACTACTCTGTATATAACTCATAGAGGCGGCTGCATTTCATATCCCACCCGTTTCAACCACCCAACCATCTAGGCCCAGTGTTTTATTTATGTATTGAAATGTTATTTTTTCCCCGAAGACGGGCATAAGTTTTCTATGTATCAAAGTAGTTTACCTATTCTTTGTATTCACTGACTTTGGATGCTGCTGGTGTGACCTGCTCCACTTATATTTTTATACCTTGTATAACAGAAGAGAAGCTGGGTAATATAGTAGGTATGTTGTTAATTGAACCTATTCAGCAGTCTACTATCTTCATTTAAATTTCAGGCAATTAATACATTATGATTGGAGGTTCTGTTACCACAGTATTTTTTCAATCAATTACATTTTATGTATAATGATTTCCCTAAAAATTGATTGTATGAATTCAATTTCTAGTATGTCATCATTTACTATACCTATTACGTTGAATATATTTTGAGAAGCTAGCTGTTTAATATTATGACGATCGTCACAGAGGATTGCAAATAAAATTTGCGTGTAAAGCAACAATATTTCTAAAGAAGTTTTAGTATTTGTTTTATGTTGTTTCCTGTATTGTTTCGTAGTCGAGTAATTTCTAATAAGTTTTTAGACCTAGTTTTTAGGTGTGTATTACATTTAATATAAAACATCCTGCGGTATTAACTTGTACTATATATTTTGTGAGTGAATCTATAGACTCTGATTGCGAATCTGTGCTTATATAAAGCGGAAAATTTTATTCGCTTTATAAGCTGTCTTTTGTGTGAAATGTTTTCTAAATCTATGTTCCCCATCTCTGCTGAGAAATTGCTTTCCTTATGAATTAGCTTTGCAATCTCCGACAGAAATTTCTAGTCTGTTCTGAGTATCTTTTTCTCAATTTCAGAAAATAATTTTTCAAAATTATTCTCAACTTTATAAAAAAATGCAATAGGAAGTGAATGGTACAGTAGACAAAAATTTTCCTATTGATTCAGTGCATCCATGTAGATGAAAACGTTTTATATCGACTTCTCTAATAATTGACATAGAGGAAATTCACAGAGTTGAAGTAGCATATTATTATGCACTCTAAGCTTACCCCATGCAAAATGATTCACAACGACAAATAGAATTCTCCTAATTTTAAATGAGTACTTATAGTCGATTAGAATCTGTACACTCCCTGAAAAAGTACTATGTATTATGAGTTTATGCCTAGGATAGTTCACCATCAAAAGTTGTCCACTTATAAAAAGGGGATCTAAAAATTAATAGAAAATTACCTGGCTACGAAAACACTTAGAAAACGGCATAAAACTAATGCAAAAAAGTTATTTACTACAACGGTTGATCTGCATATGATTAACAAATTCTCATTGCAATTCTCTCTGACGATCACCATCACATTAAACAGATCGCTTCTCAACATATAAAAAATGCAAAAGTAGAATAAATGATGGTATACTTATAGTTGAAATACCTGAAATAATGTTTGAAGTAGATGATTACGTAAAAAAATATAATTGACTGAAAAAAATGTTGTGCTAACAGAACTTCCAATCACTTTCATCAACTGGATGTAAGTTTGATAAAGGGATCCCTTTAATAATATTTCCGTGCATTACTCTGCTTGTCATTTTTTTGCATAAGCATTAAAAATATACATTAAGATAGTCACAGCAGCATGTGGATACAAAGAACAAATAAACAAGGTGGATGCATCGAAAGCATGTCAAATTTTGATAAAGAAAATCACAAATCAATATATAAATAAAACACTGTACTAAGATGAATGAAATAGTTGGGACGGGAAATATATGAAATATAGCTACCTCCACCACGTATGTCCAAAGTTGTTTCGAAAACAAGAGCTGTATTAAAAGACAACATTTCATTGTATGTCCCTATAGAGTGCTAATGCCGTTTTCTTACCAAAGGTTGTCTGTTTTGCTCCAGCTATACGGAATAAAGATATTGTTTTATAGTTTAAATATGTTGAGGAGATAAATATAGAGGTTTCAGTAACACTTTTAAATAATAACCAGCTCTGTAGGAATTTTTTAATTTTTTTGAAACTATGTCAAAATATGACAAACTTTACCCAAAATTTCGATTTTTGGAGGTACTAGTATAAAGGCAACTTTTGGCACTTACCCGTTTTTGACTTAAAAAAAATATTTTTTTTTTCGCTCCACCCTAATTTACATATAGTGCAGTAAAAGATGAAATCGTTGGATTTTGAACGAATCCCGATCCCTGTCTGAGAATTATTTCGTGATATTGAAGAACATATTGATTTCAAGCAAAGATTTCGCGTAGCAGTTTAGATAGACTTTCTAATTTTGTGTTTGGCTGTAACTTTTAGCAAGTTTTGAAAGACGTTAAGCTTTTCTAACTTATAGCCATATTAATTCTTAAAGTAACTTTCTCAGACTTCTGTAAATTGAATAGTGAAGTACTTTAGAGTTGAATTAAGTGAGTTAAATTTAATAAATTTTAGCAAAAAGGTTTTCTAAATTCTTAGTCTGTCATAGAATTAAGCTTAATTTTAACCATCTTCATTAAAATCTACTCTCTCCACTGTCCATTCTCTTTTTACCATTATAAATAAATTATTTTGCTTAGTTAAATTTGTATTATAGCCTCCTTTCATGTCAATAACTCACCAGAGTACTTCATAATAGAAGCATATCATTCTAAGATTGAAATTTCAATTACGTATGAGTATAATTAATAAAATAGGAAAGAACGGAAATCGACATATAAGGATCCAGGGAGCGAAGTTGTTAAATCCAATCTACCTTTAAGGCAATGAAAGTTGTTTTCTGCCAAAAAATCATGAAGTTAATCAAGTAGTAGGAGATGATTTCTCACTTCTAGAAATACATATATATATATTTAAAAGTTGATATTGAATCTAATGCAATCTTGAATCTCTGCATTTTAATAATTTAAAAGGTCATTAGAAAACCCCGGCTACTACAATATTACTAATGAATGCTGATTAGAAAGCAACGTGTATTAGGTTTAACATTATGTTTTCCTGTACCCAAAAGTGTGAAAACATAGAGGATTGGGAGCAGGAAAACACAATGGTAAGCTTACGAGTCAACCGCTAAAATTGTGTTTTCAGAAGTTTTCCACCAAGATATGACTTGGAAGACCGATTGTGTTTTAATATGCGAATCAAGTTTAAACTAATTCTGGAATTTCAGCCTTGTACTCGATGAGGTGATTGTCTATACTTCCGCTTCCCGGTGTATATGCTTTAGGCTTTCAACAGCTCCTTGAATTTCAATTTTGGAAAAATTATAGTTTTGAAAAAAAAAAGTTAGTGTAGTATATTTTCGTGTGATTCAACATTCATTTGGAGACATCGCCCAGCGTAGCAGGGGAAAGCTGCTAGCTACTAATACTTCAGCAAGTAATTGTTATTTATGATTCAACTACCTTTGTAAAATATAATAAGTTCAACTTTTTTTCTTTTAAGTCCTTTCATAATTTTTTTAGTGACAAACTAATCACTCATTTCTGTTTCAAAGTTTTTCATGCAGGATCTTTAACTAAAAGAGTCAAGTCAGTCAAAAATTCTTTCACTTTAAAATCTTCTTTAAACTTCTTGAAACTTTTATTTGAAATTGGATTAATATTTCTTAGAACGATTTAGATTCAAATTTTAACTTTGGCAATCGAAATTAAAGTCTACCAAAGTCATGCAGATGTTCTCTGATTAAGTGAATTCCAACATAAAAGGCGATATCTTTTTAGAAGTAGCGATCGAATCCGATAACCAATTGGAATAAGTTACGATCCTTCAGCGAAAACCTACCTTTTAATTTATTGGGTGTTTCCAAATATATAGGCAGGAAAGAAAATTTTTTAATTTTTATATATCAATTTTTTAGCATGTAATCTATTAAAAATATTTAATATATAGCCATATTCTGTTAATTATAGTTTATTAGCAGAATTTTATATATGTTTATTATACTGCCTCTGAAATGTCTTCTAAATATGTTATTACTTTTAAGAATGCAGGACTAATTAAAAAACATATATATTTCTATCAATTGATATCTTATCTAACAAAGGATATAATGTTGTGGACTCAAAAGTATTTAAAAAAGTTAGTGTATGATCTTTTGTTGAATGATAGAGTATAATTAATAGAAAAACATATGGCAAGGATAAAGCGCAAGAAGTAGTAGGATCTGAAAAAGCAAACCCCAAAGTCAAGCAATTTTGTAGATTTAGTACATAATTTGATGAACTGTATGCCATTCCGAGCTGTAGAATAGTATAGTTGATTAAATTTTCACTTTCGAATTTTTGTGGGATCAATTTGTGGGACAATTTTTTTTTCTTTCTCGCAGAAAAAATAATGATTAATTGTTTTCGAACTACAATAAGAAAAAATATATATGTATGTAATTATTTTAATTTAAGCTAAATTTAAATAAAAACACGCTTGCGCGCGCATACAAACTTATTTATTTACAGACAAATTGCAAATTTATGACAAGTTTATAGATCTAATAAAAAATAAAATAAAAATTTAAAAAATATGCATTAATAAATATATAATTTAAATTCCTCAAACGGGGATTTTTTTTTAATTTTTTTTCCATTTGTTCATAGTTTTTATACGAATAAACCTCTATCTTTCCCAGCGAAAATAATGAAAATGTGCTGAAAGAAATAAAAATACTGTATTTTAACACCGTCTTTGCGAATACTTATCAATTTAAAACTTTTATAAATTTTCAATTTTTTTAAATTTAAAATTTATTTTTATTACAGGATTTTTTTGTTGAGCATTAGGACAAATGTTATCATGCGAATAGAATATTTCTAACCGAGCAAAAAAAAAAAAAAAAAAAAAAAAAAAAAATACCCAGACTGGGAACGATCTGAATTCGATTCCCAGACTGGATATTTTTATGCTTTGTCGTTTGGCCAATGCTTTATCGTTTAAGCTAACTGGGCGACAACCAGAGAGCATCTTTCGCTCAAATAACCTTATTGGTAATAACATCTGGTTTGTCATTTAGATAGCTCAATAGAATAAAGCGTAAGTAAAGGAACTCCATATAAATGATGGATATGTAGAATACACTATTATTTTAACACAATCAAACTAATTGGTAAAGTTATACGAATAAAATATTTCGAAGTGAGCGAAAAAAAAAAAATGCATTTTTTCATTTTTTCATGCATTTTGCATGAAAAAGATGATATTTCATAATTTTAAAAATACTTTATCGTATTTTTTATCGTTTGGCTTTCAAATTTATCCCGGCAAAAATATTAGAATGCCACAAATTTCGCCAATATACTACACAATTTAAACATGGTTTTTTTTTTTAGAAACTCATTTTTCTTTATTTATGCTTAATGCTTCAACCAAAGTGTTGTGAAAATAATTGTAATTTTATTAAAGAGAAAAATAAGTTCGTAAAATAAATGAATGGACATTAATGAGTTTGAGCGTAGCGGGATAAACTAATGAACAAAAATATGCTTGCTCGACGGTACATTTTCATTAAAGAAATAAAATATCTTGCAAATGCCTTGGAAAATGTAGTCATAAAAATTCTGTCCTCGCCTAATTTTTCATCTTCTTCACGAGCATTTAATTTGCGAAAAAGAAAATTAGAATAAAGTGTACATTAAAAGTTTTACAAAAACACATATATGAATTATGATGCACCTAAAATAATTATTTATTTATTTATTTTTTTTTTTTTTTTTTGTACAGTAATTATTGTATGAATAAATAATAACAATAACTAAACAAACAGCAAGGAACAAATTTGAGAGAGTTCTAACTGCGTGTTCTCACGAATGCGTCAGTTGTGTAAAGCAAAGCAGGGCTTACAGAATACTTAAGGTTACACACTAATTTTGAAACCATCTGTTAATTTATAATTATTGAATTCTTACATAGATGGTAGCACCAATAAATTTAATTTTTAAATAATTATAAAAAAGGAAGTTATATATTTTAATAAAATTAAAAATAGTCAACTAAAATCCAAAATTCCATTTTTTTGAAATAGGGAAAATAGGGAAAAAATAGGGAATATATAAATAAAAATTGAAAATTCTAAAAACGAAAAAAAAATTGTTCAAACGAAATTTGAAGTACTGAATCGTAATAGTTTTTAAAATAGAAACAAAATTGACTTCCAAATCGGTGTCTGAACTAAGAATTTTCTGTTTGCTAACGAGGTGCTTTACCTCCAAACGATGACTACACAAAAAACGTAGTAATTAAGGTTTTATTAAAAAAATTAAAACGCAAAAATGAACGAAAAATATTGAAAAAAAATTAACTTTATTAATATAATAGACTTTTTCGAAGTTTAATGATTTGCCGTGTGGCATTAAGTACTCAGCTGTAAGTACACAAAATTTGAAGTCTCTGACTTATACATTTTTTTTGTATGGGCTAAGCTACAAACAGATACACAAATGAGTGAGACGAATAAGGTTTCGTCAGATGAACGAAACCTTAATAAAAAATGAGTAGAAAATAAAACTAGTATTTAAAATCTTTGTAATAATTAACCACTTGCTTTATATCTTGTTTTTCAGAAAATTCGCTTAGAAATAATTGGACTAACAAAAATTCATCTAATTCTCTAAAAATTTTAAATGGCATGTTTTCTTTTTAATTGTCTATTTTTTTTAAATTTATTATTATCCTCAAAATAAAAAACAAAAACTTTTTTAAAACATTAAAATAACTAGTTAAAATAAAGAATGCAAATAAATGAATATTAGTATTGTGAAATGAAATTCCAGCTGAAAAAAAATCTGCAACACATTATTATTAAACAATAAATGGCCCTGGAAATGCATTTGAAAATGGTGTCATAAAAATTCTATTTTCGTTTAATATTTGATTTTCTTTAAGAATATTTAATACTTGGAAAAGAAAATTAGAACTACGTATACATTAAATAATAATAATAAAAAAAACTGAATAAAGCAGCGCCGAGAATAATTATTTTAAATTACAGTGTTAAAAAAGTAAGGGTGTCCTCCAAAGCAGTAATTATCTGCAGCGTTTCCCTTTGTAATTTTTTTTTCTGTTAACAAAGTCATTATAACAATAAATTTTTACTAACTTTTAATATTTTGTTATTTATTTCTGTGTTTACGTTACTTTTATTTTTAGAGCATTACCCCCCTTCTCTGTCTACATATATCATCTTTTTAAAAATCGGCTTTTTTAAATATAGTACACGAGACTTTTACGTTTTATTTAAGTAATTTTGAAAATGGTTTATTTTAAATTTTCATTGTTTTTATTTTATTATTATAATTAATATGTTTGGTTAATTAATTGGTTAAGTTATACACTATAAACAAAAAGAAGTGACTATTCAATCCGGAGGAGTGAATACTCACTCTATCGCAGACTCAAAATGTGCCCAACCTCTTTAGAGTGACTATTCACTCTGAGCAAAAGTGGAATCGTTGACTCGCTGAAAGAGTGAATACTCACTCCTGAGAAGTGAATATTCACTCTAAAGAGGGGTCAATAATCACTCTTTCTGAGGAGTGACCAATTACTTTTGCTAGAAAAGTGTGTTTTTTCACTTCTGGTAGAAGTGAGTAGTCACTCTTACGGAGGAGCGACTATTCACTCTTGCTATAGGAGTGCTTTTTTTAGTGGGGCATTTTAAAAGAATCGTATCTTTTAGAGCATACAATGAAAATAAATACAAGCATGGTAAAGATTGGAATAAAATACTTTTATTGACAATACTTATTTAATTCATAGTATGAAACAATTGAACTTTTTAAGGGAAAACGTAATTAAAGTTACTATGAATTAAATTAGATTATTGGCACAAAAAATTGTTATATTCCAATCTTTCCCCTTGTGTTTGCTTTCATTGGTAGCCCCATAAATATATGATAGTTTTAAAATGCCCATAAACGGAAGTTATTAAGCAGTTTTAAAATCTTAAACAGTCAGTATTTTTTCAGATACTCATTAAGTTTTGCATATTATTTTAATAATTCCGTAATGCAAGTTTTCTATGTTTTTTTTTTTTTTTTTTTTTTTTTTTTTTTTTTTTTGAAAAACAGCTATTAATACAACCTGTAGGGGAGAGTGGGGATACTTGAGCCACCCCTGTTATCTCTACAGTTGGTAAATTTTTCTTTCTAAAACTGGCAATACAGTAACATATTTATAGTTCTGAACGTGTACAAAATAAATCGTATACGTTGGTACCATTTTGAAAGTATGGTGATTAATAGTTGTTTTTTCCCTGTCTGAAGTAAATATTTAGGTACATGGTTTTGTTATTTTTTTGTAATCAAAGTTTTGTTTAAAGTTGCAACAATGTATATAAATTTAATAAGTATAATTTCAATTGTATTTTGAATCTAAAATAGTTCAAATTGCTGCATGCTTTACTTAGTAAAACTCTGATAAACAAAAATAGTGGAAATGGGGATACTTGAGCCAGTGAGATTGGAGATACTTGAGCCATGGCTCAACCATCCCCACTAGAAAATTAGACATGGGTGAAACAAACAAAAAATAAAATTACGTCCTTATATATACTAATAGATGTACTAATAGATTTTTTCTGGATAAAAGGGAGCATATTTTTTTTCTTAAAAAAATAATGACTTAGAAAAAAAAATGTTTAAAAATATATACTTTATTAAAGAAAATATCCATTTTATTTTTCATTTTGACTGACAAAATAGCCTGTCTAGATAAATGTAAACATAGTTTTCAATTTAACTTTTTTACAGGTCATAATCTCTATTACTTTAATTAGTTATGTCCAACATATTAAAAAAAATATATTTTAATATAATATATTAAGATTAATATTTTATATTGAAATTGTAACCTCTGTTAATGTAATTTTTTTAAATCAAAGAAATGACTTCTATTGTCCTCAACAGAGGGCACTACTGAGTTACAATGTAGGTAAAAGTAAAAAGATGTGTGGTGTTACAGCCATTCTAAATTTGTTCTTCATACATGTTGCCAAAGAGCTGAAACACCTGAATTCCTATCTCAATTGGTTTTGAAGGACTTTATGTAGCATAATTTATCATTCTGTAAAATATTTGTTTATAATTCTGAAAAAAATTACTTTTGGAGGTATTTTTCTGTACTGGCTCAAGTATCCCTTTACCATGGCTCAAGTATCCCCCTCATGGGGATACTTGAGCCACGACGTAAAATAAAAAGTAAAACATTATTAGACATAGAAGAATAATTCAAAATTAATTGAAAGAGGTTTTTAGTTGAAGAAAAAAGATCAAATTTTCATTTTCAATATTTTATTTTGTTCTAAGAATTTATAAAAAATTAAAAAAAATTAAAATTTAAAAAATGGCTCAAGTATCCCCCTTTTCCCCTATTTATAAAACGGCATGGAAAGTCATATTTAATTTCAATTTTTTATTCCCGTATGTAGGGTAGATGTGCCAGTAATGGACACCCTTAAGGTTTCTGTCCCTGCCGGCGAAGATACTCACGAGTAATGCTAATTCTATGGGAAGGTATTGTTCTAATATGTCGTTTGCATTTTGACATTTTATTATTTTTATTATTATTATTATTTTATTTTTATTTATTTTTTGCATTGCATAGCTAAAGTTCGTCTCTACATCGTACTTTTTTTTTTTTTTTTTTTTTTTTTTTTTTTTTTGATTTTGGTAACAGATATTTTTTATAAAGTTACCTTCACTTTCAATACCGGTGCTAAAAATGAATGTGTTAATTTGAAAATATCTGCTGCCAAAATTAAAAAAGTAAACATAAACAACTATTTAAGAGAGAAAATATGTTTTTAATAATCTCTGTAACTTAAGTGTTTGTATTTAGATGGTGAACGATTAAGCCCTATAAGTCCCTTTTTGACTGTGCCCTTAAATAATATTCTCGGCTTCATGAGTGATTTGATTGCCAGATTATAAAATAGGCGAAACATAGATTCATTTTTAAATAATAATAATAAAAAATGAATAAAATTTTGAAATTTTATTAATAACATTAATAAAACCATTTATAAAAGTTTTGGTGTCATTACATTTTGATAAGTGTAATTTAAAAATAACATTTGATTATTTAAGTTTTCTTTTAAGTCAATATATGTTATGCACTAAAAGCATTCCCCCAAAATTGCATTTTTAGCAATGCTTATATGAGCTGTACATTACTGGAAAATAACTATTTATATATAAACTTTAAAATTGAAACATTATTTTCCGCTTCCTGATTGGTTTAATTAAGAATATCAACAATAGTGCAAAATAATAAAATATGCAAAGGGAGGATTTCCGAAATAAATAAATAAATAAATAAATAAATAAAAAATAAAAAAAATAAATAAAAACTACATTTTTATTGGTTATTTTTTTATAAACAGAAAACATTTAGGGGTTCTTATTACTGGCACATCTACCCTATTGCATTTTATGAATACGAGTTACAGATTTCGCAAGTTTTACTAATGTAGAAAATAGGAAAAAGAGGAAATATAAAATAAAGGAAATGACTACATATATATTGTTCTTACTTTTGGAAAAACAATTGTAATATAAAAAGCAGTTATTTATATCTTTAAAAGTATTTCATTTTATATAAGTCATACTACGAAATTTTAAAATTACTAGAACAGTTTTACTAATAAACATCAGGCATAAAAACACTTTGTTTTAATGCTTAAATATCATGTTTTATTTTTAAATGTCTAAAATTACATGTTTCACAATCCAAAAAAAAAAAAAAAAAAAAAAAAAAAAAAAAGTTTACAACAGATGAAAATTTTATAACGGCGGAATAAAAATCATTATTAGATTCAATAATTTCTCAAAAATCTTGCTATATAAGAAAATCCTATTCGAATAACGCATTTAACTTCAAAAAGAAAAAAAAGTAAATGCTTTAAGAACAATAAAATTAGAACTGCAAATTCATTTTACAGTCTATGACGAATGAAGTGAAATGTTTTTGTGTCAGCATTTTTTTTTTTCCTGAGGAGATAAGATAAGAATGGCTTATATCGCAAATAATTTTCTGCATAGCGTGAAACTAGTAAATTCAATATTTACGAGCTTTTTGGATCAAAAATTTGAATTAAACTTACCTTGATAAATAATATCCTTTGTTTTATAAATAATAATCCTTTGTTTGGTAAATAATATCCGTATACTATAAACACTTCGTTATTGAGTATTAAAGAAATAATATACCTTTTTACTGAATTATTTTTTTCCCATTGTGATTTCAGAAGAAGAAATTTAATCTAGTATTTGGATTACTTCATATCATACACATCAAAGCATATCATTCAAAGATCGAAATTTAAAATACGTTTGAATATTATTAATAAAAATGAAATGAACGGAGGTTCACATATGTGGACCGAGGAAACGAAAGATTAATTTGAAAACGGCTGAAACATTTTTCTTCTCAGTAAAGGAAATGAGAAGACATATCTCATTGGCTGATGAGTCACTCTTGTTTGCGGAGTGAGTATTGACTCTTCCGAAAAGGATAACTGTTGACTCTTAAAAAGAGTGCGTTTTAATACCATATAAGCGTAATTTTCCAGGTTATATTATGAAATGGTATTTTTGAAAATTAAAAATTGACATATTTTGGTGTTTTTCGTTATTTTACTCCTTATATTGGTTCAAAGTTTAACGGATTTTTTTTTTTAAAGTTTATAATGCCTAGATTTTACTCTCATTAGAGGAGTGAGATGTTTCACTCTCTACAACGGAATGACATACTTCATTTTCGACAACGATATAACCATTTATAAGAGAATTTCCACTCCTTTGTAGGAAGTGATGGAGTGGGAAATTTCACACTTTAAGGAGTGTATTTTTATAAAGAACACTCAAAAAAAGTGAAAATGTCTGTCACTTTTACAAAGAGTCAGCTTTTCGCTCCTTCCAGTTTTAGAGTGTACATTTGCTCATAAGCTAAATTTAATTATTTTAGAAAAAATGGATACTATGTATTATGCTTTCTTTCATTCTTTTGAGTTTTTTTTCTAAATGTCTTATATGTCTTGTAAAACTTTTTTTTAACAGTAAAACTTATTCATCATATTTTTTAAAATGTTGTAACTATAGAATGAATTCTATTTTAAAAATGCTGGATGTAATTGAATTTAATTGCTTTATTACAAATATTTTTTCAGCAAAAAAAAAAAAAAAAAAAAAAAAAATAGTAATTGTAAATTTTAAGCGGAAATTTCGTACTGTTTATTAAAGGTGAAGAATAGTTGTTATAATGGAACATTTTCTGCGAAATGTATATTCATGTTTTGCAAATATTCATAAATCAAAACTAAAATTGCATGTGAAATTTATTATGTGACTAAATTTACTTTTGATGAGCATATTTGAACATAAATTATTTTCTCTTTCTTTTCTCTTTGCTATTCTGACATACTTTAATTAACATACATGCTATGCGGAGTTTTTTATCGTTTCGATTATTTTTTTATTATTTTATTTTTTTTTAGTTGTTTACTCCATAATACTTTTCTGCCAGATTTTATGATGAATTGCTAAGTAATAAATCAGAAAAAAAAATTGTTTTTAATTTTGTGCTTTTTAGCAATATATATGCAGGGTGCCTAAAATTAGCGTCCAAACTCTAAACAGCTAGATTTATCGTTGGGAGGAGATAAAAAATGCCCAAAAAGCTGCACCTGTACGATCCATGGTTTAAGAGAAAAATACAAAAAGCAAAGTGTGACTTCACAGCCAGTGCAAAGAAAAAACGATTTTTTTGCATACCAATAGCAGTATTTGCATATCTTTCCAGACGATAAAGTACAAAACGTTCGGTGCGCATATAACGTAATGCATGCGCGCGCCTTAGAATGACATGTTAAACTGTTGTTGAATTGGATTAACATTTCATTCCTAGATGGTTCCCTGTGGAAGAACGAAAAGTGAGAAACTCCATTATATAAATGAGGTAATGCATAAAAATGAAGATATCTGTTGACAGAATTCATTATTTTTGCATAGATTATTTTATGACTTCTTAAAATATTCAATTAAATAAAATTTTTACTGCCGTATAATAATTGAAATCAAAATACCTATATTTAAAAAATAATCTAGTACTATTCATATTTTTTTGTAGTTAAATCGCGGCATAATGTTTTGTTAGTAATGTTTATATCTGAATTATTATTATAAAAAATAATTTTTTATCTTTCATTTATATTTTTAATTTTTACATTACATGATTCTAGCATAAACATTAGAACACGTATACTTCTTTTCTCTCATGTATATTTTTTGGACAGAAATTATGCATTAGATTACTTAATATTTTAACAAGAATTGATTTAAAAAAAAACCCGCATCATATGTATCAAAGCTTGTTGGTTTTTATTTCTGTAAAAAGAGAGTTCCACACTCTTCCAAAACTTTAGATCATATTGCTAGAAGCTACACGATACTTCTGCTCCTAATGTTTTTTTAATACTTTTTCAATTTAGATGATTTTTTAACTTCATTTAAAAAAAGGAGAATTTTCGAGGGTTTTTTTTATTGGACTATTTCTTTCAATTTTAAAAAAGTGATTTATCAATAATTATTATAATTGTTGAATGATTTTTTTAATTTTTAGTGATGTAAATGATTTTTTAAACTTAATTAAAAAAAATAAATTATTCTTTACAATTTAAATAAATAATTATATACATTGTAAATAATGTTTGCTATTATTAAAATTATTTTTCTCAATTTAATTAAATTTTTAAAGGTAAAATTGTTGCATTTTTTTGTTCAAACTTTTTTTTTTTTACAATTTAAATAAATATAGCAAGGTTAAAATTTCAAACGTTTTCAAATCTTCCACCGTTTCGAACTTACGATCTATCGGCAACAACGTACAAAGAGTACTCTGCTAGAGAGATATTGGCAATGAGATCAAACTGGCCAAGTAAAAAAATGGAAACAGATCTCAATTCTGTCAACGCATAGTTCCACTTCTGCACATCACCCTGAATAAAAAAGTAGACTTTCCCACTTTTCGTTCTTCCATAAAGGAATCCTATAGGAATGAAGCGCTACTTTGAACTCGTTTTTAAAAGACTGAATCTTGCAGCTACCGATATTCTTCGTATGGTTATCATATATTCCGTCATCCAACACATAGTAAAAGTCACAAACCTCATTGGTGACACATCCACAAAGAAGTACGGGAGATCAACTGTGCCTGGAATACCGAACCATACAGCAAGTTCAGTAACGCATAAAGTTTGGTGACACAGCGAGGCATATTTGTGTCTCACCAGTGCAGATGATTTTTGATGTTGACGTTGCTAGTTAAGGTGAAATGTACATCGTTCGTCCATAACATGCTAAGAGGTAAGTCGTTATCTCTATCATATCGGATAAGAAATTCATTTGCATAATCCACACGTTGTTGATAGACTCCCGCGTCCAACATCTGGACGCGTTGGTACCGGTATGGAAACTTACAGATTACAGAGCTCAGTAGCTTTATGGCCGTTGTTTTCAATACATCCAATACATGAGTTGAACTTGAGCAAATGCATGTGTCCTGAAATCTCTGTGTGATACACTTCTATAACAGAGTCCTGAGGGAATAGTTGACATCCGGATCGCTGACTATCACAGGTATAGCACTTCAAATATCTTTAATAAATCAGACAGGGCTGGCGGAGTAACATGGGCCACGTACTTGGTGATGATTTTGACAGTAAACACGTAAGGCTTCTGAGGTATTTACTCTAATTTGATAATAGAGTTTTACCAATCCACCATGAATTTTCGCTGGGTTTTCATTTCGTTGCATGTACGGGCTCGTTGACCTAAGAACCAACAATTCTACCCCGCTTTTTATCAGTTTTCTACGCTAAATATCTGGCAAACGGCATTCTGTGATTTATTATTATTATTATTATTATTATTATTATTATTATTATTATTATTATTGCGTCGATAATTCGCCTGATTTCTGTCATTTATGTAAATTTCTAATGTCTTTTAGGGTTTTCGCATACTCTAATCAGTATTCATTTTGTGGTAGGAAAAAATGGGTATCGATTGCTATTTAATAATTTCGAGTTTCTACAACTATAACAATAAACGTGTCGCCACTTTGTTGCCGTTCTAAGAAGTCCAACAGCATGCATCTGAATAACCGTATCTTCATCGCATCTCGATCAGTTAAACGGAAAGGCCGCTAGAGGTATATATATCGGCAAAGATTTTTATTTGTCCTGCTCTATTTAACAGAAAATGAGCATTGCAAATAAAATGTCAATTGATCTACTTGATTTTAAAATACTTTTTCTAAGAGTTTGCAGCTTTCATCACAAGTTAAAATAAATGGATAATAATGTCTAAAGGACTTTCATGAACTAGCTTTCATACGTATAGCATGCAATATAATCTATATCTTATACATGTATCATCTCTATTTTTATAAATATATCACAAACTCGCTATTTTTTTTAAATATATCCACTTTATATTGTTCATATTTGCAACGAACAGCTAATATCACAGAAATATTGGATTATTTACATTTAGAAACATTAATAATGAAATGGCGAATATGCCATTCTAATAATCCACCATTGTTGACAAAATATAACCTTAATATTGGGAAAACTACTACAGTTTGAATCAAAATACATCTTTGACAGATATATTTATAAGATTAAATAGCACTGAACAGTTTCTTTTTAATATTTAACATTTAGATAATTATGATTTAAACCTTCTTTATATTAGAAGAATTTAGGACATACAAATACTTTTAATTTTCATTCAGTTTTTAAATTATGTGAAGAGATATTCCTTAAAACTAATGAAATTTAGTTAATGAATTAATGAAATTAAATTCATCAATGCGGTTACAGTTGAAAATTATGTCGGTATGTACTGCATTACTTTCTTTATTTAATATTGAGAAAGATTTAATTTTATATGTTTGTGAAAGTCTCAGATTCTAAGCGTAAATAGAATCTAAAATTATTTAAAATTCAATTGATATTGCACAATCAATTATTTATTCATATTTTTAAACTAATGGTCCAAAAATTGTGCTTTTAAATAAATTTGATGACAAATAATTCGGAATAGGTAGCTGTATATTTTTATTGGTGGTTACATCATGTATTCATAGATGAAGAAGCATTTTATTAATTTCTGCATACTTTGCTTTATGCGAACTTGATGATATCAGGAGTAGTGTTAAAAATGTTGTATATTATGATTGTAAGGTAGCTTTCATTACAAAAAGTAAAAAGCTACCTATTGCAGTCGTCCGGAGGAAAGCACACCCGGAAAATTTTGATATATTTTCACCAATCCCAAAAACCACCCTCCATCCTAATGTTGATTTATATATATGCCTATAAATCAGCATACATATATAATAATTAAAATATGTGTATATAAATCTGATTTATGTTGTGCAATATCTCTCGTATTTACTAACCGATTTGGAAGAGTTTAATTTATGCATAGTACCAAACAATGTCTCGACCGAGTTCTTTGGACAGCTTCATCTGCCATCTTGTTTCAAAATGGCGGCCAATGAATTTTTTTTATTAAAAAAAACTATACAAATAAAATAAAACTGAATTTTTTTCTTATGTGTTTGACTTTAATACAAGGATTCCGAAGCATATTTCGTTTTGTCTTTGTCTTAAAAAATGCTGTTGAATTAAAAAATGTTTGAATTTCTAAGGTGGTTGACATTTTGAAGAAATCTTATTTATATCATACTATAACTATCGCATTTATAGATTAATTTGTATGAGATTGATTATATGTATAGTATACAAAAATGTCTCGACCCAATTCGTTGGCCAGCTTCATCCGCCATTTTCTTTTACCATGACGGCCATTTGCACCGTACATTGCCACGCAATGCTTATACATTATTATATCCATTATTTTCAAATTCTCGCCAAGCTTGACAATGTGACATATGACACTTGGCGAAATATCGCCAAATCTGGAGACCAAAAAATAACTATTAACGATACCAAATTGTCTAAAGCTTACAAATTTGGCGCAATTCTCATTCAATTTCAGCATTGTCGAATATTCTCTTATCGGTTTGACCCATTTTGACATGTTAAATTTTAATAAAATTAGTTAACTTACGAAATTTTAAAACCAATAAATATGAAAGCTACTTCTTCCTCCTGGCACTTTCCAAAAGGACTCCTTTCTTTCTTTTTCTTTTTTTTCCAGCAACATCCTGCATACAACATTTAGTATATCATTAGTAGCATAGAACGACGATTATCGATTTTTTTTAAATTTTAATCGTAATATTTTTGTATATATATTTTTGGTTTATCTAATTATCGCTCTAGGATTTTGCAAAAGTTTTATATACTTTCAGAGATGGTTATATAAAAAAGACTACAACCGGATGATACATTAAAAGCAGTTTTCAAAATTAACTGAAAGTGCTTTTTCTGAGATTTACGGAAAACAAAAGGGAATATTTACTTGTAAAAACGCCTCAGGAAAATGTCTCATTTCTGTTAATCTTGATGGATTTCTGATTCGTCCTTCATGAAATAACTTTTCAAGATAAGGAAAAATTTTCTAAAATCGTGAGTAAATATGGAGTAACAGTGATTTTTCTGAAATGCTTGTTCTTATATATCACTTCGTTTTTCTAAAAATTTTATCATACATTTTAAACTTAGACGTAAATTTCTACCCTTTTTTAGCAGCATTATTTTAGAAAAGAAATATTCGCTTCAAAAAGTAAATTCCGCTAGTAAATAAGACAGATATTGTTATTCAGAAAACATGGATTGAAAAAATATATATGTAAATTTACAATTGTTCATGAATCTAAAATACAGTGAAACCTCCAAATAAGGGACACCTATGGGACCGCAACTTTTGTCCCTTTAATAGAGGTGTCCCCTATTCGGAGTGTCCCTTATTTAGAGGTGTCACTGTATATAACTACCACGATGAGAAAGAAGCGAAAATTTAACATCTACAAACAACATCATAGTATTAAACTATTAAATATTTTCGGTTAGCCGGGCGCCAGTATTATAAATGCATACATATTTACACATATACATGTATATATATATATATATATATGTATTTATGTATACATAGGGTAACATCCCCAGTAATTGGCAGGCACCAGTGATTGGCCCATCCTACAAAAATGTCCTAAAATAAGATTTATATTCAGTCTTTTAAAAATTGAAGACCATATATCAGTTATATTCTCATTTACTTTACAGATTATAAATTTGATTTAAGGTAATAGATGACAATAATACCTAGAAAAGAGAAACAATTATGGCTTGTATCAAATTAGCCATTTTTGTTGCAAATGCTTCTTCTCTAGCTTAAGAAAGGCATGCATTTCAATTTGTTATTATCTGATTTATAGTATATTTTAAATTTTAATTGACAACAGTTTTGTTTAGTTGAAAAGGGTTACTTTAATTGTGTAAAAGTCTAAGTGCCAATCACTGGTGATTACAGCAACTTTTTATAAATATATTTTTATAAAAATACTTTTTCAAGTATTTTTGCTTTTAGTGGGCAAAATAGATGCACAGATATGCATTCTTTGATTTAAAAATATTTGCAATTAAATACTTTATTTCTTGGTATTGAAAATAGAAGTAAGTTTAAAGATACATCCTTAACGTGCCAATTACTAGGGATGTTACCCTATGTATATATATATATATATATACATATATATATATAGCGCCCGCCTAACCAAAAAGTATCAACTATTAGTAGAGCAGAATTAAAATAAGTATGTTAATTTTTAATTAAGGAAATTAAACCTCAATAATAACGCAACTTTTGACTAGAGCAAAAATAAGGTGAAACGAAACTGAATAAAAATATTTGCATTTCATCAGATATCGGAAATAAAATGTTGTGTTCAAAAGTTTGGTCTGTATTTTAATGATAAAATTATTTCACTTTTGAGTTTATTTGAAAGTACTGAGTTTTGAAATCCAAATGTAAATAGAATCAGAGGTTATTTTTAATTCAAACGATACCGAACTACCAAGAAGTTTATTTGCATTCGAAAGTTTTAGTTTGAAATAAAGCAAATTATCTAGAATTTGCATTTTAAATTTTCACCAATTTCTGCCACTATATTTGCATGGCATATTAAAGCATATATGTTACAGCTTCATGTAATATTTGCATTCTGAGATCAGATTTTGATAATATAAAATTTCTGATGATAATTTCTTTCAACTAGCTCATTTAAAATTAATTTCAAAGGTCACAATATTTAATTGAAAATTGATAGTAAGAATATTTATCATTTGCCCGAACATGCTTATAAAATGAAAAAGAACTTAACAAATAATGTGAGTTTTCAATAACAGAAAAAAATGTTGACAATTAATTCTTGAATTATTATCTTTTTATTTATTTATTTATTTATTTATTTTTACTTATATGAATGCAAAACTCTCGAGCATTATAAAATGATTATAAAATAAATAAATAAATGCGTACAAAAAAGAAAATTTAAATGCACTCTTTTAAAATCCTTCAATGTTTTTTTTAAACATACCTAATTTCATGACGGCAATTCACGGCTTTCCAAAGTATTTCCTGAACGATATGTTAATTTCGCACTAAAGCTGGAAATATTTATTTACATGAACCAACTTTAATTCAATAAAAAAGTGATATAAACAAAAATATTGGTTTACTTGTAGATTTTTTTATGTGCCAAGGATGTTAAGCTCGTTTTTTTTATTTACATCATTCGAAAGTCACAGAAGATGTTGGAAATGTCCTAAAGATCAGTCAGTCTTTTCAGAGCTAATTCTATAAAGAAAAAATCTTTTGACTTTTTTACAGAAACATTAAGGTTTTTACAAATATGTAATCTATGCTTATACAAATGTACACAAACATTAAATAGGGCCGACATAGTCATCTGCTATACTAGCAGACCATTTTTGAACATTTTCAGTTACGTGGGTGATTACAATTATTATTTTGTTACTAAATTTATTGTTTTTCATATAACAGTCTTCGAGATTAAATTATCACAGAAAAAGATAAATCTAAACATGTTCTCTACAGACTAAAGTTCAAGGGCAATTCGTCAAGAAATTCATTAGACATATGATAGACAGTTTGAAATCTAAAGCGTTCGGTCGAAACGTATTTATTGGACATTGGTGCATTTGCATGTTTCTGGAAAACAAATTAATTATTTCGGGTCTGGTATACTATTAATATTACATGTCTTTTCATGGAGTATTATTTTTTCTGAACTATCAGTTAGTTACTTTCGATATATAGAAATGATAGTTTATGGCTATGCCTTTAATATTATCACTTCATTTATGTGTTTTTTGGTAATAATAATAATAATAATCTACTTAATTATCTTTGCACCGTTTGCGATTCCTTTCTTTTATACATATATTACACTCTTTAAATTAAAAATATAAGTCACTTTTCTGAACCAATCAAATGAGATAAATCGCAAAAAAATATTTAAAAATTATAATACCTTCTTAAATCTTATTGCAATACATCATTTTCCAAACGTCTTCAAGAACTCTTCTTTAGCCTATTATCATATAAATATGAATTGAATCTTGCACAAAATAAGTACATTCGTTAGATTTCAGACAATGAGACAATCTTTAAACTTCAGTATATCTATTTGGATAGATACGATTAACGTTATTAAAATAAAATTAATTTTGTTCTCAAAATGAAACAAAATTCAGACCCCGAAAGGGTTAAATACGAGTCCAATTTAAGGATATTTCTTTATTCTCCAATTCGAAGCAAAAATAATGCATTTAACAACAATAAACAGAAAAATGCACGAAGACACATATAAAAAATAATTAAAAATGTTAAATAAAACAGTATCCTCAAAGAGAAATATGATTCAGAAGAAGAAATACAAATAGAAAAAAAATCTATCTTTAAAATTAAAAC
Source organism: Maratus speculifer (assembly GCA_964019185.1). Lineage (NCBI taxonomy): Eukaryota > Metazoa > Arthropoda > Arachnida > Araneae > Salticidae > Maratus > Maratus speculifer. Next base: position 330,547,983 of record OZ025297.1, read on the forward strand.
TAAGTATACAAACAAGCGAAAATATGAGTACGAGACAATGTAAAAGAATGAAGTAAACAAAATAGGGTTTCAAAATTAAGAGAATGTATTTGTAGATTTTAATCAATCAGTGTAAACAACAATAATTTTATATTGTTTTTATCAAACAACTGCAGTATTTTAGAGATTAATAAACAAAAAAGGGAATTATGAAATAAATAATTCCTTGCTAAAGAAGGAAAACTTTTTCTGTATTGTTACGGTTTCTTTAAAAAAAAGTAAAAAAAAAAAAAATAAAAATGAAATTTAATGCGATGTATTGAAATTACATAAAAGGTGATTCAGTCTATTATGATACAAATTGTATAAAATGATTAAAATATTTTTTTCTTTGTAAGAAAATAAACTTATATATTCAAATTTCATTTTATTAAAAGTCACATTTACAGCAACATTTTATCATATTCATTAAATCAGTTCATATCATTCAAGTTAATGGAATGTTATTTATAACAGCTTGGATAGTTGTGTAACGCAAAAAGCTAACAAAAAATCTAACGCGGAAAAGGAAAAAAATACATTGTGTCTTTTTTTGTTGTAAATATTTTTATTAAAAGAATATTAGTTGTTGTAAAAAGTTTCAACAATTGCTAATCTCAATAGTGTTTTTCAAAAAATTGTTGTAAAAAAATTAGGATGCTATTGATATCCTTAGAAAGATTCAAAAGGGCTCTAAAGCGGAATGTCACATTCAAATTGAGTTGATATGAATAAAATAACTATTAATATGCCATACAGTTGCATAAGATTTATTTAAAACCATTTCATTGCGCATAAACATACCTTAAGAACCTGAAACTATTCAGTTATAATGTAAATAAAAGACACATGTAAAAATATATTATATTAATCTCAAGATTTTTCCATCATGAACGTGGGAATGGCAAACGTCATACCTCTACTAGAGTATTACTAAATTTCTGCTATTTTATATCAGTTTGAAGCAAAAGTCAGTCTATTAATCTTTCAGGGTGTATGCTAGTAAGTTCGTACTTTCAGATGCTGAAGTCTTTCATTTTTTTAAAAAAAATCGAACAATACCTCAGATATATCATAAGTTAAACCATTACATGCCGTTTTACCTTTATTTAAAATTTCTAATGATTATGGAATTTTTGAAGCATTACAGTTCGATGTAAGTATTACATTTTTTACGTTCTCGAAATCTATTTTTAGCATTTTTCAAAACTGTTCAAAAGTGCTTATACATTCGGTTTGTCTCTCCGTCTGTCCACGCTCTAACCCCTGTAAATATACTTGGATTTTACGCAATTGATAAAGCTTATTGAGGGTCATCAAAGCATGTTGGGTATTGTATATGAAGCATGTACGATTTCTGGTTAATTTACAGGGACACAAGATAGAATTTGATTACATTATATTACATGGGGGAAAATAGTTTAGAGAACATTTTAATGACATTACGCTATTTCAAATGGATTGAAACTGCTATAAATCACTGAATTTCACTACGATCACATTAAAACAAAGAATTCATAGCATTTTTTATTAATTTACATGCAAAAGAAATGGCTTATAGCGCTGTCTTTGCGTAATAATTGCTGATGAGTAGATTTTAAAATTCAATAGGCACTTTTAAACCTAATTAGTTTTTTTTGCATATTAATCTTTGTATATAAATTCTATACCTCATATACTGGCCTGCACAAAAGTATTCGCACACCATTCTCCTTATTAGAGGAAATTGCTAAATGGGAATTTATTTTAAATATACGTTTCGCTTAAATGAACTAAATCTTCTAATGCATGTTATTAATACAAATCTATTTATCATATACAAGGCTGCTAAAAAATTCGGAAAATTTTCTGATTGTAGATGGGAATAGCGAAAATTCGATTTTGAAATGCGTTATACATTTCCTTATGGTGAAATGAGGCGTAATATTTAAATTTTTCAAACGGTGCAGTTTTGACACATTATTCTGAATGCGTAGGAATGTGCTTCAGAATCTATCCTTCCCGCATGTTTTTTTTTTTTTTTTTTTTTTTTTTTTTTTTTTTTTTGTTATGTTCTGGCATTGATGTAATCTTGATAATGCTGTAGAGGGTCGGTTAAAATTAATATATCTTTAATCTGCTTCCCTAATCCTTATAGACTGAGAGGCGGCAGCACAGACAATTACTTCATCGGGTTCACGGATGAATATCGTGGATTAATTAAATCTCGATACTCATAATTATAACATAATCGGTCTGCCAAGTCATATCTCAGTGGAAAACACCTAAAAACACAATTTTATAAGTTGTCTCGTAGGTTTACCATAATTCTTTGCTGCATCCAAAAGTATGAAAACATGGAGAATAGAGAGCTTTTCTTTCTTTCTGATCGATGACCATGCCCCTGCCTGCCGAGTTATCTCAGCTTAACGGGTTAGATACCTGGTATCGGGGTGGGTAAACGCCTGATTGCGCGTAGCGGCAATAAACCTGACTTATTTGCTTCGCATGCCATCATTTTTGCAGTACTTGTTTCTAGTTTGAGCATACCTTGTTTCGCTTGTTACTGAACGTTACATCCTGTTGTTTGAATTGCAAATGGCTATTTAAGTTGCTCTCGTAATTTAGAACCTTGATCAGATGACGAGTCCTTCACCTGGCAAGGCACCTCCAGAGGTATAATTCACAGGTAACTTGGAGGACTTTGCACCCACGACGGATTTTACATGCACTAGGTGCCATTGGCGTACATGACGGAATTATAGCTGGCAAAGTAGCGAACCACTAAGACAAGTATCCGGATCGGCTATTTACATTAAGTGTTTTGTTAGTAATCTTTGTGGTTTATTGCACATTGGGTTAACTGTGTTATTTGTTGCCGCACACCTAGTACTCATCATACCAGACGAAATAAGGCTGGGTATTTTTGAGCCTAAACCAGGGTTGGCAAAAACCCGGGTTTTTGTACAAAAACCCAACCCACCTGTGTTTTTGTGGGTTTTTCTGGGTATTTGTGGGCTTTTCTGGGTTTTTGTGGGTTTTAGTTTTTTTCTGTATATTTATTTGTATATTTAATAATATATGTGTGTATCATTTAAAAATATCCTTATTAAGTTGCATTTTTTAATTACATCTGATCTATTTATTACTAATTAATATTATTTATTATATCAGTTAATTTATTCTATTCTGATATTAGAATTAATACTAATATCAATAGAAAACATAAGACTAATATCAGAATAAGTTTATTGATTGATATAAAATAATTTTCATATTATTAATAATTCATGTTAATTATTAATACTATTATTGACTATTATTAATACTAATAATAATAGTACTATTATAATTAACTTAATACTATTTTAAGTGATAAAAGTGAGATCTTATCTCTTTTAAATATATTTTAGTTATCATAATGAATAATTAATTTTATTTTTGTAGTAACTATAATAATTAAAAATGTTATAATAATTAGTAACTATGATGATTAAACTAGCTAGCTTTGCCTGCTAGCAGGGATGGTTCTTTTTATATGTAAATCTCGAAGCGAAAAAACTTTGAATCGGATCCCCGCAGCCTATGCCACCGCATAACAGGTCAAAAGCATGCACTACTGAGTCCCTCCTTTTAAACAAAACTCTAATTTAGATACACATCTCAAACCGTATCTGCGCTGCCTACAACATCATGTAAAGGATGCTGCGCATGCACAGAAGGATCCTTTTTTTTTAAAATAAATCTGTAATTGATATGCAAATGCCGTGCCGAACATATCTAAAATTAGGTTCTAGCTGCATACAGCACTGTATAGCTGGCACACTGTGCACACACTACCAGGTAGTGCACTATATTCTTAACAAGAATATATTTGAACAAAACTCTGTTAAACAAGCTATCTGTAGACATATAAGTCTGGATAGTGGCATTTTAAAGCAAAAAATTAAGATTTTTGCAGAAATTATTACAGAAAATAGCAGCATTTGGCACTGCATTCTTTTTTATAAATTTTTATTGTATGTTATAAGATAAGCTGTCTTAAAGTTTGAAACAGATCCAGCAAGAATTTCAGATTTTTACAAAAATTAATAATAAAAAATAGTGGTATTTGAGAGAAGGAGTGCTTGAATTTAAAAAAAGACTCTAACAATTATATCTTCAGCTCTTGATGAGCTGCAAAAAGATACAACCACACTGTCATGTTCTGTTAAGATTTGGAGAAATTTGATGGAATCAGGAGATTATGCTGAAATGCTACAAACAGATCATCGGGACTGAGCATTTTTTGGCTAATATAATGGATGCAAAGTTTAGATGAGAAAGGCTTAATTTAACAAAAGAGAGCCCCACTAAAAAAACTCAAGAATATCTGTAGAAAATCTGTAGGAAATTGGCCCATTTTTAAAATATTCCGCAGATATTTTTAAGGATATCCTAAAATAATCTGCAGACAGTTTTGAGGTAAAATTACGTTTTAAAAATTTCTTCATCTTTATGTAGAATTTCTGAAAAAAGTGAAAATATCTTCAGATAATTTTAAGATTATTTTTAGTGGGGTCAGAAACTGATGAATGGATAATGCAGTATCATTCAAAGTGATTACCTGCGATAATTGGCATTTAAAATTAAATTTTCCTAAATCATTTTTCTCAGAAAGTATTATGTCACAATTCTCAGCATGGTGGGAAATTCTTAAAAGAAAAATTCAGAAAAAGAAAAACAAATTAGATTCTAATTTTTGTAGTTTTTTTTTTTTTTTTTTTTTTTTTTCAATCTTTGCATTTTGTTCCATCTAGCTCTGCTTCATTCAAGAGAATTTTCTCTGCATTTGGATTCATATAGTCTAAATTACAGAACAGACTAGACTCAGAGCAGTGAGAAAAATATAAACTATCACCTGATTACCAAAAAATATGACTCTCTCTCTCTTTTTTTTTATGTGATTTTGTAAAAGAAACCACCTAGGTTTTTGGGCTTAAAAGGAATTGTGTTATACTATTTGGAGGATTTGCAGATTCAGAAATGATTTTTAGCAAAAACCCACTTTTAACAAAAACCCAGGTGGGTTTTTGTTGGTGGACCCACCCAGAAAAACCCAGGTGGGTTTTTCTGGGCTGGGCCCACTTTGCCAACCCTGGTTTATTTTATTATGACGGTTGAAAAAAGCCTAAACGGTGGTAACTGAACTTAGCTGAAAGTGGGATCAATTTTGAGGGAAATGAAAAGATCAAGAAATGGCCGAAAAGCTAAGTCGTACCGCTGAAGGGAAAATTTTGCGCCGAATAGCAAGACACCCAGCCTATTTCTTATTGAGAGCCTAAAAACATAATGGTAGACCTATGAGTTAACCGCTAAAATCGAGGAGTTTAGGTGTTTTCCATCAAGATATGACTTGGTAGACCGATTGTGTTGTAATGATGAGAATAGAGATTTAATTAAGCCAAGATTTTCAACCGTGAACTCCATGATGTGATTGTATGTGCTGCCGTCTCTCGGTCTGTTATAAAAAATTCCGAGTAGTCGTGTCTATGTAGGTTAAATGTTTTTGATTTTCTATACTGAATAGGAAAAGTAAAAAGATTTAAAAACGAAAGCAACATTTCTCTTATATATATCAATCAAAAGTAAACGACAACACAATTAAAAACAAATTAAGGATTTGAGGAAATAAAATAATTAAATGTTATCATGAAAACAACGAAGAAAATTAATAAAAAACTAATGTAAATAATATACTATCAGTTATTACATACAATCTTTAAAAAATATATGAAAGATTGTAGCAATATTTAAATCTAAAATTTTTTTCTGGAAAAAAATTATTTTTAATTATTTGGATGTTTTATGATACGGATTGTGCTGGAATTTGTTACTTTGTTTAAAAAAATTAAATAACTTTAATAATTTCTATAATTCTTTTATCTTTTGATGTTAGATGTAGGGAAAAGTAGAAATGAAGTTTTGGCGCAAAAGAAGATATTTTTATTCAGTTTTAACTAATTTCCCTATATTTTTCTTTTTTTTTTTTTCAAACATCATAAATATTCAAGCATAATTATATCTATATCTGAATATTAATGTAACGTAAGTTTCTGTTTCTATCATAAATACTAAGTTTATATCCCTTTTTCATAAAAATTCATATAAGAAAAGAGAAAATAAAAAGGTTTTGTATTTGGACCGATTTTCAACGTATTACATTTCAATAAATTGAATGGAGCAAAAAATGAGTCAAAGAAAATTGTATAACGCTATATATTTGTGATTCAACGATTACAGAACTGCTTTACGTTATAGGGTGACTCAATCAGTCCTATGGGATTTTCATTCTATTTCCTTCCATTCAAGTTTTAGAAATAAGCTAACAGGACTGCTACAACCTTAATGAATGTATTATAATGGACAAAAATGAAATCCACTGAAATTAAATACCGAAAAAATTATAAACAGAGACAGCAGAGTTCCGCTATTTGGAAAATACGTTTATTCCGAACAGAATTCAGAAAAGATACTTTTTATTTTCTTTCTTTCTTTTTTTCCTTTTAAAAATAAGAAATATTAAAAGGTCGTTCGTGAAAAAATGTACATCTATTGTCATACAAAGAATTTAAATAGAGATTTACATAAAGCCTAAGCTTGATAAAAACGCTGAAACTAAATTGGAATGAAAGCTGGTTATACTTATAGTACATGTCGACTCCATTTACACAATTGTGTGGAATCTTTTTTAATCACTGCTAAACACAGAATATAACTAATTTACACACACTTTAGAAGTAAAAATAGTATTTTTCCCCCTAACGAATAGCACTTGATTGACCAAGTGACTTGTTTTTTGTCTTGACTTGCAACTTGATTTTGTTTACAAATCATATGGCTAATCTTTACAAAAAAAAAAAAAAAAAAAAAAAATGGAAATTTTAACTCAATAAATAAATATGTTTTTTAAATGTGTGTCGAATTTCTTTAAATATAAAATGCGAATTCTTTTCCCTGAATTTTAAATGATGATACTTAAATTTCAAGATAAATAAGTAAAAGAATTTTCTATTTTATCCAGTTTTGAAAGCATTACACTCTAAAAAATAAATGTGTAAATTAGCTAATTTTACCCGAATATATGTGTAAATTTCTAAAATTACACACCTGTCGTAAAATTTACACATTTTTTTCTGAAATTTACCTGTTTATATGTGTATTTAGGATGTGAAAGTAAGTGTGTAATTTTTTATCAGTTGAAAAACTCAAACAAGTGTGTAAATGTCTAGAAATGCTTGGATTTACACTTATTTATGTGTTAGTCTAATTTAAACTTAATTGTAAGTACACACATAAGTGAGTAATTTTTTACAAATGCATACTTGTCATAAAATTTACACATTTTGAACAAAAAATTACCTTTTTTTATGTGTACCTAGCATGTGAAATCAAATGTGCAATTTGTTATCGCTTGATTAACTCATACAGATGTGTAAATGTAGAAAAGTACTTGCATTTACACGAATGAAAGTGTTAATCATAATTAAGGATCAACTGAATCAACGATTTTTAAGATCAAAACAGAAACTGAAACCGAATTTTAGTACTCATCCTATTTTCGGCCGAAAACGAAAACGATAAAAAAAAATTTAAGTGATTAATACATACAAAATGATACAAAATTAGGTCCGTTCGTAATTATGTATGTATATAAGACCGATTATCGTTGTTCAGTCCATTCCTTCGTCTGTCTGTCCGTCTGTCCGCATATAATAGAGCAAAAACTATCCAACCGAATCGTTTGAAATTTAAAATATAAAATTGTTCCATAATTTTGTCGAGTTTTTCAAATTTTATGAAAATCGGATGTATAGTTTGATTACAGGGATAATCAAAAGTATTACGTTACATTACCGTCAATGAGAAAAAAATGTTTCAAGTTCATTTTAATGGTGTTACAGCATTCCAAACAGGAAAAAAATTATATACATTTACCGAAGCGTATTAAAATATACATTCGGTGCAATATATGGTGAAAAAACGTTTATTATTCATTTACAGAGCTACACAAAAGAATTCCGTCACATAATGATATATGGGAAAACATTGTTTTCTGCGTATTTCAATCATGTTAAATTAGTTCGTATATAATTAAGTTGATATACGTTGCTCAGTTTTATTGCAAGTTACTTCTTTAATAATAGAAAGCGCTAACAGTATTTACAAACACTCACAAAAGATTTCGGATACTATACTGCACCAGAACTACTACTCTACGTTACAGATTTTTGCTAGAAGTGCACTTTTAGTTGTGATATGAGTTTTTAAGTGTAATCATATTTTTGCATATTACTTTGTGTATATAAATGCTGTAAATCATATACAGGGTAACACAAAAGAATCTGTAAGAGTTACAGAGTAAAAATGAAAATAGCAGTGGTTTTCGAATCAGTTACGCATTTTCACGGTATCCCATGATAAGTAATGATTCTAGGTTTGCGATCTTGATTGCGTCCTATTTAAGAAGAGGTCCTATTATTTTCGTGTTACTGAATTGGAGATATATAATCGTATCAAATTTTATATTCATGCATTTTAGCATAAGAATTTAACAGCTAATATATTAAGCTCAGAATATTTATAAAATTAATTGTAGTACGAACGCAGCTCATTTGCCACGTTTGACGCGCAATTTCCAATTTGTTAATGATGCTACAGGCTTTCGAATATAATACAATCTATATGTATCTAAGAAGTGTATGATAAAATATACGTTCTGCACAATCGGTGGTGCAAAGAATATTCATTATTAATTTCCAGGGCCACACACAAGTATTCCATTACATAATATTATAGGGGAGATACCGTTCGGGGCGCGTTATAATACGATTAAACTATTTCACATTTTATGTACGTTGTTGAGGTTTATTATAAGTTACTTCCTGTATAATACACAGCAGGGATGTAGTGGAGGGTATACGCGGGTACACGCGGTATACCCTTTGGATTTTTTTAAGGAACTCGGTATACCCTCTGTTTCTCAAAAGAGCTACAGTGTATACACTCTAGGGTATATCCTCTGTTTTATGCATATACCCTTTGCTTTTTTTACGACTACACCGCTGACAGAAAGCAGATAGTATTTACAGGGACACACCGAAGATTTCGGCCACTATACTGTATCCGAAATACTGTATCCATTACAGCAAAAACTGAATATTTTTAGAACTTTGTCATAGCACGAACGCATCTCATTTGCTACGTTTAAAATGCAATTTCCAGCTTGTTTAAAATTAATTATTGACATATAGAATCACATTTCTAACACACAAATATATATATATGCATGTGTATGTATAAGGTTCAAATAAAATGAAAACGTATTCCATGTATTAGTTCTTGAGATAGAGTGCCAACAAAATTTATATCACATAGAGACAGACAGAGTCACAGACATACAAACAAACATTTTATAAAAACATTTTTAACCTTATAAAATGTGTAAAATCCATTAAAAACAAGAATTCGAAAATTTTCACGAATCTAGTATTTTTTTCTTGCAAAAATAGAAGAGTGTAAAAATATTTCAGGTTCAGGTATATATGTCAGTTTATCTTTTACGGTGATTTTTTGTCAACGATCAGCTGTCGTTAACAAAACACACTTCTGCGACACTTATACTTCTGTGGTTTCAAAAAGGAAAAAAAAAAATATTAAGCCTGCTGTTTTGAACGAACAGGTGATAAACTTGAAAGTTTAGTAATGTAAGCATTTTTTGCTTTATAATTTTTGCATGCGCATATGCCATGTGCAATAGGGAAAACTCGCAGACGATTTTTTAATTAAAGACAGTAAAGTTTATTTGTTGATCTTTGGAATACACAGAGAACGAGAACATTTTGTTTGTAAAAATAGCCGTTTATGTACGTATAGTCCGTCTAAGTTTAAAAATTTAAGCAAAAAATATTACAAGAGTATCGCAAAATTCTGTGTTTCATACAAAATACGTCCAAGAAAGTTTACAAATGCTGTTGGTATGTGTAAAATAGATTCATGCCACTGCTTTTGTAATTAATATTGGACTATTTGTTTTCTACAAATGATTCTATGGATTACCATCAAAAAATGAAGAAATATGTCGATGGAAAATAGGTATGAAAAATATTTTTTCTGTTTGCTTTTCTTTAAATTACAATGATTTTGTTGAAATAAATAAAAATCTATGAATAATCCATATGTTTGAAGGAATGAGACTGAAATGTCATAATTATATTGTCTATTTATTTTTTTTTAATTCTAGAAGCTTTTATCATTTTATTTTGTGAATGATTTTAATGAAAGGAATTTCAAAATATCTATACGATACACAGTATCAGAAAATATATGATTAACCCACGAAAAAAGAAATAAAAGATAAACAGTGCACAAAAATTACAATAATGCTTACAACCACAGTTAAAATTCATTAACTTTTATTCGATATATTTTTTAAATGTTTCGAGATTTTTACGAATTTAGATCTAATAAAACAAGTTTACAAACCAATTTCTAAATTTTATCGCATTCATTTGGATTTTACTTAGGGTGTTAACTATTTTAAAAAGTGGATTTAAGCTAGCGATTAAATCATTATTTTAATCAAAAATTTGAAATAAAAATCAATTATTTAAACCAAAATTGATTTAAATCTAATTGTTCTAAATGACACAAACGTATTAAAATCTAAGATTAATGTAATTTGGAAAGTGTATTAAAATTAATGTAATTTGGAATACTGTATACAGTACACCAAAATCTGATAAAAAAGCTTTAAATAATTGTTTCTAATCTTAATTTCTGAGTCCTGCGAAACATTAAATACAATAACTTTGTTAAGGCATAAAAGATATTTCATTTAAATATTATATTTAAATCTAAATCTAATATAATTTGTGATGTCATAATTTCCTTTAAGTAATTAAATTGTTTATTCTTTTATATGAAATAAGCATTTAAAGTATGCTAAATTTCGGCTATATATATATATATATTAGTATGCACATACATTGTGTAAGGTATGATTTATGCTATTAACAGTAATTTTTGTTACTACAAATGCAAAATGAGCTACCAATAATATTTGTTAGTTATGTTGGTTATGCCATATTGAAATTACTTATTTGCTGTTTTTATTAATTCTGTTGATTACTGTTTCATTTTGGCTATTTGTTAAGGCTGCAACACTTTGCCCCTTTTGAAATTAACAAAATGCACCGTACCTTTTAAAAAATAGTGAAACATAGCCAGATCTTTTTTGAAATAAATCCCTCCATACCGCAGTACTTCTAAATATGTGCACCCAAGACTTAACAAAAATGATAGAACTTTATTTCTTGGAAAAAAGCAGGATATTATTAAAAAATGTTATTTAATTGTATTTTTCAATTCGTGATTTATAGAAATATTGAAAATTAATGATTTTTATATTTATCATACTAAAAAATTATGTACTTATTTTTATTGCAACTAAGCACATTAGTAATATATTTTCTTATGTAATAGTGCCTTTTTTTTAGAACAAGCATTCTGCCCTTTTTCTTTTTAGAATAAATATTAAATACTGAATTATCGTTTATTAATTTAAGCATTACAATATGCATTATATACCTAATTAAAGATTGTAATCAATTTAAAATTAAATGCAACAACTGATAATTTTAATAAATGTAAAATCATTATTTTTTAATATAGTTTTACATAATTATTGCAAAATATTAATGTATATAACTTTATAGTATTATATTAATTAATGAAATTACTAATTTACAGTTTTTATAATTTTTGTAGTTACTAAATAATAATTAAATTTTATTGATTAAAGTGCAAAAACATAGATTATGTTAGTAAATAAAAGTCTAATTTTTTAGAAACCTAGAATCTATTAATCTTAGAAACCTAGGCTAAACCTACATCTATTCAATATTTCAATGCTGGAAAAAAAATCCGATTCAAATAAAAAGAAATATGATTTAAATACAAAAATTCGATCTTTATTATTATTGCTTTTTAAATCATGATTTTTTTACACCCTATTTTTACGGAATTTTAAACTAATTTTTGTTGGCCGATCCGACGGGGGAACTGTCTGGTAGGCGGAGTGTTAAAATAAGTTTTGTTATTTATAACTATCCTCCATTCTTGTAAATAAAATATTAATGATAATATACCAAAGTGTGATTTTATTTTATGTATGGTCTGCAATTTTATACTTCATTCACATAAAAAAAAGTTATTAACTGTGTATTCCTACTTTGTTTTTAGCTGTGTCTGGTAAAAATAAGTACGGTTATATGGATTTCTAACAGACAATTATATGGAAAAAAAATTATCACATTTCATTTAAAGCCACTATAGTAAATTCTTATAAATCCGCTTGTATTATTTTATGACGATATCAGAGTGATATTGGCCCTGGCAACATAGATTCTTGGAAAATTGTGCAAAAACTTTCATATAAGACCTGAAAAATGAGCTTTGTTTTCAAAAATGATAATCATAGATAGCAAGAGTTATTATTTTTAAATGTACAATTTTATAAATAAAAATGTAATTTTCGCAATGAATGATTAAAATTATTTTTTAATAACTAAATTTTTTAAAGTTTGAATTTTGCTTCAGTCAGATCATAATGTAAAGTGAATTACACCTTTGTATCTCCGTGTTACATAACTGCGATGTACACTAAAGTCAAAATGACCAGCGAGCATTAAGGGTGCATTCGAAAATATTTTTTTCACCTTCAACAGTTCGAAATTTTCTGATACAATTTCAGACTCACTTTTAGAAGTAAAAACACGAACCTTGCTGATGTGACTTTTAAAGAGATCTATAAGATGTCATGTGATTTTATTTTTTGTTAAATTCATTAGAATTAGATTTATAAACTATTATTTCCCCAGTATGACTCTTTTTTTCGTTCCCAGATCTCCCGCTTCGGAAAATTCGGTTTAAAACGTTGACTTTAACAGCATTTTTTTGCAATATTTTCTGCATTTATCAAAAAATTGAAAAGCACGGGACCTAATATACTTTCTAAATAAGAGAATTTGCCAGTTTGATGCACTTGAGAGAAAAAACGAATTTAAAAATAAATCAGAAAAAAGGCAATTTGTATTGAAATACACTCTTAATCGGGGGTCTTATTTATTACTGCTATCATCCATCATAGCATTTTTGCCACATATGTTCTTAAAATTCTCAACATAAGACGATACTGAGTTTGATCACATGAGCAGTTTTAGATCATTATTGCTAAAATGAATTTTGAATTTTGATAGCCCAGAACAGATTTTGTTTCAAAGGTAAGTTCATTTATTTTACAATTTAACACTTGAAAATTATAATATGGATGAGAAGTGTGTTATTTTCTGCTTATTACAAATTTGGAAAAAATAATTTATTATTTTTGTGTTTTAAATCATTTCTTCATGTTTAAAATCACATATTGTAACATAAGAGTAAATATTTGCAGTTTTAACATTATATAGCATTTAAAATAATTATTCGGTTTAAATACTATCTATTTCAGCGTGTTTATAATATATTTTGCTATAAAACTTCGAGTTTTTATTATTTTACATGCTATACATTTCTTATTTCATTTTATACCGATGACAAAAGACAGCTTTTCATAGATTTCAATTCATGGTTTTTCGTTTGTGATTTTTAAATTGAAGACTTTTTGTAAGCGTATTGTATTCAAAAACTACAAGAAAAATAAATAAAAACTCTAAAAAAAATGTCATTTGATGTCAGAAGAAATAGTTTTTTTAACCTAGTCCGAAAAATTCAAATGTTTTCACCAAATCCAATTACAGACACAGAAGCAATTATAACTTTTTTTCAGATAAATTTTTATAAAATTAAAACGCGTCCCAAACAATGTTTCCTTTTTTACCATAATGTAATGTAATATTTTAGTATGGCCCTGTAAATTAATAAAAACTATTCTCTATACTACAGATTATACAGAATTTATATTGTAGTATATAATTCATAGATGCAAGTCAATTTTATTATGTTCGAAAACGTGTAACATTATTAAAAGGCACTTGAAACTATTTTTATACATGGGCCGTTATGCAAGGGAACGCTTTTGACTGTCTCTATAATTGAATTATGCATCTCATTTTCATAAAAATTGAAATGACTTGATAAAATTATGCAAGAGTTATGTATCTTAAATTTCAAACAATTCGGATTAAGTAGTTTTTGCGTTGTTATATGCGAACGGACAGATAGACAGACGGACGGATTGAATGACAACTATAGTTATTACGTATTTACATAATTACGATCGCGTACTTAGAAACAAGTCAAGCATACGAATTTGTTCTTCATGTAATTTTGTTTTGCTATTTTAAAAACTTTTTCGCAGTTTACACATCAAAGAATAAGGTAAATCTTTGTACACAAAAACCTACGTATTTTAAATATTACACAAAAATGTATTTTCCATGTTACATAGACATATGTGTAAAAACAGAATATTACACAAAAATCTGTGCATTCTGTACATAACACAAAAACATGTGTATTTTGCATATTACACAACATTGTAGGTATTTTCCTATTGCACAAAAATATATGTAAAAAAAGAGTATTACACATATGTATGTGTAAAAATAGTGCTCAGAAATATGTGTATTTCAGTGCAATTCACACATTAAAGTGTGTATTTCAAGAGTTATCAGATAACTTTTACACATTTGGACTTATCATCAAATTACACATTAAAATGTGTATTCTGAAATTTACACATTTGGCGCAATTTACACACAAATTTACACACATAGACATGTCGTTTTTGTATCATCGATTTACACATTTTTGTGTGTAAATTTACACATTTTTTTTTTAGAGTGTAGCTTTCCGAAAATCCTATGAAATACAAATCAAATTGATGTAAATTGAATAAGGCTTGATGTTTCTGATATAATGATTACACTAAGTTTGTTTTAAAATCCGTTTATGGAATCATGACGTTTACAAGGTATTTATAGGAAATATCCTAATAGAATTAAGAAACAAAAGTAATGTAAATTTTCGTTGAAGAGACTCATTTCACTGCTTTTATTTTAAAAAGAATAATTGAACTTTGATATTGAATGGCATTTTAAAATCCCTTAACGCTTTCGGGAACACAACAGCATCTGATACACATATTTTATTCGGTTTGTTCCGATGTGCGCAATTTTTTCAACGAATTTAAAATTATTATACTTAGGTTTCAAAATAAATAAGTAAAAAGATTCTCTCTTTTATCCAGTTTTCAAAGCATTAATTTTTCGAAAATCGCATGAAATATAAATCAAATTGTCATAAATTGAATAAGGCTTGATACTTGTGATAACGACATTAGATCCATTTTGAAATTCGTTCATGGAATCATGACATTTTGAAGATATTTATAGGAATTATCCTATAAATATCCTTTAAGAAACAAAAGTGAATGTAAGTTTTCATTGAAGAAACTAATTTCACTACTTTTATTTTAAAAAGAATAATCGAACTTTGGTATTAAATTGCATTTTAAAATTCTTTAACACTTTCGGAAACAGCTTCTGATACACCTAATATATACAACTTGTACGAACAATTTTTTTACAAATTTTTCAACGAATTTTGTATTATATTTAAGTTTCAACATAAATAAGGAAAAGCATTTTCTATTTTATCCAGTTTTGAAAGCATAAGCGTTTCGAAAATCGTATGAAATACAAATCAAATTGATGTAAATTGAATAAGGATTGATATTTCTAATATAATTATTACATTAGATTTATTTTAAAATTCATTTATGGAATCATGACATTTTGAAGATATTCACTGGAAATATATTAAGGGGGCTCAAGGGTTAAAAACTTTTCAAAATATCGATTTTTTTATGATCTAGTTTGATAATACAATTAATTCTTAACTCAATGCAAAAAACCGCATAAAAATATTTGCATTTTTAACGGAGTTATAAGCATTTATGTATCAATATTTACATAGCCGCATCCATATAATTTGAACTTTAAGTCGTGTTTTCTCAAAACTTGATTTTTGACGACTAACACCAAGATTTAAAAAAAAAAAAACTATTTGATGGAGTGGCTTAAATTTTTTTTGCATGCATATAACACCATTATCTAGATTATGAATTAAGGATATAACTATCACTTAAAAAAAATCATTAAAAAATCTCTCAAAGTTGAAAATTAAAAAAAATCCTAAAAAATAGAACTTTTTTTCCATTAAAAATACTCAAAATATTAAACTATCTAAAACATATTAATTCATAATCTAGATAATGGTGTTAAAAACATGCAAAAAAAAAAAAAAAAAAAAAAAAAAAAAGCCATTCCATCAAATAGTTTTTTTTTTATCTTGGTGTTAGTCATCAAAAATCAAGTTTTGAGAAAACGCGACTTAAAGTTGAAATTAGATGGATGCGGCTATGAAAGTGTTGATACATAAATGATTAAAACTCCGTTAAAAATGCAAATATTTTTATGCGGTTTTTTGTATTGAGTTAAGAATTCAATGAATAATCAAATTAAATCATAAAAAAAAATCGATTTTTTGAAAAGTTTTCGACTCCTGAGCCCCCCTTAAGAAGTGCGTATACATTTTCCTTGAAGAAATCGATTTCACTGCTTTTATTTTAAAAATAACAATCGAACTTTGATATTGAATGGCATTTTAAAATCGCTTGAGGCTTTCGGGAACAGCATCTGATACACACATATATTATTCGGCTTGTACTGATATGCAAAATTTTTTCAATGAATTTTGAATTCGTATGAATTTCAAAATAAATAAGTAAAAATATTTTCTACTTTACCCAGTTTTAAAAGCATTAGCTTTCGAAAATTGCTACAAATACAAATCAAATTGACGTAAATTGAATAAGGCTTGATATTTCTGATAGAATGATTACATTAGATTTATTTTGAAATCCCTTTATGGAATCATGACTTTTTAAAGTTATTTATAGGAGATATTGTAATAGGATTAAGAAACAAAAGTACATGTAAATTTTCATTGAAGATACTAATTTCACCACTTTTATTTCAAAAAGAAATATCAAACTTTTTGGGGACCAGTTTGTCTTTGTATACATGTTTACGCTTTGGTTGTTGTTTGATTTTATGAAAGAAACTGTGATGATTACATTATCTCCTTTCGTGAATTACCCGTAGTTCACAATGCCACCATATCCAATCCACCAATATGCCAATCATGATTTGCATGTATCACATACGCAAGGTTTGCACCTTTCCTAAAATTTTCATATTTCCCAACCAGAATTTTAAAAAGGTAATATTTATTGTATAATTCTAATGTAGATGTTAAAGGAATCTTTCATGAAGATTTTTAATTTAAAATAAAAATGTTTGCAAAGTCTAAAAATTTTAGGAACGGTGTGAGTCCTGCGTATGGGCATCCTTTGCCGATCATGATTTCTTATTCTGACCAGTAAATTTTTATTGTAAATTTTGCTTTATTTAATCCTAGCCTTTTTCTGATTTAATAAAGTAAAAATTTCTGTTTTGAAAATAGAATGTTAAAATCCTACAAAATCTATAAAAGACATCTAAAACGGCACTTTAAAATCCCTTAACTCTTTCAAAATAGCTTCTGATACATATATTTATTAGGTTTGTACTAATAATGCGCATTTTTTTCCATGAATTTTAAATGCTGATACTTAAGTTTCAAAATAAATAAGTAAAATTGTTTACTATTTTAACTAGTTTTGAAAGCATTAGCTTTTCGAAAATGGTATGAAATGCAAATCAAATTTACATAATTTAAATATGGGTTGATATTTCTGATATGATGATTACATTAGATTTAATTTAAAATCCATTTATGTAATCGTGACAGTTTGAATAATTTTATAGGAAATATCCTAATAAGATTCAGAAAAGAAATGCATGTAAATTTTCGTGTAAGAAACTCATTTTACTACTAATAAGAATCGATCTTTGATTTTGAACCGCTTTAAAAATCCCTTAACGCTTTCGGCAACAGCTTCTGATAACCATATTTTATCCGGTTTGTATCAGTATGCGCTATTTTTTATATGAATCTTAAATGCTGGTACTTAAGCTTCAAAATAAATAGGTTAAACGATTTTCTATTTTATCCTGTTTACAAAGAATTAGCTTTTTGAAAATAAAGCCACAAAAAATAAAAATCAAATTGACATAAATTGAATAAGGCTTGATTTTTCTGAAATTATGATTACACTAGCGGACCCGACAGACGTTGTCCTGGCACCGACTCCAAAAAATCAAATAAATGTACATAAATATAATATTACGCGTGATAAATACTACGCTCTTAATTTAATTTCTTATTGCAATTATGTAAGGAAATTATTTTCCTTTTTGCAGTAGTTTTTGAAGTCGGTTCAATTTTTTATAGAAAAGTTTATTATTTTTTTATTTAAAAGTTAACGATTTTCTGAAGTCGGTTAATTAAAATTATAATACAGGAAAAATTATTGCAAGTGACCTATGTCATGAGTGGGGTACACCTATGTAAGTACACCTATGTCATGAGAGTGAACACATTATTTCTTTTTTCGAGAACAAGAGCTTAAATCTGGAGCCTTAGACCACTCAGCCATTCTGTCCGCACTCTATTCAGTGAACTTATTCAACACTTTTAATTGGCGAAAAATCACTAAATTTATTAATTTTTGCCTAATTACTAAAAAAATACTAAATCGATTACGATGAAATGTGAATCTAAACCATTATAGAATCCACTGGAACACATACAAAAAATTTCATTAAAATCGGTCTAGTGGTTTAGGATGCATTCAGATATATATTATATATCTATATATATAAACATTTGCATTGGATACTTAATTTTAATTTTGAAATTGGTTTTGCTGACACCAACTCCAAAAACTCAAATAAATGTACATAAATATAATAATACGCATGACACTCTTAATTTACGCACACTCTTATACACTCTTATACACTCTTACACACTCTTTTACACTCTTATTGACGCCTACACTCTTAATTTAAATTCTTATTACAATTATGTAATAAAATTATTTTTCATCTTGGAGTAGTTTTTGAAGTCAGTTCAATTTTTTATAGAAAAATTAATTTTTCTCTTCGTAGTTAAAAGTTAACGATTTTCTGAAGTCGGTTAATTAAAATTATACTACAGAAAAAAAAATTGTAAATCATACACGTATGTCAGGATTGGATTTCGAACACACGATCTCTTTCATCGAGAACCAGTGCTTAAATCTGGCGTCATAGACCGCTCGGCCATTCTGTCCGCACTCTTTTCCGCGAACTTATTCAACACTTTTAATTAGCAAAAAAATAGTTTTTGCCCAATTACTAAAAAAGTACTGAATTAATTTCGATGAAATATGAATCTAAAGCAATTTAGAATCCACTGGAACACACACAAAAAATTTCATTAAAGTCGGTCCAGTCGTTTAGGAGGAGTTCAGTGACATACACATGCACAAAAGAATTATATACAGGGTATCCGAAAAGTCTGGAAACGGCCTAATAACTCGAGAAATACATATGAGATTGAAAAACGTAAATATACGTGTTAAATATTTTTAAATAAGCTACTCTGTGATACCAAATTTGACATTCGAAACCGACCCCCTGGGGGTCAGAGGGGGTCCAACTTTGAAATCTTAAATTATAACCCCCATTTTTTATTGCAGATTCAAATTCTACGGACAAAAATACGTAACTTTTGTATTTGATGTTTATTTCAAATCTTCGTTTATCACGGTGTAATCGAGCGTATTAAATCGATACATATTCCCGTTTTTTCAACGGGATTTTCCCTAATCGAAACTGATTGGGCAGAATTTTTGACGTCAAATTCCTCGTCTTTTGTAGGAATAGCGTTTCCTGAAAATCATCCGTGGCGATTATTTCAATAGTGCTACACTGTTAAAAATTTGACCCTATTTGCTGCAGCGTCACTCCACAGCTATTATAGAATATCTCTTTTGTGACCAATGAGAATGCTCCATAACACAGTAAAGTAATCGTTTTCTATAAAAGCGGTGGAGTGACGATGCAGCAAAAGGGTCAATTTTTTACAGTGTACTTTACTGTGTTATGGAACATTCTCATTGGTCATGAAAGAGATATTCTATAAAAGCTGTGGAGTGACGCTACAGCAAATGGATCAAATTTTTAACTGTGTAACACTACCGAAATAATCGGCACGGGTGATTTTCAGGAAACGCTATAATTGCAAAAGACGAGGAATTTGATGTCATAAATTCTCCAAAATTAGTTTCGATTAGGGAAAATCCAGTTGGAAAAGCCGAAATGTGTATCGATTTAATATGCTCAATTACACCGTGATAAACGAGGATTCGAAATAAACATCAAATACAAAAGTTACGTATTTTTGTCCGTAGAATCCGAATCTGCAATAAAAAATGGGGGGTTATAATTTAAGATTTCAAAGTTGGACCCCCTCTGACCCCCAGGGGGTCGGTTACGAAGGTCAAATTTAGTGTCACTGAGTAGCTTATTTAAAAATATTTAACACATATATTTACGTTTTTCAATCTCATTAGTATTTTTCGAGTTATTCGACCGTTTCCAGACTTTTCGGACACCCTGTATATAAAGATTTGCATTGGATACTTAATTTTAATTTTGAAATTGGTTTGGCTGGCACCGACTCCAAAAAATCAAATAAATGTACATAAATATAATAATACGCATGATAAATACTACGCTCTTAATTTAATTTCGTAATACAATTATGTAAGGAAATTATTTTTCACTTTGCAGTAGTTTTTGAAGTCGGTTCAATTTTCGATAAAAAAGTTTATTTTTCTGTTTTTAGTTAAAAGTTAACAATTTTCTAAAGTCGGTTAATTAAAATTATAATACAGAAAATATTATCTCAAATCATACCCTTATGTCAGGAGTGGGGTTCGAACCCACAATCGCTTTTTTCGACAACCAGAGATTAAATCTGGCGCCTTAGACCGCTCGGCCATTCCGTCCGAACCCTATGCAGCGAACTTATTCAACACTTTGAATTAGCGAAAAATCACTAATTATTTGTTTTTGCCTCATTACTAAAAAAGTACTGAATCAATTTCTGTGAAATGTGAATCTAAACCATTCTCGATTCTACTGGAACACGCACAAAAAATTTTATTAAAATCGCTCCAATCATTTAGGAGGAGTTCAGTGACAAACACACGCACAGAAGATTTATATAAAGATTAGATTTATTTTAAAATACGTTTAAAGAATCAGGACATCGATATGAAATATCCTAATAGGATTAAGAAATAAAAATGCTTGCAATTTTCATTGAAGAAACTCATTTTACTACTTCTAGTTAAAAAAGAAGAATTGAACTTTATAATGAACAGCATTTTAAAATCCCTTAACGCTTTCGGGAGCAGTTTCTGATATACATATTTTATTTGGTTTGCACCAATAATGAAAATTTTTTCCCATGAATTTTAAAAGCTGATACTTATGTTTCAAAATAAATAAGTAAAAGGATTTTCTATTTCATCCAGTTTTAAAAGCATCAGCTTTTCGAAAATCGTACGAAATATAAATGAAATTGACCAAAATTGAATAAAGCTTCATATTTCTGATATGATGATTACATTAGATTTGTTTCAAAATCCGTTTATGGAATCATGACATTTTGAAGATATTTATAGGAAATATCCTAATAGGATTAAAAAAACAAAAATGCATGTAAATTTTCGTTGAAAAACTCATTTCACTACACCTTCTTTTAAAATACAACATTGTCAAAACAATGTCAGCAAAGAAATAAAAATCTCGACACTTAAGCCATAATCTCAATGTTAGAAAATTTCATTTTGTTTTTTACAGTTTTAAATGGAAGAGGTGGATGAGAGTTGCTATCACACATTGATTACACGGAGTGTTGATTCTTCCAGCTTAACATGGTCTAGAGTTCCCCCTTTACTTTTTTAGTTCTAATAATGGTTTCGAAATAGAGATTTTTTTCATTATTTTTCCTACATAAAGAAACTCTTTTGGTGCACATAAACGACGTGAAATGCTTATAATTGTTGTAAAACCTCGTTCTTCGACTTTATTAAGACAACATGCTCCTGTAAGTTTTGAAGCCTTGGATTTCACAAGTATCAGGGCAAACTATCTATGTCCTAAAAATCGCAAGGCCAATTTATACATAGCAGTACACCAAAACGAAAAATCAGTTAAAAAAGATCGAGAAAAACTCCGTCAGGTTTGATAATTTTGTAAAACGCGACATACTATTAATACCAATTATAACATCTGAAGAAAAAAAAGCAAACAACCCTAATGAATGTATCAATAAGGACTAACTGTCACAAACTTTATATTTTTGAATGAATGTCAAGATTTCTTTCACTGACACTTTATATACTTCAAACACTCACTAAAACGCCTGCCTTTCTCTGCCAAAAAATCGAATTATGTACAGTTGAACTGCTCTTATAGTATACTTTAACGTCCTTAATTATAAAAGTATTGTATTTGAATAGAGCTTCTTTTAGGTAAGTTCAATCCTTAGTACAGAGTCGGCTAACCTTTTACAGCCGCGTGCCGTCCTCCCCCCCGCATATTTCAGATGTGTATATTGCTGGGACGATTACTGTTTCTAAACCAATAGGAGACCGTCATTATCACGGTCAAATACACGCCCACACAGTTTGATTGACAGGAACTCGTGGACAATTGATCGTGTGTGTTTATTATTTATTTGTACTCGGATTGTTTGAATTTGTACTCGGTAATTAAAAATTAAAGGTACGAAAGAATTTTTTTTTTCAAAATGACTGAATTTTATTTAGTTCAATTAGAAATTATACTTCCTCTGATCCTGAAATAAATAAATAAATAAATAAATAAAAATTAAAGTAAGAATTTTGCTTATACGGATATTTTCGCAGAATACTTTTTTTCCCATTTATTTAATATATATATAAATCATTTTGGAACGATATTTAGAATATTAAAAGGGTTTGAAATATTTTTTTAAATGTCTTATTTATTAATAAAAGACAGCCTCCAATAATTTAAAAAAAAAATCACCAACGGACTCTCGGCCCGCGATGGACTCGAACCCATATCCTCCGGTTTCAAGCTCGACGCTCTAACCATTCAGCCAGTCAGCTCACTTTCATCCGCAACAGATTATCGTTATAATTAGCACCGTCAATTGTCCACGAGTTCCTGTCAATCAAACTGTGTGGGCGTGTACTTGACCGTGATAATGACGCTCTCCTATTGGTTTAGAAACAGTAATCGTCCCAGCAATATACACATCTGAAATATGCTCCCCCCCCCAAAAAAAAAAAGTTACATGAACTTGAAGTGGCAATTAATAAATAAACTTAGAGGATTGAAAATTGATGATTAAATAGAGATTGTTATTAATATTTTTAAAAAAGGGGTAAAATACTTATAAGATATTACATTGTAATAATCATAAAAACAATTGCATTTTAGAAACAATACAAAATGTTATTAATTATTTTGTTGCTTTTCGGAAGACAAAAAAATTAGTGACAGGTTTATACTCATTTAATAATGATAAAATGCAAACTGAACTGGATTTATCTGACAACTACTTTTTATTCGATTTTTTGTAATATTCATTTTCGAAAATAATGACCTAATAGTTATAGATAAAAAGGAAAAACGTTAACAGTATAAACGCTGGTTTCTTTAAATAGCTCTGAAATTATTTTCACCATTGAATTTTAACTTTACCATTGGTACTTTTACTAATTTTATTTTACCAACTGTACTAATTTTGACATTAGTTTTATTTAATTTTGCCATTGATACTTTTACTAATGAGGCAATTTACATTATTTTAAAAAGCCGCAATTAAAATTCTTCAGTTTCCAATTAATCTAATTTAGACACAATCAGATCATGCAAGTTTATGTATTTGTTGCAATATGATTTAATATTGATTTAGAGCTACAAGCAACAACGTGCCAAAATTATTCTTTAGCGTGCCACTTTTGCCACGCATGCTATAGGTTTGTCGACTCTAATAGTTTTTTTTCCGTATTTCCTCTTCTTTTTTTATGGAACTGATAACTTTTTTTTAATAGCTTTATTTTTTTAATTTTATACTGTTGTACTATTTAAATATCGTAATACATTTTTATCTCAATTTTTTATTAAAAATTTTTGTTTCTTTTTATTTTCCTGTAGCTTTTACTGCAGTTAACAATATTTTTTTCAATGTCTCACTATTGTATCAGTTCACTTTACTTATACACTGTATATTATGTTTCCCGAAAACGAGCTAGTCCATGAAATTACACATTTCTCCATTATTCTTAATTAAATCTGCAAAATATTACTTAATTTTAATACTTATATAAAAATGAATTGCTGAATCAACCTTTCGAAGATGTACGAATTAAATTCAGAAAGTAAGTTCCGCAGTGTCATAGATTTCGTGTTTGACAGGTGGCGCTAATTTTTCTATGCGCGATATAATGTCCTCTATGGCTAAAGACAAGGGACAATAGACAACCATCCGGAACACCAATCTAAATATTTAAGGAGCCTTTGTCCCGGTGGAACAAAATCTCTACTGTCACCCAAAGACAGTGTGGTCGAACAGAAGGTCCAGAAACGGTCTTTTATTATTTTAAATAATGTAATTTACAATTATCCTGCATGGAGACAAAACATTTTAATGTACAGATGGTTACTGGAACCCAGAAGTACAAAAAAATAAATAGCTTAGTTGTTTAAGGGGGCTCAGGGGTTGTTCGATGCGGAAAAACATGTAAACAGAGCTCTCACTTCAAGTCCATATAAAAACAGAAGTACTCAATGTAATTAATTTAAACTTTCTGATATTTTAAAGGTATGTCTGTAGTTTTATAAAATTATAAAATGAAGTACTTCAATGTAATATAATAAGAAATATAGCAAAATTTATGTAACACAATTTTCGAAAAAAAAATTATGTGTTATATCACCAACACCAAGATATCTTAACGTTGAATTGACATATGAACCTAATTTTTGCTTTAAAATGATGCAGAAACTTTATAGAATGAATTAAGAATATACCTATAACACAAAAACAACATTATTAAAAAACTCTCAAATTTGAAAATTAAAAAAAACTCCTAAAATATACAACTTTTTTTTCAGTAAAAATACTCAAAATATTAAACTATCTAAACGATATTAATTCATTCTATAGATCAGGGCAGTCCAACGCGGCGCCCGCGGGCGCCATGGCGCCCTTTGAAGATTTTTTTGGCGCCCTTTTGAAAGTTTCCTGTTATTATACTTTTTAAAAGTAAAATTCCATTATAAAGAATTTTTTCTTTAAAATCATTCTTATTTCCATTAGAGATATTTTCAAAGTCTGCGAAAACATATTAAAAAGCCAGAAACATACTTTGAAAATTTAAGCATCCATATTTTCACGATTTCCAGTCGTTGTATATAAAGTGTTATAAAGATGTTTAAATTTGGTAATAATTGGAAATTGCTATTTTTAATATTAAGAAGTAAGAGAAAAATTTCCCTTTTTCATTTCTCCCCGTCCGTTCCTTTCAAGACACATGTGTACGTGAATGAAATTTCTTTTTTTTTTTTAATCTTGTTGTTGTCACACTGGCCTGGCTGTTTTATACGAGGTATAAAATAGCTTAATTTTTCCTTCTTGACTTTTGAAATTTTATTCTTTATCTTTTCAATTTGCTTAGAAAAATTAATAAAACAGTGCAAAATGATTTCCATCTACGAAAGCCCTTCCAGACTTTTTCTCTGGAACCATAGCCTTATGAATTGGTCACTATCATGCTTGTTTTTCTTTTTGTACTTTTTATAAAGCTAAATTCACACCTTCAAAATGCATTTTGGCATCCTAAAAGAAATCTAGTGTAGTCTTTGATATCCATATTTATTTATTTTTACATTTTGTTATTGTTTTTATTATAAACCTGTTTAAAGTTTTTGGTATCTTATTCTACAAACATTAAGATAGAACTTACGTAAAAAAATAGATAATTTGAAATTTAACATATGTAACTTCATAAACTTTGGTGCCTTTTGTCTACGACCTTAAGGTTCACCCCCACATCATTAACATGTGCCTATATACTAATACTACGCAATAATACAACCGCATGTTTTGAGTCATATGAAAAATGGCGCCTTCATTGAGTACCAAGAACTGAGGTGCGCCCCTGTTCACTAAAAGGTTGGACAGCCCTGCTATAGATAATAATGTTATACGCATGCAAAAAAAAAAAAAAAAAATAAAAAAAAAAAAAAAATAAGCCATTTCATTAAATAGTTTTTTTTAAATCTTGGTGTTAATCGTCAAAAATCAAGTTTTGAGAAAACGCGACTTAAAGTTGAAATTATATGGGTGCGGCTATGAAAGTGTTGATACATAAATGCTTATAACTCCGTTAAAAATGCAAATATTTTTATGCGGCTTTTTGCATTGAGTTAAGAATTAATTGAATAATCAAACTAGATCATAAAAAAAAAATATATTTTTTGAAAAGTTTTCAACCCCTGAGCCCCCTTAATTTGGTCCAAAACACAAAAATCTTCAAATTTTATAAAAAATATTTATTGCATTAAAAATGTCTTTGTTTTTTTTTCTACTGAAAATGATGCTTAATCATGTTTTTAACCGAATTGAAACAGGAAGAAATAATATTTTTTATGTTTTGGTTTGTTTTAAAAATCTAGCTTTCAAGCAATGACTGTTATGGAAACGACTTCTGAAAATGCGTTTTTCGACATGAATGGATTTTTCATCATTTTTTCTATTTAAAATGTTATAAGTTTAGAGCAGTTAAAGATAAATCGTTCAAACTTGGCATATATCTTTTTCAATTGTTTTACTTTTCTATTCAGAAAATTAGAAAAAATAATAATGCTTTCCTGCTGTGCAGAAAAACATAGTAGTATAACTTTTCGAGTTAACTGCTAAAATCCGGTTTTCAGGTATTTTCCATCTAGATATGACATGGTAAACAGATTGCATTTTCACATAAGACTCGAGTTTTAACTAATTCTGGAATTTCAGCAGTGAACTTGGTATGGGGATTGTCTGTACTGCTGGCTAACGGTCTATCGTGTTTTATTTCTTGTTCATTAATATAGAAATACGAATTCTTATTCTTATCTTTCACTAATATTTGTTCTTACGCCCATCATATGATATTCATCATTATATTTTGATAATTTTTCTTTGTTTCAAAAGTGTGCGATATACGCCGGGAGTATTCGTAGTAACTGCTTTCGATTGCTTGGAGGAAAAAGAAATTTAGTATAATTATATACAGGGTGATTATAAATGAATATCGAAACTTTACAGGGATATTAAAATAAAGCAAAAATTACACTGTTCTGTACAAGCTACCTCGTAAAAATAAGATCCATATTCAATTTCAAATTTCTACTCCTAACAGTTTTAAATAAATCGTAATTAAAAACGTTTTACAAAGGTTTGAACTCATTTCGCTCTTTGAAATTTTAACATTTTAGAAACCGTTCCTAACACATATTTAGATGTTAAAAGTAACCGCTGAACTAAATTTGAAGATCATAACCCAACATTATCAAGGAAATCGAAATTTTAGGATATTTTTTTGCTCCTTGAGGTGTTTATATCGATATCAACATATGGCCATCAGCTTTTTGCCACAATTATTTTCGAAATCAAATTGTTAGTTACAGAGATTACTCCTAACAACAAACATATGTACTATGTTTAGTTACTTGAAAAAGGCTATATTTTATAACATTAGTAATGCAGGAGTAAAATAAAAGAAAAATGGAATTACTCATTCAAACATTTTAATGTTATATTTAAAATATCTATTATGAAATGGGTTCATCAGAAAAAACAAAATGTACTAATTTTCTGATAACTTACTATAGGAGCTTTTAAAACTACTGATATTTAGAACAGACCTACTAGTTTTTATTCTAAGTAAATACTTCTTTGATATACAAAGTACTCACATTAAACTTCCCTGCTTCCAACTGTTAATTGTACGGAAGCTATAAGTTCGCGAGTATTGCGCGATTTAAGCTATCATCAATAGGAACTCAACAAGTTTATTTCACTGCACATATTTTTTTCCGAGACAATTAAATTTTGTTGAATGTATTATTGATTTGTCAATGCAACAAGTTTATTTTGCTGCAAACTTTTACATGTATGAAAAAGTTACACATTTGTCTATGTAAGCACTTTGATATTGTTTGAATTCGTAGCTTTCAGAAAGTTCAGTCAATATTCAATCTCAATCCACGTATTGCGCAGTGTGTCAGAAACTGAATTGCAATTACATGACATATACATAATGCATACAACAAAAATTAACTGTTTTGGAAAGAAAATTGTAGCTAAATAAATTTTTTGTGTTGCTATTCATCATACTGCAAATATTTAAGACCCATAGTCCCCGTACAATTAACATTTGAAATCACGGAGGTTTTATATGAATACGCCGCATAACTTTGTGTTTCCAATGAATTGATTCTTTACATGAAGCTTATATAAAATGATACAAATAAACAATCAGGCCGAACAGTTCTTTAATAATAATAATATTATTATTTTTATTTATTAATTTATAATATATTTTTATTTATTATTTTTATTTATTATTATTATTATTATTACTATTATTATTATTATTATTTGAAGTTTTGCAGTCAAAATATTGTCAAATTGTACGTACTCACTTATAAAGCTTTTTCTGACGATATTTAAATATGTAATGATTACAATAGTAGACTATCCTTTTACTTATTGACAAAAATATTTAAAAATCCATACATTGTAAAACAAAGACAAAGGTTTCTTTATCTACTAAAATATGATATAACTATGAACTAAGCAATGTGTCAACCCTTTCCAAGTTACTCGCGATTTCGCAAATTTTTTTAATCTTTAGAAATTTTATTAACCAATGTATTTTCGGGAGTTGAAGAAGTATTTATAAAAGGTAAAATTTTTTGTTGCCACTGATTTTCGGAAGCATTTCTGCGTTAGATTTATGTTCTGCATTTATTACTTTTCTTAATCAAGAATCTCGTTATTTAGGATGTCATCATCTCTAGAGTGAACATTTTCATGCGCAAAAAAAATCTTTTAAAAGCAGGATAAATTAACAGCATTAACATTAATATTATTTTAATGCATTTGCATTTATAAATTCAGTTACGCAGCCTAAAATGTTTAGTTGTAAATTAATAGTATACTGAAAATCGACAGTCCGGTTCGACAAAACTGATCAATACACAGTAAAAAATACTAGGAATTGTTTCCTGAAAACAATGGCACAAAAAGAAATATTGCTTTTGCATATACTTATTTAAATCTCTGAAAAAAATTATTTCCGAAATATAAGAATGGTTTTCGGATTCGCGGGCAACTCAAATCAAAAGAGGTTACTGTGCATTCTTATTCGTGATTATGTATATTTTCCTTGATTAAATAACACTTTTTTTCTTACAGTGTATTACAATACATGTATAATATTTGAACAGGTTGTCTGTACATATAAAAAAAGTTTATTTAAAAAAATGATAAAAGAACAAAAAAGGGTGAGCAAGGTCAAAATTTTAAGACTTAAAAAAAAATCGACCCTCCCCCCTTTCCTGATAAAATAAATTTCAATTTATCTTAAATATATTTCTCTTTAAATGCCAAATGCTTCTTCTTTTCCATGAATTTTAAATATATCCCTATTTTAAAAAACAGAAAAAAATGAAAGGCTTTTCAATTTTATTCTATTTTATCCAATTTTGAAAGAATTAGATTTCCGGAATTTGTACCAGACACAAAACGAATTAAAATAAATTGAATAAGGCTTGATATTTCTCGTACGATGATTGCAGCAGATTTGTTTTAAAATATGTGCGCGAAATCGTAATGATTCGCGGATGTTTATAAGAATAAAGTTTCTTAATATTATTATGATACGAAATTGCATTTAAATTTTTGTTTAAGAAATTTATTTCACATCTTATATTTTGTAAAGAAAATTCAGACATTAATGTCAGACTTATTTAAATCATTTAAAAGAAAACTAATTTTGCGAAGATTTTATGTCATGGGTTTTTAAACTATGTAAAGAAATGGTAAATTTTTATTAACGATACAAATAATCGAGTTAAAATAGCGTTTTATTTAGTAGTAAAATATTTTAAGATTTATTTATTTATACGCAAACGGAAAAACAAACTGTGCTTTTAATCTAACGTTTAAAATATAAAGATTTTAGTATTATAATTTAAATATGCGCTGTTAAAAATTTAATTTTTAAAAATAAGAAAACCAGAAAGAAGATCGTTGTACCAATAAAAAAACCATATATCAATACTTTTATAAATACATCCAAAGTAATTCAGATAATACCATTCAATAAACCACGCAAAATTTCTTAGATTACAATTATTATTTCGAAATTTACTATTAATTTTTAAAATCACGTACGCATATTTGAGTACTTGTTTGTTCTAAGGTTCTTGGTGAGATAGAGAAAGCGATTTTGACAAAATCAGAAAAGACTTTGTTTCACTCTTCAGTACTTTTATACATGCATTTTTTTCAAGATTAATGAAATCAATTTAATCTAAAAAAGTTATTTATCTATTTCTATGTACAGACAGAAGTAATTTGTGCGTAAAAATAATAATATGTACATAAAAAATGTATATAAACAAATATAAAAGTTTCATCAGGTTTGTTTCATAACTGTGCTGTTTATTTCATCTGGAATCAAATCTCCTTTTCTTAAGTGCGAATAGCGCAAAGTTTTACAAAAATCGCCAATGGCTTCTATAACAAATAAATATCCATTTTCCTTCTTATGATTAAATACGCCCTTTTACACACAGCTCTATATTTTGTGCTATTGCACACAAACTATTGGTGTTGCAGTAGCTGCAACCTCAAGATAATGAAACGTCGTTGTAACATTTCGGGATCTGATTGAAACATACCTCCAAATGTTGCGACAAGATTTCACTATCTTATGGTTTTAGGTACTCCATCACCAAAAGTTGGCTGGTTTGAAACAACTATTGGTACAGTTGTAGTTTCAACCTTAAAATGGTAAAAAATAGTTACAACATTTGGAGATTATATTCAATCATTGCTTCAAATCTTGGAATGAGATTTCACTAGCTTATGGTTTCAGGTACTAAAGCACCAAAAGTTCTCTAGCTTAAAACAACTATTGGTACTGCTGTAGCTGCAATATTAAGTTGCTGAAAATTAGTTACAACATCCGGAGAGTCTGTCCAATCATTGCTCCTAATGTTGGAACAAATCTTAGGATTTTAGGTATTGTAGCAAGAAATATTGGCTGGTTTGAAACAACTATCAGTATTGCTGCATTTGCAACTTTAATGCGGTGAAAATTTGTTACAACATTCGGAGATCTGTTTAATCATTTCTCCAAATGTTACAACAAGATTTCACTATCTTATGGTTTCGGTTATTAAAGCACCAAATTTTGACTGGTTTGAAACAACTATTGATACAGCTATAGTTGCAGCCTTAAGATGATAAAAACTAGCTACAACATTGGAAGATTCAGTCATTGCTTCAAATGTTGGCACGATATTTCACTATCATATGGCTTCAGGTACCAAAGCACCAAACGTTGGCTGGTATAAAACAACTATTGGTAATCAGTTACAACTTTCGGAGATTCTGTTCAATCATTGCTCCAAATGTTTGAACTAGATTCCACCATTAAATAGGTTTTCGAAGTTTCCATCGAGATTTCAAATATTCCAGCTTCAAATCCAGCACAAATTTTTTAACAGCGCATAATTTGTTTTTGCGATTGCATATATGGTTAATTGAATTGTTCTTAAACTATAAATAAAATTATATTAATATAGTTAAAAACGTATTCTATTGATTTGCCGTCAGAATTAGTTCATGAGATGCCAACTGTGACATTTTTATTCTACAACATATTCGCATAGGACGTTTCACAACTTCTCAATAATTAAACAATTTATCATGGGAAATGTGATTGTATATCTTATGTATGTATTGCTAAATTATTAGTTTATATTATTATTTATTAATAAGACTAATTTTAAGTCATAACATTTAAGCATGCCATAAATTCTTTGATGCTGAAACTGTCTCAAAACAAGTAAGAAAAATCATGTGTTAAACATAGATTATGAAACACTTTCCAACACTTCCTGAAATCTTTAGAAAAAACTTCGTTACTTAGGGTAAAAAGGTGTTACTGTGTATAGCAAAATATGTATTCAAATACATTTGAGCAGCCCTGTATTTGATCTGTTAGTTGATACGTATACTGTATAATGGGGAAATTTAGTTTAGGAAGAAAATGCTAGCAGGTTGAAATTTCTCTTTCAGCAATTTCTAAAAATAGATGCAAACATACTTGAATACTTTTGTGCAGCCCTGCAGTTTATCATCTTTTATTGTATGTCAGCATTTAGCTAAATTTAATTAAAATTAAAATAATCTTAAAATAACTGAAGTCAAATTTCGAGGAATTATCATTCATAGGCATTTATGTATCCACTTCTTTGCATGGCTCTATACATCTTTTTATATATATTCTATAAACATTTCTTAGTAAACTGAATGCAATTCAGCGTAAAAATGCTTAACGTATTTAAAAACCACATTTAAGTAATTTACGTTCATATTCAGTAAACTTTGCGAGCTCTTTTATATCAAATTATCTCCCTATTATTATCTCCCTGTATATCAAATATAGCATTTATACACATCATATAATATTCATATATTTAGTGAAACTTAAAAGCGAATATCATAATTAAAAATGCTTTTCATCCATCCATCAGCCATCATCGATAATGTACAATACTTTGACAAAATGTATCATTTAACATCTTTTGCCATGAGCTTCGTATTATGCGTGAAATCATTTATATTAAGCCTCAGAGACTTATATCAATTTTCTTATGCATGAAATAATATAATATAAAATATTTCACAAATGATCTCTCCCTTTACCATTAGTAAATGTATTTTTTGTGGCTCTGTAAATGAAGAACAACTATTATTTTTTTCACATATTTTAGTGCACTTCGCAAATGTATGTGAATTTTAATATGATTAACAGGGTTTAATGTAACATGTTTAAAATTCATTTGAAATGATTTTCTCCCATAGGCCGAAATGTAATAAAAAAAAACTTTTAATTGTCCCTTTAAATAAATTAATTATGTTAGCAACTTCATTTGAAATTTGATTCGTGATACGATAAAAGTCAATAACTTCCGAAAATTTCAAGGAAATCTGTGTACCTTTACGTGAGCGCTGACAGATGGATTGATGACTAGACAAATTAAAAACCATAAACACTTTTTAACTTCGTTGAAAAGTGTTGAAAATGAGTTTTTCTGCTTTAGAATGTGGAATAAACGATACCCGCATATTAAATATAGACCTATTAAATATCCTATTAAATAAGTAGACTTATGAAATAAGCAAAGATGATGAAAGTTCTGCTACCTATATTATAGATGTCGATAATACACTATCTACCAAAAAGTATTTGTACACTTTCAGTTTTTGACATTTTGTAAAATATTTAAAAATATACTGGTCGGATTCTTCTAGAACTTCAGAAATATAAAGATTATGTTTCACTTTATATTTATTTACATTCATTTGTTAAGCGGGTAATTAGGGGGCCGACAAAAAAAAAAAAAAAACAAAGAATAATAGAAATATTTGGGACCGCCCTGTACATGAAAATGCACGAAACGACTTATAATACAAATATATGAATACAGTAGAATATGTACACTAATTTTTGTGAGAATAGCATGTATATTTATGGCGATAGAGCGATTTTTTTGAAAAATTAAAAAAATTCTGGTATGTTTTTTGCTTATATCATGCTGGGTTTTTGACCAAATTTAACGCAAATTTCAGAAAAATTGGCAAAATGCAGTAGAAAAAATGTAGCGCAATTGGAATATAAATATATTAAATATTTTATGAAATATGAGTAGTTGTATAAAATAATTTTTATCTGCGCATGCGCGAACTAGAAAAACATTTTTTTTACATCATTTAATAGTCAATTCTATGGAGTGACTTATAAAAAAAATCCAATCAAATATCGTGAAAATTCAAAAAGCTGTCATTATTTTAGTGAGATGTTTTTACTCTGCTCTCTAAAAACGGCTGAATCTTAAGGGATTCTCCACAAATTGACATTTTTTAATAACTGACTTTAAAAAAAAAACTAGTATTGAGTTAATACAATATCTAATACAATATTGCTGCTAATAAGTACTTGACAATTGTGATAGAAAGAAAAAGAGCTTTATTCACATTCAGGGCCAAAACTAAGAGAGGGTTGGGGGAAAAGGGCATGTGCCCCGGGCGCTAGGATGAAAGTGTCCCAAATGTACATTTTGTTTGGCGATTTTTTCCATGTCTATGTTTAGCATGATATTGTCAAAATCGTCCCATTCAAAGCATTTCTCCTATACCAAAGCATAGAAGAATCTAATGATGATGGCATAAAGATCCCGCATAAAGCAGATTTTTTTTTTTTTCGTTTTGATTCGGTTTTACGATTTTAAGGTATCATTTTTTTTAAACAAAGCAGACTACTTTAATCAATATTACATATTTTAAGTTTTAAAATAAGTCGGCTATTAATAAATTAGAAAATTTTTCTTTGCAAATACTTTTGCAGATGCTTTGCAAAGAAGAAAAGGGAGGGGGGGGGAGTTCACCAAAATTCATTGAAATATAAATATATTAAATATTTTCTAAAATGTTCTATGTCATGCAATATTTTCAACCAAATATAAAGCCACATTCAGAAAAATTCGCAAAATGTAGTAGAAAGAATAAGGTGCTATTGAAATATAAATATATTAAAAGTTTTCTAAAATATGAGTATTTGTATGAAATATTGTTTAATCAGCGTATGCGTGAATGATAAAATTTATCATTTTACATAATTTAATATTCAACTCTATGGAGCTACCCATAAAAAAATCCGATCGAATTTCGTGGAAATTCAGAAAGTTATTGTGGATAGGAGTGAACTGATTTTCAGTTGGTCTCTGAAAGCAGTTGAATGACGTCAGATTTTACGCAAATTGCCAAATCTCCATTTACGTTTTTTACTGGTGATTTACTTCTTTTCTTAGA
Organism: Maratus speculifer; assembly: GCA_964019185.1. Lineage (NCBI taxonomy): Eukaryota > Metazoa > Arthropoda > Arachnida > Araneae > Salticidae > Maratus > Maratus speculifer. The sequence continues at coordinate 330,583,230 of OZ025297.1, forward strand.
TAATTACCAGAACGAACCTATTTCAGGATAAAAATAATTATAAAAAATCGAAGCATTTGTGTCGAATCTACCCAATGATACATAATTGATAATGGCTCTTATGCAAATGCCGATATCTGCGATCCTGAAATACGTCAAGTTCTCCACTGTTAAACGTGGTGTCGAAAACAACACTGACATCAATCGCATGCATGATGCCAAGAAGAACAGAGCTGTCTGATTTTGAGAAAGGTGTGATCATCGGGTACCACCGAAATGGCCGATCTTTAATCGACATATCTAGCGAGCTTAATTACCCCAAAACGACTGTGGCTTATGTGATTAGAAAATGGAAGCTGAATGGTGATTGTCAGAATGTGGCCAGAGTAGGCAGACCGACGAAACTGGGAGATAGAGACCGACGGGTTCTGTCTAGAGAAATTCGGAAGAACCGCAACCAACCAATGTTACACATACGCCAAGAATTTCAACAAGCTTCAGGATGTGTTGTTTTCATGAATACCATCCGTAAGGAAGCTCATCTGCTTAATTTTTATGGCCGTGCTGCCGCCCATAAGCCTTCAATCACCAAGTCCAACCGCGCAGCTCGGTTAAGTTGGTGCAAAACACGCCAGCAATGGACTGTACAGCAATGGAAACAGGTTCTCTGGAGTGATGAATCAAGGTTCACCCTCTACCGTTGGTAGGGTCTGGGTCTGGCGTCTGCCTGGAGAACGCCTCCTACCAGAATGTATTGTGCCCACAGTTAAATTTGGCGGAGGGGGAATTATGTTCTGGGGTTGTTTTTCCTGGTTCGGACTAGGACCCTTGGTCCCAATTCATGGTAAGCTCAATGCCGATGCCTACTGTAATATACTGGACAACAGTGTACTTCCTACGTTGTGGCAATACTATGGATTGGACCCATGTTATTACCAGGATGACAACGCAAGCTGCCATGTAGCGAGGTCCAGCATGGATTGGTATGCTGATAATGGAGTGCATCGACTCGAGTGGCCTGCCCAGAGCCCAGACCTGAACCCAATAGAGAACCTCTTGGACGAGTTGGATCGTCGAATTAAGGCGGGTGACACACGCCCAAAATCAGTAAAAGAGCTTACCTGCCTTGTGCAAACAGAGTGGAATAAAATACCATTAAATGTAATACAAGGACTAGTTGAGAGCATGCCCAGGAGAGTCGCAACTGTAATTGCCTCTCGAGGAGGATCTACAAATTATTAAATGTGAACAGGGCCAAAACCAGTCTTTTTTTCCCGGCAAACGTGGATTTTGAAGGTACCCTTTTCCCCCTCCTTCGCAAAGCATATTTACAAAGAAAATTTCTCCAATTTATTAATAGCCGACTTATTTTAAAACTTAAAATATGTAATATAAAATAACATATTCTGCTTTATTAAAATACTCCAATTTGATACTTTAAACCGAATCAAAAAAATTCTACTTTCAACAGGATCTTTAAGGCCCTTGTCCCTGCCCGCGAAGACACTGCTGAGCTAATGCTATTCCTGTGGGGAGGCATTTTTCTAATAACTCTTTCGCATTTTAAAATTTTCAATTTTTTTTTTTTTTTTTTTTTTTTTTTTTTTTTTTTTTTTTTTGCATTGGATAGCGGAAGTCTTTCTCAAAATCGCTCCTTGACTACTTTTTCGATTTGAGTCATAGATTTTTTTTATAAAGTTAGTTTCACTTTCAGAACCCCTTTTGGAAGTGAAAGAAACATTATAAAAATATCTACGCCAAAATTGAAAAAGTAATCACGGAGCGATCTTGAAAAGGACTTCCGCTATCCAATGCAAAACATATTATTTAAAAATGTCCAAATGCAAAAGAGTTAGAAAAATGCACCCCCATAGGAATAGCATTAGCTCGTGAGCATCTTCGCGGGTAGGGGCAGGGACCTTAAGCCATCATCATTAGATTTTTTTATGCTTTAGCATAGCCCAGATATAATAATTTTAACAATATTATGCTAAACATAGCCATGAAAAAAATCGCCAAACGAAAGATACATTTGGAACTCTTTCATCCTAGCGCCCGGAGCACATGCCCTTCTCCCCCCCCCCCCTCTCTTAGTTTGGCCCTGAATGCGAATAAAGCTCTTTTTCTTTTCTATCACAATTGTCAAGTACTTATTAGCAGCAATATTGTATTAGATATTGTATTAATTCAATACTAGTTTTTTTTTTTTAAAGTCAGTTATTAAAAAATGTCAATTTGTGGAGAATCCCTTAAGATTCAGCCGTTTTTAGAGAGCAGAGTAAAAACATCTCACTAAAATAATGATATCTTTTTGAATTTTCACGATATTTGATTGGATTTTTTTTATAAGTCACTCCATAGAATTGACTATTAAATGATGTAAAAAAAATGTTTTTCTAGTTCGCGCATGCGCAGATAAAAATTATTTTATACAACTACTCATATTTCATAAAATATTTAATATATTTATATTCCAATTGCGCTACATTTTTTCTACTGCATTTTGCCAATTTTTCTGAAATTTGCGTTAAATTTGGTCAAAAACCCAGCATGATATAAACAAAAAACATACCAGAATTTTTTGAATTTTTCAAAAAAATCGCTCTATCGCCATAAATATACATGCTATTCTCACAAAAATTAGTGTACATATTCTACTGTATTCATATATTTGTATTCTAAAGCGATAAGTCGTTTCGTGCATTTTCATGTACAGGGCGATCCCAAATATTTCTATTATTCTTTGTTTTTTTGCCGGCCCCCTAATTACCCGCTTAACAAATGAATGTAAATAAATATAAAGTGAAACATAATCTTTATATTTCTGAAGTTCCAGAAGAATCCGACCAGTATATGTTTAAATATTTGACAAAATGTCAAAAACTGAAAGTGTACAAATACTTTTTGGTAGATAGTGTATAAGACACGTAACTTTTTAAAATTGATCATTCTGTATATTCCAAGTTACAAAGCCTTACGTATTAGGAGATGGGTGAAAACTGAGTAACAAAATTGAAAGCTAAAATAAAACTTGTAAAAACCGTATTCTGCTTAGTACAAGACACTGTACGTTTTATTAAATAACTAACTAGGTTACGATCTAAATTATCAGGCAAGTGTTTTCTCTTTTATTTCGTTTAAAATATTCAGTATCTCCCTATATACATACTATTTAACCTGTTATCTTATTGCACGTTTCTTCTCAAACCCCTACATAGTATTCTGGATGTGGATGTCAGATTCATTTCTACAGAGTATAATAATTTCGTCTGGGGGGCTATTTTAGGTTTCCGTATAGAGGGAGATGTGCACTTTGTCACGGAAACCGAATTGAATGATTCAGGGAATATAAACAGCCCACGAGGGAAATGAAGTGAGTAAAAAAACATAACCTCTTCAGATCCGATGTATCCTATAGGATACATATCTTTACGATTCTTTTCACTTATCTATATTATAAAGGCCAAACGTATCTGTGTGTAACGCATACGTCATTTTGGGCATGGCAACACTTTCAAATTTTAAGTGAATTTCGGTATTGCAATTTTTGCTACTAAAAGTTTTTAAACTTCTTAATGCGCACATTTTCAGTTTTTACCCCATCGTGTAGAAAAAAATGTACTATTAAATGAAAGCTGTATCTTAATTTGTTTTTGAAATATAAACTTTTTTGTATCTTTTAATACCTTTTTTCTAATCGTGGCAACAGGAGTACTCTATTTCTATTTAAAGCAAAGGAAAAAAGGGAAAAAATGAGTGCTGCACCTTTTGTTGCCATTTTCTCATTAAAAGGGAAAAATACAAATTTAAATATATTCTGTTATAAAACCCGGTGAAGTTTGACTTCATTTACAAAATTTGATTTACACGTAAAATAATATGAACAGTTTAATATCTATTTCAGCTAATATCATTGAGACTTCAAATTTTTAATCAAAATTATCAAATTAAAATGCCAATTTTTTTTTAAACGTGAATACAGATGTGAAATGTACATTTGTAAATTTTGATATGGTGTAAATGGTTCCGGGTTTAGATTTCACGAAAAAAAAAAAAAATTCTATGATTGAGTCAAAGTTGAATAAATTTTGCTTTTTATCATTTTGGAATACTAGCATGAGAACCTTAATTGATAACTTTATCATAATAACATATTTTTATTATTTTTTACTGCTTACATATACGATTAAAGTTTAATTTTAACAATTTCTACAACTGCATTTTATAGAGATAGTATTTTGTTAATTTGACGATAAATATCGTTTGTTTAAGAGTTAGACGTACTAATATAAAATGTATTTTTTACTATAACTAATTTTGTAGGTTTATTATAAGTTAATGAAACAGTTCCTTCCTACACATTTTCTTTCATCAAAATTTGACGGGTTCTACCTTGTGTAAGTAATGTGAAAAATAAAGAAATTGGTATGAATGGAGTTTAACAGATAACAGAACTAAACGAAATAGCAATTTTTTTTATAGTGCTTTAATGGCGAGATAAGTGTTTTGGTAATAGCAAAAATTTACGAAATGTACAAAAATGAAAACGTAAATAATTTTACAGTATGTTAAAGTATAAAGAGTCCATCAGTAATAAAAAATTATTAAATATATAATATTTACATTTTTGCATTGCATTTGCAAGAAGTATATAAAAAAAATGTCAAAAAATGTGCTTGTTGAGTCGCCACGTAACATGAAATTTTAATCGCAAAAAGAGAATTTTAATTTATTTTGCTTCTCAATCTTTCTTAGTTATCAGTTTGACATAAATTCGTAGCTGGAGTTAATATACATATATAAATAAAACCTGGGGTCGGCAGAAGCTATAAAATAGGTTAGTTTCTAAATTTCCAGTTTTGTACTTAGTGAATCATATTACAATGCATTTGTGCAGTCTGCTAAGTATTGAGGAAAATAACATACATCATTATGATTATTTCCTGTTAGGATATTTGTGTTATTTTACCATCATTGAGTAAGGAGAAAATTATTCATACATTCAACATTGTAACTGGATCATAGATAAAAGTACAAGATAGGGCATTTACGAAAAATCTGTAATCGCATCAGTAATAAGCCCTAATGACAAGAGAGAAGAATTAAAGTGCACCAATATTTACCCATGTTGATATACTATATTTAAGCTCTATGTTTTTCATATCTATTCTTTCCTAAACAAAGCAAAGACAGACAACATTGTACTTGCTTGATTTATTTAGTTGTCTTTTCTTGTATCTTTCACCATTAATTTACAAAGTGATAATTATAATTATAATATAAATAAAAAACACCAGAATATTATTTTTAAAGCGTAAATTTGTAAATTTATGAGAATGAGCTGTAAAAAATCAAATTGAGGTATTGTGTTTATCTATTCACTCCGAATTAAATTTTATCAAGTGTCAAGTATCAAGTATCAAGTAAATTTTATCAGTTATATCAGTCTATTTTGTTTTAACTTTCAGATTTATGTAATTCTAAATATTGTAAAAAAAGAATTTTTCCTCATCTAGAAGTTTATTATTTTTTATATATTAACATTATAAATATAATTGAACTCACTGAATGTTGTTTACCTTAAATCTAATAATTAGTTACACAATTTTTTTATTTGTCGGTAAGAAAGTGAAAATATTATTGTATTGATTATTTAATAATTATTAAAGCTAATAAATAATAGAACATCGGCTGTAAAAAATTTCTATCATATGGGAATATATATGAAATTTTCTGTGATTTACAGAATGCTACATTTTGTATGTTTTTATGTTACACCATTGCTTTGTTCACTCCGAATTAAATTTTATCAAGTGTCAAGTATCAAGTATCAAGTAAATTTTATCAGTTTCCAGTATTTTTAAATCCAGTTACATCATATTTACTTGATATGTAACATTCTAGATGAAATCTTTGGCCTATTTTTCATCGTACTCATTTTCATCGTTCAATTTTCATGTACAAAATTAAGAAAAAGAATTGTAAATGCAACAATTCAACATTTAAAAAAAAGAAAAAGAAAAAAATCACTATAACATAGATTTTAATAACAAAATTATTACAAGAATGGGAAATTTCTTTCCTATTATCTTAAAAGGAGCTGCGATCACATGATCACAGATACGTACGGCCATCACACTCTATAGAATATTTATCTATTTTTCTTGTATGTTTATCTGTGAACTAGATTAAGTTCCCTTAGTTTTACCTCAATTACTTCTTGATTCTATAAGACACTGTGGCAACAGCCATGATAGTGACAGAAACTGTGTGGAAGTCAGGTTGTCAACTACACATACGGTGTATGTATCAGTAACACGATGCTTTTTAGGTAACTACAAACTGAATTTCTAAAAAGTAATAAGTAAGTCATAATCATTTTTTTGTTATATCCCACTTATTATGATTAAAATATCGTTATATATAAATAAATTTTCATCTTAATTTTTAGAATTAGTTGAAATTTATTTCTCGCTAAAAATTTTCGTGTTAATCTTTGAAATTAGGAGAGAGTGTTGTACCTTGGGACACTGACAATTTCTAATAAACAATTAACAACAGTAATCTTTAGTTTATTTCTAATAGTGACTTATAGCCAACACATATCACCATATCAACAGACAACATGAGAAGCATTGAATTAACCCTTGGTGAGAAAGAATTTTTTTTTGTCCAAAACAAATATTTTTGGCCATTATAATTCCACTTTTTACTCATGTATTTTTATAATGAGTTAACTGCAAACATAATTTTTTTATATAAAGGAGATGATTTTTAAATGTCTCTTAGGAGAAATTAATGATTATGCATTCTCGATTTAGTACTATTTTGATTTCATTTAAACTGTGTAGTGATTGTGCCTTAGGACATATCCGATAGTACAACAAATTCATGTTTCATAATAAATTGAATAAGTAAAAGTATTACTTATTTTATAGAAAAATCCACAAAACATGTGAAATACAGTAAATAAAACAACCCAACTTTATTTTATATTCTTCCAATTATATATATATTTAAAATTGTGTAAAAACAGCACGTGGGGGTGGGTGCTTCTTCTAATCGTAAGTGACGTCATTCTGGTGATTAGGATTTCTGTGGTGATTAGGATTTCTGCGCCTCTTTCTACAATTTACAGCAGAATAACAACGGTCCATTTAAAGCGGTAATCCAAATATGGCTGCTCTCCCTTATAAGGGGGGGGGACGTGTGTGATATTGTTCTTACATTTAAAAATTCTGCATTTTAAATATTACGCAGTTGAAAATGCTTACTTACGAATTAGTAGCATTGTACAAACCGATATTTTGCGTTAAGAAAATCAATCAGAATTTTCCCCATAAATTAATGCTAGCAAAGAAGTTTTTATTTCAAAAATATTTTTTTTAATCTTGCAAATATATTGTTTTCTGAAGTTTTTGGCTATAAAGAAAGTTTTACGGATTTTTTACGCTTTTTGAATGACGTAATATTTTATTTTCGTAAACCTTAATAAATTTCGAATATTTTTAGAAGTTTTCCTTTTCTTTTACAGGAAACTGAGAATTGCCACTCCAATAGATCTACAAAGAATTTCATGATTTTTTATCTCTTTACTAGAGTTTGTTTCAACTGACGAAACCCTGTTCGTCTCTGTCCTCTGTCTGACTGCCACAGAGTCCTTACACAAAAACTATGTAAGTCAGAGAGTTCAAATTTTGTGTACTTACAGTGGAATACCTCTTGTCACACAACAAATCATAAAATTTTGAAAAAGATTATTATTTTAATTAAAATATTTTTTTAATATCATGAGTTCTTTTTTATTGTTTTTTCTTCTTATTGTTGCATGAAAGTTTAAATAGATATAATTTTTTCTATGTATATAACATAAATAATTTATTAAGTAAATCACGTGAAAAATGCGCTTTTTTGCTTTTATTTCATCATATTACATCATATTTATCATATATTTTGACACGCGAATGGAAATATTTTTTTTATTTATCAAATTCCTATTCATTTAAATTTTCTATTGACAATTTTCGTTTTTAAATTTAATGATAAAATGTTTTGAAGGAGATATTAAACGAAATTCTCTGTGTAATTTGCCACTTACCCACTTTTTTTTTCTTTTTGAGAAATAAATAGTATATTCTATGAATACTATATTCCTTTTTTTCAGATGAAAAATTATTAGAATTGTTGTAATTCTGCTGCAACTTATTAGTATAACTAATTAACTACATATATTAACAAGAAGGAAAAAATCATGCGTCAAGCATAGAATATGAAACACTTTCTAACACATTCAGAATAATGTAACAAAACTGCGCCGTTTAAAAAATAAAATATTAGGTTTAACTCAACCATATGGAATCGCTTAAGTTATTTCAAAACCCAATTTTAGCTGTACTGATGTGCAATTGGAAAACTATCCAAACTTTTACAACAGTCTTGTATGTGATATATAGATTTGTATCAATGAATTGTATGAATGCAAGCATTTTGTTCACTTAAAATATACATATACCTCAGATAAAAACTCTCTTTCAGTAATTTCCTCTAATGAGGACAATTATACGTGAATACTTTTTAACAGCACTGTATATAAGGTATGGAATTTATATATAACGAATATTAGGCAAAAAATAGTTAAATTTCAAAGAGCTTGCCGAAATTTAAAACGCACATTCCAGCAATTATTACTCAAACATAGTATGTAATCGACTTATTTTGAATGCTCCTCTAAATGAATAAAAAATGTTATGAATGCCATGTCCAAACATAATTGTCGAGAAATTCTATTATTTATATCAGTTTTAATAACTTTGAAATAGTGAAATCTCTCTGAAATATTTTTCAAACGTTTTTTCTTTTTATATCATAACGTAAAGGAATTCTTTGAGTGCCCCTGTAAATGAACTATTAATCCTTCATACTTCATGTACAATAACAAACATGTTTTGGTGATCCTAAATAATCTTTATCAATTGCATTGGAAATCGGTACATGTTTACGAGAGTTAGAGCGTGGTCAGACGAACAGACAAAACGGTTGCATAAGGACTTTTCAATTTTGTTGGAAAGGGTTAAAAATAATGTGGTAAATAGTGTCAAAAAAGCTTTAAAAAAAGATAGAGGAATATCATATCAATGTTTTAAATTTTATACGAGCCGAAACTTGCCGAATTTGTTTAAAGAACTGACTGATTGAATTCATAAAAAAGAAACAAAAATAATTACAAAAATTAATCAATATAATATTGGTTAGTCTAAATCTTAAAATAACTATTATTTTTAACTTTAATTTCAACTTTTCAAGTAATTAAAAATTAAATTTTATTCATTTACGTAATCAGTTACATGCAATTAAAATGATGAAATGATGAAACAATTAATTGAGGCTTTTTTATCTTTAATACCATAAAATTATAATCAGAGAGAATTGCGCCACTATAATTCAATTAACATTTTTTTCATCGAAATCTAAAAAAAAAATATCTTTTTCAGACTTGCATAATTTAAAAGCATACATTTCCTATTCCTTTTTCCTAATTTAAAAATATTTTAACGTTAGTAGATAAGACATGTATTATGGTCAATTTGATTAATTGGTTATTATTAATAGTAACCGGTTATTATTAATAACAATCAAATTATTTTCAAATAAAATTGGTTAATATGATTAATTTATGATAAGTATCACATTAACCGGTTGATATTATTAATTATCAATCAAGGTTGGTAAATGTAATAAATTTCAACTCATTTAGCTTGCGATTTTTATTTCGTATACGTTTTTTCTAAATATTTATTGCTAAAAATATGCATTTTAAAGCTAAATAATTTATTCTTTGAATATTTCAGGTTTTAAAATTTTTATTTAATTCATCATATTAAATATATCGATTTCAACAAAATTTAAAAATTTTTACCGTTAAATACATTTATTTATAACAATTATTACAATCGGTAAAAGAAGGCGGTCTGTGATATAAAAGTCCTCAAATTTTCTATAAAAAAAATTATTGCGTTAACTTTGTTTTCAGCTTAAAACGACGTTTAAATCATGCTTCTATCTTAACTGGAACAGGAATTATTATTTTTTATTTGTTTTAGTTAGTTTTCAAAATCAAGTTTTCAAGTAATAATTTTCATGGAAATGACTTCATTTAAAAATGCGCTTTTCTTCATGATAAATGTTTTCACCATGCCTCCTGTTTAAAGTGTTATAAGTCAAGAACCGTTGAAGATAAATGATTTAAATTTAGAACATGCCTTTTTCAATTATTTTGCTTTAATTTTGATTTAGAAAGTTTGAAAAAAAAATACATTTGAAAATACGATTTTAAAAAAAGTTATATCATATTTTTTTAATTTTTAATTTAAATATTTTTAATTTTTACATAAATTAATATTTTTAAAAATGTTGAGTCAAGATTAAAAAGCTTATATATTTTTGTTTAATTAAATAAAAAAATGTAATTCTACAAATAATTTTTCAAATTATAAGGATTTTAAACTGATCCCACTTTTTTAATAAATTTTAAAATTCAAATAAAAAAATATGCCAAGTTTTATCATGTGATTTTGTTTACAAATAACATGTTTAACCATTACAAAAGATATCAAAAATTACATTAATAAATGAAAATACTTTTTAAATGCTTCTTGGACTCCTTAATGGTATAATTTAGTTTAAAATATTTTTTAAATCATTAAATTTAAAAAGAAGAACCTGTTCATAAACAAGTAAATTAAAAAAAATTACTTTTACTTAAGAAAGGGGTCACATAAAACATAAAAACAAACAGTTGACGTATTTCAGTTTTAATCGAGTTAAAAACCATAATCATAAATATGCCCGGTCATTTAATTTTTATGATTATGGTTTTTAACTCTATTTAAGCCGACACATGTGTTTTTTTGGTACTATGTGACATCTCAAAAATAGAAAGAAAATTTTTATGAAATTTAAGTTAATTAAATTTTTTTTAATGAAACTGTAAAGGTGTAATTTAATTTTATCATATTAATTAAAACGATCTTATGTTAAATATGCATTTTTTATGTGTCCCCCAGCAGTAAATTGTCACATTGCTAAAATACAGAATTTTTCTTTTCACAGAGCGGTCTTACAATTTCTTTTCAAGGCTCTATTTAGTTTTATACTTGCAGAGTGATATACTCACAAGGAGATAATTCTTTTCACCTGGGGAGCTATTTTAAGTATTCGAAAAAGACCAAAACACACTTCAACCAAATGACTTAGTCAGGGATAATAATCCAAAAGGGAAATGGAAGGGGCTGAAAAGTTATCAGAAAGTACATTATATCCTACACAACCTAAATATAGATCTTTTTTTTTTTTTTTGTTAGATGTATGATCGATATCTTGTCGATAAAAATATCTTCATATAATTTTATGACAGTATTTTTTTTCTCTTATTCTATGATTTTTTCAGCAACTTTGTCATCAATCAACAAACAAATCATTCAAGAAGAATAAAAGAAAAGTTGGTAAATTTCCAAAAACTTTTATCTTTTTAGTTCATTTTAATTTAAATTGTTCCAGCATGCTAGGTAATATAAAATAAGACAAACTTTTTTTTATGATAATTTTTTTGGTTTTAATGGTATAATTTGCTTAAAATATTTTTAAATCTTTAAATTTAACACGTTCGCTGCCGATAACTTCGCCCTCTGTGTTAAATGATTGAAAATTTCAGGCGCTAGTGCATGACCGGCAGCGAATGTGTTAAAAAAAGAGCGTTCCGAGTATATAAACAAATAAATTGATAAAAGCTTTCTTTCATTTAAGAGAGATATCACATTAAATATAAAAAAACATACCATTTGTCATGTTTCGGTTTTAATCGAGTTTAAAACCATAATCATAAAAAATAAATTACAAGCATTTCTATGATTTTAGTTTTCAGCTCGATTAAAACTAAAGTAAGTCAAGTAGTTTATTTTTTTTTTTTATGTGACACTTCTCTTAAGTAAAAGAAATTTGTATAAATTTATTCATTTATGAACAAAATGATCTTTTTCTTTTTAAATTTAAAGATTTAAAAAATTTTAATCTAAATTTTATCACTAAAACCAGAGTTCGTAAGTATCAGTATATTTTTGAAAAGATCAAATTTTTATGAAATTATAAATGTGCAAGTTAATTTTTCATCGTAATTAAAACGATCTGATATTACACTGTTAAAACTAATTGTGACAAACCAGTTTGGAGCCCAGGGGTGAAAAGGTGTTACCATTTGACACCCACGGGCTTGAAAATGCGTTTAATGTGCCGTTTGATCTCTGACTGGGTGATTCACGCTAATTAGGGGGCCGCGCAATGCATACCGTTGGAAGATTTTCACCCCTTAGTCATTTGCGTATGCTCTGTGACGTGTATCATTGCCCTTCAACTCGCCGTCACTGGTGAATGAAAACAGCAATTTCACCCTACGATGACTATCACCGCTCTACGCTATCCTAATTTCGTTTAGAACTTCGGATGACTAAATTTTGGCGAGTTTTTTTTTTTATATAAAGCAACCTTTGAATTTCAGGACATTTGAACATTTCAGGGAGACTTTGAAGGTGAGCTCGATGGCCGAGCGGTTAGAGCACTGAGCTTGTAATCAGACGTTGTGGGTTCGAATCCTTCGAGGGCCAAAAGTCGGTTTCTATATTTTTTAATTTTTTATTATTCGGCACTCTGGATTAAGGGTGCCATCTTTTCACCCTAATTAAAGGTGTGATTCTGGATCCTTTAGGAGTGTCACCAGTGAGAGAAGCCTTTCACCCCAAAAAGGTGCAATGTGTCATCATTAGTTTTAACAGTGTAACTATGCATTTTCTTTATATTCCCTCCCAGAAATCAATTGTCATATTGCTAACAATATAGAAAAAACTTTTTGTTAGTGCAGACTAATTTCTTTTCCAGTCTCTTTACTAGGTTTTATTTCTGGCTGAGTGATATACGCAGAGAGATTATTCTTTTCGCCTTGGGAGCCATTTTAAGTGTTCGAAAAGGACCAAAATGCCCTTCAACCAAATGACTTGGTCAGGGATAATAATCCAAAAGAGAAATGGAAGGGGCTGACAAGTTATCAGAAAGTACATTGCATCCTACACGGTCTAAATTTAGAGCGTTTCTTTGTATCAGATGTATACAAATGCTTATATTTAAATAAAAATATTTTCAAACATTTCGATGTTAGTTTTTTTTCTATTATATTATGGTTTTACCAATAAACTTTGCCATCAATCAACAAACAGTCCATTCAAGAAGAAATAATAATAAAAAAAAAAAACATAATAAGATTAGTAAATTTCCAAAAACCTTTTTCTTTTTAGTTCACTTGAATTTAAACTGAACCAACATGTTAGGATATGCAAAATAAGACAAGATTTCTTTTATGTTAATTTTTTATTAATAAAATCATTTTATTTTATAAATTTTTATAATTTTTTATATTTTAAATTGAATTTTATAATAATTTATGTTATAATTGTATAAAGCAAATCCTATCTGTTTTCAACTAGTTGATTTTCAATTTTATTCTAAATAAATAAAAAAAAATGATTTTTTTGAAGATTGTTTAAATTTTTATTTTAAATTCAATATATTTTAGTTTTTAATTTATGTTATACTTGAAAACCTTTTATTATCAGCAGTAACTTGGCTATTTTGAAAATATTGGATAATTATCAAAATTACGGATAATTTTATAGTATATTAAAAAATATCATGATATTTAAGAACCCTGGTTTTTATGGTATAATTTAGTTTAAAATGTTTTTTAATCTTGAAATTTAAAATATAATAACATTCCCTGTTTAAAAATGAATATATTCATAAAAACTTTCTTTTACTTAGTAGAGATGTGAGATAAAACATAAAAAAAGCACTTGGCGTATTTCAGTTTCAATCGAGTTAAAAGCCATAATCATGAAAATGTCCAGTTGTTTAATTTTTATGTTTATGTTTTTTAACACGATTAAAATAGAAACATGTCAAGTGTTTTTTTATGCACTATGTGACACCTCTCTTAAATAAAGAAAAAAAATGAAATTATTTTTACAACCGTAAGAAAACGATCTTATGTTAAATATGTATTTGCTTTATATTTTCCTCTAGCAAGAAATTGTCACATTGCTAGCAATAGAAAAAAATCTTTCTCATAGAGCAGCCTTACAGTATCTCTTCAAGTCTCTATACCAAGTTTTATGTCTGCAGAGTGATATACTCACAAGGAGGTTATTCTATTCACGCGGGGATCCATTTTAAGTCTTCGAAACGGGCCAAAACGCACTTCAACAAAATGACTTGGTCAGGGATAATAGTCCAAAAGGGAAATGGAAGGGGCTGAAAAGTTATCAGAAAGTACATTGTATCTTACACTTCCTAAATTTAGATCGTTTTTTGTATTAGATGTATGATAGTTCTCATCTTGTCGATAAAAATATTTTCAATCATTTTGAAGATTGTTTGAAGTTTGAAGATTTTTCCAGCAACTTTGCCATCAATCAACAAACATTTCATTCAAGAAGAATTAAAGAAGAGTAAATTTCCAAAAACTTTTATCTTTATTACTACCGTAAATGCTAAAACTTTCTGTCAAACTTATAGTAATGTGCATTATTTTTAGAATAATATAATTTTTAAAAAATATTTTTTTTCTATGGTATTTATATGTTAATTATTTAAACTAATAGTTTTTATACAGTACTTTCAATCTTAGTTTAATGGCCGATTTATTTCCTTCGAAGTGTAATTGAGAGGTTTACAGCCATGGTAGACCAAGTCCATTAAAATAGTAATAATAATAATAATAATAATAATAATAATAATAAAACTTGGCACAATACTTATAGCATACGGCTGGTCCGTCCGTCTGTCCGCATATTACAGCGAAAAAGCTACTTAACCGAATGATTTGAAATTTATTATATATAATCGCTGCGGAACTTTCTCGAGTCATTTAAAATTTTATGAAAATAAATCAAAACTTAAAAAGATATTAATAATTGTTTTTCTTCATTCAAATAAATTTTATCATTCGTAAGTAATTCATTGATATCCCATTATAGGTAATGACTCTAGATTGCCATGATGGTGACATCCTACTAGGTTTCACCTTCATTATTACTGAATGCTTCCTTATATGTATAATCGTAATAAATTTCATATTCATTCATTTTTGTATAAAATTGCAATAGCTTATTTAATTCAGTTCCGCAATTTATGTTAAAATACAAACATCCATAAAAGGAATAGTTAGATAATATATTGCAGGCATTGAAATTTGAATTCCTCAAAAATGGAGACCATTTTCATGTATACCAAAAATTAATTTTCTAGTTTAAGATTATTCATGAATATCTCAAAGTAGTTTTTATCATATTAGATTAGAAATTAATTCAGATTAACTGACGGGAAATACGAAATATTTGTTTCTTAAATTTATGAAACATATAAGAATTTTGCAGTATTTTTATTTTATTTTTTATTTTTTTAAGGAGATAATTTGTTTTAACACACTGTATTGAAATTCTTTTAATTTCGAAGGGAACCTAAATGGGCCTAGAAATGTATTCTGAAAGATTAACGAGCGTCTTTCAGGGAAAATAAGGGTAACAGGTTTTAAATACAGTAACTTACAGAAGAAAGGAGTTTTTTGATATTGATAAAGCAGAATTTAGTTTGAATGTTAAACAAACTTATTTACATAAAGAAAAATGTACATGTAAATTGTATCAAAGAATATTTTTATTTCATAAGGAAGCTTATTTCTGGTTTTATAACAGATTTCAGAATTCAAATGTAAATGTGAACTTAAATGAAAGTAAAATTTGATAATGGTTTGCAAAAGAAAATGTCAATATTTTGTATTAATAGACTGTAGAAAGAGGAAAATAAGGACACAAAATAACTTGAATTCACTTCGTTGGTTTCCTTTGAAATTTCAAAAGAAAATTTACTGATTTAAGTGCGCAGCTTTATAAGTTAACGAGCACTCTTGAAGAAGAAATAAGTCTAATTCATTTTTAAAAAAATTAGATTACAGATGAAAGAAAACATTAGGGTAGAGAAAAAAAAATAATTTATTTTTTGTAATGCAAAAAATTACAGTCGGCTCTCGTTAACGTTCGAACTCATCGGGACCACAAGAAATGTTAGAATTATCCAAAGTTCGAATTATGGAAAGTATTAGAGGGGAACACGTTCAAAGGGGTACTATTACAAAGAAATTAATGTCATAGTATATTTTAAATATATTTTGGCTGTTATCACTAGAATATCACTTAATATGTATTTTATAAAGTCTAAACGTATCTATGTGTAACGCATACGTCATATTGTGATTGGCAACCCTTTTACATTTTAAATGAAATTTCAATTTTTCAATTTTTGCTACTGGAAATTTTTAAACTTCTAAAAATCTCACATTTTCGATTTTTCCACCGTCGTATAGGAAAAAAAAAATATAATTTTAAATGGAATTTGTTTGAAAGTTGTATCTTAATTTATTTCTCAAATATTAATTTTTTTGTAGTTTTAATACCGTTTTTCTAAACGTGGCAACAGAAGTACTCCATTTCTTTTAAAAGCAAAGGAAAAAAAGCCGAAAAAAGCAGATTAATGCATTTTTATGTTGCCATTTTCTGATTAAAAGGGAGAAAAATTAAATTAAAGTTTGCATTGTGTCAAGAATTATATTTCACGGGGGAAAATTCCATGTTTGAGTCAAAGTGCAATAAATTCTGCTTTTTTTTCATGTTGGAATACTAGCATCAGCTTTAACTGATAATTATATCATAATAACATATCTTTATTATTTTTTACTGCTTAGATGTACGAATAAACTTTAATTTTAACAATTTCTGAAACTAAGTTTTATAGAAATAATATTTTGCTATCCTTAGATTAACTATCATTTTTTAAGTTTTAAACTGACCAATATAAGGTGCATTATTCATTGTAACAAATTTTGTTGGTTTATTATAAATCAATGAAACAACTCCTTTTTAAACATTTTCTTTTGTCGAAATTCGACGGCCTCTGCCAGTTGAATTAAAAGATATAAATCATAAACTAATTAAGAGATTAGGAACAAACACAAACGAAGATGGGTTAGAAGTGTCATTTATGGACAAACGAGGTGCTAAAAAAGCGGCTATCAAATGCATGGGATTATATGTATACTTGTTCAGAAGAATTCTGACAAAAATGAAAGAAAGAAAGTTATTTCAAGGATCTGAAGCCCGGGAGTATGTACAGAAATATGAAGAATCGGAATCTCGTTAGTTCGAATTAAACGAAGTGAAGAAAAAAATGAGTTCGAAAAAAGGAAAATTTTCAACGTTGTTCTACTATTGAAAATTTTGAGACTTCATGTTTAGTTCTAATTAAGTGAAGATTCGATTTATCCGATTTCAAATTAACGAGAGCCTATGGTATTTCTACCCTCATAGCATGCATGGTCACAGTGATGTCACAATGACGTCACTGTGAGTCACTGTGGTCACATCACATCTGTGACCAAAATGCCACCACTCAGTGACGTCACTTTGTGACTGAGATGTGACTTTCTTAAAAATCTTTAGAAAAATACAAAAATTCTTCAAAACATGTTATTTACTTAAAAAACCATTTTGTCAGAACGTCGCTTTTGTCACAGTTTCGTCACGATGTAAATGTCAAAGAAGTCACAAATGACACATTTTTCACAAATTTGTCACACCGTGACTTCACAAAGTGGTCACAATGTGACGTCACAAACGAGCTCTAAAACGTCCATAACGTCTTCACATTTTAGTGACTGTGACTTCACATCGACGTCACATGACGTCAAATCGACAATCGATGGTCACAAAGTCACAGTGTGACTTCACAACGACGTCGCAGTGAAGTCACCATGCCTTACAGGTATTACTGCAGTTTTGGAAAAAAAGCAAACATTCCCTACTAACTCCGCAACAAATTATCATCAAAGAAAATTACTGATACTGAACGATTGGAAATAAAGTCTACTTTTAAATAACGCATATAAAATTTGCTTAGAAGGTCATCTACATTTTAGAACAAGCGTAAACTTAATTTTTTTCCCTCAATTTCAATATCCAAATTTAAATAAGATATTTTGAAACCTCGGTTCATACTATGCCTAGATACCAAATCTCAAGTCATGTGAATGATAAGTTTTTGAATTTTAAGTATTCAAAATTTAGTACTTCTAATGTTAAATTACATTTTCATATTTTTATTAACATGCCCTGAAATTATAATCCTAATATGTTAAATTTTTATGTAGTAATAATATTAGAATACCCAAACATAATTATATATAATTTGTAATTTTTATAATTTTATGATCTGAATTATGAAATTAATATTCGAAAAATTTATGAACTGCAATCTACGATTTTTTTGATGGATTTATGCTTTTTCAGTCCTACTTTATGAAAATCCAAAATTTCAAATTTCCCTTACAAGTAATTTTAAAATTTTGCTTAAAAAATTCCAAAATGATAGTTTGAGGGACAGTCTACAATAGAAGTGATTTTCAATTTTGAAACTTCTTATGCCATATTGTAATCTAGTAGTCTTCAGTGACTGCTTGAGTGAACCTGAGATGCCTTGATCAAGAAGGCGGCTCTCGCGGTCAACAATCAAGTACTGAAATTCAGTTTGGATACATCCCCTCAGGGTCGGACTGGACCAGGGTAAAGGGCGCAGACCTTGGATTTTCAGAGGGCTCAAAAAGAACCCGCGCCAATTTTAATTGATTGTGTTGTACCTATAGCTTAATAAGATTTGACACACGCGCGTAGCCACTTCAATCAAATAAAAAGACCCATTCGCTAGTGCTAATTATACGGAAGAAATTTTTTAAGATATCTCAATTGCATTTCAATATTTTTATTTTTTTATTTATTTATTTATTTTTTTTTTTTACTGGATAGTTGATATTGATTTAATTTTACTTTTTTGAGTTTGTTAACAGATATTTTAATGTGTACACTATTATTTTCGGAACCGATTTGGAAAGTAAAAGCATCCTCATAGAAAATATCTGTAATCAAAATTGAAAAGGTAAAAAAAAAAAAAAAAAAAAAAAAAAAAAAAAATGGCCTGCATACAGATTGATCTCTGCGATCTAATGCAAAAGAAAATCATTTAAAAATATTGAAATGCAACCGAAATATCTTTATAAATTTCTTCCATAGGATTAGTATTAGCGAACCGATCTTTTCTTTTAACTGAAGTAGCCTCTTAAATATGAAGCTGGCTTAATTTCTGAATCTAAATAGTAGACATCTTCTATTTCTCCGTGCCTGTTTAAAGTTCCATAAAAGCTACAGAACTTTACGCAGTGTTCTGAAACTAATCGTTTAACATCTAACAGCTTCAGCAAATTGAATACAGATTTGCTTGTAGGTTAGGGGTTTTTGGTTTTATTATTTTCCCAAAAGGTCATAAGACGAAAAAAGTGATCCCCCCCCCCCCCCCCGCTCCGAATAATTCTCTTGGAAATGACTGTATGAAAAAGACATAGGTAAAAACTGATTGAAAATATCGACTATTAAATGTTATTTATACATTTTATTTTTGAACTCCTTGTCCTCACCAGTGGTCGAGAGGTTCCGCGCTCGAAACTGGTTGAAGGGAGGTGCTAGGTTCGAGCCCAATCGCGCCCGTCGGTTTAAATAGTTCGGAGTTTCCTCTGGTTTTATTCGAACGTTGGATTTCCTTGCGTAAATAAGGATAAGGTTCCCTTCGAAAGACCACCGCGGAGGGCATCCCCACTCTTATTGCCTATACAAAACCAAATTTGGAGATTGTCTACACATTAAAAAGTGCCATGAACATTGACTTTTAAAATTGTATCACATGTGTTTGACGCCGTATTAGAGTCTCTTACCATCCTAAAAACATAAATAGTAGTATAAGTAATTTTCTTAAATCTTAATAAAATTATAAAACCAAAAGTGATCCATAAACTTCGGAAAAGAAAATGAAGATCTTACAAGAAAAACATTGAAAACACTCAATTAGTCACCAGTAAAATTATACAGAAAATTTAAATTTATAATAATATTAATAATAATAAAAGATGGTTCCTCTTAAATTAATGAAGGCAAAAATTTTCTCTATCTCGAAAACTAATTATTCGAATGAACTGTAAACTTTCAGATCGATGTTTTTGACAATTATGGTTCATTATATTAAAAAATTAATGTATGTCATAATCCAGAATTTTATTTCTTTAATATTAATTAATTTAAAAAAGTATTTGAACAGAGAAATTAGTCTGTAATGTGTAGATATATTCGGTGTATCTGTTTAATAAGTTAATATAAAATTGAATCAGATGATTTTTATAACCATATAAATTAATGTTTCTGAAATGGGTTTACTTTAGCGTTCTTAAATTTACACTTTAGTAATTCTATGAAGATTTTTAAAAATGTGGATAACTTTTCCTGACTGGACCAATAAACTCAAATAAGATGGCAAAACTGGGCGTTTCTGTTTGAAAATTCAAAGTTGGTACAACTTTTAAATGTAGTTAAATTTATAAACATAATTTATACTTAACAATAATTAGCAGAGAATATTCAAAGTTTATATTTACTTAGATTTTTTATGATTATTTTTAGCAGAAAAAGTAAGGGCCAATCACTTTCATTCCAATTATCATAGTCCAGGAGCCGACCACATAAAAACAAAAGTCGAGCTCAAGAAAAAAAAAAAAAAAAAAAAAAAACTTTATTTTATGGACGAAAAGTAATAGGGGAATCTAATGATCCATGTCTACCGGAAGTGAAATGGTGCGTAACCCAAAAATTTATACTACCAGTGGTTTATTCGTAAGTTTAGCATTGTGTTTGCCGTACAATCATTTCATACTTTTGATTGTTAGCCTACGTGTAAATCACTAGTGGTATTTGTAATTTTTGGCTTATGAAGCCCTTCCCTTCCGGCAAACATGGATCATTAGATTCCCCTATTACTTCTCTTTCATAAAAAAAGTATTTTTTTTTCTTGTGTTCGATGCCTTAAGTTTTTGTGCTGTCGGCTCTTGGATTATCATCAATGTCGCACAGAAAATTAGTAGAAAATTAACAAGATTTTTTTTGCACGTGGCGCCAAATAATGTTGCAGTTAAGGGCTTCAACTTTGTTTTTATCTCTTTAAAGTAATAAGAATTAGTCATCAATCAGTTAAAAATGAAATAAATTTTATTTGTTACAATCTGAACAGCAATTTCTTTTGCAAATCCGATACCTTGTGGGAAAAGAAATTTTCTACCCTTAAAAAATTTTTATGCATCCATAAAAAAATTTATATTAGATCTCTATAAAACTAGTATACAAAAAATCAGCCTTATTTGTTTTAAATCATTAAAATCATTTTTTTTTTTAATTTACTCTTCTTTACTCTTCTTCGCAATATTTGTAAAATTTTTATTATAATTAGAGATCAAGGGAAATATATAAGCTTCGAAAATGGAGAGAAATGCCCCAAAGATTGCATTCCTAAAACATGCAAAATCCTGTGACCATTTTTTTTTTTTTTAATTACAATAATTTTTTATTATGTCCATCACTTTATTTAATGGTAGATTTTTCCGTGATTAAATTGAACTTTTTAAAAAATTTAAATTACATACTAGAAACTCCTAAAAGTTATTTGACCATGGGAAGTGTATCATTAAATTAAACGAAGATTACTAATCTGATATTATGGTATAGATTTTGGGAATAAAAATATGCTAGCCGCGTTGGATTCCAAAATTTGCAAGATTGTAATCTAGAAGTGCCATCAAGTTTCTATTCCTCGAAGAGTAAGATATTGTTTTCCAATCAACAACAAAATCCACACTTTTTTTTCCTTCTGATACTTATTCCTTTCTTTTCTTAAGTTTTTTCAAAAGGAACTGTTTTAATTATAGGTGCATTAAAGACTGGATTTAAAAAGATGGACAAGGTACAGGACAGAAAAAATGCAAAATATTTGGTTAAAATCTAAGCGATATCATTCATTAAAACGATAAAAAAAATCCAACTGAGGGTGTCATAACTAGATTTCCCTGGGCTCATGTTTCCTCCTCAATTGCATGCAAAGATGCCTACGTTGGTTTCCGACCCTGAAATTATTTGGTATATATTTAATTTATTTGTTATGATAAAAAAAACCTCTCTTGTGTGTCTGTTGAATGATTATTATTCTCTAACGAATTTTCGAAATTTAGTACATTAGTCAGAATTCATGTGTACAACGAACGAAAAAAATATTGGTGAGACTAAGGCACTCAGGGGCGCAAAGTTTTCCCTGGAAGAGGGCGCACCGGCCCTCGGGCCGATGGGCCGGCGGGCCAGTCCGAGCCTGCATCCCCTAAAAATATGCTCATTTAAAAAAAATTAAGTTCTCGGAAAATTACGAATTGCATAATAACTTGTTTTTAGGCAAATTGAAAGGTATTGAGTACATTAGCGCTGTCAGCTTTGGGTACTGCTATTAAAAAATTCGTTTTACAAGTAAAATATTAAGAGAGTAAAAGATTACAAGTAAAAGATTGTAAAAGATTCGTTTTACTATTTAGATGCTCCCAAAACGAATTTTATAAGCATGATTTCTAAGTATACTTTAATTTCCAATCGTTTGATATCAGTAATTTTCTTCTACGGTAATTTTTTGCAGAGTTAATAGGGGTGTTTACTTTTTTTTCCGCAACTGTACATTCATTTAATTATTAATTACCTTTTAAAGGAAAATTACGAATATAATTTGTTTCAAGACAGTTATTTACTATTAAAAAAATCAATTACTATTTAGTTATTGATTTTAGATTTAGACGCATATTTGAAATTTTCACAAAAGAAACAACTTGGGTATATACTAAACTAACTTAATATTTGCAAAAATGATAAAAATACAATTACAAAACACATAATTGTTTTATTTATTGAGATCGACATGTTTCATTACTCTGACGGCGACATTCTCCAAATCTATAATGATGCTGATACTTTCGCAAGCAAATTTTAAATTGAAAACTGGTAAACAATGATCACGATCATTGGTCATTTAATACCGATCACGGTATTAAAGAGGACGATTCCATGCCTAATAGTCCAAGAGCCTACAGCACAAAAACCTATGTTATCGAGCATAAAAAATCCTTTATTTTAAGGAAGAGTAGTAATAGGGAGAATCTAATGATTCTTGTCTGACGGAAGTGAAGTGGTGCATAAGCCAGAAATTAATACCGTTAGTGGTTGACTCGTAGGTTTAGCATTGTGTTTGCCGTACAATAAAAGGTATGAAAATATGGAAAATTGGGAACAGGAAAACACAATGATATGCCTACGAGTGAGCCACTAGTGGTATTAATTTTTGGCTTATGCACCACTTCACTTCCGACAAACATTGATCCATAGATTCCAACTATTACTGCTCTGCCGTAAAATAAAGATTTTTTGTTGTGCTCGATAGCATAAGTTTTTGTGTTGTCGGCTCTTGGACTATAATGAAATTAATTGCAGTATTAAAGAGGAATATTTGTGAATGGAATTAATTTTATGTTGTTGTTTCATTATTTTGCAGAGCATTTCTCACCTATTTTCTTACTTTAAATATATATATATATAGAAATAAAATAAATAATACCATAAAGCAGGACTTTTAATTTGAACATCAAAGTATTGTTTTAATATACCAGTTGAAAAACAAAAATGCAAACTTGCGAGTTAAAATTGCTGTTGGCAAGATAATATAAAAGTACGAAAACTTATTCCTGATCATGGCAAATTTATTCGAAAAAAATAATAATTTGATTAAAAAAATCTACCTTGCATGCAGAATTGTGAGCTCGAAATTGTTTATGACAATCCGATGACTTGGACTGTTGTAAAATATGAGATATAATGATGGTCATGGAACTTCTTGGGAGATTTAACACCTTATCTCGGCTAACATCAATGGCGGCCACCAAAGGCGGCAGTACCAAAATGGCGGCCTTGCATCTGAAAAGCTAAGCAGTCAGTACGGAACTCTTGAAGAAAGTCGCATAACTTACGCTAATACTTTAGGTATTATGCTATTGATTCTTAATAAACTACAACTTATTTCAAGTTAACAGGAAATTTGTTTTACATTTTGAAAGCTTTTTAAGGCATATGAGTATTTTTCAGAAATTAATATAAAAAAGAAATATACTCAATTTTTATTTTTTATCCTTCGTTTCTTTATTTTTAATGAATAAATTGAAAGCAAATTGGAATATTTAAGTGTTCTGTTTGTGGACTAACAAGTGCTCATTTGAAGAAATACGACGAATTTATTCTAAAGGAATTATACTATAACATAAATGTATTTTCTGGGCATTGATAAAACGGAATATATTTTGCATAATACCAATACTTACACACAAAATTGTAAATTCCAAATTAAATTGTTTAAAGAACAGTTTTATAGTTTAAAAAAGTCACATTTTTCTTTTAGTAGAAAATTTTAGATTCAGATGCAAATGTGACCTTCTCATAAAAGTAACAGTTTTTGAATACATTACAAAATTTAAAATCGGATTTTTATAAAAGCAAAATTACTTTTCTCACAAACTGGATATTATTCTATCAGTTAAGAAAATAAAATGAAAACGGTACTTCAAGTTCATTTATTCAGAAATATCATATTATTTTATCGTGTTAGATATTCGTAATATCATTATCTCTGTTTTGGACAAAAGTGTAAGAAGCTATTTTTTAAAAGCTTTTGAAACGTATGAGAATTTCTCTCAATTTATTTTTTTTATGCTTCTTTGATTTCTTTTAAAGTTCAAAAGCAAACTCACGGGTGTAAGGGTGCATTTCTTATGGATAAACGAGATTTCTTTTTAAATAAATAAGACCAACTGGTTTTAACAAAATTAGATTACAGAGGAAAGAAGCTTTATAAGTATTTATGTAAAGGATTTTTTTTGGCTTTATGTTGATGTTTTTTTGTAGGAGAAAAGTTTGAAATAAATTGCTTCAGTTCACTTTAAAGAAAAGTCTATTTCTGGTTCAATTACGGATTTAAAGTTCAAATGCAAACATGAGATTGTAACAAAAATAAAAACTAGATCACATATTGTTCTTCATAAAACACATTACAGAAAGAAAGGTCAAAACTTTTGTAAATCAGATTGTAGCATAAAGCTAATGATTAGACAAAAGGAATTGTTATGTCGTTTTTTAGAATTCATATTGATTGAATTTTCTAAAATGAGAAGGCATTCCATCAGGATTGTTTAAACAAATTATTTACATTCAGATCGAAGACGATATCTTTTTTTATATCTTTGATTAAGTCTGCACCAAAATTATGGATATTTTAGTTTAACAAAAGATCTTAGATTCAAGTGCAAATATGAATATTTAATGCATAAATTATTGCTGCTATGCCGAGGAATAGCGTGTAAAGTTTTTTTGAAAAATGAAACTGAAAAAAAAAAAAGATAAAAAGTAAGTGCGTTAATATACTCGCCTCAGAGGGCTCCGTACAATAAAATTAATTATTATTAATCCCTTGGGGACGAGCATTATTCCCACTGTTATTTTTTATTGAAAAGTACACTGCTCAAAACAATTAAAGGATATTTAAAGTTTTATATAAAATAAAGATATAAACGAAATTTTTTTGCCGAAAATAGAAGAAGAGAATCACAAATGCAAATTTTTCTGGTTTTCTAACTGTGGAGTATGCAAATTTTGAGTTCGACGTCAAAAATGTCGCTTCAGCGGCAGCGAATGAAATTTGACTTTCAACTGGATAAAAGAGAATGAAGACAAGGATGATCGGCATTCAGTGATTGCTTCGTTTCGATGAGTACGATGTCTCAGCGAAGTCATTTGACAGACTCAGAAGCTTGGAGAATTGTTGGTAGGTTAGAAGGCGGCCAAACTAAAGCCGAAGTAGCGCAAGCCATTGGAGTGTCACAAAGTGTCATTTCCAGGATCTGGAACCGTTTTTTGGAGAGTGGATGTGCAGTCCAAAGACCAGGGCAAGGTCGTAGACGGGCAACAACGCCCAATGAAGATCGGTATTTAACGTTAACAGCTCGGAGAGATGAAACATGAACGCTACTCTCCTCCAACAACACCTTCGCTCGGCTACAGGCACCACGATTTCAACTCAGACTGTCCGAAACCGGCTCCATGCTGTAGGTCTGTATGCTCGCCGACCGATGGTATGTTTTAGATTAACATCAAGGCATCGTCGCGACCGCAGGGAGTGGGCAACCGAGCATGTCAACTGGAGGAGAAATGAATGGAGCAATATTCTGTTTTCTGACGAGTCCTGTTTTTCTGTGCATCCGGATAATAGGCGTATTTTCATCTGGAGGGACCGTGGCAGTAGGAATAATCTTGCGTTCCTGCACGAAAGTGTCAGATTTGGCGGTGGAGGAGTGTTGGTGTATGGTGGCATCTCCATTGACGGGCGCACTGACTTCTACATCATTCGAGATGGAGCTCTGACTGGTCGCCGATATACGGATGAGATCCTCAGACCTATTGTAGTCCCTTACGCTGCAGCAATCGAAGATAACTTCATTTTAATGGACGATAACTGCAGGCCACATCGTGCAAACCTGGTGGAGGATTTCCTTTTCGAGGAAGGAATCGTTCGAATGGAATGGCCAGCGTGTTCTCCAGACATCAATCCAATCGAGCACGTTTGGGATGTTCTAGGAAGACGAATTTCTGGTCGCCAACAACCCCCACAAACTCTCCAAGAACTGGAAAGAGCTCTTCTGGAAGAGTGGGGCAGAATACATCAACTCGTCATGAATAGCCTCATTGAGTCCATGCCTCAAAGGTGTTCAACGTTGCTGGCCGCCCGTGGAAACCATATCCCCTACTGAAAATGATTTTCTTTAAAGAAAACACCTTTTCTTATTCTTTTTTTCTCATATGCACAAATTGTGTTTTTTTCCTTTTGTACACAAATGCGCAATAAAATGCATTTTTTTCTGCCAAACATGTGTAATGTATTCTCATATAACCTACTATGTCTGTCGACCATGTATCAATCAGCTAAAAAATTTCCCAGATACAAAATCCACCTGAAACTGCAATATCCTTTAATTGTTTTGAGCAGTGTATTTAATTAAAGCATTTTCGTGATTCAAGTATAGAAAAGTTTCTGTTTTGGAAAACCGGTGATTAAAGATTAAAAATTAAGTGAAGTGTTCTCATCGCGAACGAGTTAACTGCATTATTAAATGAAAATCGTTACTGAAAGAATAATAGGACTTTGTAAAAATCTATATAAAGTTGTAGCGTTGGATTTAGCTGTCTATACCAGAAAATTATGAATGGATACCATAAAAATTTAGAGAGATATGAAGCCTAAATGATATTAAAGAATATACTAATAAAAATATATAATAATAATAATATACATTAGTTGAATTTAAATACTTTTCTTCAGGAGGGATTTCTGTGCCTATGGTGTGTGTGAACGTGGGTGGGAATAAGGAATAGGGGGTGGAAATAGAAATATTCACTTTTTCTAAATTACCAATATAAGCTTCAATATTTTTATTAAATTTGTTTGTTTCTTACTAAATATTTAATTTACAGTACCTTCATTCTTAAAGGAAAAATCTTTCCATAAAAAAATTACATATAAAATCAAATATTCATCTGTTTAAAAAAAACTTATTTATTTTAAACATATTATCAGAATATTAATCTATAATACATTAACCCCTTAACGCGCAGTGTTGCCGGGTCGGCAACACCTACAGTTCCCCTTGTTTAGAGACACAAAAACTCCGTGAATATTTCAAAAACTACTCTAATGGCTACTTTAAATCTTTCTTATGAGTTCTAGTTGGCAGCACCACAGAGATCAAACTCTACTGTTTTTAAATTACAGGTAAAATGTTTTACTGTAACACACGCTTCACAGCAATGCTCTTCTCACTGCTCTTATCAATGCTTTACTTATGGGAGAATGCCACTTCGGCAACAGCTGTATAATTAAAATGGTTAGTGAAATCTTTACAAAACAATACCTGTGTACTCCTCTAGGCCTAAATAGATTGCCTATTTTTTTCTTTATATTCCAACTTTAAAGAGTAGTGCGCCGGAAAGGGTTAATATAATACATTAATACATATTGTATCATCGAGGTTTTGAAATGGAAGAATTCGATTATTCTGTAATTCTATATTTGAAATTTATTTTTTTAGACATTAAAAGATTTTAAAATTAATATAAATTTACAAATGATTTATATTTTCGATTATTCAACAGTAAGGTGTGGAAACAAAACAGAGAAACTGTCATATTATGTCTGCGTTTACAATATTTTGTGAAAAGATAAAGAATAATCTATTTTAAATCTTTTGTAATGAAAAAAAAAAAAAAAAAAAAAAAAAATCCGAATGCGGAGAAAGTTTTTTTTCTCGTTTTTGGTTTAAAATTTATTATTCTTAAGGTCTGAAAGCTAAATGAAAACATATTGATATCGAATAATTCTATATCTGAAATAAAATTTTCGTGACTGTAAAAGATTTTGAAATTGGTACAGAATTTAACCTTCTTTTATTACATTTTTATTCAATAGTATAGTAAAGTGATTTAGAGAAATACAGAAATAGACAAAATAGTGTTTATTTGAGTATATATTTGCATGTTACAGAAAAAATTTAATAAGTCATCTCTTCAAAACAATTTTGTAAATTTAATTGATTTTGGAATTATGCAGAATTTAATATCTCTTCATATCTTCGGTTTGTGAACAGTAATGGAAAATAATTCAGAGAAATACAGTTATGCAGAAAGTGTCATATTTATTGAATGTGTATTTATAAACTATTTTTTAACAAAAAGTTTCGTGTATTTTCAAAACACTTTTATTGATAAATAAATTAATATTATATTCTGGGGTAATCTGTTCTTGTTTTGCCGAATCGAAGTCTTAAAAAGGTTCCATGGTTGTCTTGGTGATTTTTCCTATAGAATTAATCGCAACATAGTTTGAAAATGTTTTAAAAAGGGATTAAATAATTTATCGATCGATTAGTTCAAATAAATACAATTGACAGAAATAATAACTCACACTAAAGTGCACCTTAACTAAAGGTGTAACTGTTTCAGCGTTACTGTGTTGAACACGCGCATACAAATGGTGATTGCAAAAAAATTTTTAATCTATATGTGTTTGAAGAGAAAAAACTGAAATATGCGCTAAAAGTTAAAATAATTTTTACACTGTTTGCCTTGAACGGCAATTAGTGCAATCTGAATTGAGAACATGCCCCCTAACCATCGATCAAAAGGGTAAAATTGTCATGTTATTTTCACAAAAAGTTTTTAAAGACCAAAAAAAAAATGCATATAGAAAGCATATTCTTTTAGAATATTAACCATCACTTTATTTTTAGAAACTGAGTTATATCTGTACAGTTATTAATTTAATTAATGCTGCTATTGCAGTGAAACCTATAACTTAGTGAACGGATATATCGGTTTGCGGCGGTGGTAAGGTAATAATATTCCAAGTTTTTATGCATAATTCTCTTCTTTTTCCTTTTATCTTCATAAATAAAACTTTGACTTTCTATTGAACTCCGTTATCAAGTCTTACTTTAAAAAAAAAAAAAAAAAAAAAAAAAAAATAAGACAATTTTGTCTAAAATATGCAAATTAATCTGAAGTGGGTTTTTTTTATTTAATTATATAAAAATTCCTCGAAAAATTTACATCGAAGTCTCCTTTTTTTCTACAGATAAGCATGAACATTGTGCAAAATAAATTCGATTTTTAAATATCTGAAAAAATAGTTTCCTCTGTAATCTAATATATATTTTATAGCGGTTGGTCGTATTTGTTCTCAATAAACGTTCTTTGATACAAAGAAATGTATCTTTAGATCGCACGTGTTTTCTTTTGTGATTTGAAAAAATCCAATGAAGGGTAAATTGTATAAAATGAAATGATTTCTTTTATATTAAAAGACTATAAAATTCTCAAATTAATAATAATAATAATAATATTAGTATTCAAAATACCTAACATAGATGGAAGTTTTTAACGTTGAAAAATAAATAGACATTGAACAAAAAAAAAAAAAAAAAAAAAAAAAAAAAAAAACTTCTGTTAAAGAAACGAAAACTTTCAACTGGTATTTTAACTTTGCTTGAAATACCACTTGCTTTTAAGTTAATTTATGTTAAAATGAGGAATTAGTTGTTGTTCTCAACTTTTGTTAAAGAATGTTCAGTGATTAGAGAGAATATGGTGATATTAAGAATGCATTCAAACCTTCAACCCAATCATTTCATTACCTAAATTTCTAAAAAAAATGGAGTTAGTCGGATTGACATCTGAATGCCTCAAATCATACTAAAGGGGACATTAAGTAGAAATACTGTTTCAGTTTCCATGTGAACACACGCATACAAATAATGATTACAATACTTTTCTTAAATTACATGTATTCAAAGGATAAAAACTGAAATACGGGCTAAAAAATAAAAAAATATATACTGTTTGGTTTGAACGGCAATTGATACAATCTGAGTTATTAAACAAACATATCAAGTTCTTTTTGCGTAATTCTCTGTTTCCTCTGGCAATCTCCTGAAATAAAATTTTTACTTTCTGTTGGACTCTACTATCGAGACTTACTTTTAATAACAAATCAAATTTGCCTAAAATCTACAATTCAATCAAAAGTGGGATTTCGTATTTAATTATATAAAATTTTTTGAAAATTTTTCATCGAAGTCTTTTTTTTTCCCTACAGATCAGCGTGAATATTGTGTAAAATAAATTCGATTTATAAAAGCCTGAAAAATTAGTTTCCTCTGTAATCTAGTATTTTTTAAAGCAGTTGGTCGTATTAGTTGTGAATAAAACGTTCGTTAATTCAAAGAATTCCATCTTTAGACCCACATGTTTTCTTTTGAGATTTGAAAGAAATTCAATGAAACGTAAATAAAACAAAGTGAAACTATTTCTTTTATATTAAGAGATTGTAAAAGTATCATTTTTTTAAATATTGAATAATAATAAAAATATTAATATTAAAAATATCTGTGAAAAGACACCAAAAACACTGGCAATAATTAATAAATAAAATAATACTCTTTGTAAAAATCACCAGAAATAAAAAACGAAACAGAACATTTTTCGAGCTAAATCAATAACAGCCCGTCATCAGTAGAAGCAAACACGTGTCCGTAAGTTGACAATGTCAGATATAAACTGAGAAAAAGAGAATAGAGATAACAAAGAGTGTGACAAGTGGCGCTAATTGAAAGAGTACAGGCGGAAGACAAAAGTGCTATCAAAATAATAGCAGAGAAAAAGTTGAAAAAAAAGTGGCGAAATAATAATAATAAAATGAAATAAAAATAAATACGTAAATCACGTTACAATCCAAACCCTATTTTAGGCCAAGCTAGATTCGTCTAGGTTAAACTAAATTATTCTAACGCCCATCGGATAAACTAGTTTTTCCCAGGCCAAAATAGCTTTTCTAAACGCCTATAGGATAAACAAGTTTACCATAAAAAAGTACCTTTTTGTAAAGTTTTTTTTCGCAAGGTTAATAAACAAATAAACAAAAAACAGTAGATATGCAGATTTTTTTTTTTAATCAATGGAAACTCTTCAAAAGGTATGAACTTTGTTAAATGACTTTTTGCAATAAAGTGTTTAATTTTAAAGACGATCACTTGAACGAAAAGAAATGTGGAAGCACATGAAACTTATACAATTTCAGTTTTTATTAAACTTTCTGTTCATTTTAACAAAAAACTGTTTTCAGTCGCACTTTAGTTTTTTTTTCAAAGCAAACAAATATCGGAAATTGAGCTTTGCGATACATTAAAAGTATAATTTAGGGATGTGAAACACAAAATATGGCATCCATAAAATAAAAGGATTCACAACCTATATTTAATCTTATGATTAGTTACACTCAAACTTTATTCCTGTGTAGAAAATTTCTAAAAAAATATAAAGGCAAATGTTATTTTAAATTAATTTAGTATCATGCTAAATATAAAGTTTGTTTGTGCTCTTACATTTTATGTTTGAAGCTTCAGAATGAAGTGTGATAAATTAATGGGGTACAAAGTTTTAAAACTCCAAAAAGTTTCGTTTACTTTGATTTTCGCCTCTTCTAAACTTCAAAGTAGAACTTTTCGATCCTCAGTTTCTGTTTATAATTGAATTCTATATTTAAATGGTACAAAGCATCTTCATAAATACCAATATGCTTTATCAATTTAAAGTGAAGGTGAAATTTTTAAAAATATTGTACTTACGTAGAAAAATATTGTATATACATAGAAAACAAAAGTTATGAAATAATGCAAATCGAGTTATTAAAAATATTTAATGTACACAAAAATGAAGGTTTGGATAGAAAGTTTAAAGTAGTAAAAATCAATTTCTCCATTTGCCCTGAATGCAAACATTTGAGTTTTACAAAAATAGAAGAATATTATGGAACTTAAAATATTATATACTAATTTAAAAAATTGATCAGATGATTTTTTCTTTCCAGCTTCTAAACACGCACGAGGATTGGAGGAGGAATGAGCAAAAATCTCATCGCATGAGTTGTGGCAAATTGCTGAAAAATTATTCATATATTTCCGCTTCTACATAAAAGCGTAAGGCAATCACTTTGAAAATTTAATGTTTTCTGTAAGCCACATATAAATAAAATAAATCATTTTGTAAAATCAAAATCACCATAAAATGAAAAAGAAAGTAGGACAAGTTTCGAGCTACAACAACAGCAGCTCGTCATCGGCTAAACCAACGCGTGTCCATACGGGCACAGAGTCAGTGCACGGCGTAATGCCGTTTTTATGCGTAATTGTATGAAAACTTGAACCATTACTAATGAAAATTCGCAGAATTCAATATCGTTTTTAATTTTACTATAAATATATTTTGAAGTATAATTGTTTTTTTCTTGTTAATTTTTTTCTAGCATTCTCATATTGACATATATCATCATATATTATCATCACTGACAAATTTCACCACCATTTTCTGAAAAATAAATAGAAAATCGGAAATGTTGTATTATTTCTTAATATCTAAACTAGTTAGATGTGCCAATTCCAAAACTTTCTTCTATCTCATACGTACATGTTAATATTTCAAAAATTAGTTACACATGTTAATAATTTAATATCATTAATTCAATACTATATCAATTTTGATTTTCATCTAAGATTTCTGCTTCAGTCAATCGGAATAAAAACGCGTTAATGTGGATCATGATAATTATTAAAATTAATAGTTTCTCCTTATTCTGTTATCATCAGTTGTTTACAAATAGCGGAATTAGAAGGAATCCCATCTATGCACGTGCCCATAGACAATAGAACGATAGGCAGATGCTTTTCAAATTGAAGGTGGATCTGCTTGCTTTGCTTTACCCAAAAAACATTATATACAAACAATTTAGCTTAATTCTATGCATAATTTTATACACATTTTGACGGTACAATAATGGAAATGACACTGACATCACGAGTATAGTGTCTTCTTCCGGCGGATTCTTTTCACATTCAGGGAGGGCCTGCTTTTTATACCTAAAAATAACTATACACAAAAATTTGGTTCACTTTTATGCATAAATTCATATACTTTTCGGTAGTACAATATAGAAAATAGCACAAAAATTGCTAATACAGCACTCTCTTCTGCCGAATTTATTTTTAATTTAGGGAGGTCCTACAAGTCATAACCAAACACACACACACACACAAAAAAAAAAGATTATATTCTAAGCATAATTTTATACACTTTTCGATTGTATAATGTTGAAAATGGTACAAAAATCGATGTTACAACGTCCCCTTTCTGCGGAATATTTCAAAAATGAATTAGGATCTGCTTGCCATAGCCAAAAACATACACAAAAATTTGGTGTAATTCTATGCATATTTTCATACACTCTTTGATGGTACAATAATGACAAACGGACACACAGACATACACACGGATAGACAGACATTTTGTAAAAGCATGTTTTGGGGAATCTCTGACCCCTAAAACATGTAAATCAGTCGAAAAAATTTCGATTGCAATACTTTCTTTTATTAAATATAGAAGAAAGTAAAAATACATATCCGAAAATTTTTATATCTATCGATAAAAATGACTTTGTGTATGGATGAACAAAGTAGTCAGTTTGGAATTGAAAACTGCTTTATATGCATATTTTCAAAAATCAAAATCCATGTGTAACTATAATGAATCAGGGTTCGTATAGATCCTGGAATTTCTATACTAAGAAATTTTTCGGTACCAATGTTTTCTAACAGAAAGTCTCTCATTAAATAAGACGACATTTCGAGCATTTAAATTAGGTTTAATTTTTCTATTAAAAAAAAAGAAAAAAAACTGATGTTTCACCTAGAAAATAACAATATCCATATGAACCTTGGGAATGTAAAATGATTCGATGCTGGTATTAAATAGATATTTTATTTATTAAATTTCCCTGTATCTTTAATCATTATCTTTCTTAGTTCTTTATTCTAACACATTTTAAGATATGTTATACATGTTAAGAGAATCAATGTACAAAAAGAGACAGAAAGTACGAGACTCGTGTTCAAAGTTAAATGATACCCTGTTGTGAAATTAATGGAAAGTGCATAACTTGTGATGAAAAAAAAGATAATATTTTAAATGTTTCATAACTCTATATGGTAGGTAGTCTAAAGGTTTCCATTATTCTTACGGTCGACCCCCCCTCCCACACAAAAAAAAACAGTACCTTTTTTTAATCACAACGCGATACTGCATCTTAAATAATTCATGTGCAGAGCAAGTGACTGAATTTGAATCAGTATACTGAATCAGTATATTTGAATTAGTATAATACGCAGCCATTGTATGCAGAAATTTCACTTTTTAGAAGAAGCTGTTTTCAGGTAAGGAGATAATTTAATTTAGATATGTTTAGTTTCACAGAACGTTGAATTATGATATACTCCGCGAAAGTTTATTTCTTACCTTTTAAGTACATTTAGTTGATTTCAATAAATTTATCAGATTAATATTTTTATATAGTGAAAACGACGGCCATATGCGCGTTTCTAAGGTGGAAACCTGGGTGATTTTATGCTTAAGATATGTAAACGAAGAATGTAAGATACTCGCCAAAAATTACGTCATCAAAAATTTTATCTATACTTTTTGCGTGAGTAAATTTTGGAAAATTTTTCAAGTAAATAAATGGTAATTCTTTCATACTTTTAAATAGTAATTTTTCTTCCAAATGGACATTTTACAATGTAATTTCTTTACAATAAAATATTTTCTCTTTTAATTGAACATTGTATTTCTTACACGAATCGTACACGAGTATTTCTTTAACATATCAAAATTGATTTCAATATATGGGCCAACTTTGGAACACTGTATGCCAAAGGTGGCCCACAAGCAACTATTTGGAAATCGTTTTATAAAAATAATTTAATTTCATTTTACAAAAAGAAGTGTTCTTGATATGTGTTAAAGTTAGTTATAAAGGTTTTTTTTAACTTTACACACACACAAAAAAAAGCTTAATATATTTAAAAAAAAATTATTAAAGTTTAACTACCTTTGGTAGCCTTTTTTGGTTCACCTATCTTAAATATTTTAATTTATTATGTCAATAATAATGTATCTGTGTGTGAGGACAATGTTGTAGACAATTCAGAAAATACCACTCCCACTTATCATTGAATATATATTACATAACTGATGGAAAATAAGTTTTCCTCTTTGCTATTTAGAATGCAAAAAATATTTCCAATATACTTCGAATTAATGCACTAATTATAATAAAATCTGATAAAATCGTCTTCAAACATTATATTAATTATTGTTGTATAACATGAATGAAACTTTTCTTTAACGAAGTGGTTCTATGTTAATCAGGAACAATACTTACATTTAAAACTAAACATCTATATTTGATTACAAGTCTAAATAAATAACGAATAAAAATTCTTAACAATTGTCTTTGGGGAAATAATCTTATGATCTCGTATATATCGTGTATAATAATTGTTATTTGTTTACCAAACAAATAGTTTACAATACAATGCGTAATATTTTATTCAAGAGTAACATTTTGTGGTAATTAATTTGAATGGTTTTATATAATATTCAGTAGACGCCATTTATGAAATAAATATCTTTCGAATTTTATCGATGAACTGAAAGAATTATATTAAAAGACAATTGATTAGGGTGCTTTAGTTTCATTATTTATGAAACATCTCATTGTTTATTTAATTATTGATTGATTTAATCAAACCCATTAATTAATATATAGAATGAAATTTCAGTTAAATTTTATTTGAATGATATTGATTTTAAATAAAAAATGGAGAATTAACTAAATTTTAAATTTAAAAGAACATGATTAAATAATATAGCTAAAAATATCATTTCGCTTTTTATGACATAAACTACGTTTCAAAAAATAACATGTTTACAAAATATTTGGACGGATTTGTATCGTCCACTATAATACATAAAATTACATATATATAAAATTATGTCTGCAGTTCAGTGCTGTAGCAAGATTGTTACAGGAGGAACTTGTCAAAATTTACTATGTTAGTTTACTATGTCAAGAAATTTTGCTTAATGTCAATGTATATTTAAAAATCTAAGCTTGAAAGAAAATATTACTTTACAATGAATATTTTTGCTCAACGTTTGTTTCAGAAAATTGTATTTTTGTAACAAAAGAATTACTCTGTTTTCAAATTGCTTTATGCAGAATTTACCATAAAAGTTTCCCAAATTTAATAATTCGTTAAAGTTTAAAATATTGAACAAACTAGTGTGCTAATGTAAAAAAAAAAAAAAAAAAACTTTTACTAGTACAATATAAATAAATGATTATGGAATTTCGCTTCAAACGCAAAAAAAAAAAAAAAAAAAAAAAAAAAAAAAAAAAAACACGAATTATTATATTAAGTCGAGAAATAAAAAAAAGAATTTTTTTCAAGAAAATTGCGTATTTCTTAATTTTATGGTATTATGCAGAAGCTTTTTGCATTCATTTATTTCATTAATTGTTATAAGTATAAACATAAAATAAGTGACATGCCAATAAGTGAATTGATATTTTATAAGTTTTGTACAGTGTTGAATTCAAACACTTTTCTTCGGGAGGGATATTTGCGGCTCCTTGGGGGGGGAGGTTGCACTTTTTAACCATTGAAAACGCAAAATCTCAAATTTTCTGAGGGGGGGGGGAGGGATTTTATCGCTCCAGTGGGAAGGATGTAACCCTCAAGCTACTTCCCGAATTCAACAATGGTTTTGTATAAAGTAATTTTTAAAACAATTCTGATTGTCGTTAATTGATGGTATTTCAAACTGTGAGAATAGTTAAATTAACGTACAAATTTGCGTAAAACGTTTCGGGGATTTACACTGTATTGCATTTAAAAGATAAAATACAAAAGTTAGTTTTATAAATTCTAAAATTTTGAAGGTAATTTCAGCAATTATATAGTTTGACTATTTAACTATATAGATTGCGTTTTGAAGTATAAATTATAA
This sequence comes from Maratus speculifer, assembly GCA_964019185.1. NCBI lineage: Eukaryota > Metazoa > Arthropoda > Arachnida > Araneae > Salticidae > Maratus > Maratus speculifer. The sequence goes on from OZ025297.1 coordinate 330,620,807, forward strand.
TTAATGTATACAAAAATTATGAACTACCTGAAAAATATGTCATTTATTCTACCTTTATGCAGGGTATCCAGTGAATAAGATCCTGATTTCAAAAATAAATTTCTCAAAAACAATGATCGATATAATTATACGGTAAACGGTTTTTTATTAGGTTAGCTGTAAAAAATGTTATACAGAAGTTTCGAACGGTGAAATTTGAAAATTCCAAAAATGTAGTACTAAAAATCGTTAAAATATGACACTGAACACCGAAAAACTCGTTCTCTAAAAACAATCTAAAGGAAAAAGAAAATCTTTTTAAAATATTTACCGTTCGAAATTTTTGCATAACAATTTTACAGCGTGCCTAATGAATAAACCATTTACAACATAATTCTATCGATCTTTTCTTTTGAGAAATCTAATTTTGAAATCAGGGTCTTATTCACTGCATACCTTTATCTATTACAGATAAGGGATAATTCACTT